>CM022406.1:2203873-3403873 GCA_011833715.1 Carcinoscorpius rotundicauda | reverse complement strand
CTAACCATTCCTGCTTCAGGCTTTAAATTTGTAAGAATTTTCAACTAACTATTCCTGCTTCAGGCCTTGGATATGTAAAATATTTCAACTGACCATTCCTCCTTCAGGCCTCGGAAATGTAAAGAATTAAACTAACCATTCCTGCTTCAGGCTTTGGATATGTAAAAAAATTCAACTAACCATTTCTGCTTCAGGCTTTGGATATGTAAAAATTTTCAACTAACCATTCCTGCTTCAGGCTTTGAATATGTAAGAATTTTCAACTAACCATTCTTGCTTCAGGCCTTGGATATATAAAAAAATTCAACTAACCATTCCTGCTTCAGGCTTTGGATATGTAAGAATTTTCAACTAATCATTTCTACTTCAGGCCTTGGATATGTAAGAAGTTTCAACTAACCATTCCTGCTTCAGGTCTTGGAAATGTAAAAATTTTCAACTGACCATTCCTGCATCACGCCTTGGAAATGTAAAAATTTTCAACTAACCACTCCTGCATCAGGCAGTGGAAATGTAAAAAAGTTTCAACTTACCATTTCTGCTTCAGACCTTGGATATGTAAAAATTTTCACACAGCTTGGTTTTTCAATTAAATGTACAATAGAGCATAGTGCTTATAATAGAGTTTAGTAAGTTAATATTAGTTTATTATAGATCAAGATGTAATAAAGTTTAACTCCACTCGTTTGTTTTTTTCCATTTTGACTGCTGGTGAACTTATGTACAATTTTTAAGCGTCGTGTAGTTTATATCTAACAGCTGTATAATTGAAGAAAATACGTTTTGAATGCTTTTTTTAAATCGGTTAAAAAGAAAGCAACAAAATTAACATGTTTAACACTTAAATTCAATGAACACGTTGGACATTTAAAAACGCAACTACAGTATAAATGAAAATATATGCAATATAAATAAATTTATACAAAAAATAAGTTGTAGGTATGCAGTATCTTATTCTTTTTTTATATTTAAGTAGCATACTACTTTATTTTTGCGTATACATAATTGCTAGTTTCCAGTTAATACCACGTGTTCCGCCCTCACACATAAAAGAATTTATTTCGTCATTTCCGTTATATAAATGAATATACATTTATATATACAGCGAAACTTCCATGGTGTCTCTCCAAGCCACTCACTATATTTCACTTGGTTCAACCTTACCTCAATAGATGGCAATAGTTTCACAACTGGAGTCACTTGATCAAGTTTTGAAGACGAAAAATCCACATGAAATCAATGTGTATCTCAGAACGGCTGATATGGGTATTAATACTTTTATTGATAAAGAGAGAACAACGTTTGATCTTTCTAGGTCATCTTCAAGTTAAGAAAAAGTTGTTCTCTCCTTATCAATAAAAGTGTTAATACCCAAACCAGCCGTTCTGAAATACATCTTTATGATCAACTGATTTATTATATTGACAAAGAAACAATGTTTAGTGTTTGAAACATTTGCCAGTAGATGGAGGAGGCGTTTGTGATTAATTAATCTGCGGTTATTTAGGGATATTACAGTATAAAGAGTTAAATATCAATACCAACAATAGATTAAAGCAGGTGTTTTGAAATGAGCCTTAAAAACTTACAAACCAGAGTTTATAATAAAATGCCTCATTTCTAATTGTAAAATATGAAAGTTGTTCAAATGAATTGTTCATAAATTGTACATTTTATTTTAGTTTTACACTGGATAAAATTATTTTACAATTTGTATATATAATTAATAAAGGGTAAATCAACACGTCTAAATAAAAACCTTGTGTGTCTAACACACTTCGCCGAGTACCAAATGCGGTGTCACACAGAAACAGAAGTGTAAGAGTAAATCAACACAGAATTATTAATAGTTATATTAATAAAAACTGGTAGGTAATATATCATTGATATGTTTCTACTGTATAACAGCCACAGTAGTGTAAGTATATCATAAATCTCTACTGTATATCAACAATAATAAGGTAGGTAAGATATTATAAGCCTACACTTTATATCAGCCGTAATAAGTAAGGTAAGATATAAGTCTACACTGCATATCCACGTCATTTCTTCGTAATGTTTTCGATACTTCAAAGTGATGGTCCTTCAAAATGGCATACATCTCTTTATCAATCTGATATACAATTTTCAGTGTCCTTTTGTGCTACAAGTGATATTACATACCAAATAGGCCTGGCATGGCCGAGCGCGTTAAGGCGTGCACTCGTAATCCGAGGGTCGCGGGTTCGCGCCCGAGTCGCGCTAAACATGCTCGCCCTCCCAGCCGTGGGGGTGTATAATGTGACGGTCAATCCCACTATTCGTTGGTAAAAGAGTAGCCCAAGAGTTGGCGGTGGGTGGTGATGACTAGCTGCCTTCCCTCTAGTCTTACACTGCTAAATTAGGGACGGCTAGCACAGATAGCCCTCGAGTAGCTTTGTGCGAAATTCCAAAAAACAAAACAAACAAACAAAACAACATACCAAATATATTATCTAGTTCATTGTTGATTACGTTTTCATTAGTACAGGCTAATCCAAAAAGGTTTAACAAGATGTTTACTTAGTACAACCGCTCGCAATTTTTACCGTTTTTTAAATAAGGCGACAAAGGTAAGTCTGATATTTTACTGATTATCCCTTTCGTTGCTTTTCTGCAGTATCTGTAAGTTATCCCGCTGTATATCAACAGTGAAAAGTGATATTAATAAATAGATTTTTGTGTTATTCAGTAAAAAATAATTAAACAAGAAGTTCATTAAGGTCTTTCAACACATTTCTACTTTTTTTTTCTATAAACAGTATAGTTATTTTTAAATAGAAATAATAAATTAATTAGTTTTTCACGTAGATACGTATCGTACATATGTATCTTATACTAAGATATATTCATTTAAAGGCCAGATAGAATTGTAATTCGAATATGCTAGTACATCCTTGACTTGTTTGATTTGAAGAAGAGCCATGATAGGCTATTTGCTGTGTCTACTGTAGAAATGTAGCGGATTTGAACTCCTTGTCCCACAGGTTGCGAGACAAGGCCCTTAATCACAAGGCCACGCCACGTTTACTGACGGGCTAACCCAGTAGGTTAAAAGTTTAATTTGCACTTTTAAAGAAACTTTTTCATTCTAATTAAAGCATATTTTCATCACAGTAATAACCAACTGTCAAATTATGTTTTTTAATGTAATTTTTAAAACAATTCTAAAAAGAAGGGGGAGAAGTATTGGTAGAACCTTATTATTCTGGTACATTTGAACCAATATGTATTCATAATACTTCCAGACATTCTCTTTCAGAGATTAGTTCCAATGACGGGATTGCGTGACATCATCTCTGGAAGTCCGTAATTCGTGACATTTTCTTTCTCTCAATCAGTGACTGTTGACAAAGTTTTATTAGGAAAACTTGAATATTCAGTGTTTCAAAACATTAGGCATTCGCCTGAGCACATTGTGGACTGATTTCAGGAATTTTCCTACGTCAGGTGTAACAGTTTCACTTAATTATTAGCAAAGCACGTTTTTTCAAATATCACTTTCCATAGATTACTTTCCACGTAATAGATTCCACTGCTCGAGATCACTATGGTTACCGCTACTTTCTCAACAAATGGTCTGAAAAGAAACGAAAACACGTCAACTCAAAAACAAGCACAGAATTAAACATACAACACAGAAGTAAACCACTTAACAAAACTAAACACATAATATGTAACTAAACAGAAGGTAAAGTGTTTGTTTTTGGAATTTCGCACAAAGCTACTTGAGGGCTATCTGTGCTAGCCGTCCCTAATTTAGCAGTGTAAGACTAGAGGGAAGGCAGCTAGTCATCACCACCCACCGCCAACTCTTGGGCTACTCTTTTTATCAACGAATAGTGGGATTGACCGTCACATTATACGCCCCCACGGCTGGGAGGGCGAGCATGTTTAGCGCGACTCGGGCGCGAACCCGCGACCCTCGGATTACGAGCGCACGCCTTAACGCGCTCGGCCATGCCAGGCCTGAAGGTAAAGTAAGAACAAAACTAAGCATACAACACAAAAGTAAAATGTTACACAGAACTAAACACACAACACAGAAGTAAACAAACAAACACATCTAACACAACACAATTAAAACGATATTCCAGCGGCGTAAATGAAGTTTTATCATCACATGTGATATCTGTAAGAATCGTGTAACCATCAAGAAAAGAATCTAATAAACAAATATTATAATACATGTATTTATCTAGAGAACACGTGTGTAACTTCTAGTGAATCGTGTAACCATCAAGAAAAGAACCTAATAAACAAATATTATAATGCATGTATTTATCTAGAGAACACGTGTGTAACTTCTAGTGAATCGTGTAACCATCAAGAAAAGAACCTAATAAACAAATATTATAATGCATGTATTTATCTAGAGAACACGTGTGTAACTTCTAGTGAATCGTGTAACCATCAAGAAAAGAACCTAATAAACAAATATTATAATACATGTATTTATCTAGAGAACACGTGTGTAACTTCTAGTGAATCGTGTAACCATCAAGAAAAGAACCTAATAAACAAATATTATAATACATGTATTTATCTAGAGAACACGTGTGTAACTTCTAGTGAATCGTGTAACCATCAAGAAAAGAACCTAATAAACAAATATTATAATACATGTATTTATCTAGAGAACACGTGTGTAACTTCTAGTGAATCGTGTAACCATCAAGAAAAGAACCTAATAAACAAATATTATAATACATGTATTTATCTAGAGAACACGTGTGTAACTTCTAGTGAATCGTGTAACCATCAAGAAAAGAACCTAATAAACAAATATTATAATACATGTATTTATCTAGAGAACACGTGTGTAACTTCTAGTGAATCGTGTAACCATCAAGAAAAGAACCTAATAAACAAATATTATAATACATGTATTTATCTAGAGAACACGTGTGTAACTTCTAGTGAATCGTGTAACCATCAAGAAAAGAACCTAATAAACAAATATTATAATACATGTATTTATCTAGAGAACACGTGTGTAACTTCTAGTGAATCGTGTAACCATCAAGAAAAGAACCTAATAAACAAATATTATAATACTCGTATTCATCTAGAGAACACGTGTGTAACTTCTAGTGAATCGTGTAACCATCAAGAAAAGAACCTAATAAACAAATATTATAATGCACGTATTCATCTAGAGAACACGTGTGTAACTTCTAGTGAATCGTGTAACCAAAGGAAAATTCAATGCCTTTACCAGTCGTTAATAACCTCTTATATTCTTATAAACATTCCAGTATATTTTACTATCCACCATACATAACCATCGCCCTGCGTAACGTCTTTAACCACTATTGCTAACAGTTAAACAACTCATCTGACACTATAGTATCTTTAAGTACCGTTAGCCCATCTTTATTTTCAGACAGTGTTGTCTGATATCTAATAACCCCTATCAACAGAATAGGGAACAGTAAAGTTATTATAACATCAGAGTAGCTCTATTAAAGAATACAGATTACGGCTAGTAGTTGAACTTCTCAATATCTCACATAAACAGAGTGGTTCGAAGTACTGTGTCCAAGTGCGTGCAAGTGACACTCACACACATAAAAACAGCTCGTGCATAAGAGGAAGGGAATCGTTTCCTTTCTTGCAGTAGAGTCGACGTATCGATCCACAGAATATTACTGAAAGGCTGAAAAGCCTTAGCAACAGTTACCATGGCCGTGGATCTCTATACTCTCAGGATTCGGGGTTACAGTATGGACAGTTATCTCTTTCTAATGGGTTATAATCATGTTTATTAGGATGAGATAGTAAGATAATTATAAAATGATTGCATAATAAAAAGGGTTTGGTTTGAATTTCGCGCAAAGCTACACGAGGGCTATCTGCGCTAGCCGTCCATAATTTAGCAGCGTAAGACTAGAGGGAAGGCGGCTAGCCGCCACCACTTACCGCCGACTCTTGGGCTACTCTTTTTCTAAGGAATAGTGGAACTGACCGTCACATAATAACGCCCCCACTGCTGAAAGGGAGAATATGTTTAGTGCGACGGGGATTCGAACCTGCGATCCTTAGATTACAATAAAAAAAAGACACTTTGTAAGTTTTCAAGGGATCGGTTAAAACTACATCAAAGATTTTAATAAGACTCCTAAAAATGGTAAGGACTTAAGATGTATCATTATAATTATAAATATATGAACATGCAAGAAAAAAAATATCCTGGCGTTATAAAATGTTTCAGTGATGCATTTTAGGTTTTAGTAAGATAAGAGTTGACCTTTAGAGGACGTGGTGAAAGAAGTGATTCAACAAACAATGACGGAAAATAAAAGCATCCATTAGAACGTTGGTCCCTTTCTATTAAGTTGTCTGATTTAATTGTAAAGAGAGCATCCGCTGCAATAAAAAAGGAAGTCACTCAAGTTAATTTTGTTTCCCTTGTACTAGTTGAGACTTCTGATGTAATTTTCCTCCACTGCTATCCGTTATACTAAACCAGATGGATAAGAACGGAAAAGACTTTTAGGTTTCATCGATATTTGTGAAGATGGATCGCTTGAAGCACTCTACAATTTACTGGAACGGCTGTAAACTCACCTCACTTAATGGCTGGTCGCATAAACCGGTTATAACCCAAAGTAAAAAGAAAGGAGGAGAGAAATACCAAATGAAGTTTTCCTCACGTTGTTTCTCTCGCAGGTTAAATTTAGTGTTGTCTTTTCGCACATGCCATCTATGAACGAAAAGTGGACTTTTTTTCTCTTTGAATAACCTATCAGATTTCTTTTCTAAGTCTGCAAAGAGAACCCGAGCTCTGGATGATGTAATGAATAAAAGGCTACAAGGAGTGTCGTCCAATGGATGGGATTACAGCTCATATAGTTTATAATTACCCTGATCAGCTTGTCTCATTCGTTGAAAAACACCTAAACCCTTTCACTGCTGCTAGTGGACATGAAATATTCACACATTTTAATTTTTTTAAACATATCTGCAGAAGTGTTTCCTGTTATAGATAAATTATTTGATGAGTTTTAGGTTAAAGGTCGTAATGTTGGCTATTGTGTTAATACTGTTGAGTTTTTTTAATTTCATGAAAACATCCGAGAGAAAAAGAATTAAGATGTAGCAAAGCTATTCAATGGGCTATCTATACTATGCCCACAGCGAGTATCGAAGCCCTACTTTTAGCGTTACATGTTCGCAGACTTAACGCCGAGACAGGAGGAAAGAGGGCGAAGTAAGTGTGATTGACAAAAAGAAATGAAAGTAAAACGTTTGATATTAAAATGTTTATTTTAACAGACTGTTGGAAAGCTAGTTGGTAGGCTGAAGTTCTTCTATTCAACAAATCTTCTTTAGAAACATTTACACTCAATTGGTCTTTTTGTTTCTGTTTTTTCTAATTTCGCACAAAGCAACTCGAGAGCTACCTGTGCTAGCTGTCCCTAATTTTGCAGTGTAAGACTAGAGGGAAGGCAGCTAGTCGTAACCACCCACCGCCAACTCTTGGACTACTCTTTTACCAACAAATAGTGGGATTGACCGTCACATTATAATGCTTCGACGGCTGAAAGGGTGAGTCGAGCACCTTTATTGCCTGGCCATGCCGGGTTCTGTCCGCTTGTAATGAGACATACGTAACTGTCAGTGGGTTTGACCGTCATCTTATAACGACTGAAAGGCCGAACATGTTTGGTGCTACGAAGATTCGAAGCAGAGATTCTCAGATTACGAGTCGAACGCCTTAACCCACCTGATCATGATCAGAGGTTCTCAGATTACGAGTCGAACGCCTTAACCCACCTGATCATGATCAGAGATTCTCAGATTACGAGTCGAACGCCTTAACCCACTTAATCATGCCGAGTTTTTTACATTCTAGATATTTTGATCGACACAAAACAAGTTTAACTAAAATTAATTTTCAATCTTCAGAAGGATATGTAGTGATGTTTCCCACAGTTAAGTAAACTGATGTATCGAAAGATACTCATTAGGTTTAACGTCTAACACAGAGCTAGTTTGCTTTGAATACCGCTCAATGCTACAAGAAAGTTATCGGAGCTTGTCGAGAAACTTACACTGTTGTAGATACTCTTTTATCAATAAATAGTAAGATTGACCATCACATTATAACGTCCCCATGGCTGAAAGTTCACCCTATTCTATTTATTAATGATTTTTGTATATATAAAGTAGAATATCTTTGTCGTATGTGGATTACGACATCATTACAAACTGATTACACAAGTACTTAAGCCTTTTTGAAGCGTGAAGTCAATTCGGATTACAACACGTTATGTAAGTGTGAGTTTTGTGGACACATCGCCTGAAGCAACATGTTCATCATTTAATGCCTGTAAGCTTTGTTCACAATGACTTCCCAGTGAATCACTATATATATATACATATATCGTCTATCGTAAAAGTTTCCCTGAGGAAATTGTATCTATATAGTGGTTCTGAGTCGAGGGACGCATTCAAGATGTTGAGACGACAGACGCCTTGATGAAACATTTTTAATGATCTTCATAGAACCAGTAAAAAGTCCCATAGCCTGAAATTTAGGAAAACAGCCCTGTTGAAAAACTTCACCCATAACCTAGTCGCAATTCTCATTGGCGAAGAAAAGGCTATAGTTAGAAAACCGCACCTATAAACCAATTGAAATCTTCATAGGCCAAATGTAGGTTAGGGTTACAAATTTCCCGACAGCAAAAGAGAAACAAAACTAGCCAATAGTGGAAAAATTGAGCATATTTTGTGTTTTGTTTTGAATTTCGCACACGAAGCTATACGAGGGCTATCTGGGCTAGCCATTCCTAATTTAGCAGTGTAAGACTAGAGGGAAGACAGCTTGTCATTACCACCCACCACCAACTTTTGGGCTACTGTTTTACCAACGAATTGACCGTTACTTTATAACGTCCGCATGGCTGAAAGGACGACAAGAAACGGCTAGCGCAGATAGCTCTCGTGTTGCTTCGTGCGAAATTCAAAAACAAAAACAAACATTATTTTTGTTATTAAAAAGACGGCTGAAGGAGCTGGAACCGTAACAATGTATTGGTCAAGTCTTCCAGTGGAACCGTAACAATGTATTGGTCAAGTCTTCCAGTGGAACTGTAACAATATATTGGTCAAGTCTTCCAGTGGAACTCGTTTGGACATTTGTGTCTTTGGCCTTTTTAAAGGTTACTTACTTTCTTGTTCTTTTCAAAACTTTCACGCAAAGCTAAACTTGAGCGACTTCGAAAGAGTTAATCTGAGAGGAAACACCAACCACTAATGGTCGGACTAACTTTCTTTCAGTTGACTTTCAGGCTTATAGCAAACCCACGGGCACAAAATGTACAGCGTAATTTTTTCGCAAGAGGTAAAAAGAGAACTACAAACTTCAATATTCACAATCCTGGCACGCAAACCACTAGGAAAATGGCGTCTACGTACGGGAAAGGGTCTCTGATGCTTAAGTTGACTTCCCTGTCACTCTCGAGTTACTATGGAAATAACTGTGACGAGAAATAGTGCGTGTCACGACCATCAGACCGAGAACGTACTTCATTAGCACTAGGGAATACAAAACACCGTTTTCTTAAAGTTGGTTATGACTCGTGAATATACAGCATTAGTAAGATGTTTCTTTAAAATACGTTTATATTTTTAATGACGTGATCTGATAGGAAGGAATTAAGAGGAACATGAAATAAAAATTGAGTATTAAGTTACCAAAGTAATTCAAATTAATCAGACCACGAATGTAATTCAAAAAACTTAAACTAAATATAAACCGAGTATAATTCAAAAATCGTGTAATTAAATAGACTACAAATGTAATTCGAAGAATTTATAACTAATTATATTCCTGACTGTAATTCTAAGAACTTATAATTAATTGAACCCCGACTGTAATTCTAAGAACTTATAATTAATTATACAACAAGTATAATTCTAAGAACTTATAATTAATTATACAACAAGTATAATTCTAAGAACTTATAATTAATTGGACCCCGACTGTAATTCTAAGAACATACAATTAATTAGACACCGACTGTAATTCTGAGAACTTATAATTAATTAGACCATGAGTATAATTTTAAGAACTTGTTTATTAATTAGTTTTACATGTCACAATGTTTCACTACAGTTTTCGTTTATTTTGTATACAGTTTTTACACGTTGTATGCAGCTTTTAATTGTCTATGTTATATTGTAGTTTTGCTGCTATTAACCGCCAGTGTTCATTAAATCCCACGCCATACTCAATATACCACGAGGGCCAGCATGACCAGGTTGTTAAGGCACTCGACTCGTAATCTAAGAGTCGCTGATTTGAATCCCCATCGCACCAAACATGCTCGCCTTTTCAGCCGTAGGAGCGTTAATAATGTGACGGTAAATCCCACTATTCGCTGATAAAAGAGTAGCCCAAGAGTTGGCGGTGGGTGGCGATGAGTAGCTGCCTTCCCTCTAGTCTTACACAAAACAAACTCAATATACCCTTTCGTTTGTCACGTAATATGTTTAAACTTATCAGTATTGAAACTGGTCTGAAATGTTTCCGTTTAACTTTGATAACAGCCCACAATTGTGTTTTACTGAAATGGAACTACGAACAGAATATAATGAGTGTTATTATATTACACTGGTTTCTATTTTGGAAGTGTCATATTAACTTCAGGTGGTAATATTTATTTTATTCATTGTTTAAATTTCTTGTTATACCTCAATACAGAGTGTCGTGATGCATATTTTCTGCCGATACAAGACCTGATTTCAATACTATGAATGGATTATTTATGCTAACAGAGACACAGTTTCCGCTCCTGTAACAAGACCTTTAAATGGACTTGCTTGTTGCAAGTCAAAGTGCTTGACAATCGCCACTGTATCATTAGTGGAAAGTTTTCTATAGTGGTCAATGTGTGACCTTTATTGACCATATACTTTCTCATTCTGAGGTAACGTCACCGCTAAATGTATCTATCATATCGGGCGCCTGTGATTGATCTTCAGTCAGTAGAGACTAAACACATAATTCGAACCTGAAATTAAACAGTTCTAAGTGAATGATTGATGGTTTGTATTAACTCATTACTCTGTTTATAAAGAAGTGAGTTTATATCAAAATCCTATGACCTTAGGGTTTTCAAATGAGGTGATGTACTAGATGTCGAATCTGAAATAAAGATTGTGTACTTTGAACACATCCAAACCTTACAGAGCCAGTTGGTTAGTGCCTCTGGCTCACAATCTGAGGGTCGCGGTTTCGAGTCTCCGTCCCAACAAACATGTTGGCCTTTTGAGCCGTGTGGGCGTTATAATGTGATCTGTGAATCCCACTATTCGTTTGTAAAATTATAAATCAACTTCACAAAAGCCAATATTATTTATACATTAAGCCTACTTGTTGATGTATGTATTAAGCCCATTTCTTGATGTATTAATTTATAATTGTCACTTCGTTTCATTAAATCGTCTATTTATCTATTCAATTTACGTATCGATTTGTGGAACTTAAAAAGCTATGTGTATCTTGTTTTATTCAATCCCCCTGTGCCCCCGAGTGGCTCAGCGATACGTCTGCGGACTTACAACGTTATAAACCGGGGTTCGATACCCGCGGTGGGCAGAGCACAGATAATCCTTTGTGTAGCTTGTTTTGTTCAATCGCATGTTTATTTTCTACGTGCATGAATCTGTAAGTAAATTTTTAATGACAATTTATAAAATCTGTGAAGCCACTTGACTTTTGTTATGAAATAAACACCAATTTTATCATACACTAGCTGGAGTACCCTGCAAAATGTGAAACCGCAGGTTTTTATGTATTTCCACATGGACCCAACAAATTTTCTTGCTAAATTTGGTAAAAATCCATCAATAGGGGCGAATTAGAGGTAAAAAAAAAACAACGCCCCTAAAAAATCACAATACGCAAAATGCAAAACTGAAAATTTGTGGGTGTATCGATCGCCTCACAGAACTAATGAACTTTTGTAGCAAAGTTAGTGAAAATCCAACTAGAGGAAATGAAGTAGTTACGTAGACACACAACACCCAGTACACGAAGTTAAGACTTTTAATAAAATTTCGTGTAAGAGGTGAAAGGACCACGAGCTACACTGATGGAATATATTATTTGACTTATATAGTTTTTAATTTTTTCGTAAATTTGTTTTCGCTGTCTTTTATTTCGTGTTTTTTTTTCTATTGTTATGAAGCGCCCCTTACATTGCAATATTGAAATAAACTGTTTTTCTTTCTTGTTTCTTTTGCATGATTGTGTTTCAAAGACACTGCACTAAATAGATTTAAAAGGGTACCAAACGCACCTGCTTAAGTGGTTAATAAATAATAAGCATTACAAGTGTTTTTATTTTTTAACCCTTTAAAATACTCAACAGACGGCGCTAAGATAGGAAACCTGGTATTTCATTGGAGTGGCGCTGAGTGCATTTTAGTTCACTTTCATTCGAACCGATATTCGCTAATGTAATAATGCTTTTACTTATTGGTAATTTATAATATAGATTCATGGATCTGATGGAAATAGATAACAAGACTTTGAGTCAAGTAATCGAAGTTGTACCGAACTCAGTGGTGTAGCAAGGGTCTAAAAAATTCCTGGGGTAAGAGTCTTCCCTTTTTACCCCAATGCTTCCCCCGCAGTCTTATACATACGTAAGCAATAATTTCATTTCATTCAAACCTTCGCCCTCTGTGAACCATTCAATAAACTAAACATCAAAATGACTTTTATGCAGTAAACAGCTCGAGAATTTTGAAGTGATTGAGAACTGGATAATGCCCCCCAGTGGCTCAGCGGTATGTCTGCGGACTTACACGCTAAAATCCGGGTTTTGATACCCGTGGTGGGCAGAGCACAGATAGCCCATTGTGTAGCTTTGTGCTTAATTCAAAACAACAACAACAAGAACTGGATAATAGTTACAGATAGGCTTAACAGTTTCTTCTTAAAACAAATAAAGAACAAGTAAAAAGAATCACTTTTTGAACTTTGCAAACTGAAGGACTGAAACCAGCTTTCTGTTTGTATATGATACTGTAACCTTTGTATACGATACTGCAACCTTTGAGAAAGACGCAAACCGAAACGTCGAGTTTGAAGTAAAAACATTTTTTGTTTGTTCTGTGTTGTAATTATCGTTTTTTCTCTCTCTATTATTTATTTTGTAAACATAGTTTTTGTGTGTTTTCCTGAAAATAAAGAGCAGTGAAAATGGGGCTATTTATTTGGTTTTTTATTAAGCTATGCTCGCCACGATTTTCAAGATAAGCTTTCAGATATACCGCTGAGTCAATGAGGACATTTGCCGGTAGGTAACAATCGTTATATTCTTCTATTTTTAGGTTGTAGTATCGTAAGGGGTCGTTCTTAAATCGTAACACAACATTTGCCAAATTTTCAATAAGTCAACGAATATATCAGAAGTAAAAATACCAATAATTGAATCGAATTTTCATCTTCTCCTTTGAAACTTGTTGACTCTCCATCTCTCTAATATAGTCATGCCTTTCGAAACAAACAATACTACTTTAAAACAATCTGTGCATCTTGATTGTCACAATTCTGTGTATTACATTGTTTTATTATTATTCTTGTATTGGTTTGTTTCAAGTTTCGCTCAAAGTTACACGAAGGCTATCTTTCCTAGCCGTCCCTAATTTAGCAGCGTAAGACTAGAGAGAAGGTTGCTAGTCATCACTACCTCCTGCCAACTCTTGGGCTACTATTTTACCAACTAATAGTGGAATTGACCGTCACATTATAACGGCCTCACGGATGAAATGGAGGGCATGTTTGGTGTGACGGGGATTCGACTTCCATGACCCTCGGATTACGAGTCGAGTGCCTGAACCACCTGGTCATGCCGGGCCCATTACTCTTGCACTAAATAATATATGATTTATTATTGTACTCACGAATTTATCGTATTCGTTATATTTGGTATAAAGTGGTCTTTGTATGGTTTCAGAAAAAAAGAAGAAAATCTACAACATATAATTATTTAAAGTTGAGATAAAAGCCTCGTGCATGTGGCTGTTTTTTTAATCATTAGAAACTGTTATTTCGGTCTTACTTTTAATTATTTTTTATTTTATGTATATTAGAATAAAAATCCTTCAGAAAATGACGCGAAACCAAAACCTGCCAAATCTAAATCCTCCAATTTGTACTTACAATTTTACCGTCCGTAAACAGATAAAAAAATAAAAGATCCTCTGGCGTTGCGAAACCAAAACCTGTGATTAACAATAAATAACTTCTTAAGTGCATTCATTAATTACAGTCACTTTTATTATCATATTTTTTGCATTATTCTAATAATTCTCTTGAAACCACATTTCTTCTAATTGTTCAAAAACCTCTTTTCATAACAAATAACGAATTAATTACACTCGGTGATTAATTAAATCTTTGGTATAACAGCTCCCTTCTTGGCAGGCTTTTATTTAAGTGTTATAGGAAAAGAATTGGAAATGGACTCGTGTAACTGACGAAGTTATGATAAACTGAGCGTCACCGACACTTATCTTCTCTAATCATGATAACAATAATTATTGGCGGGTTTTTGAACTTTTCTATGCCTGGATCCTAAAAAAAAATTGCTCTATTAATATCAAAGCCATTTAATTCGCTCCCCAGTACTCCAATTTGTAACGCTACAAACCGGGTTTCGATACCAGTGGTGATCACAGCACAAACAATTAACCGAGTACCTTTGTGCTAAACTATAAAAAACAAAGTCACTGATTTTTGTTTTATTCGCGTTTCAAACAAACATAACGATATTCCGTGTATTAAAAACAATTACGTTGTAACAATTTTTACAGCGATGAGAAACGTCAGAATTAGTAACTTCTATTATTCTAATACTAGTTTGATTTTGGAAATCCGTGCATGTCTTTGAACGGACAACTGACTAAAATATAAATTCATTTCAAACTAAAATTGCCTTCATATAATTTTGGTTAAATTAAAATATGAAGTATTTAATAACAAACGAGTAATTTATCTTACGAAAGCAATAAATAAGGGTTTTTGTGGATATTGGGTCCCAGCGAGCACGACAGTAATGTTACACTCAAGCCACATACGGCCCTTGGGGCACCGCCGGTGGTTCTCGGGTAGATTTAGCATGCGGTATCCATCTTCTCTCCAGGAAGTCGTCCCTAGCTTAAGAGTGAAAGACTAGATGGGGAGCAGTTAGGGAACCTCGCTCACCACAAACTCTTGTCCTACTCTTTTACTAGGCTCGGCATGGCCAGGTGGTTAGGGCACTCGACTCATAATCCGAGGGTCGTGGGTTCGAATACCTGTCACATCAAACATGCTTGCCCTTTCAGCCGTGGGGGTGTTATAATGTGACGGTCAATCGCATTTTTCATTGGTAAAAGAGTAACCCAAGAGTTGGCGGTGGGTGGTGATGACTAGCTGTCTTCCCTCTAGTCTTACGTTATTCAATTAAAGACGGCTAGCGCATAAAATCCTCGAGTAGCTTTGCATGAATTTCAAAAACAAACAAACCTATATTACCCCTGCAACAACTTCACTTCTCCACAAAACTGATAAGGACGGACTGATGAACTATTTAACAACTTAATCATAGATGTGTGAACTATCTGAAGGACGAACTGATGAACTATTTAACAACTTAATCATAGATGTGTGAACTATCTGAAGGACGAACTGATGAACTATTTAACAACTTAATCATAGATGTGTGAACTATCTGAAGGACGAACTGATGAACTATTTAACAACTTAAACATAGATGAGTGAACTATCTGAAGGACGAACTGATGAACTATTTAACAACTTAATCATAGATGTGTGAACTATCTGAAGGACGAACTGATGAACTATTTAACAACTTAAACATAGATGTGTGAACTATCTGAAGGACGAACTGATGAACTATTTAACAACTTAAACATAGATGAGTGAACTATCTGAAGGACGAACTGATGAACTATTTAACAACTTAATCATAGATGTGTGAACTATCTGAAGGACGAACTGATGAACTATTTAACAACTTAAACATAGATGTGTGAACTATCTGAAGGACGAACTGATGAACTCTTTAACAACTTAAACATAGATGAGTGAACTATCTGAAGGACGAACTGATGAACTATTTAACAACTTAATCATAGATGTGTGAACTATCTGAAGGACGAACTGATGAACTATTTAACAACTTAAACATAGATGTGTGAACTATCTGAAGGACGAACTGATGAACTCTTTAACAACTTAAACATAGATGTGTGAACTATCTGAAGGACGAACTGATGAACTATTTAACAACTTAATCATAGATGTGTGAACTATCTGAAGGACGAACTGATGAACTATTTAACAACTTAAACATAGATGTGTGAACTATCTGAAGGACGAACTGATGAACTCTTTAACAACTTAAACATAGATGAGTGAACTATCTGAAGGACGAACTGATGAACTATTTAACAACTTAAACATAGATGTGTGAACTATCTGAAGGACAGACTGATGAACTATTTAACAACTTAAACATAGATGTGTGAACTATCTGAAGGACGAACTGATGAACTATTTAACAACTTAATCATAGATGAGTGAACTATCTGAAGGACGAACTGATGAACTATTTAACAACTTAAACATAGATGTGTGAACTATCTGAAGGACGAACTGATGAACTATTTATTAACTTAATCATAAATGTGTGAACTATCTGAAGGACGAACTGATGAACTATTTAACAACTTAAACATAGATGTGTGAACTATCTGAAGGACGAACTGATGAACTATTTAACAACTTAAACATAGATGTGTGAACTATCTGAAGGACAGACTGATGAACTATTTATTAACTTAATCATAAATGTGTGAACTATCTGAAGGACGAACTGATGAACTATTTAACAACTTAAACATAGATGTGTGAACTATCTGAAGGACAGACTGATGAACTATTTAACAACTTAATCATAGATGTGTGAACTATCTGAAGGACAGACTGATGAATTTTTAAACAACTTAAACATAGACGTCTAGTAAGCTAACATCTACAATTGACATCTTCTAGCTTTTAGACCACAAAACTTTCTCTGGCTATTATAAACAACCAACATAATTATCCGATAACAAAACTCATAAATTCCTGACATCTTGAACATTAAAAACAATACATAGGGAGGAAACACATCTCTTCTAACATTTCGTTCAGGAAAATGTTTGTTGAATTAGCTTAACAAACAGAACAGAGGATTTCTAGAAAGAGTTAACCAGTATTAAGTATTTAAAAACACACCAACTTCTCACAGCTTGAAAAACAAGAAACAGATAAACAGTCAGCTATCTCTTCCATACACTAAAACTGTAGTGAAGAATACAAACATTCAGTTTCATACCACTACTTGATAGTTGACTCAGAGAGGCAGATGAGATAAGACATGAGGTGACTAATATTGCTAGATTGTATTGAAGATACATCTCGGGTTTCTCTTCAATACATCTCGGGTTTCTCTTCAATACATCTCGGGTTTCTAAAATCCTTGAAGAGCTAAAGTTATCCAATGCGATTCTTTTCGTGAGTCTCCCGGAGGGGAGGGGGTGCTTTCATAAGCGCCTCCTTTGTTTATACCATATACATTAAATAAATTCAACCAACGAAATGGTGTACGATCATGAATTTTCATAAACATAGTGGGATAATGCCCGTCAAGACGTCCATCAGAGGCTGTTAAGAATTAAACACACAGACTTCGTACTTCAACAAGAGTGTGATACTAAATCTCCAGAGAATAAAAGTCATATTTTTGAATAAAATACTAGGAAACGAAATAACAGTATCATTAGTTTAACACTGACTAAACATATCAGTGACATCACAGTTTAAAACCGTATTTCTCTGATGATGTAGTAAACCTCCGCCTTCAAAATAAGGATGTTGCGATTTGAGAATCCTAGCCACCAGGCTGTACCAGACTTAATACAAGTAATCCACACAGGTTAATTACCGAGTATATATATAACGGTTCACATAAGATGTATTTCTTTCCACGTCCAGACTGGGAGAAACGTGAAGTTTCGTTTTCTTGTGCCTTTTCCTCACAAAATAGTGCAGAGAGTTTTGTCCAAATGGATTACGTGTCTCATAAACTGGTGATAGACAACGTTTCAAACTACTTTTACGCGTGTCTTCGTCAGAACAGATAAAACGTTGTGTTATCACCCAGTCTCCAGTCACGTTGTTCATTTCACCAGCGATGAAAGACGCGCTGTTCGTGCGTTTATTATTCAGAATCAAATAAGGAAACCAATGTAAAGAAGACCAGTAATATTTCAACACCCCTAATGGCCCGAGTGTGTTAGGAATAGTAGTGATAACAAAAATGTGATTTGGTTTGTTTTGAAGTTCGTGCAAAGCTATACAAGGGCTAGCTGTCCCTAATTTAGCAGTGCAAGACTAGAGGGAAGGCGGCTAGTCATCATCACCCATTGTGCTACTCCTTTACCAACGAATAGTTGGATTGATAGAACATTATAACTCCCCCACAGCTACAAGGGCAAGCATGTTTGGTTATGAGGAACTCGCGACCCTCAGACTTCGAGTCGAGTGCCTTAACCACCTGACCATGCCGAGCGCATAAATATGGACAATGAGTTGTTTGATTTTAGTTTTTGTTCTTTGACTGAAATTTCACAACTCCATCATGACATTAGCAAATCATCTGCATCAAGATTAAATGTTAGCTGTTGTAAAGTGCGCTGTCAAAAGTAATATTATTCTTCTATTTTCAAAACTGAACAGTGTGATAATACATCGACAAAATCAACTTCATCAGCTTTGTTTCTCTGTTCCAGCAAAGTCTGTGTAACTTCCAATTCGTGAATGTGTTTACAATATGCAGAAGGAAAAATAATTAATTATTATCACATATCAAATGTTGTAAGGAAGAAAGAATTAATTAATTATTATCACATATCAAATGTTGTAAAGAAACAATGAATAATTGATTATTATTACATATCAAATGTTGTAAATAAATAAAGAATAATTAATTATTGTCACACACCAAATGTTGTAAAAGAATAAAAAATAATTAATTATTGTCACACATCAAATGTTGTTAGGACAGAGCGAAAATAGCCCAATGTTTTGATATGCGGTAAAATAAACAAAAATCGAATGTTGCTCAGTTACTTGCGTTTCGATATGTTTTTATAATTCATACAAAGATGAAGAAAGGCTAACGTAAAAACAGCGAAATTTTGTACTTTTGCTTTCGATAAACAAACATATATTTGTGTGTGTGTGTACAGTTTTCATATAAAACGACTGAGACGTGTACTTAAATAACAAAACAGGTCGTCAGATAGTTTGTAGAAAAAGAAAACACGTGTTTAGGATTTATCTCCATTCTAAAATATTATGCGCGTGAGAAAAGCTCACGGAGACGTATTGACTGACTGATCAATCTTAGTTCTGTCAACACAAGTTGTCACGTGGCGCGTGAGAAAATGGCAATGGTACCATTTGTTAATCGCAGATGGTTCATCTTTCTATGTATTGCTCATTTTGCTAATTAGGGAATATAGCAAATTAATCTGTATAAAAAAACAAAACCTATGTCAGTTTCACCAGACTGGCTGTAGTAAAAATTATATAGTAGTGAAGAAATACGGTGAAATTTGATCGGTTTCGTAAAATACATAGCAATAATCATAATACATATGTGACTCGTATGTGGTTAGTACGTTCATCCACAGTCGTGAAAATAGCAACATACGAACAGCCGTAATCTGTACTATTTTACACGATGTTCACCAACAAGTAACGACACCGGTATTGACTTGTTCTTTAAACTGTGTCTCTTATGGTTAACGTGACTACGAACTACGACTCTGTTTATCAGGATGCATTCATGTTGGTAATTTAGCAGACGAACACCAGGGGGAAGGCCGCTAGTTATTACTACTGACCGCCAACTCCTGAGCTTCCATTTTAACAATGAGTGGTGAAATTGACAGTCACATAATAACACCCCTACGATTGTGAGGTTGAGCGTGTTTGGTGACGAGATTCAAACCGGCGACCGTCACTTTGCGAGTCAAGCGTCCTAATGACCTTTCTTGATGTACTTAATACCACTAGATACTAATGAGAGCACAGAAACAACGTGTTTCGTAGATTAGAGGTCGTTAGGTTTGTTTGCTTTTCTGATTTTTAGGAATGCAAACATTCGTTACATCTATTAACAGCGATGTTTCATAACAAATATTTAGAGCCAGTTTTTGGAATATGTACTAGAGAGCTTGGACACAGATATGTCAATAACTTCAGTCCTGTCGTTTTAATAAAATAAAATAAATATATTGGTCGAAAATAAAATTACATGATCCGTTTAACTGTGAGTATTACAACTCAGAACATAGAACTGTCACAAACATCACTGGTTATTTTAAATGTATGTATTGTAGCAATGTTAAACAATAAACCGTGACCTACATCACTGGTTATTTTAAATGTATGTATTGTAGCAATGTTGAACAATAAATCGTGACCTTCATCACTGGTTATTTTAACTGTATGTATTGTAACGATGTTGAACAATAAACCGTGACCTTCATCACTGGTTATTTGAAATGTATCTATTGTAACAAACAATACTACGTGAAACGAATAAATTAATAGAAATAATTTTCTTCGGCTGGTTTAACTCTGTATATTTTATCGACGTAACACATAAACATAGTTATGAACACAACAACTGCTTGAAAGTTTTGAACAGAAAACTCACTTCGTGTCATAACTGTGTGTTAAGCTTATCTGCCAGATATCAATTGAATCCGATAATCCTGTACAATCCAGTAACTTCTAACGACACTTGCGTTGAAGGTCACGTCAAAGTTAAGGCATCGTAACTGCGCAGCACGTTTTGACATTAATCGATATCTTCCACGTGCTCCATGGACTCCTTCCGACTACTGTATCGTGACATTCCAGAAAAACAAAAAGAAACGTCCGTTGATAAGGGGAGTCGCGAGGCTAAGCTTTACCGATAGCTATAAGTGACCCACACCAGTATATCAAGCAGATATGAATGACATATCGTGCACAGAAACACATAACACGAACATCTAAGATACAATAACGAGACAAAAATGTGAAAAACATATAGATAATATATCTAACAAAGACATCTGACAAACAGTATATCAACCAGAAAAATACTAAGTTACACTCATTATCTAGTGAGAAACACATTAAATATCATTCTATGATTTATCATCCAGACAGAAAAGTTAGATCTGTATTCATGACATATCACTCAGAGAATTGCATTATGTGTGTAGCTAAAACACATCATTCATATAGAAACACTAGGTGAACAGCTAAGACTTATCATAGACACATGTACGTTGGCTGTGTCCAATACGGAAAATCTATCGCCTCTTCACATCTCTACTTAGCTGTGTCCAATACAGAAAATCTATCGCCTCTTCACATCTCTACCTAGCTGTGTCCAATACGGAAAATCTATCGCCTCTTCACATCTCTACTTCAAACTTAGACACTCCAACTAACCATGCACGGCATTTAGGACAACCACATATATAAGAAAGTCAGGTTTGGTTTGGTTTGAATTTCGCGAAAAGTTACACGAGGGCTATCTACAGTGGTCATCTCTAATTTAGCACTGTAGACTACAGAGAAGGCAGCTAGTGATCACCGCCCACCGCTAACTCTTGAACTATCCTTTTACCAACGAATAATGGGGTTGACCGTCACAGTATAGAGCCCAACGACTGAAGCGAGCATTTTTGATGTGACTGGGATTTGAGCCCGCGACCCTCAAATTACGAGTCGAGCGCTCTAACCACCTGGCCATGTCGGGCCGTAGTTTTATCAAATAAAGATACATACGTGTGGTGCTATTAAAAGAAATTACATCTGCGTGGGTTTGTTTATCTGACCGTGTAAATTGTAGTGTTTTTTGTTGTTTCTTTTCAAATATACCAGGATTTATCGATCTGACACATAATGCCTTCAACTGAGTTTTTATAAAATATGTACATAAATACATTCTCTTTTACAAGGCACACCAGATGTTCGAATATCAATGCACTTAATCTAATTTTATCTCTCTTTGAACGAGTTTAAGCAAGTAATTTAAACAAACAGTAACGATAATTGTCCAAGCATGTTTAGTTTATTTTTAAAATAGTGGATTATACGACAAATAAGTGTAGTGTGTGAGAAGCAGTGACTGTACAGAAGGATATTTTAAATTGATATCCGATTCGATTCAGTTAACACTGGTTATATCACACAATTTTGTTTGCTTGTTTTGAATTTCGCGCAGAGCTACTCGAGGGCTATCTGCGCTAGCCTACCCTAATTTAGTAGTATAAGACTAAAGGGGTCCCAAATAGTCATCACCACCCACAGCCAACTCTTGGGCTACTCTTTTACCAACGAATAATGAGATTGAGTGTACATTATAACGCTCTCACGGCAGAAAAGTCAAGAACATATTTGGTCTGACGGGGATTCGAACCAGCGACTCTCGGATTACGAGTCGAGCTAAAACTTTGCTTCTCCAGCAGATGGAAAAAAACAACAACTAGTAAGTAAGTGCCATCTTCTGTCCCATAGTCGAATTAATAAATTTATAAGTTAGTGATGCACTTTAGGAGTTGTTCTATAAGTTAAGCGTTTCTCCTTTTCAATTTTTGTGCTTAATCATTGTATTTTAAACAGCTAGCCTGCCCCCTAGTGGCGCAGTGGGATGTCTGCGGACTTACACCACTAGAAACTGGGTTTAGATACCTTGGTGAGCAGACCATAGATAGCCCATTTTGTAGCTTTGTGCTTAATTCTAACAAACGCAGATAGTCATTACTATCTTACATGAAATTGTTTCTAAATCAAGACCGACGAGTATTAATGTTAAACTTGGATCCACGAAACCAGTTAAAGTTTTTATTGGTTATGGTTTTTATGATACCTATTCAGGTAAGCAAAACGCTTCCAAACTGGTTGTCTGTAATTTGCTTATCGCGAGATTAAACAGGGAATTTTCCCTCACAGTGCGTTTCTTAATAACAATACACAAACAGTCAAACTCTTTCAGAGCATGGATTTACTAAATTACCCACATAACTATTTTACTTGGAACAATTAAATATCTTTAACAATTATTGCAAAACAAAAACATTAAAAAGCAAATGTTAAAACTGCGAGTTAATCGAGTTTTGATATATTTATTAGTGAATCAATATTAGCCATACAAGATCGAGGGTTAGCACTAACTTATGGAAGTACAGGTTTTATTTTTGCTTTCATTAAATTGTAAACAGGGCAAGTTAAAGGAAGTGTATTCCTTCTCTTATTCCACCTTTTTCTTTTCACTGTACATTTTAATTTTATAAAAGAGCGACTCGCTAACCGAAAGAATAATGATCGGTGTTGTGGCATGTAATTGAAAATTGGCCCCTTAACTGTTTTCTTCTCTTAAATGTGATTAGACCCCTGAAGATCTGTATTCGGCGCTGTTGGAGGTGCGGAACTCTGGTTCAGTCTATTACGTCACGTCACGTGATCATAAGAGCCTTTTATGGATGGCGCGCTCAGTCCTAAGTATATATATAAATACTTATTTTCACGGTTACTCAGAGTTAGCAACGAGTGACGAAAAGTTATACAAAGACGAACTCACGGCGTGCAATTTCGGAGAAACGTCAGTTTTACACCAGGGGTTCCATGATTAAGAATGGACGACACCAGCACCTTTCTCTGTCTGTCTCTCCCCTTGTCTGGACGCCAATACTCAGGCACTGCTAGGAAAAACGTTTCGCTCCATCTCTTCTTGTGGAAGAATCAATCTAGTCTAGAGACTTCTAGTTACTTTTGTCTTCCTCATAGTGTATTACTTAACGAGCTGCCATCCTTTTTTGTCTTTTGAAAATACACCGACATCCGGGTATTTCTCTTCTGATAATCGTGGTTCGAAATTGCAAGAACTGGACAGGAAAATAATAATCCCCAAAGTAAAACCGACTTAGATACTGTTGGTTATTCCGCTCTACAATTACTGAAGCAAATATTCTGTATTTCAAAACAGTTTGATAATAGGTCAAGAAATAGTTTCATAATAGATCAGGAAGTAGCTGAATAGTAGATGAGGAAAAAGCTTGAAAATGGATCGGGAAATAGCTTTATAATACTGCAGTAATTATTATAAAGCTATTTCCTGACATATCATCTAGCCTTTTACTGCAGTATTATAAAGCTATTTCCCGATCCATTTTCAAGCTTTTTCCTCATCTACTATTCAGCTACTTCCTGATCTATTATGAAACTATTTCTTGACCTATTATCAAACTGTTTTGAAATACAGAATATTTGCTTCAGTAATTGTAGAGCGGAATAACCAACAGTATCTAAGTCGGTTTTACTTTGGGGATTATTATTTTCCTGTCCAGTTCTTGCAATTTCGAACCACGATAGCTAGATGATATGTCAGGAAATAGCTTTATAATACGGCAGTAAAAGGCTAGATGATATGTCAGGAAATAGCTTTATAATACGGCAGTAAAAGGCTAGATGATATGTCAGGAAATAGCTTTATAATACTGCAGTAAAAGGCTAGATGATATGTCAGGAAATAGCTTTATAATTGGGCAGGAAGTAGTGTGAGAGCAAAATATCTATTTTTATGGAAGTTCTTTGCTGGACTTTCAGATTTGGTTACAACTAAGCATGAGTGAAGATCAAAATCAGGGAAATTTTTCAGATACTCGCCACAACTAACTACCTGCTCATTTTTTGTTTGTTTTTGAAATTTCGCTCAAAGCTACACGAGGGCTATCTGCGCTAGCCGTCCCTAATTTAGCAGTGTAAGACTAGAGGAAAGGCAAAGTAGTCATCACCACCCCGCGCCAACTCTTGGGCTACTTTTTCTTACCAATTAATAGTGGGATTGACCGTCACATTATAACGCCCCCACGGCTGAAAAGGCGAGCATGTTTGGTACGACGAGAATTCGAACCCGCGACCCATGGAATGCGTTCATTTTCTAATTCCAAATAAAGTGCCACCAGGCTCTGATCAAAGAGATCTCCTTGATCGTGGTCTATACACATAAGTTCATTGATTAATACAGAATTTATTTTTTAAAAATTTTCTGTACCACTTTCGAAATAATTTCACTATTGTTGACCGACCAACAAGACAGTAAGTACAGTCCGAGATAATGTGTCTGTTATAGTGTTTGAGGCTGTAAATATAAGTATAGAAATAAAAAAACAAAATAACTTGGAGGTCATATTGAATGATTTTCTTTTCAATTACTTTGTTAAACAAACCAACAATAAAGAAATCATCGCACGTATAATTCTTTGAAGAAAAATTTACCACACTACACACACTGATGTAAGTTCACCATTTTAGTGAAAATTAAATAAATTTCAAGATTATTTTTTAGCAAAATAGACGCTACTTAACTGTAGTTTTACAAAACCATAACAAAATTCAAACTATGAGAAAACCTTCAATAACATACTTGATTTTTGTACTTAAGCACAAAGCTTTGTTTGTTTTTTTGTTTTGGAATTTCGCACAAAGCTACTCGAGGGCTATCTGTGCTAGCCGTACCTAATTTTGCAGTGTAAAACTAGGGGGAAGAGAGCTAGTCATCACCCCCCACTACCAACTCTTGGGCTACACTTTTACGAAAGAATAGTGGGATTGATCGTCACATTATAACGCCTCCACGACTGAAAGGGCGAGTATGTTTGGTGTGACGGGGATTCGAACCCTCGACCCTTAACTACCTGGCCGTGCCGGACCAAATCATTGCGGATGGTTTGAAAGTTGCTGTCCCTTTTGATGTACGAATAACGTTTTAATTGTGGTTTTTGCTACCAATCTCCCTCTGTTTTAGCTTTGCGCGAAATTCAAAACAAACCAAACCTTAGAAATATTCAGACTATAGCATTGCCAAAGTGAACCACATTACTGCCAGTTTATAATGTTCAACATGTTTTAAAGGATATTATAGTGATAGGTAGTGAGATTCAGAAGGTCATATAAAATAGTGACATCTGAAACCTATGATAATGAAGGATGTTTTGTTTTTTGCTGACAGCCTGAACTGGCATGGCAGTTAAACACTGGAATCAATCTCACTATTCATTGATAAAAAGAAAGTGTCCCAAGAACTGGCGATGGATGATGTTGACTATCTGCCCTCCCTCTTGTTCATAGTCCGTCACCTCTGAGTTCCAGTTTGACTATATATTGTTTCACATATTTCATAAGTACATTTGAGGGATGGGAGGTTGTCTTCAAGGATGAGGTTCATAATTAAATACATTCTCTCGGAAGATATTCTTCATCTCATACACTAGTTATCATCGAATTTGTTTACTCAAGATAGTGTACACTGAGTACGTGAGTGTGTTTGTACGGTAGTTTATTTATATCAAATGTAATCATGTTTATCTACACAAAATCATGTTAAACGTGATTTCTTATCGAGGCGAATTATCGTTTACTTTGCAGCCACATTGACCTAAAACAAAACTTAAATGCAACCGATACGATATAATCGAGGTACACGAGCTGTTAAAGAGAGTTAAAACAGTTTGTTGGTTTATGAATTTCATATAAAGTCTACGTTAACTGTCTCTAATTTTGAATTACAGGGAAGGCGGATAATCAGCACGTTACACTGTCAACTCCTGGTCCATTTTAATCAAATAGTAGGATTTGTTCATCACTGCTGTAACGTACCCATGACCCCAACATACGGAGCGCAGCTTTACAACAACTAGATGTGCAAATAGTCTAATAGTCTTTCCATTCTCATAAAAAAAACACGTGAATTTGGGTAATCAGGTTTGAGTAAGGATGAAGCAAAACAATCCCGCACTGGAGACGAAGAAGTTTTAGTTTAGAATTAAACACAAAGCAGCACAATGGGCTATCTGTGCTCTGCCCACCACGGGTATCGAAACCCGGTTTTTAGACATACCACTGTGCCATTGGAGGGCTAAGAGTCGAAGAAGAAGAAAAGTTAAAATCACAGAAGTTGTAAGAATTATCACAATGGACTTGGTTATAAAAATACCCTTTCTAGAATTATCTGCCCAAAATGTAACTCCCTAGGGGTATCGGTTAACACATAAAGGTCAGAAATAGTTATTTGAAGTCTTCCATGCTGTGATCCATGATTTGCTTTTATGCCTTGCTGGACATTAAGCAAAGTTCAATAAAGTTATCTGTATCAGCAACCTTAATGTTGAAGTTATAGGTTAAAACGAAAGCAACAATTCAACAGTACCCAGTTTTGGGCTACTCTTGTGAGACGGATTAGTAGGGTTCATTGACCCTCACCCTTTATAACGCAACCTTGGCTTCAAAGTACGACGAGCAACTTTTTCACAGGTAATAAGACTCAAACCACGGAGTCACAACGAAAATGATAAACATTTTAGTCTACGATTAAAAAATAACATGAATTCGAAGGGTTTCCTCAGTTTAATCTGTTGTGATAAGCTATTCTTTTTACTTCTGTTTCAAGTTATATTAATCAATTCATTTTTTTAAATAAACAGTTTTTCAGCTTGAAAGCTTACAAAGCTAAAATTCAAGTTTCGGTCTCCAAGACGGATACAGCGCAGAAGCTCATTTTGTAGCTCTCCTCTCAAATAAGTCGCTTTTTAAGAAGTCTTCATGGTTCCCAAATTCTGACCACTTGAGAGCTTATGTTTGAGATTGCATTTTGGACCGTGGGTTTTGATAGTCTTCCAGTGACTCAGGAATAAATCGGGAAGATTTTAACCCTAAAATTTGTGTTACTGATATTTGCGGTGGGCGGCATGCGTAGCTTTACTCTTAACAACAGTCAATGAGCCTACTTTTAGCGATTATTCCCGAGTGTAAACTTTGCTTTGACGATGAACTTCCGCATGCATTCTTTGGAACAGTTTCTTTCATTTTAGTAGGTAATTAAGCCTTTATACTAAAAGGTTTTAGTTCTCTTGAAGTCCTACGTTATTTGTCAAAACGATTGCAGGACGTCACACAGATGCCTGTTGATGTTTTTCTATTGAATTCGACCTCTGGCAGCTGTTAGTTGGTCTTGAGGGGTCGCTTTATCCATTCTTTAATGCCATAGAGCCGTGTCTTCGCTCTTTCTGTCCTTCCGCAATTCAGATGTGCGAACCATGTCGTGAAGCCACGCTTCTATTCGTTTTACTCATTGTTATAAGGAGGCGTTCCCTCGTATAACGACCATTAACTTCATATTAAAAATAATAAAGATAAAAATTTGGTAAACATTCTTAGAAAAACTGATTTTTAAGTGGCCTTGGTCACCACTCATCAGCTTCCAACAAGTATAACTGTAGCTGAGAGTTAAGCTGGTTACTAGCCAAATTAAGTTAATTAGACCCATATTTGTATGTTAGCCAGGTTAAGCCTACTTTAGATCGTTACAACGTCTTGTTTATTTGGTCTTTAAAAGTAAGTGTAGGTTGTACTGTCCACAATAAACTAGTAAATTTTATTTCTTCAAGAAGTTATTGTGTTCTGTCAGCTCCAAAAGAACTGGACGGAATTATGCTACATGGAAATAACTAAGTTCAAAAACAGGACATGGTTACCTTTAATTAAAAAACAAACCTATTAGAAACAAGACACGTGATAATAGTGGAACGCACTTGATAAATATGCTTTCGCAAATGGGCCCGGCATGGCCTAGCGCGTTAAGGCGTGCACTTCGTAATCTGAGGGAGGCGGGTTCGAATCCCGATCGCACCAAATATGCTCGCCCTCCCAGCCGTGGGAGCGTTATTATGTGACAGTCAATCCCACTATTCGTTGGTAAAAGAGTAGCCCAAGAGTTGGCGGTGAGTGGTGATGACTAGCTGCCTTCCCTCTAGTCTTACACTGCTAAATTAGGGACGGCTAGCACAGATAGCCCTCGAGTAGCTTTGTGCGAAATTCCAAAAAAAAACAAAAACAAAACTTATATAAGTGTTGTCGCACCTTCGAGTATCATTGCACAAAGAGATTAGTGAGTGTGGTCCACGTCCCCAGAAAGTTTTTTTTCTGTCTTCGTTGATGAAATGCATTTCTGGAAACTCTCCCAGGTGACGTTTCCTCAGTAAATTCCAAAACAAACAAACAAACAAAAACTTTCGCAAATACAACTTCTTATCATTGCGTTTTTTGTTTAATTTCGCGCAAAGCTACTTGAGGGCTATCTGTGCTAGCCGTCCCTAATTTAGCAGTGTAAGACAACAGGGAAGGAAGGCAGCTAGTCATCACCACCCACCGCCAAATATTGGGCTACTTTTCACCAATGAATATTGGGATTGACCGTCACATTGTAACGTCTCCCACACCTAAGATTAAGAGCATGTTTAGTGTGACGGGGATTCGAACTCGCGACCCTCAGATTACGAGTCGAACGCCTAAACCCACCTGGCCATGCCAGGTTAAAAAAGAAATAATTCACTTTTTGAACCTAACACGAAACGAAATGTTGTAATAGATGCATCTCTCTATACTTCTCTACGTTTGTTATCTCTCATAGCGTGTGTGTGTGTGTTTTTATAGTAAGGCTACATTGGGCTATCCGCTGTGTCCACCGAGGAGAATCGAGCCCCTGATTTTAGCATTGTAAATCTGAAATCTTATTTACTATTGTCCAAGCAGGGGACCTACTTGGGTGCCAATAATTCAGAGCTACTGGACTGAGAAACCTGAGAAGAAGATAAGAATAGAAATATCTTTGTTTTGACCTTTTGTGTGCTGTCAAGAAACATTAACCAAGTTTGTGTTGAGTACGATACTGAAGTGTAAAAATGAGATAGTTATCCGTTTTAAATACTTACAGGTTTGAAAAACGACAAAAAATGAGGGAATCTTCAAATCTAGTATAACCCAGCCTCAAAAAACAGGAGAAAATTAAATAAAAATGAAAAAATAAGGTAACACCTAAATAACATGAAAAATAGATAAACGTAACTAGACATTGTGTTGAAAGTCCAAATATTTAAACAGAATAGTACACTGTATGAAGTCCTCTGATAGAGTGACCAAACACGGTAAAAGTTCTTTTTACAATAATCTTATTTGCATATGGTAATTTTGTTTCGAACACAACAACACAACTTCCGTATAAAACTGAAACGTCCGCCATTTTAATCTTGTTGACTCTCAGTAACCCAACAATGACGTAAAATATTCCCATGATTTTCTACGTTTTTCAACAATATATCGCATGAATACTGAGCTGATGTGTATTTTTAATCATTGATTTTTGCAGTCCTTCTGTATTTCTACATAAATGTAAAAAGATCAAAGCTAAAGAACGTTGTAAAAAAAAATAAACAAGATTTGGAAGGTAGCATGGTCTGTTGATGTTAGGGTTAACGGGAGAGAAGCCTCTCACCAAGTTATGGTGAAGCCGGTCCAGCTCAAATAATCTGAGTGAATACAGTTAAAACTACAGTGAAAGAAAACGACATGAATGTTATAACAGACAGAACAGTCACTAATTCATAATGACGAGAAACCCACTTGAAGTAAAAATGTATCTCGGGACTTTTACCAATACTTATGTCATCTTTAGGTCGAAACGTTGTTCTCTGCTTTATCAGTAAAAGTGCTAATGCCAATACCAGCCGTGCTGAGATACACAGAATAGTCATTACTTCCAGTACGCATGGCAAAAATGTGCTTTTCTCTTATTTTGACACCAAAACTTTCTAATCATAACAAAAAAAAGTGTTTATTTATTTTTACATTCTCTCTTCAATTCGCGAGATTAAATCAAAATTTTTTTTCACATTTTCGACCAAATGCTAACCGTAAAGAGTTGGATACTAATGATATATATATATATATATATATATGTATGTGTGTGTGTGAGAAATCCACATAATATTTACTAACCTAATTCATTTTTGTAATTTATATAAGAAACACATCTCGAGCCAGTTACATTTTAATGTGTCTGATTCAATTGTTAAATCATCTATTTACAGTTTATCCCTTCACGTAATACAGTAGCTTAACTAAAGTCTCAGATCTAACCTGGCAGCTTAACTCGGATCATACGTCTAACGTAGCAGCTCAACTCGAGTCTCAGATCTAACCTGGCAGCTTAACTCGGATCTCAAATCTAGCCTGGCAGTTTAACTAGGGTCTCAGATCTTACCTGACAGCTTAACTCGGATCATAGGTCTAACCTAGCAGTTTAACTAGGGTCTCAGATCTAGCCTGACAGCTTAACTCGGATTATACGTTTAACTTGGTAACTTAACTCGGGTCTCAGATCTAATCTGACAGCTTAACTCGGATCTTATATTTAACTCAGCAGTTTTAGCTCAGATTAATACCTGTTATAATACATAATCATGTCTGTTAATCCTGATGTGAGAAGTTGATAATCTTTCATTTCGGTACCAATAAGAACAGAAGAAACTCCTGCCACTCACATAGATTTACTAATCCGTTAGTCAGTAAATGTCCCAGCTGGCTACCGGCAGAGGGTAAAAAAGCGTCTTGCCTTTACAATCTGAATCAGTTGCAAGGTCAGATTGACTAAATTGCTTGTGTCTGATTTTAAAGGGGCCCATGAATGTTACGCTTTCCTTTCTAAAATAGCCTTCTCCGATGTTTTAAAGAGTGAAATTGCAGTGTTTTGAAAGCGTTTTGTTTTGTAATAGGTTATTTTGATTGCTAAAATTTCAGTGTAAGAAATAGAGGGCAAGTGAAGTCAGATGGGTCCAGAACTGAAGTCACCTATGGATTCAGAGGGATGGGTTCATAACTAAATTCGCTTGTGGATCCAGAGGAATGGGTCCACAACTGAAGTCACCTGTGGATTCAGAGGAGTGGGTCCACAACTGAAGTCACCTGTGGATCCAGAGGAGTGGGTCCACAACTGAAGTCACATGTGGATCCAGAGGAATGGGTCCACAACTGAAGTCACTGATAAAAATACATAAACTTCTGAAGTTATTTATACAAATTCTGGCTTAATGTTTCTCACAAAAACACCTTTAGGAACCACAAATATATATGATAATAATTATTTAATATGTTTCTGAATAACAAGCTTTTTGTCTTTGAGATTCTTAATTACGGATTCTCTGAATGGGTCCAGAACTATAGTTGTCTGTGAATCCAATTGAGGTTCTTAAGAACTATATAGGATAAAAACATACAGAGGAAGTTTAATATCTGGAACCTGACATTGAGATATCTTTAAAATACACGAAAGTGTTATTGCTAAATAATATTTTACAGTTATATTTAACTAATAAACCATAAAAATGGTTAATTTGCTTTAAACCTTCTTTGACCCAAAGCTAGAATAAACTTCATAATGAGTTAGCTTTTATTTTCTCTCTTATGTTATATTTTATCTTGAAGAAGTGAGCGCATTAGAAATTACATATCTACTCAATGGAATCTCCACGTGAACGCCATGAAGATGTTGCCATGAGAGCATCTCAGATATTTCGTGGTCCATTACTGAACTGAAAGTTATATTATATTGATTCTTATAAACACAAAAACACGTGTGAATAACAGCACGTGATATACAGGATGACCGAAAATCTAAAACCATAGGTGATTTGCACCTTTTTCAGAAACGCTACTAACCAGTCCACAATATACAACAATGTCCACTCACAAAGAAGGTCAAGTTAACCTTTTGTGTGACACAAGTTAGTTAGTCCCAACGGAGGGCTGCTTCCAAATTTGATGCACCCTATCACTCACACAGTACTGTTGGAAATCAATCGCAAATTGCGAGGATACCGGCAGTTTATATAACACGGATATGATTCGTGTGGTTCAAACGGTATTGAAGTGCTGTTTTAAGCTAGTTTCGAATTACAGGTCAGCACTCTAAGATTTGTTGGAGCAATTATGACTCCACACCTTTCGGATTCCCTGTATAATATCAACGTATCTTTACAGAACTGTTGTTTAATTTGTTATTTGAGTTGTCACCCCTTACATTTTAGTGCTATCAAGATTTTTATTTGAAGGATTAAGTAATCTAATACTATAAAAAGCACAGTATTTTATAGTCACACAAAATACTAGACAAACAAGTGTTTTATTTAAGACCAGGAAATATTACACGAATGTTAGTTATCTGTGATTCAGACTATCAGGATCATTAGATGGTTCTAAAGCATTCTCAATAATGTTGGGGTGACAGGTTCCCCGCACGTGTTCTGTTTCAAAAACAAATTAAACCAAAATTAAAAATGACATTTGTGTTATTTCTTGCTTTGAATGTTCTTGCTTCTCATGGCATACGCATCTTTTATTGACTTCACGACAGTACAAGTTGCAACGTTAAACGTCTTTTGTGTGAAGACAATTCATTGTCTACCTACTAACTGACAGAAAACACACTACCGTATACTTGTATAAGTGGTTAAAATAGGTGAACTCCCCATGTTGCCTTCAGCCTCCATTTCCAGGAAACGATTAGTTCAATCAGATTATAATCCAACGATGTTAAGTCATTTATCTCTTTCTATTAATGAGATTTATATAAAAATAAAACGTTAACAACAAACTTTTCCAATTTTTAATAAAACTTAAATAGTTATAATTATTTATAATCACACGTAGAAAATTATCGCAATAATCAATAGAGTGTTTGTCATATTTATACAGTCTGTTTTCACTCATTTTATATATAAATAGTGCTAAAACATCATGAGAATTTACACTTCTAAACTACAAAAAAATCTATCGTAATAATTGAAAAAGTATTGTAGGTGGCCAAAACCTCTGTTTCTCAACCTGTTTGATGGCAGCGGTCAATCAACTTGCTGCTTTCTTACACTGACGTGAGCCACAAAAGTGCATGTACAAAAAAATATAGAGATTTAAATACGTATGTTCCATCAGGTCTGTGTTGGTGGTCGGTTTTCGTGAAGTCCTACAGACCAGAAAGATGGCTGTGACGAACCGGTTGTTAAGACTCGTGTTGTTTGGTATTAAACACAAAGCTACACAAATAGCTGTTTATGCTCTGTCTACCACGGCTGTCGAAACCCGGTTTCTATAGTTGTGAGTCTGCGGACATGCCACTGTGCTCCTGGGTTGTTAAGAGACATTAACAAAAAATACTGATCGTCACCGACTCTGACAAAAACAAATTTCCAGACAATGAACGAATGTTATCATGGCAGTGTGTAATTGTCATTCTTATAGATATATTAACTTAGGAACAACAAGTCGTTGGCTGACACTTCAACTGAATTGTTGTAGACTCCATCTGTTTTAAGTTCAGGACACTTTTATGGAAATTAATAGCTTAATTAAATTGTAAAAAAAAAACACGCCCGAAATATATTTTTTTCATACTCTATGGTAATACAAACACATTTGGCTGTTTTTATTAGCTTCCGAAGAAAATAGGGAGGCGTAGTTTCAGACCCCTATATCAGCACTTACTTATGTAACATTAAATAATAGTTACTAATTTTCGAAAACATTGAGTGAGGAAAATTGGCCCTGTGGAGAATTCCATTTTCTAAATCTACGCCTACTTACATACAATTAAATAATATTTATTAATTTCTGAAAAAAATATGAGGAAATGAGGGCGGCTCCCCTGTGCATCATCCCCCTAGATGTGTTCCTCCTCACAAGCGAAAAACACATTACAATATAAAAAAAAATTGCACTTCTCTCTTGTTAACAGCTCGATATTAATGACAGAGGTAGACAGTTTCAGTGGCTTTTTGATAACCAAGACGTGGTGAAGAAGCTCAGTAATAATGGGAATCGAACTCTCAAACCACAAGACACCCACCGCCACCAACGCCATTGTATCTAGCTTTGGATTAATAGCAAACAAACATTATATAAAAAATTTAATTACTTGGTTATTTGGAACAACCGGAAACAGTACATAACACTAAACCCAAGTTTCATTGATTGATTAATTATTTTCGTGACAATTAATTTAATTGTAGTTTTAATTAATTGATTGTTGGAATAATTACTGGAAGGACTGGCTTCGGTTAGTTAATTGTCTTCGTAAGATTAACCGAATAATTGGTTAGTTTACGGGAAACTAATCGACGTAATTGCTGTTCTTAGATTATCGATTAAATCGGTTTAGTTTTATAGGCTGCTAACTGTAGGTCATTTAAAATACGTTTTTGTTAGAGAATACAATACTGGTGTTTCGTTGTACACTAGATAGTTTCTGTTCAACAGTTACACTATTTTGGCTATTTGGAACAACGACAGGTAATCGGTTACTTTTTCCGGTTTATTCTAAATTTAAACAAAAGCATCACGAATAAAAAATACGATGGGATCATGAGTAATTTATAAAAAGGGGATATAAATAACAGATATATTTATATATAGATAGATAGATATAATGCTTCGCTAACGTTAAGGTTATCGTCTATTCCTTTAATATTTCATTATCTTTTCACATTGTATTTTTAAAAATTCAATTTTTATAAGGTTAGTTGTTAAAGATGCTCCCCCCAATGCCACAGCGGCATGTCTGCGGACATAAAACGATAAAAACCGGGTTTCGATACCCGTAAATGGCAGAGCACACAATCAGCTATGTGTTAGTTACTTAACCGAGTCTAGAATTTCTTATTATTCAGTCTATATTCTGTGCACAGTTGTACAATGTCAAACATTTTATTTAACACTGTTTAACACCCAGTTTTGGCCAGGTAATCCGAGAGTCACAGGTACGAATCCCTAAAACATGCTCGCCCTTTCAGTCGTAGTGACGTTATAATGTGACAATCAATCCCACTATTCGTTGGTAAAAGAGTAGCCCAAGAGTTGGCGGTGAGTAGTGATAACTACCTCCCTTTTCTCTAGTCTTACACTACTAAATTAAGGACAGCTAGCGCAGATAGCTCTCGTGTAGCTTTGCGCGGAATTCAAAACAAATAAAACAAACGTGTTACTAAGGGCAAATATTCACAATAAGCTATCTGTTCTGTGTTTGCCACGACTATCTGAACCTAGTTTTTAGCCTTCAGACTACCTCTGAGCCACTAGAAAGTCGTTGTTAAGTAAATATGTGTATATATATCGATGCCGTGTATATCAAATATCGTACATGCATATCCGTCAGTGTGATATATATATCTATAAACTATCACACAGCTCACGTATTTCATAACAAACGATTAAAAACACAAAAAAATCCTGTTTGTCTTTTAGTTCCCAATATCACCACTAGACCACTAGTCAGTTTCCTCCTTAACAAATTGCCGCTGGGTTCCTAACGCGTCAGATGATAAACGTGAACTTTTATAAAACTTTGTAGCTTGGTGGTTGTTCGCTACTGCATTGCGTATGGCCTAATTCATTTAAGCGAAAAATAAACTTATATATCACATTGTACTTTTGTTAGTATTAATATACTAAACACATCAACACTGTCTTCAGTTATCTAACAGTGTTTTGAAACGTGGTCAGCGTAATAACAGTTAATTATCTGATATCTGATTATTTTTCATTATCAAGGTAAATTATGAGTTAGTTCTACTTGTTAATTTGTTTTCTAATTTCGACGAACATTTTAATATCGGGAGAAATAACAATTGGTTATTGTTCCTTCAAGTATTCATTATATAGTCTAACTGGCTGGACTTTCGAAATGGGCCCGGCATGGCCTAGCGCGTTAAGGCGTGCGCTTCGTAATCTGAGGGTCGCGGGTTCGCGCCTGAGTCGCCCCAAAACATGCTCGCCCTCCCACCCCTTTCAGTCGTGGAGGCGTTATAAAGTGACGGTCAATCCCACTTTTCGTTGGTAAAAGAGTAGCCCAAGAGTTGGCGGTGGGTGGTGATGACTAGCTGCCTTCCCTCTAGTCTTACACTGCTAAATTAGGGACGGCTAGCACAGATAGCCCTCGAGTAACTCAGTCCGAAATTCCAAACAAACAAACAAACAAGACTTTCGAAAATTCATCTGTTTAGTTAGATGACTACATGACGGAAGGAAATTCGTTTGTCTCTGATTCAATTTATGCGTGGCAGAAAATACTGTTATTATTGATAGATCACATGATCCGCACACGAGACAGCGAGTCGTGTGTGTACGTTTGACACAACAACGTCAGTTTGCACGAATTGGCTTCATCTGCGTCGTTTACAGCGAACCGGTATTGACTCGTTACGAGCTAAAACAGTAGGAAGAAGAAAAAAAATTGAGAGCGCTACCACAGCTGGTCTATTATCCTGCTTGAACGTAAGAAAGTAGGAGATGTAATACTGTCAGCTGACTTTATTAAAAAAGACAAAGAAGTCCCTCTAAACTGTAAATTCCATGATTTAATATAAACATTGAACAGTACTGACCCACTAAAAGTAAAACTTTGTAAACACGTAAGTATTTCACATCAGAATTTACAAGAATATAACAAAATTATAAATCACAGCAATACTTCCCATCATAATTGATCAAAATAACACAAAATTAATAAACACGAAAATATTATATAATTGGAAAATCACAAATAATGCTCTTAAGCACACAACAGTTTGTTTCATGTGTCACTGAAGAACATTAAATATATTTGGTAATTACACGTTGCTTGCATGTTAAAAGGAAACGAGGATGACGCGTTTCTTTCTCTAGCAGTTGAAATACACATTTGACGCAGTAGGTTACTGGTTGCAATGCTAAATATACCTAGCTTTATTACATTCTTCTTATTATGCATTCGTTATAAACATTGTTTTGTATCATTATACATATATATACATTCGTTAATTATAGACTAACCTAAATCTCTTACTTTTGTCGAGTCTCATTAGATGTTACTAGGATTACGGCCGAAAACACCGTTCACAGTTCATGTATTCAACTGAATAAACAATGCGTTGCAATTTTTATAAATAAGAAAAGTATACTTAATAAGATAAGATAATCTGCTGCGACTGGAAATTAATATTGAACTTTTCAAAGATTTTTCTATTCTTTAAAAATACAAACATTTATTCTTAAGAAGAAAGGAAAAGATTGTGAGAAACAAAAGTAGGCTTTTGTTTCATTACTTTGCACTTTGACCTGAAGGTTAGATAAAAAGGGCAAAAAATCCTAAGAATGCGCATGCGCCAAAAACGCGAGAGTAGCAAATACTTAACTGTAAAAAAGCCGCTAACCCAGTGTCCTTCTTACATCTATTCTTACCAGCATGCCGTAATCACTCATCTCCAGTTTATTATAAACACAAATTTCCTACCCTAAGGACGAAAAAATAAGACCTGGCAGCTAGCCAAGCATGTCACGTGATACTAATAACACGCCTCCTCTATATCCCGAGAAAATGTTAGAGTCTTCCAAACCAGTCAACGTGTACAATCCACACTAACTAAGTACCACGTTTCATTGTAGTTACATAGAACCATTAAATAGACAGAAAGTTCTGCGGAATTTAAGAGGAAGTGAATACAAACGCACCAATAATGTCTATTTCGATAAAACGGTTCTGTTAGAACACTCCTGCACATCTCGGTCCTCTTTACTTAATTGATTGTGACAGAAAACTGAAAAATAGAGTTAACGATAAAATTAGAAATGAAGTATTTTATTTTGTTCACACATTTTGTTACGATAGATTTTTTTTCAAACATAGAAAGTTTAAATGTTTATTTTAAACAATACTAATTCATCACAAAGATCATATTAGATACAACAGTTTAACATGATTCTGCGTTTTTTTCACGGAAAGGCGAAATTTTAATAAAGTGTAAGGACTTCGACTAAAGTCAACAATTGGACAAAGCAATACTGTAAAACCAGTCGTGGCTTAATAATTACAGAGTACGTGAAGATTCGTGGTTGATATTCTATTTCTGCGAAATCTCATTTGGGGGTCGTTGGTAAGCTATAACATTGACGCTATAGTCCTACAACTCAGCCAGACAATAGCTGGCTGTGGGTCATTCCTAACTGGCTTCTTTTCTTTTGGCCTATGAATTCTAAAAATCTAAACTGTCTAACAATGTATGAGATAACGTCTAGAATGACGTCATTTAGAATTCTTTGCTGTCTTTGACGTGACTTTTACCAATTCAGACAGGTCCTTACATGAACTGCGAACATCTGTCTTTTCCTATTAAGTTGGTCAGACATCGTCAGGTGGGTAATGCGCGCCACTCGGAATTTAAAGGTCGCGGGATCGAATCCCTGTACCTACAAACATACTGATCCTTTCAGTTGTGGAAGCGTTATACTGCGACGGTCACTCCCACTTTTCGTTACAAAAAAGAGTAGCTCAAGAGTTTTGGGTGGGCGTAATGACTATTTGCCTTCCCTCTCGTCTTTCGCTGCTAAATTATGGATGGTTAGCGCAAATAGCCATCGTATAGCTTTGTGCAAAATTCAACATAAAAAAAACAATTTCGCCAATTGTAGAGTATTGGAATAAAGAACGAAATGCTCATAAAGAAATCGGGTCAACGTTTCGCTAGTTAGGATGTTATTTGTTCATGTGCTTTTTAACTTTAAGAGTGGCTTTCATGATTAACAATCAAAACGGAGTAACCTAACAAACTTCACGTTGATCAGAAATGATAAAGGAGTAATCTAACAAACTTCACGTTGATCAGAAATGACAAAGGAGTAATCTAACAAACTTCACGTTGATCAGAAATGACAAAGGAGTGATCTAACAAACCTCACGTTGATCAGAAATGATAAAGGAGTAATCTAACAAACTTCACGTTGATCAGAAATGACAAAGGAGTAATCTAACAAACTTCACGTTGATCAGAAATGATAAAGGAGTAATCTAACAAACTTCACGTTGATCAGAAATGATAAAGGAGTAATCTAACAAACTTCACGTTGATCAGAAATGATAAAGGAGTAATCTAACAAACTTCACGTTGATCAGAAATGACAAAGGAGTAATCTAACAAACTTCACGTTGATCAGAAATGACAAAGGAGTAATCTAACAAACCTCACGTTGATCAGAAATGATAAATGAGTAATCTAACAAACTTCACGTTGATCAGAAATGATAAAGGAGTAATCTAACAAACTTCACGTTGATCAGAAATGATAAAGGAGTAATCTAACAAACTTCACGTTGATCAGAAATGATAAATGAGTAATCTAACAAACTTCACGTTGATCAGAAATGACAAAGGAGTAATCTAACAAACTTCACGTTGATCAGAAATGATAAAGGAGTAATCTAACAAACTTCACGTTGATCAGAAATGATAAAGGAGTAATCTAACAAACTTCCTGTTGGCCATAAATGATAAAGGAGTAATCTAACAAACTTCACGTTGATCAGAAATGATAAAGGAGTAATCTAACAAACTTCACGTTGATCAGAAATGATAAATGAGTAATCTAACAAACTTCACGTTGATCAGAAATGATAAAGGAGTAATCTAACAAACTTCACGTTGATCAGAAATGACAAAGGAGTAATCTAACAAACTTCACGTTGATCAGAAATGATAAAGGAGTAATCTAACAAACTTCACGTTGATCAGAAATGATAAAGGAGTAATCTAACAAACTTCACGTTGATCAGAAATGATAAAGGAGTAATCTAACAAACTTCACGTTGATCAGAAATGACAAAGGAGTAATCTAACAAACTTCACGTTGATCAGAAATGATAAAGGAGTAATCTAACAAACCTCACGTTGATCAGAAATGATAAATGAGTAATCTAACAAACTTCACGTTGATCAGAAATGATAAAGGAGTAATCTAACAAACTTCACGTTGATCAGAAATGATAAAGGAGTAATCTAACAAACCTCACGTTGATCAGAAATGATAAATGAGTAATCTAACAAACTTCACGTTGATCAGAAATGACAAAGGAGTAATCTAACAAACTTCACGTTGATCAGAAATGATAAAGGAGTAATCTAACAAACTTCACGTTGATCAGAAATGACAAAGGAGTAATCTAACAAACTTCACGTTGATCAGAAATGACAAAGGAGTAATCTAACAAACTTCACGTTGATCAGAAATGATAAAGGAGTAATCTAACAAACTTCACGTTGATCAGAAATGATAAAGGAGTAATCTAACAAACCTCACGTTGATCAGAAATGATAAATGAGTAATCTAACAAACTTCACGTTGATCAGAAATGATAAAGGAGTAATCTAACAAACCTCCCGTGGGATAAATCATTGAAATCAGCCAAATGTCCAAAATGTAATTCTTGTGCAGCGTTAGCATCCCCAGTAGCACAGCGGTAAGTCTGCGGGATTAAAACTTATTTGTTTGTTTGAAGTTAAGCACAAAGCTACACAATGGGTTATCTGTGCTTTGCCCACTATGGATATCGAAACCCGAGGTATAGAGATGTAAGTCCGGACAGTGCTTGATCAAGGCAATCGTAAGGGCTAGGCACCTTCTGTCTGTAGGCCCTAACAGTCTGTAAGTTAAACCAAAGATTAACTTTTAAGGAAACATTTCACAGACTCACAGTTTTGGAAGGCCCTATGTATGCATTGTACCTAATAAATAATCTGGCTCTGAGTCCGGAAGCGACCGCTATGCCACCGGGAGGAGACAAGTGGAATAAGCTTAGACTACTTGTTCGTTAGGGCGTAAAGCTGCACGGTGTTCTAGCTACATTGTTTAGGTATCGAACCTTGAACTTTAACTCTTAAGCTATCGTTTAACCATCTGGAGAACAAAAATGAAAAAAACATGGCAAAAAAACTTTGCCATGATTATATTGTGGAATTCAACAGCATGCTATCCACGTTTTACTGAGGTCTAGAGTATCTATAGCAACAGAAATATGCCTTATTAATCATGGTATATTAAAAATGTTCAGCGATTGGGGGCTTATATAATTAAGTCAGGAACGAGGCAGTCCTCTCAGTGTTTATTTTTGTAATTTAACACATTTCAAAGTAATTGACAGTGAATCTCAGAGATTTGAATATGGGGCTCGTCACGAGTTGGTGGTTGAGTCGCTCCACTTGAAAGTTAAACGTTGCAGTTCGAATTCTCGCCATTTCAATCGTTGGGTCGTAATAATCTGACGGTAAAAGAGTGGCTTAAGAGTCGGCGGTGGGTGGTATTGACTATCTGCCTTCCCTCTAGCCTATCACTTCTAAATTATAGACGACTAGAGCAGACAGCCCTCGTGTAGCTTTGCGTGAATTGTGAAAGCAATTGGACGTCTGAGTGCTTTAGAAGTGTGCAACATACAGCAACTACCAAACTTTTATCACCAGATTTAAAGTTGTGTGTGTGTGACTCCTACTTACAGTAAACATTTCCGACCATAAATCAAAGTGTCCGAGGTTCGAGACTTGATACCACTGTAAGTGCTCAAAACTTTCATCTGTGAACGAATTATGAAGATTACAGGCAACCCAGTCGTCATTCGGTTTGAAGAGCCGAACTAAGCCTTTTTAGTATCTGTAACTGAAGGACGACTTAAAAGTTAGTTCAAAATCAGAAACGACTACACCTGAATCTAGGTAGGGTTCTCAGTAGCACTTTCAGTTCTTCATGTGCAAGAACAGATCATTGGTTTACTCTATGTTTTTGTTCAGTGGTTCTTTTTCCTTGAGTATCAGTCATGCCTACTAAGCTATTGTTCAATACTGATGAAATAAAAAACTTGAAAATCAAACTTTTACATGAAAACTCTCACTGCTTACATTGCTAAATTAGGGACGAATAGCACAGATAGCCCTCGAGTAGCTTTGCGCGAAATTCCAAAAAACAACAACAACTATATAAGTGTTGTCGCACCTTCAAGTGTCATTGCACAAAGAGATTAGTGAGTGTGGTCCACGTCTCCAGAAAGTGTTTTTTTTTTTGTCTTCGTTGATGAAATGCATTTCTGGAAACTCTCCCAGGTGACGTTTCTTCAGTAAAAAGTGATTCAATCTAAATCTTTAAATGTATTTTATTTTTGTCATGCAATTTTCTTCGCCTTTTAGAATTGAATACCGCCCTAATATGAATTAAGCCCGTGGATGTGACGAAGGAAACCATACAAATCTAAAAAAGGCTTGCTTTTGAAAATTCGTTATCTTATGGCTGGGGGTTCGAATCCCCGTCACATCAAACATACTTGTCCTTTTAGCCGTGGGGGCGATATACTGTGACGGTCAATCCTGCTATTCATTGGTGAGAGAGTAGCACAAGATCTGGAGGTATTATACTGTTAAATTAGGGACTGCTAGCGCAGATAGCCCTCGTGTAGCTTTGGGCAAAATCCAAACCAAAACCGTACTTTTAAAATTAATAAACAAAAGACAAACGATAACAGCTACCTTTTATACACTAGGTACAAAAATACTGGGAATATCTTTACTTGAGATGCACTGTAACTCAATGATCATCAAAGTCTTGTCCGGTTTGGTTTAGGACCGGTTTCGGAAATTCCAGTCTTCAGAATTAGCCTTAGGCTTTCTGAAGTATAAACCTTATTTGGATAATAGATTTAACACATGTTAACGATGTTTTAAATATTCTTTCACTTTTTACATCTTTAAATTTTGACTTTTTTTATTCTTGAAGTTTAAAGGACATCTATAAGCATGGCCACGAATGATTTTATCCAAACCAATCAATCAGGAATTGTCTGGTATTCTACGAGACATTTTAGAAGTTAAAATTAAACTCAGAGTTATTTTCTTTATATACAGATATGATTTTTATTAGTTAGTACGAATCTTTTGAAGGCTTACAATTTAAGAATTTTAAATTTATATGTGCGGGAAGGGGAACAAAAACGCTAATGTTCTGCTTCCAAACAAAATAAATAACAATAAGTAACTATGAATAGGAAAGAAGTTAAAACTGGGGTCCAAGGTTTATCCTACAGAGAAAATCGACAGAATTTATGCCACATTCACACAAATCCTTGGTTCAAATCTCGCCTGAAAAACCTGGAAGCTCTCGCGCTCTGGATAAAAATTTGTACGCATTCTTCTGTTTTTCCTGAAAGAGCTTTTCTTAATTTTGATGTATGTTTCCTGAAACAGAATGACAAGTAAGTAATACCACCTCACGCCCCAAACTCCTCCCGTTTCCAACGCCACTGAGACTGCAGTTGGTCTGATATTTCTGTGAAGAGCATTTGCTGTGGAAGTTATTCAGAGAGTTTCAAACCGCTAGCGTTTCGACCTGATGAAGATTTGAGCCAGCAGCTCGAAACGTCAGCCCAAAATGTCGTGCTCATATCGAAGCCGCCGGCTTCTTTACTGCAAAGAAATTGTTTATTTGGGATCATCTCAGGGGTGAGAACCAGATCAGGGTTTTATCTTTATCTTGTGGTAAAATTCATTTAATAGTTATGTAATTCAGCGAAAACGTTTACTTCTTTGTCTTACAAACAGCTGAGAAAATACTGACCGATTTGTTTGTTTTATTTCACTTGAAACTGTGGTGGAAATATTAAACGTTTACTATTTAAACAATTTCAACTTTATAAAACGTTCTCTGCACAACAGGATGTTACAGATTCTCAGAAAGCATAACCACTTATATCATTTCATATTTCCTACACCAATTAATTTAGCCTCACGGCTCATTACCTGCAATGAATACCGTTTCAGAACGAAAGCAACTTTAATTTATTAGATTGATGTTAATTAAACTCCACTTTAGTGTGTAGACGAAGTAGGCCTATGCCTAAGGCGACGAATTTCAGAAGGCCCCGATAGCCAAGGGATCTTTTTGTTCTGTTTTTAATACAATCGACTACACTTGAATATCTTCGCCGCCTCTTCTTAACGTGGAAAATTTGGTCATAAGCAGAACACTACACAATAGGCCTTAGTTGAGCTCACCGTACTGAACTTTAACGCTAAAACAAATGCTGAAAACAACGACTTTAGCGATACTTAGAACACATTTTCCTAAACTATTGACTCACCAAGATGTTCTTGGGTCCACGATTTTGTTAACCCTAATAGCATAACAGTGACAACCTGTTTAAGACTGATAGGGCACCAAGTGCATTTTACGTAAAAAAATATTTGAACTCGCCTTATTGTGAGTTCTTTATACCAACTGTTGTAAAATTACTCAACACGAAACGATAAATAAAACCCACTCACAGTAAACGTTATAAAAGCAAGTCCGTAAACTTATAACAGTTTAAAATATTAGCCACCTCGAAATTCACCACCGAACATACTCATCCTTTCAGCCATGAGAGCGTTATAATGTTATTGCTAATCCTACTATTCGTTGGTAAAGAGTGGCTCAACAGAGGGCTAATGCTGATAATCTTTGAGTATTCTTGTACTTAATTCAAAGAAACGAAGTTAGAGCGAGGCCAACCAAAGTAAAACATATACGAGTTATTTCATCACTCCACATTTCACTAATTCTATGTGAATCAGTGACAGTTTTAAGAAACGTGGGTGGGTGAAAAAGTAGCTATGATTTCAGTTTCTTTTATTTTTCATTTAGTCAAAGAATCATCGATGAGTATCGTATCGGGTTTTTAAATACATTTTTATGAACCAGATTGCTCGTGGTTCCATGATTGTTATGGTTATTGATAACATATGAGTCACTCAATATATTTAAACGATAAAACATCAGTATCGTAGTCCATCTCACTAACCAGTGGTAACAGATTGTTTCTGGTTGAGTCCTCTAAATTAAACTTTGTAACAAGAAACAAACATATTATTCATTACTCAACATGTGAACGTAGTGAATTAGCAGCTAACTAGATATAGAAAAACACTACTGACGTGTTATTTAGAAGAGTGTCACACATTTAGGTTTAACTTGAGATGTTTTGGTTTTCTTACTTCTGAACATTTTAGTTTATTCAGAATAAGGGAATAAAAAATACTATGTATAAAGATTATATATAGTACAACAATTATGTAGGTATATAAATATATATATGTATTACGTAAGTACTACAATAAAGATTATATGTGTAACAACATTATAATATCTTTAGGGTTAATTATAACCACCCTCAACTGGCTATAACATGTGAGTTATAATAGGAATTCTGAGATAATCTGTGTTTAGTAATCCGTGAAGATGAGAAAAACTCACTTTTAGATAAAAGTATATGTGTTTAGCTTCCTAGCTTCGCATCTGTTGTTATATGTCGTCTAACAAATAAAATATACCCAAATTATATTGGATGTGCCCTACAGTGGCACAGTTTGTTTGTTATTACTTGACATAGTGTTTCACCATTTGTTATAAGACTTTGAGCAGAGGTGTAGCTTGTTATTCCTATAGATATTCTAAACATCCATTACCTTTCCAATTTAATGTAACATACCAGTGCAAAAGTGGAAACATTTTTAATTCAAAGAGAATCGAGATAGTCTCTCGATCCGTCCCTAATTTAGCAGTGTAAGACTAGAGGGAAGGCAGCTAGTCATCACCACCCACCGCCAACTCTTGGGCTACTCTTTTACCAACGAATAGTGGGATTGACCGTCACATTATAACACCTCCACGGCTGGAAGGGCGAGCATCTTTGGCGCGACCCTCAGATTGCGAAGCGCACGCCTTAACGCGCTAGGCCATGCCAGGCCTCGAGATAGTCCTTCAGTGGTTTAGCGGTATGTCTGCGGTCTTATATAGCTAGAAATAGGTTTTTCAATAACCGAGGTGTACACCCATTGTGTAGCTTTGTGTTATGTCATATACATAACTGTAAAATGTATCCATATATATCTATATATATATTTAAAAATTGTAATTATTTGCATGGTAACACGTCAACCAACCAATTTCTTACATGGAAATTATGATTCATTTAGTAAATACATTGCAAGCTTTATTTGTATGTAATTCTATCTGAATGGAATATTTATTTGTTTATTAGTGTAGAGCTACATAACACAAATATATTTTTCTTACAAAAAATTTTATACAGAAGAAAGAATCTAAAAGAGGAATGAATAGATAAACTGTGTTGGTTATAAATCATAAATAATTTATATAAATACCTATGTAGCTTTGTCCTATTTAGTTATCCATAGTTATATATACGAGTTATTTAGACATTACAAAACAAGAACAAGGTATGTTACGATGATTTCCGTACATCAGGGAGCGAGATCGCCGCGAGCGTCACGGGCCACGTACGACAAACGACAACTTGAACTCCGGCTCTTCAAGCAATGTTAGGCCTGGTGTTCTAATGCGGCGCTCATCACAGTATCCATATGGTAATTATGTACTGAGGACTATTTACCTACGTGGACTGAACTTTGTGTTCTCTGGTTTAAATTATACTCGATATTTGTGTGTCCTTATATAGGTAACTTGCTATGAGTGACGTACTTCAATAATTAGCGAAACTAAAAGGCAAAATAAATTCTGTAAAAATGATATTTTTAAGGTACATTATATCAGTTAAACAACTAAGACAACTCCTTTTTTTTTTTTTTTTGCTTTTTCCAAATCGCCCTCTTACGTATTAAAACTCTTAACCTTTGTTTTAACGAAACAATTAGCCATGCAACTGATAACGTTCCGTGTCAGGAAGTTCTGTTGATTGAGCGGAAATGACGTTTCTAAACTCATGTCACTAAGTGCTCAGGGCCTAGTGCATTGTTGGATCCCTACTTTCGTTTATTTTAGGTTAACTTGTCGGTTAAAAATCCTAATATACGTCAGTACCTTGGCTCACTAACTTGAATCTAACAGTCAAATAAAGATTAAAAATAATCCTCCATATTCCTAATCCTTAGAACAATCGTTCGAACATTAGCTGAGTCACATGATGTTAATGTCGTTCTTTGACCTTAATTTAAGCCGCCGTGAGGGTAGGGTGTTTAGACAAAGGATTAATATCAACTGGTTTTACATATAGGTTACGCGTCTTGTTGGGTTAGTAAAACGTAACGACACGTATAAATATCAGATAACGCAAAAATTTTTTCTGTATCTTTTGATTACTTTATTAAGAATTCTATAGCACGTGACTCAGTTGTCTGTGGTCGAGAACCGAAAGGGCAGTCCAAGAACTACATAGGTTTACAATAAAGAAAGAAAGAAAAAAAGAACGTTACATGTGTTTCCACAAAGAATAAAATGTGGAAATAAACGGTACACCACATTGGTATATTTAGACATCTATTAATCTCTTGCGACATGTAACCTGAAACTTATCCCTCCCTATACACGACCTTGGTATATTTGGATATCTGTTCATCTCTTCTGACGTGTAACCTGAGACTTATCACAATACACCATCTTGGTGTATGTAGACATGTGTGATAATGCTCATAACATTTCTCGCTGTGTCATTAACGTTTCATAACAGAACGCTGGCTTACAGTTTAATATTCCTACTGTTTTATCACAATTTCGCTTTATTAATGTACTTTTAAAAAACTCCAGCTCAACATTTACTGCTCTGAGACTAATACTTAATTTGGTAAAAAACATTTTTTTACACGTGGGATTGGTTAAAGCTGTTTATGTGTTGTGTAGGTCAAGTGCTGTCGCGCCATTCCTGTGGACATAACAGTTCTCTGGAGGATCATCGGTCAGTTAACGGATTTATGAAGCTGAAATCCAAAGGCTCTGTACGGTAGACAGTGTGCTGATAGCCCGCCGTGTGGCTTTGTAATAAGCAAACAGTAACCAGTTTAATAACGAACATTATGTCTCTTGACTACACACGTTTGTTTTTAACAAGGTGAAATCTGGCATAGTATGAAATAAGTTGTATATTTGTACACCCAGAAACCGCCAACAGCCATTAACAGAAACAGTACACAAATGATGAAATATTAACAAGTAAGAACATATATATATATATCTACGTTACAAGTTAATTTTATCTTTGACCTAACTTACGTTACTATGTGATAAGATATATCAGTATGTCTATGGATAAATGATTCTTAATTCTGTTCATTCAATATTTAAACATTGTGGGGTGTATAATAGGCCACACCTGGACATAAGTTCAGTAAACACCCCTAGTGGCAAGCTTTTATATTTCGGTTTGCTGTTTCATTATGAAAGCTATTTACTTTATCAGAAAATCTTCCTCTCAGCTGGCCTAGAGTTAACCCTCAGAGCGTACAACGTTAAAACCGCTATACACTATACACAACTGTTTTGTCTTTAACAAGAAACGAATAAAGCAACCATTAATAATATCCTTCTTAACTTTCATTGGTTGGAGCTCCTCAGTGTTATTCTACTTAATTCGTTTTCTTTTTCGGAGACGATAACTGGAAATTTAGTTTAGGTGCACCGGAATAACCATTTACAATTACTTAGAAATGGAGAGCTCAACTGCATCTACGCCCCTTTGAGAGGTTAGAAAATCTTGGAAGGCATCTTCATTCTTATCAGTTATTGGTTCATTGATCTCTAAAAGAAACAAAACACAAGTAATGGAATTTTGGTTCATTGGTGCAATTAATCATCTTAGACCTCCATCTTATGTTTTTTTTTATTATTTACTATCAAATATTGGAATTAGTATTTCTTAGGCTTTCATATTCTCGTGTTCCATTCAGTGTTGGAATCAATCGTACTTAAACATTCGTGCTATTTGTAATTATCCAGTTTTGAAACAAACTATTCTTAGATCTACATGTTATTCGACATTATCTTACGTTGTAATCAACCCTTCTTAGATCTTCATGTGGTTTCATATTATTATCTAATGCTATAATCAACCCTTCTAAGAACTTCGTGTGGTTTGATATTATTATCTAATATTGTTATAAACCCTTCTTAGATTACCGCGTGATTTAATATTATTACCTAATGCTGTAATCAACCCTTCTTAGGTCTTCATGTGGTTTCATATTATTACCTAATGTTGTATTCAACTCTTCATGTGGTTTGATATTATTATCTAATGTTGTAATCAACCCTTCTTAGATCTTCGCGTGATTTGATATTATTACCTAATGCTGTAATCAATCCTTCTTAGATCTTCATGTGGTTTAATATTATTATCTGATGTTGAAATCAACTATTTTTAGATCTTTGCATGGATTGATATTATTACCTAATGCTGTAATCAACCCCTTTTTAGATCTTTTTGGTATTTGGCATTATCTAACGTTGGTGTCAACCATTTTTAGATGTTCATGTTTGATATTATTATCTAACGTTGTTGTCAACCATTTTTAGATGTTCATGTTTGATATTATTATCTAACGTTGTAGTAAGCCCTTCTTAGATCTTCGTGTGGTTTGATATTATCAAGTGGTTGAATCACACATTCTTAGATCTAGTAAACATGGTTTTCGTTTCTGTATTTCAATAGTTTGAGCCTTTCAAGCATGTTTTATCCGGATTTATCACCTGCACGAAGGTCTCACGAAAATGACCTTAATAGGCAGTAAGTCGCCTATTTGAAAAACACAGTCAGCAAAAACAATTGTATACGTAAATTTTAAACCTATATATATCGTTTAATATGTTATACATACAGTACTAAGTGTTACATGATTCAGGGAAAACATGCAAACAGCAATTCAAACAATAACCAATCACTAGTAGTGAGAGGGCGCTGCTTAAACATTAGCAGTGTTACGTCATAAGATCACTATTGTGCATTGAATCAGAACTTAACAAAACAAAAACTAAGGATGAAAATTTTGACCTGAAGATTTACTAAATATGTTGAATACATATAAATGCATGTATTCGTTAACGAAAATAATAATAGAATAAACGTAGCAAGAAATAGAAACGACACAAAATGGGTCGTGAGCTGCTCTTCCTTTTCATACAATCCAGAGAGAATCACTACAGAGATCTTGGTCAGGGACACATGGCACTGATCACAACACTGCTTTAAATTAGCAGGATAATTTTAAATATTTAAATTGGGTTAAGAAGGTGATAAAACATCAGAAGCGATACCGTTGAAAGTAGAAAATACTGGAATGAAACATTGTTGAGCGGTAAATTTAGGTTTGAAACAAATGATATAAAACTCATATTACACGGACGTTACCAACCAACATCTCAGATTTACACAACCCTCTCTATTTTACACCAAATAACTCACCTTTTACACTGAGTCAATTTTGGGTCAAATGACTCAATTTTACGTCAAGTAATCAACTCTTATACTAAGTGAGTCAGTTTTAAGCCAAGTGACTAAATTTTAGGCCTGGCATGGCCGAGCGCGTAAGGCGTGTGACTCGTAATCCGAGGGTCACGGGTTTGCTCCCGCGTCGCGCTGAACATGCTCGCCCTCCCAGCTGTGGGGGTGTATAATGTGACGGTCAATCCCACTATTCGTTGGTAAAAGAGTAGCCCAAGAGTTGGCGGTGGGTGGTGATGACTAGCTGCCTTCCCTCTAGTCTTACACTGCTAAATTAGGGACGGCTAGCACAGATAGCCCTCGAGTAGCTTTGTGCAAAATTCCAAAACAAACAAACAAACAAAGACTAAATTTATATTAGGTTTCTCGTTTTCGAACTAAGGACGTAAGGTCAAGTGATTCATTTGTAGTGTTCGTGCATGCTTTATAAAAACAGTCTTTGTAAACGACCTTTAGCTTGTCCAAAACAAGCATTAAACAAATTGTATTAATTAGCTTAAAGATATTAATGTAAAACAAAAGTTTGCTTTCAGATTTTTTGACAAACTAAAGTTCTTTCCTTTATTATATGTACTGTTTATAACATAACTGAACGTATAAAAGAAATATGTTTCTTTTATAGCATACGTACCAACATTTTTAGGTGCAGATAGCTTAGTTGCTTTGCGCCATAAAAAGCCAAACTCACCCACGCACTCACCCAAGATTTTTATTAATTCCCGATAAAACTTCACAGCCAGTTGTAGCTATGGAGATAGACTCATGTGTAACATCTTGGCGCGATTACAGCCAACATCCAGTTGCCACAACCAACTAGAACTGGAGGAGATGTTTAGTAATCTCACTCGTAATTCTCGGTAGTATAATAGTAAGTATCCCAGCCTACCCCGCGGGAGACCGGGTTTCGATTCCCTGCCGAGTAGGAAATTTTTTTGCCCCACAGTGGTTTAGCGGTATGTCTGCGGACTTGCACGCTAAAGTCCGGATTTCGATATCAGTGGTGGGCGGAGCACAGATAGCCCATTGTGTAGCTTCGTGTTTAATTCAAAACAAGAGAAGAGAGCAACACTCGTAACATATGGCGCTACTGCAGCCAACATCCAGCTGCCACAATCAAATAGAAATAGTTTAGTAATCTCACTCATAACATCATGGCGCCTGATATCATCATAAACAAGTCTACAACCAAGAAATCCTCAAAGCTCGTCAAAACAATCTATTCTCCAATGGTTGGTGAGATAAACCTACCAACTCACGTAGCGAGTTCGTAGTAACCTAAATACATGTTGGAACTCATGCGGTATTCTGGGAAGTGTCCACTTTCGTTCAGTGAGCCACTGAATTAAACATTAAGTTCACTTAAGTGGTTTATAGAAAACACATAAAGGGTTAAGGTCAATTCTAAGATTAATTTAATATACGGAATTATCTTTTTGGTAACAACATTTTAGGGTCTTTTACTCCTCATGGTACCTCTCGTGTGACTTTAGTTCCAGTTTACCAGATTTTGGTTGAACCATCTTTGAAAAAATGTAAAAGGGCAGGGGGTAATATGGTAGTATGTTAAAATAGTTCTATTCTACTAATTAATTAACTGTATCGTGTATTTCTGTGTAACATATGGGGATATAACACCAATATTGTAGACTATACATTAACTGTTACATAGCTTTATGCACTTCTAAACTATAACAAATATTTATACATATATAAATACATGTATACATGTATACTCTCGTGTAGAAAATTAAAGTCCCAAGTCCCATGCTTTTATATCTATATCATTCTCTACCCTATTTATTGCGTTATCTCGCTTTTTTTAAGTTTCAGAGAATTTAAATGCTCGACCTGCCTTTCCTTTACCCAATCAGATAAACATTAAAAAAGATTCTGCGCAGATAGCGCAAGGTCCGGAAATAACGACAAAGACATGCACGTGACATGTTCACCTAAAACAGACGTTACGTTATCTAGCGTAGCATCAAAATCTTGACGTAAAATTATTGTCTTTCTTTGTTTTTTTCTGTTGATTTACTAATAGTTACACAACATATAACGTGGAAAATCTCCTGATTCTGACATTAAACACTTCAAATTTCCCATTCTTCGTTTAGGCCTAAATGTACGTGTAACAATTCTTTTGTTAAACCGTTGAAAAACATTCATAACAGTCTTTCACAGGCATAAGATCATGCATTTCAATTTACAAAAGTTCTAACAAATTTGTTTCCTTCTGTTTGTTTGTTTGTTTTGAAATTTCGCACAAAGCTACTCGAGGGCTATCTGTGCTAGCCGTCCCTAATTTAGCAGTGTAAGACTAGAGGGAAGGCAGCTAGTCATCACCACCCACTGCCAACTCTTGGGCTACTCTTTTACCAACGAATAGTGGGACTGACCGTAACATTATACACCCCCCCGGCTGGGAGGGCGAGCATGTTTAGCACGACGCGGGCGCGAACCCGCGACCCTCGGATTACGAGTCGCACGCCTTACGTGCTTGGCCATGCCAGACCTATTTCCTTCTGATATATTACAAATATTATTATCAACATTATAACAGATAATCGCTTTTGAGTTTTCAGAAGTTGTACGTATGTACGTTTACTGATAGCAAAGCCACATCGGGCTACTTGCTGAGTCCACCGAGAGGGAATCGTAGTGTTGTGTTCTTTTAAAAGGTTTCCAGCTATTCTTGTATTTATTTACCAAGTGACTTTATTTGAATATTTATTAATAATTGCCTTATGTATATATATATATATGTCAATATATGTTTCCTTCATCAACTGTCATATGTTTATTTATCTGACAACCGATTTTGATGGTTGTTCTAGCAACTCTAGAATATTTTAAATACTTTATGACTTATGTAATAAATATTCCTGACATTTATCACTGGCTCGATACGCCAGTAAACATTCGAGATAGGTTATAAATCTTTGAAACAATTTCTAAGTTTTTATTTCGGACAACAAGCACCATTGCTATTAATCACTTTGTGTCATCTCGTTATTGACGAACATTTATAAATTGGTTAATTTTGAAAGAAATATGTTTCTTCCAATTTTCTTAATTCAGAAAGAAATATCGAATAAACAGAAATGTCTGATCCACCTTTAGATAAAATACCGTTTGTATAGTGTCGTCTTTTTCATTATTGTACTTTACATAAAATAACATTGTTTTTTTAATCTATCTTCTTTACCTAGATGTGTGACACCAAACAATGTAACTTTTACACGTCCTCTTTACCTAGTAATATGGAAGTTTGTGACTTTCGCCTCCCTTCATTACTTAGTTATATGGTATTTTGTGGATTTCACCTCTCTTCATTACTTAGTTATATGGTATTTTGTGGCGTTCACCTCCCTTCATTACTTAGTTATATGGTATTTTGTGGCTTTCACCTCTCTTCATTACAATGTAATCTATCACTGTATAGCTACTCACATTTATTTACACATTAATCTATCACCATATAGCAACTCACGTTACCTTACATGTTTATTTATCAATATTCAGCTACACATCACTTTACATTTTAATCTATCACCATATAGCTACTCACATTAATTTACATGATAATCTATCACAAAATAGCTACTCACATTACCTTACATGCTAATTTATCACCACATAGCTACTCACATTTCTTTACTTGTTAATCTATCATTATATAGCTACTCACATTTATTTATACATTAATATATCACCATTTGGCAAGGTACTCACATTAATTTACACGCTAATCTATCATGATATAACTACTCATATTTCTTTATATGTTAATCTAACATCATATAGCTACTCACATTTATTTACACGCTAATCTATCACTGTATAACTACTGACATTACTTTACCTGTTGATCTCACACCATATAGTTACTCATATTTTTTTTACATCTTAATCTATCATCGTATAGCTTGTTGTTGTTGTTTTGAATTAAGCACAAAGCTACACAATGGGCTATCTGTGCTCTGCCCACCACGGGTATCGAAACCCGGATTGTAGCGTGTAAGTCCGCAGACATACCGCTGAGCCACTGGGGGGCTCGTATAGCTAGCTTAACATTACTTTACGTGTTAATATATCAACATATAGCTACTCACTTTACTTTACATATTAATCTATCACATACCTGTTTATCTTTTACGTTTTTTTACATGTTAATTTATCGCAATACAGCTAAACATTACTTTTCATCTTAATCAATCACCATATATATCTACTCACCTTTCTTTACAAAAAGCTACACATTACGTTACACAATAATTTATCACCATATTACTCACATTTTTTTCCATGGAAATCTATCACTATGTAGCTACTAACGAACATTACAAGTTAATCCATCACCATTTCTTTACCTTTCTTTACATGTTAATCTATACCTGTATAGCTACTCACTTTTCTTTATATCTTTATCTTTCACCATTTAGCTACAGATATTTTTACAGATTTGTTAATCTATCACTATATAGCTACACAATACTTTACATGTTAATCTATCACTATATGGCGATTCACATTTCTTTATATGTTAATCTATCTCTAGATACCTTCTATCATTATTTTATATATTTATCTATCACCATATAATAATTCATATTACTTCAGTTGTTAATCTTTAACTATATAGTTACTCACAAATGTTTTACATATTAATCTATCACCATATAGCTACTCCCATTAATTTACATATTAATCTATCACCATATAACTACTCACATTAATTTACATATTAATCTATCACCATATAGCTACTCCCATTAATTTACATATTAATCTATCACCATATAGCTACTCCCATTAATTTACATATTAATCTATCACCATATAGCTACTCCCATTAATTTATATATTAATCTATCACCATATAGCTACTCCCATTAATTTACATATTAATCTATCACCATATAACGACTCACATTACTTTCCATGGAAACCATTCCCCACATAGCTACACATTACTTTAAACGTTAATCTTTCATCATATAGCTACTTGCATTAATTTACATGTTAATTTATCATCATATAGCTACTCACATTTCTTTACATGTTAATCTTTCACTATGTAGCTACCCACATTTTTTTACATGTTAATCTATTACCATATAACTACTCATATTACTTTCCATGGAAATCATTGCAATTACTATATCACCGTATAGCTAATCACTTTACTTTATATGTTAATCTTTTACGATATTGGTTCTCATATTTATTTACACGTTAATCTATCACCATATAGCTACTCACCTTTCTTTAAATATTAATTTATCACCATATAGCTACCCATACTTTACATGTTAATCTAACACCATATAACTATTCAAATTTACTGACATGTTAATCTATCACCCTATAGCAACTCACCTTTCTTTAAATGTTAATCTATCATTGTATAGCTACTCACATTACTTTACATATTAATCTATCACCATACAGCTACTCATTTTACTTTACATGTTTTACTCTATCACCTTATAGCTACTAACATTTCTATACATGTTATTATATCAAAATATATTTACTCACATTTATTTACATGTTAATCTATCACCATTTAGATACTGACATTTCTTTACATCTTAATCTATCACAATATAACTACTCATATTACTTTATACGTTAATTTATCGCTATATAGCTACTCACATATATTTTAACACAAATATGTTAATCTATCACTTTATAGCTACTCATATTACTTTCTATGTTGATTTATCACCATACAGCTACTCATTACTTTAGATGTTATTCTATCACCATATAGCTACTAACGTTACTTTACTTGTTCATCTATCACAATATACGTACTCACATTTCTTAACATGCTAATTTATCACCGTATAGCTACACACTACTATACATGTTAATCTACCATCATACATATACTCACATTACATTAGATGTTAATCTGTCACCATATACCTACTCACATTTCTTTACATGTTAATCTATGACAATACAACTATATGTTATTTTACATCTTAATCTATCATCATATATATCTACTCACCTTTCTTTACGTTAATCTCTCACCACATAACTACTCACTTCTTTACAAGTTAATCTATCGTCATAGAGCTAACTACACATTATCTTACACGTTAATGTATCACCAAATAGCTATTCATCTTACTTCCCATAGAAATATATCACTACATAGCTATTCACATTACTTTACAGGTTAATCTATCACAATACAGCTACACTTTACTTTAATGTTAATTTATTACAATATACATATTCAAATTTTTTACATGTTAATCTATCACCATATAGCTACTGACAATTCTTACATGTCAAGCTGTGATCGTATAGCTACTCTCATTTCCTTAGCTGTTAATTTATCGCCATTTAGCAACTCACATTTTTTTTACATGTTTATGTATCACAACACAGTTACTCACATTACTTTGTGCGTTGATCTATAATATATAGCTACTCAAATTGTTTTACATGATAATCTATGACTTAATATTATATTACTCTCAGTAAGGCTATATTTGCAAGAAATTCTGTGTAAGACTTGTTTTATCTTGCTAGTTAGACCATTAAGAACATAGACTAATGAATGACATCTTAAATAATTATGTCTTTACAGTTAAAGACAAAATCAGAGGGCGCTATCTCTTGTTTATATGAAATAGTTAATAGCAATGATTTAACTCGAGTGTTTTTATTCATATTTTACAAGAGGTAACTAAACTGTTGTTTCTCTAATATCTTATTGAAGTTTTTGATTACCAACATTGTATGTTATGCAAAATATCCTTCAGTAAATGGAACATTTTGTTATAAATAGTTTTATCTATCGTTATAAGCAGTATAATTTTTTTTGTTTTCCCCTGTCGATCAAAGACATTTGTTGAATATTTTGTAAATTGGTCTAACTGCTTGTTTATTTCCACAATAGTAACTTTGCTTTGTACTTTAAACTCAGACCGCAGTTTTTGTTGCTCATTCAATAAATTTGAATTACTTTTCAGATACAATTTTTAACTGTGTGCGTATATTTGTTAGACCAATGCCACATCGGGCTATCTGCTGACCTCACTGAGAGGAATTGAATCCCTGATTTTAGCCTTATAAATCCGTAGACTAACCGCTGTACTAGGGGGACATTTATAACTAATTGAATGTTTCACGTTTTATTCTATCGAAATATTCCAAACTTTCATCAAGAAAAAATAAATTAACTCAGATTTAAATTTTTGTTTAAAACTTTAAAGCTGAATCGTTGAAACAAAGCTTTTTTATATATAAATATTATTAGTTTTGTGAAAATAGGAATATTTTTTACCAAATTACCTTTGTTTTAATGTATGTACATCATTGTGCGAGTCAAACCTAATACACGTACTTTGTTGTTTCAACAGTATTTTATTCAGTTTATTGTCGGGAAATTATACAAAAAACAAATAAGGAATGTTGAAAATTATATCCTAATAGTTCACAGTATTATAACGCTAAATGTAAATGCCAGTTGATTATTGTTACAGTGTGTGTTTTCGTATAGCAAAGTTACATCGGACTAATTGATAAGTCAACAAACATGTTGCATCGTTGTGACAAATATACCCTAACAACTGAAATAATAAAGAAACGAAAGCCGCAGTCACACCCTCATAATATGAACGGTTTCCAAGTTGCGTTGGTGATTTATGTGTAGTATTAAAAGGTTTCCCTGCCTTCACTCTCAGATCGCTGTCGTAGATAGATGCTCTTACCCGCCTAACGAGTCTCAGGATAACAGAGGTAAAGATATACGTGGCGTGCTACAGAACTGTCGATTAGAAATCCTGGTTCAAACAAAAGTGATCCGGGTATTTTAGTCACGTGACTAGTGCCAACCAGCCAGTGGACTGAAGTGAGCAGACGCCGCCGTACTGATGTCGGTGTACTACGATGAAGAGATGAATATTTTTGCTGTGTTGCATATTTTCGTGTTTATGTGAAGAAAATTTGCTTGACCTTGAAAGTACAGGTATGTGGATAGTCTTTATTCTTTGCAGTATCTAATTTTAGAGGTTGACAGTTTCTAGCAAGTTTTATTTATGTAAAATAATCGTAATTTTATAAACCTAGTCCAGTGTCGTCTCAGCAACTCAACCAAAATGGCGACAATGGTTTACGGTGGATTGCCTTCTCGAGAAAAAACACATATTTCTTCTTCGTCATTGTTGCTAGGGCAGTTACTAAGCTTTAGTTTTGTGCTTTAGAATATATTACTACAGCTAGAAAAGTCCATAATAATAGGAGGATTGTGAGGTCGTTCTGATACACACTTTTTCTCTCTTCTCGTGTGATCGTTCAAGGTTCTATCCGCACCTTATACGATAATTCGGGCCGCGTTTGTAAAAGCCAGTCGAACTACACTAAATAACCTTATTTTTAGGTCATTTTCAAACTATTGCCATCAGCAAAATTCACTAACCTTTAAATGAGAACTTCCCAAATGTTATTCGATTCGTATATTGTAGCACATTGAAGAAGTTAATAGTTTCAAATGTGTTTTTTGGTAGGTATTGTAGAACCCTGATATGTTACGACTTGTGCAAGTCCGTGCGTTCGCAAGATGGACAAAAACAAACTTAGGATGTTAAATACTTGTTTGAGCTCAGCCCTAAACAATTAATATGGGCAAATGTTCTACAATCTATAGATTTGTTTACAGGTGTTGTCTTCCAAAAAACGTAAGTAGTTAAGGAACTATGAACTTAAATTCTACGTGAAGTCGCTCGTGAGCGAGTGCGGAACGTGCCCGACTTGCGTAAACATATCCTTTTCTGGAACTTTAAGTACACATATATTGTACATGACGTTTTCACCAAAATGCCCTAAATATTATTCATACATCAATATCAGATGAATCACCCACAGTACCATAAAAAAAGAAAATAAACCTATCAACACGTTCAAAATAACACACACAAATTATTATAAAATCAAACAATTTTATTAAAATAGATTTATGTACATATGTATATTTATATTGGTAACCATGTGTTTCTAGATATCCTTGGGCCATTCTGCCTTTGTCGTTTTCCCGTTTTTTAGACGTATTTAGACAGTATTTTTGTTTGTGTTTATTGTATCTAGAGGACAGAAAGAAAAGTATTATACATCACGACATATGATGTGCTTTTCTCCGACTGGTCTGAACTAACCCCTTGTAAAAATATCCATGTATATACTGCAGATGTTGTTGCAATAGTATTTTCATACCAGACTAAGTGAGTTTACCCAAAAGTGGCACAGGACATAATTTTACGATGTACACTAGTCTGGGATTTGATTAGCTCTGTACGTACCATAACGTAAAATGTATACATAAACGCTACGTTGTATATACGGTATAATCCGTTTTGTGGTTTAGCGTTGCTTTTCTCTGGAAACTTTAGAACTTCGACTTAAAAAATGTACATCACAACAACGCAACGGTAACCTTGTTTAATGTTAGAATGCTGGAAGTGGTTTAGGTGTTATATTATTAAAAATAATTACGAGACAGAATACTTGGAAATTTGTGCAATGGAAAACGCCTAGTGATTTTTAACTTTTATATTTAAACCTTATTAACATTTCAATTTAAATAAAAATATTTTAATTTTATTATGACTTCTTTAAAATCGTTTATAGTTATTTAAAACGCTTGAAATCTTACTTCAAAATTCAGGTCAGCTTTGAAATCGCTATACATTTGAAACTCTTGAATTTTGACTTCAAAATTCAAGCCTCCCTAGTGAGACAGTCGTATGTCTGCAGACTCTCTGCTAGTAACCGGGTTTCGATACCAGTGGTGGGTAGAGCACAGATAACCCATTCTGTAGCTTTGTGCTTAATTCCAATTTGAGTTTAAATATGGTTTTGAAATCGATATGCAAATTGATAGCAAAGAATCGTGTCTGCAGGGAATCGTTATTATAAAGACATCTGAGGTAACATAAGTTGTGTGTCTGTAGTTTTCCACATCTGAGTTTCAGTAGATTCTCAGGAAGTCTGTCCTCTCAGAACGCTGGAAAACTAGTTTAAAGACAAGATGTTGATGTGTTCTTAAGAAAAATTACCTCTGAAACTCTTGAGTATATCTCTGAAACGAGTATAATTATTTCAATAGTTGACATAATTTTGTAGAAAAGTGAAATGAGATTTACTGCTCTGACTATGTCGTTGGTTATTTTACTCGGTTGTAAGGCCAAAGACACACGGGTAGCCTCGAATGGAAAAATGTGGGGCGGGCGTGTTCGACTCGTCACAGTAACTAGCTCTGGCAGAAGAAACTCGCCGGTAATGTGTACCCAGGACTCCGTTTTGAAAGCGGCTGTCGAGTTAAGTACACGGTTCATGTTTACTCCAGTTCAATGTGGAGTTTCTACCTTGAAGGAAAGTAAAAATAATATTCATGACTGGATAAATCTTCGTAACTTTCGGGCTAAAACTGTCGGAATTTTACGTGTTCACTATAAGTTTAGATTATGAGGTACTTAACTATGCGCATGTATCTAGCTGTCTTTACAAGGTCATCCTGAGCTGGTACTAAAGAAGTGTGTTCAAGATGCTACGTTACAAGAGAGTTTCATAAAGGTTAATTTGCACAGTCAGTACAGACAGACTCTCGATAGTTGTTGGAGGCGTTGTTGTTTCGCGCTGCTCGTGCCCTTACCTTGCACGTGTTAAAAGGGTGTGAGCGGGTCACAGTTGGCCAGGGACCTTTTTCGTTCCTTACTTTGGCGACCTCGGGTCTGGAGCCCGCTAACTAACATGCTTATCTTGATTCGCACACACTCACCTCCCGTCAGTGAGAATGGACGCGGCCACAGTGCCATGATACACTCTATAAGAACACGTAACGATCAACGTTTCACATCTTAAACCGGTACCTCCACTATCAGTTCATCCAGTATGATGTGCCAAATTTCGATATACACACAAACACATCAAACTTCAGCGCGATATCCCGTTAGAATAAGTAATATTTTTTATCGGAACTTTTATTTTATTTTCGATGTGTTTATTTTTTGTGGTGGGGGATTAGTTACTTAGATAGCTCTCATGTTTGCAGAATTTATCTTCTTGAGTTTCCGGTGTTTGCTTTCTATTTTACGTCTCTGAAATCGAAGAACTCTGTCCGCTTAACCTCTGTCATTATTGCTGGTACCTCTGAAGAAGAAAGGCCCACCTTTCGAAATCTCTCTGGTTATTTATTTCATCTGTATAACTGTTGGTGTACTTATGACTTCGTTACTGCTGTTACTTGAGCCATTATTATAGGTACCTCTGTTGTCTGTAACACCATTAATGTACCCATTACTCTATTACTAATAGTACCACTGTTACTTGAGCCATTATTATAGGTACCTGTGTTGTCTGTAACACCATTAATGTACCCATTACTCTATTACTAATAGTACCACTGTTACTTGAGCCATTATTATAGGTACCTCTGTTGTTTGTAACACCATTAATGTACCCATTACTCTATTACTAATAGTACCACTGTTACTTGAGCCATTATTATAGGTACCTGTGTTGTCTGTAACACCATTAATGTACCCATTACTCTATTACTAATAGTACCACTGTTACTTGAGCCATTATTATAGGTACCTCTGTTGTTTGTAACACCATTAATGTACCCATTACTCTATTACTATTAGTACCACTGTTACTTGTGCCATTATTATATTTCTTATATATAACAAAACCACATCGGTCTATCTGCTGTGCTAACCGAAGGGAATCGAACCCCTAATATTATTACAGGTACCTCTGTTACATGTATCACTATTGATGTAGCCATTACCTATGTCATTAATACTGGTAGCACTGTTACTCATGTCAGTGTTTTCCGAACTTCGGTCATCCACACATCCCTTTAATAAATATGGTTTCTTACGCGCCCTCTGTCTTTTTATAAATGAGCGACGGGTTAATTAATTGTTTTATTTTTTGTTTGTTTTTGAATTTCGCGCAAAGCTACTCGAGGGCTATCTGCGCTAGTCATCCCTAATTTAGCAATGTAAGACTAAAGGGAAGGTAGCTAGTCATCACTACCCACCGCCAAATCATGAGCTACTTTTTTACCAACGAAATAGTGGGATTGACCGTCACATTATAACGCATCCACGGCTGGGAGGGAGAGCATGTTTGGTGCGACCAGGATTCGAACCCGCGACCCTTGGATTACGAGTCGAATGCCTTAACACGCTTGGCCATGCCGGGCCCGGGTTAATTAAATGACTAGATGTTACACACGGATACACATTAAAATGCTAAGTGTATTGTAGTTATTACTTATTGATTTCATTGGTAAAACACATATTAAAACAATTAATTAGCATTGTTACACCATCGAATTTACTATAATCGCTCTTGCTCTAACTTTAAAATATCATTTTCACCTCATTTTGGGAAACGCATCAAAATTGTATACTGGTGTTTTTAAATATACAATAAATGTATTATTCTCATGATATCATTTCACGCAACACGCAATGTCTTCTTTCTCAACGATGTCAGTGTTAAGTGTTATCTGTTGTAACTGGGTTAAGACGTCACAGGAATTACATACAAGATATAAATAAGGTTAAACCATATTTAGCAATGAACAGACGAAAGACTGGCGTGTCCTATTATTTCTTGCCAACCTGCAAGCGATATAGAAGCCACTGATATGTTTAAAATAATAAGCGCCCATTGTTATATTTTTATTCTTTACTAAATAATTTGGTCCTGCGTGGCGAGATGGTTAATGCACTAGACCCGTAATCTGAGAGTCACAGGTTTGAATCTCCGTCACACCAAGCATGCTCGCCCTTTCAGTCGTGGGAGCATTATAATGTACGGTCAAACTCACTATTCGTTGGTAAAAGAGTAACTCAAGATTTGGCAATGACAATTTGTCTTCCCTTTAGTCTTACACTGCAAAACTAGGGACGACTAGCGCAGATAGCCCTGATGTAGCTTTGCGCGAAATTCAAACCAAGTAATTTGTGGACAGTTTGTTGAGTTATAAATGTTTCGTGTAAAAGTTTTACTGTTTAGGTTTGTGGTTTAACTAAACGTAACAGTGCAATGAACAGTGTATTATTGTGGTAAGTAAATCTTGCTTGAGGGTAACGCTAGTGTTTTAGTGGTAGTTTAGATTTAAACTCTCACATTTCTTTAGGCAGTTGTGGAATAAATAATCAGTGATATGTTAGTAATTAGACTTGGGTGATTTTCTAAACTGAGAAAGATAGACAATTCTGTATAGGTTTATCCAGTACTACAGTTACTGAAGTTTGGGTAACACGTGTTTATTTAATTTATTGGTTTAGTGAGTGAAGCGTTAGCTTTAGTTTGATATATGGAATAACCTTTAATGTAATTTATACAATAGCTTAGGAAGAAAATTATTCGTTATATGGTGATATACTAAATTATGTCCAGCTCTTTTATAGGTCTACCGTTGTGGTAATAAAGTAGAAGAATGAACGATGTTTGGCTTATATATGCTGAGAATGCTATATGTGTTATGTTTAGAATGTTATACTAAATGTTTGAGTACGTGGTAAATTACCTGACACTTGGGTTATGTTGTGGTAGTTGATGAGGTCTATAATGCGTTTTGTTAAATGATGTTTGATTTAGAAAGTAGTAGAGGTACATCAAAGTTTAAAGATGTACCCTTGTCCTCAGGGTTCTTTAAAACTGAAAGTTACTAATGTAGGTTCTGAGTTTTTTAAGTCTTTTCTGTACAAAAGCTGTTAATAATTGTGAAACGAGGTTACAATACTTGAGTTCACAAAAGTTTAGAATCGATCAATCACGTGCTATAATATAAATAATACCAACAACATCTCATTTTTTACCTTATAATTATGATTCAAACTGAGCGAATACCACCTTTCCATAGTTTTTACGGACTACCAGAGACAAGTAAGTACTAAATCTCTATTAAGTCGGCCATTAAGATGTCTTAAATATTGACACCCATATGAATGCCGCGAACCTCAGTTGTTCAGTATCGGCTTAAACAAAAATATTCTGTGGTAAGGGGTCATTGGGAAAATTAATCTATGGTATGGGATCATTAGGAAGAGTAATCTGTGGTAAAGGATCATTGGGAAGAGTAATCTATTTTAAGGAATCTTTGGGAATAGTAATCTGTGGTAATGGACCTTTGGAATAAGTAATCTATTGTAAGATATAGTTGGGAATAGTAATCTGTGGTAATGGACCTTTGGAATAAGTAATCTATTGTAAGATATATTTGGAAAGAGTAATCTGTGGTAAGGGATCATTGGGAAGAGTAATCTATTGTAAGGGATCTTTGGTAAGAGATCATTGGGAAGAGTAATTTGCGGTAATGTACCTTTGGAAAGAGCAATATATGGTAAGGGATCATTGGGAATAGGATGTGATTATTATTGTTATACCTATCGTTACTGTGGAACCAAAAAATATTGAACAGTTTTCTCCTCTTTAGCGCACTATCCTTCAAGTGTCACAACTGTTGTGTGTGTGTGTTGAAGATGTTGTTTTTAACCGTTGTCCAGAATGAAATACCGACACATGGATATCTTCACTTGAATTTTGTGTCTCTAGTTTCTAATTTCTTTCCATCAAGGAATAGAACAGAACCATTTCAATGCATGAATAGATGAGGAGTCATTTAGGAAATATTTTGCTAAATAGAAATGAATAATTAAATATAAGCCAGATGTTTTCTTTCAAAACTTGAATGTCAAACTAGGATAAGAAAAATTCTTTGATTTTACGCGGGCCTATTTTTTAAAACTATCTCGCGAAGTGGCGCGAGATCAATAACAATATTTTCTGTGAATTCTATTAAATATGAAAATATTATGATTATGAAATAGAACTCTATGTAGTGTGATATTTTTACCAAAGCGTCAGTAACTTCACAGAAAGATGATGTGTCTGGTTTCTAAACACGCCTGATACATGTATGATTAATTTAAAAGGCGTGTCGGATAAAATACGAATAGTTAAACAAAAAAAGAAGCGAGAGTAATGAATATATTAATTATTTCACCATTTCTTTCTTTTTCATTTATTTTTATTTAAGGTCTATCGATCTCTTCAGGTAGTTATATATGGACAGGAACTAACATACAGCATGCCAAGTGATGATCAGTAGAACACCTGATGTAACCACTTGGAAAAGTAGTTATTATTGGTGTTTTATCACAAATTAACTGAAGAACATCAATTCGAGTACAATATTAAGTTATGCTTGTTAGCAGTAGCACAATAGCGCCCAGGATGAAATGCATAGCTGAAAGATTAGCGTACAGTTTGGCGTCTCTGCAGATGCGGATGGGAGTTGCTCGTCCATGTTAACAAGAACCAGTTTCGTGTCAAGCTTCACAGCTCAAGAACTTCCAATGAGAACTAACACGGCTGACGAGTCAATACGAACCCAGTGCTCTGCGTGTTTCTGTCTGATAAGTTTATACGGTCTTATCCTGGTTGCTTAGATACCACATTGCGCTCGTGCTCTTTCAGCCTCACACCAAGTTATCAATACTGTGGACTTTGTTTTCCTCGTGAGTAGGGCTGGTAATTCGATTTGTCTGCCTAGTTGCGCCTCTTTTTAACCTTAACACCTACCTACACCCTAACTGTCTGATGATAGGTAAGAACAGCCAATATTGTAACATGATGTTGCTTCGTAGATACAGAAGAATTTAGCGCATGCGTAATAAAGAGCCCTTTAGCTCACAAATATTCTGTATTTTAGATTTAAAAAATTCGTATTAATTAATCTTCTCATTGAAGCATAATATGTAGAATAACAATAAATATTTGATAAATAAGGCTTAACACCCATGTACATAAAATTGAGTTGTTGTTTTTTATTCCACTGAGCCTTACATGCTTGTTGGCATTTTTTAAAATTTAATAATATTTTAAGTGCAACTTATATCAATAGTTCTCCTGGGGAATCTTGGGGGAACATGAGTACATTTACGAAGAAAAAAAAAGAACTATACACTTTGTTAAGTGGTTAAGGCTCGACTTGTAATCTGAGGGTTACGGGTTCGAATCCCCATCACACCAGACATGCTCGCCCCTTTCAGCCATAGGGTGAAAATAATGTGATGGTCAATCCCATTCATTATTAGTTGATAAAAGAGTATATCAAGAGTTTGCAGCGAGTAGTGATGGCCAGCTGCCTTCCCTATAGTCTTACGATGCTAAATTAGTGATGGCTAGCGCAGATAGCCCTCGTGTAGCTTTGCGCAAAATTAAAAAAACAAACAAATCCACTTATCATCTGTGGGGTACATTCTATATAAGACTACTGACGCCCCCCGCTAGTACAGCGGTAAGTCTACGGATTTACAACACTTAAATCAAGGGTTCGATTCCCCTCGTTGGGCTGAGCAGATGTGCCAATGTCGATTTGCTGTAAAAAAACACAAACACAAGACTACTGACGAGAAACTTAAATGAAATCCTAATTTTGAGACTATTTTGCGCGAGGTGTTAATTTGCATTGGTTAATATGCTAATTCATAGCCTACAGACAGAATATCACTGCTTTTATTGAACGAATAAGATGGCTAATTTTGTGTCTCCTTCACACAAATACCTGAGGGCAGTAGGAAAGATTCTATTGTGTAGTTTGTCAATATAGTTTTAGTTCACGCTTCCACAATCACTGTGTGATATTCCCGTGAGAGCTTTGAGTCACCTTGCCTTCTATCACTGCAGTTAGTTCTACGTGATTGTCTGGACTGTAATCAAAAAGAAACAAAAACATTAGAAGATGTGTAAAAGATATTTGTATATGTTAGCGCGTGTTTTTATACAGCGAGTAACAGACAGTTTTGTGCTGTTTGATCATTTCTAAATTTTGTTTTGAATATGAAAACAAAAATATATACAGATTTGATCTTCCAAATCAAATAGGGATGTCGGTTTCTAAATCAAACAGGAATATAGTATTGTAAACCAGAGAGAGACATAATTTTGTAAGTGGTAAATCTCGGAACATCTTTCGGCTCAGGTTTCAAACAAATATTGTGGCCATACTCTTTAAACATTCAAATAAAACAGTTAACGTTGAACTGGATTCCATCACTGATAACCTGATTACTGGGAATTTGTTTCAATGTGTATTTCATGTCTAATTGCAATCACTTTTAAGTTTTACTTCCTATTACTCTATTGGTTATTTATAGGTGGCTGGTTGTTTGTTTAGCGGTTAGTCTGCGAGTCCAATGATTCCTGGTTCACATCCATTGCCATAAAAACGCGCTCCGCACTTTGGGACAGAAGATGTGCTGTAAGGTTAATTGTAATTTAGTACAAAGGGCTATTTGGGCCCTGCACACCATAAATATCGAAGCCCAATGTTTAGCGTTATAAGAGTGACAGTTAAATCCAAGTTTTTGATTCGAATAGAGCAACCTAAGAGTTGGCGGTGGATACTGTGATTAGCTGCTTTTTCCTTCGTGTTCCATTTAAAATTATCTGTAGAGAGTCTTTGTACAGCTTTCGGCGAAATTCTGAAACGAAACTGTAAGGTTAATTAATGCACTTTGGAGAGTTTGTTTATATATTTGCTTAAATGGGATATGTATGCCATTCTAGTATATTTACAAAATGATAAATTCATAAAACGTTTGAATATATAAAAATACTTCTGACAGGTGAAGTAATAGTTTGGGTCTGTTTGTTGTTTCCTTCCGAAGTAAGACATAACTCATTACCTTTGACTTTGTAATTGATAAGCTCAATAAAATAAAAGTCCCCAGTGGGACGGTGGTAAGTCTTTAGACTAACAACGCTAAAATCTGGGGTTCCATTCCCCTCGAAGATAGCCCAATGTGGCTTTGCTGTAAGATAAACTCAAGCTATAACTTTTGCAATAATTAAAACCACAACTACAAATTTTTAGAATATAATTCTTACTTTGGACTATAAAGTGTATAAAGCTAACAAAGTAGAGATTAAGTTTATAAATTTGTGATTGTGGTTAAAATTCTTGTTTTATTATTTTCATAGCAAGATTTCAACTTTATTTTAAAATTCATAATTTTAATATTCTTTATTTGTTTATTTCGTGTGTTACACGGAACTGATCGTGGCCATTTTACCATATTATTAATATCATACCGTCCTCTGTATTACCACATGTACATTTTGTTTATGTTATCCCACAATAAAACCTTTTGTCAGGTTTGATTTATTTCCAATACTTAACTCAGTTTGTCCAGTTCTCTTGTCATATATAGCTGTTTTTGTTATTATCAGGGCTTGTTTTCGTTTGTCAGAAGGCGTTATATAAAGATCACGTTATAATCAGGCCGCGTGAGTCTCCATGGGATCATGAAAAAACAAATAATAATTGTGATATCCAATAACAAAGAAAGGTCTTTGTTTATTGATCAGTGCAGGTTTACACACTGTGCTATATGCGCTGCGTTAATCGCAGTGTCGAACCCCAGATCTTGATATTATGGTGGACTTCAAGAGTGGGAGGGAACAAAATAAGAACTACTAAACGTATACGGTCTTAGAAGATAATAACAAATTATTTGCTCCAGTCCTCTCAATATTAACTTTACGAAATAATTCGCTATTTGTTTGTTTTTTTCCAGTCGTTCCGAAAGGCAATGCAAATATTCGAATTTGCAACATTTAATTTACATTCCTCTAGAGTACCACGTGCTCAACGTAATTAATAGGTCGCTGTTCCATGACGGAGAAGACACGAACGTTCGTGCGCGTGCTCGTTTCATCTTTCATACCAATAAACCGTCGGTGTGGGAACAATATGTGCGGAGTACCAGGAAAGGTCGTGTTATCCCTCAATTTAATACTTCGTTTACCGAACATTTAAATAACATGGGTCGTTGGCCCCACATCTGCCCAGTACAGACAATAAATTATTTTTTAATTTTCAGTATTTGTATTTATGAACGTAGTATATATATATATATATAATTTATTTAATAATCTTTCTTTTCATGAATGAAACAATGTATAGGTTTACAAAATCTAGTGCTCTTTGTATAACGTTCAACGAGATTCTTGTTTATAGTTATACACAAAGCTACACAATGGACTGTTTGTGTTGTGCCAACTTCGAGTATCGAAACCCGGTTTTTATCAGTATAAGCCCGCAAACATATTTCTAAACCAGTGAGGGTCTAGCTCGAGTGTATAAGAATTTAAAATGTTTAAACATTTGCATTGACATGTTAAATTGAATTTAAAATGTAATGTATTTTTAGAATATATATATTATAATCACAGGCTACACTTTGGCTCAAAATCTAAAAACAAATAGTAAATATCTATGTAAAGTAACAACAAGTAAACTGTGTCTAAAATTAAACAACTACCATGAGAGAGAGACACTTCCTTTCAATTAGCACTATACGTGCTTGAATGACACACTTAGAGATAAAGATACTAATAGAAGTATCTGAAAAAATTATCGTGATATAAGTTATGGTAGTAGTGGATCAAACTAGAGTTCTTTCAACTCGACATTTGAGGATGTTTTCCGCAGCACTTGCCACGTAATGTATAAAACACGTGCTCGCTAGCTCATCAGTTTCTCTTACCAACCGAATGCACCACACGCGCCTGGGCTCACGTTCATTGATCGACATTGTCTTGCGATACAATTTCCTTTGGTGTTCGTCGTAAGATTGATATTTTCGTTATTATTGTTAGTTGAGCGTGGTTTATAGACTATTATTCCCTGACGCTTTTGTGATGAAGTTTAACACTGTTTTATAGCAATGAGCACTCTTCGTATACTTTAATTTATTTTAACGGTCTTGTTAATTTGATAATTTTTATTTTATTTCGTACGTTACTAACGTTTTATTCTCGGCGTAAGAGGAAATAATAATTATTAACAAGAGAATTGCTCTTTCCTTCCCGATTGGCACAGCGGTATATCTGTGGACTTACATCACTAGTAATCGGATTTCGATACCCGTGATGGGCAGACTACAGATAAGCTCTTCGCATAGCTTTATAGCTAACTTTAAACAAATAAGGGAATTATCATACGACAAATTTTCCACAGAGATTTAATTAGTTTGAAAACTCACAGAATGATTTGCCTGTTCCCTGACTGTTTTGTTTTTTTTAATTTGGATCGCTGGGTCCAAACCTTTTTCCGAAGATACTCACCTTTTTAGTTGCTGAGATATTTTAATGTTTGTTTGTTTGTTTATGAATTTCGCGCAAAGCTATACGAGGACTTTCTGCGCTAACCGTCCCTACTTTAGTAATGTGAGACTAGAGGGAAGGCAGTTAGTCATCACCACCCGTCGCTTGTTCTTTTACCAACGAATAGCGGTATTGACCATCATATTATGACGCCCCCATGGTTGAAAGGGCGAACATGTTTGGTAGGACGGGGTTTGGAATCCGCGACCCTCAGATTACGAGTCGAGCGTATTATAATGTGGCGTTCGAACTCATTATTTGTTGGTAAAGTGGGGTTCAAGAGGCGGCGATTGGTGGTGTTCTCTAGAATTCTTGCCTCTGGTCTATCACTTGAAATTTAGCGCAGTTAACACTAAAATAGTTGTGCGATAAATCCAATAAACAATAAAAAACTCAATAACTTACACAGCTATACACAAACACGTTGGCGATCTCGTGACATTCTTTACTCTGCGCAATATCGCTTAATCGTAGAATTACAACGAGATTTGGCACCGCGAGCTTTTAAAAAAACATTTTAAAACCTAATTGCTCGCGAGTTCACATTTTTCTTAGTTACAAAGTTCGTTAAACGTACGAGTGAGTCATACGCACAAAAGAAAGTTAAAGAAAAAATACCAGCAGCTGTTCCCATAACTTTCCCTATGTGCGTATTTTACGCCCAAAGTGACATATATGTTTATATATACGCCTCAGTTTTGGGTTTACATTATGTATTGTTAGATGAAAAAAACGTACAACTGAAGACATGTACCTTATCGGTAATGAAGGGTATATAGAAAGTTAGTATCTTTGAGGTTAACTAATATAGTGATTAATTTACCACAGTGATTTAGTGCCATTGCGGCATGTCTACGGACTTACAATGCTAGACACAGAGCACTTTATATTTATCTTCAAAGAAGTACATAAACTTTCTATAGATCGTAGGATGCAATCAGAGTGTATTGTAAACGATTTATCTTAAAAAATGGATCTTATGAGATGTGGAAAAATTTTTAGCAAATATAAAAATAGACGCTGTTTCCTAGATACGATCTTATGTATATGCGTGCGTGTGTATGTGTTTGTGTGTGTCTCATAAATAACTTTCTCCATAGGCCGGATATAATTTTCTTGAATGTATTCTCAAAGTGCCTCATAAGTAACTTTTTCCACAGGCCGGATATAATTCACTTAAGTATATTATCATAGTGTCTTTTCACTTATAGGTCTAGGTTAGCTACTACACTTAAAACTCTTTTTCTTTTCTTCTACACGTTCTGTAACCAGCGTCATGGATACCGGTTTATGCAGAAAAATAGTCACAAAATATCTTCTGGCTTTCCGTTACTTTCGTCTTTATTTAACCTCACGAAGTTTTCAGATTGTAAGAAAAACAACTCAACAAGTGCTAATCTTTTAAAAAAACACTGTATAATTAAAAAAACAAAAACAAAAAACAAGATTATTCTGCACGTGTAGACTCTTTTAAGTCTGGCTCTGCTGGCTTATGGTTCTGTGATTTACTTCGCAAAGCATCGAAAGTGAACTTTAGCGCTGACTGAACACAAACTTCGATCTCTCTCGGTCCTTTTACAGTCTTTAGGTTTTAGGAACAGTAGGAACTACTGTGTGTAGAAAGTACAGCAGGTTACACTGTCTGATGGTTAGAGCAGTAGATTTGCAATTTGCGGGTTCAAATCCCGTCACCGAACATGCCCGCCCTTCCAACCGTGAAGGCGTTATAACAATAAATCTCGCTAGTCGTCGGTCAAAGGATTAGCACAAGAGTTGGCTGTGGGTGTTATTGAGTAGCTGTTTTCCCCATCGGCTTTCATTTTCAAATTGTGGACAGGTAGCCCTCAAGTTGTATGGCACGAGATTCAATAAACAAACAGGTTTTACGAATTTGTTTTGGATTTTCGAACGTTGAAATTTCGTTGTACAATGATAGACATATTATCACGCGATTGGAATGTTTAATAGTCTGTCATATGCTGATTCATCCACAAGAAGGTCGTGTATGTGTTTTTTAGTACGTAGCAAACGAGAAGCAAATACAACCCTGAAACAAAGTTTGATCTCTCCAAATGTAGGCTTACCATTAATAGGGAACTTCTTAATTTGGGGTTTATAGCTTTATGTGTGTGTGTGTATATATATATACGGGTATATATTTCGATAGCGAAGTTCATCATTTTGTATATTACCCATGATAAAATATATGGTTAAAATTCTCCCTGGTGGGATTTCTAGTAAATCAGTACTGTCATTTCCTAATTTCACAATATGTACAGACTTGCTTATACCGTTGATATGGCAGTGTTTTAGAAAATACGACAGGAGTGACACAGTAGCAGGTCGCTCCTAGGTTTTCATCTTCATTGTGTTTTATAGGACGTATCCATAACTCCCCACAAGCACACTATTATTATTTTTACGTTGTTACAATAAAACACAAGAAGCAACGGATCGCAGTGTTAAATATTACATTTTGGAAATATGCACTTAATAACTCAGTTTTGTTTTGATAAAGAAGATATTGTTGAGTGGATGGCAGTATGAAGATACTCCAATCACATCATTGTTGAGTTGATGGCAGAATGAAGATACTTCAATTACATCATTGTTGAGTGGATGCCAGTATGAAGATACTCCAATCATGTCAATGTTGAGTAAATGCCAGTATGAAGATACTCCAATCATGTCAATGTTGAGTGGGTGCCAGTATGAAGATACTCCAATCATATCAATGTTGAGTAAATGCCAGTATGAAGATACTCCAATCACATCATTGTTGAGTTGATGGCAGTATGAAGATACTCCAATCACATCATTGTTGAGTAAATGCCAGTATGAAGATACTCCAATCACATCATTGTTGAGTGGATGGCAGTATGAAGATACTCCAATCACATCATTGTTGAGTGGATGCCAGTAAGAAGATACTCCATTCATACCATTGTTGAGTAGAAGTATGTATGAAGATACTCCAGTTATATCATTGTAGGTAGATACGTAAGTCACATCACTGTTGTGGCCAAGCTTTTCAACAGCAAAAAAAATCTCACGTATATTTAGCAAAATCGTAAAATCTTGTTAATGAGTAAAGGTTCACAGTGAATTATACCTCTGTTTATGAGCCACACGTGCCAGGGATGCAGTATCACGTGGCCTAATAAGTGATATCTTTATTTGGAAACCTGGTAGGTGCAGCAGAATCTATGCCAGGGAAGCTCTTAAAATAAACAAATTTGGGCTTTCGAAAGTAAAGGGGAATAGATTAGATTTATGTTACTTTGATGTAATAGGAAAGTTGATTTTTGGTCTTAGATTTTTTCTTTATAAATGTGTGATTAATTTTAAAAAAACATATCATTATTTCTAACTTGCTTAAGGAAGTCTATAATGAAATCAATGTTTATTTTAGAGTCTATAATGTAAACTTTGTGATCTGTTTATGATACAGTCTATAATGTAAACTTTGTGATCTGTTTATGATACAGTCTATGGTGTAAACTTTGGAATCAACATTTATGATAGAGTCTATAATGTAAAGTTGGTAATCTGTTTACTATATTCTATTGTGATTTAAACTATAAAATAAATGTTTATGACAGAGCGGGGTGAAGATAAAAATACTTTCTAAACATCCACGATTACATTTGGCACTGAGCTCTTATTGAGTTTAGTATTAAATGATTCAAAATAACTACCAAAGTATGTGTCTGTGTGTTTACAGGCAGACACGTTATGATATGAAAGGTCAAATATATCATATTCACTCCAAGTAACTTGGCATGACCAGTGCTCCCGTCAGTCACACCTGAGCAACTACTGTGAGTCTTATGACCTTTCGCGCTATTTCACATTCCTGCTTTCAATGAACCCCCACAAGTGATTCCTCTATTGCACGAGCTGGCTTGCACGTGGCTCGGTTAACCGCTGTTTAAACGCCGACAGCTGGAAGTCTATTTCGAGTAACCGCCTGGAGTTACGGCCTTTAAAAACAAAAAACAAAACCTTCAAATCTTCGCATATAGCTACCGTAAAATCGTATTATAAACTATATGTATACATATTTAAAAATATACCAGCTCCTTGTGTTGTTGGTATATAACTACTTGCTAAGCTCCTTGTTTTGTTGGTATATAACTACTTGCTAATTTATTATAGGAGTTAAATTGTGCTTGTTTCAACCATCCAGACGTGAAAGTTGATTTAATGAGAAATTATAAATTTGTATGTTCGTAGATTGAAATTATTTACCTGACAAAACGAGAACAGGTAGTATACGAAAGGATATACAAAGCTACAATTAAATGTCTTAGCAGAATCGTGAAACCAATAGAAATAACATTAGTTGAACATAATACGCACTGTAAGTACGATTAATGTGAACATTATAATACTATAGAATGAAATATTAGTTGATCATTATAATTACTGTTAGTACAATTAATGAGAAATTTACAATACTATAGAATGAAATATTAGTTAAACATAATAATTATTCTCAGTAAAATTAATGAGAAAGCTGTAACATTATGAGGTTTTTCAAGACATGTGTATAGCTTTATTTTAACTCGTGTCACACAGACAGACAGACAGACGGATCCTTGAAGTCACACAGACAGGTTCTTGAAGATACAGCTTTAACTTTCTTGATGATAAGAAACTCACTTGAAATAAAAATGTATCTCAGAACGGTTGGTATGGGTATTAACACTTTTATTTATAAAGAGAGAACAATGTTTTGACCTATCTAGGTCGTTAACCTGAAGATGACCTAGGAAGGTCGAAATACTGTTCTCTGTTTATCAATAAAAGTGTTAATATCAGCCGTTCTGAGATACAAAGCTTTTCCAGGTGGGTTAAGGAATTCGACTCGTAATCTTACGGTCACGGATTTGAATCCCCGTGGTACCAAACATGCTCGCCCTTTCGACCGTGGGGGCGTTATAATGTGACGGTCAATCCCACCATTCGTTGGTAAAAGAGTAGCCCAAGAGTTGGCAGTGGGTGGTGATGACTAGCTGTCTTCCCTCTGGTCTTACACTGCTAAATTAGGCTCTTCTAGCGCAGATAGCCCTCATGCAGCTTTATGCGAAATTCAAAAACAAACAATACATAGTTTTGACTTTGTTTTAACGTGAAGACATACCTGATTTTGTTTCAACATGTGACACACACAGATCCTTGTAGATGTAATTTACACTTTGTTGATACCATTGCTCTAAGTGACAAGATTTTGTGAAACATGTACTGCTGTGATGAGAAGATAATTGCAAAAATAATATAAAGAAAACGATTTAGTAAGTCACAGTGACGTCAGTTTGGCGGCATGTTTCTAGTGTTAGGGAAAAAATAATTTGCAGGCTGTAAACTGTATGACATATTTCACCATTTAATTTCTGTCGTGCATATTGGTGTGTAGATTAATATGAGGAGTAAACGACTTAGATACACGAAAAATGTTTTTGTTTTATTAGCCACAGCAAAACTTTGTGTCGTCGGTTTCGGTATGAGCTTTAATGAGCACTCCTGAATACGTTGTAAAGCGAAACGCTGAGTGTTTAATTGAATAAAATCAACAACTTAATGTTGTAAAATCGTTATTTCTAGTATTAATATTTAAAACTTATCCATCATGTCCTGGTGTATTGAACTTTAAATCCATGAGTTTGCGTAAGTAAGACCAGCTAAGGCATATGTCATCGTACGTTATGTTAATAACCCTCACGGTATATTACATGTAGCGCACTCCGTTAAGCCAGCTTTCTATACTGATTGATCCAAGACTTTAAACAATGTCAATAACCTTCACGGTATAATACGTATAGCGCACTCCGTTAAGCCAGCTTTCTATACTGATTCATCCAAGACTTTAAACAATGTCAATAACCCTCACGGTATAATACGTATAGCGCACTCCGTTAAGCTAGCTTTCTGTACTAAGGAGTATAAATCCTGAAACAATGTGTTAATAACTTTGATGGTATATTACGTGTAGCGCACTCCGTAAGCCAGCGTTCTATTTTAAACTGTACAAGTCATGAAAGTATGTGCTAATAAACGTTAACGTTATATAGTGCTACGTTAAGTGAACTTTCTGTACTAAACCATATTATGATGATAAATATTCCTGTTTATGTACTAAAGCATACTATGATGATAAATATTCCTGTTTATGTGCTAAAGCATACTATGATGATAAATATTCCTGTTTATGTACTAAAGCATACTATGATGATAAATATTCCTGTTTATGTACTTAAGCATACTATGATGACAAATATTCCTGTTTATGTACTAAACCATACTATGATGATAAATATTCCTGTTTATGTACTAAAGCATACTACGATGATAAATATTCCTGTTTATGTACTAAACCATATTATGATGATAAATGTTCCTGTTTATGTACTAAAGCATACTATGATGATAAATATTCCTGTTTATGTGCTAAAGCATACTATGATGATAAATATTCCTGTTTATGTGCTAAAGCATACTATGATGATAAATATTCCTGTTTATGTACTAAACCATATTATGATGATAAATATTCCTGTTTATGTACTAAAGCATACTATGATGATAAATATTCCTGTTTATGTGCTAAAGCATACTATGATGATAAATATTCCTGTTTATGTACTAAACCATATTATGATGATAAATATTCCTGTTTATGTACTAAAGCATACTATGATGATAAATATTCCTGTTTATGTGCTAAAGCATACTATGATGATAAATATTCCTGTTTATGTACTAAAGCATACTATGATGATAAATATTCCTGTTTATGTACTTAAGCATACTATGATGACAAATATTCCTGTTTATGTACTAAACCATACTATGATGATAAATATTCCTGTTTATGTACTAAAGCATACTACGATGATAAATATTCCTGTTTATGTACTAAACCATATTATGATGATAAATGTTCCTGTTTATGTACTAAAGCATACTATGATGATAAATATTCCTGTTTATGTACTAAACCATATTATGATGATAAATGTTCCTGTTTATGCGCTAAAGCATATTATGATGACAAATATTCCTGTTTATGTGCTAAAGCATATTATGATGACAAATATTCCCGTTTCTGTACTAAAGCATACTATGATGACAAATATTCCCGTTTCTGTACTAAAGCATACTATGATGTTAAATATTCCTGTTTATGTGCTAAAGCATACTATGATGACAAATATTCCCGTTTCTGTACTTAAGCATACTATGATGTTAAATATTCCTGTTTATGTGTGTGCGACCGCCAAAGCTCCAAGATTTCACTGAAAACGTTTGACCAACTTTTGTTGCCCCATAGCGTCCTGAAGGTCTGTTTAAAAGTGTCGTGTATTTGTTTAATTTTTACTTAATGAACAATATGTGGAGGTCTTCTGACAAACACTACTAAAAAAGGCAAAATGGTAAAACAAAAATATGCTAAAACTGGCCAAAATTTAGGGGAAAATGGACTTATTTTACCAAAAATAAATAAAATTCAACAGGGTATCGCAACAAACATTTCTTAGCCAGTCAAAATCAACAGAACCCTATGGATACAGACACTTAAAATACTTAAATATTTAAGTATTTTAAGAAAATATTTAAATAATAAACTTCGGGGAATGACATTAAACAAAATAGTTAAAAAATTCTGGCATATGGAAAAACAACAACAATAGAGTTGATCATTTTTGGCTATATTTTTATTTAAAATAGCTTTAAAATACATGTTATCAACCAATAGAATATTCATCTAATAACCCGAGCGAAGCCGAGCACTTTATCGAGTATGTTAAAGTAAGTTAGTTTTGATATATACCCTATAAGTCTTCACATAAAAACTATGCATTACTATAAAAAGAAACCAACAAACACCATCGAGTAGCTAACATCTTATATCTACAACCAGTCCGACTCCTGAAAATACGTGATTTTTTTTCGCAAGCTGCCATCTTTATAGCTAGCTCCACATTCATTAGCTCCTGTTACTATATATAGACTGGTGTATATTTGGAATGTCCAATAACTACCACTAGCACAGACCGGGATATATATGTTAACTACTTGACAGTTGCCTCCCATAAAGTTATTACATACGTGCTATGTACATTTACGATAAACTAATACAACTTGCCTGATGTTATTAAATAGTATTGTATATTGGTTATGTTTGTTTATTAACGTTACTGTAACCTAGTGTATATTTGTATATTAACGTCAGTGTAACATAGTGTATGCTTGTTATATTTGTTTCTTAACATCACTATAACTTGTGTGTACTTGTTGTATTTGTATATTAACGTCACTATAACTTGTTTGTACTTGTATTTGTATATTAACGTCACTATAACTTGTGTGTATTTGTTGTATTTGTTTGTTGACGTCACTGTAACCTGATGTATATCTCTTACATTTGTTAACATTAGTGTAACCAAATGTATATTTCAATCACTTATTACAGTTAATACGGCCTTCTGAAAACAAGCAATATTTATCGTTACATAGTGTTATAGCAGTTAGAAAACACTTGACATGGATGACCAACACTTAATATATATGGACCCAGACAGTCTTCTCCAGTAGTGTTGACTGGGGTCGGAGGCTCAGTTTGAAGCACGTTAAAGTTGTGTGAGTTATTTTAGTTTACTGTGTGTAGTAGTGATGTAATTACTCACTGATGTATGTGTGGTTGCAAGTCGTATGACGTTAAACTGCGTGTAGAAGAGTTAGTTAAAACCTGTTCAAACTGTTGAACCTTGTAGGTCATAATAGTTGTGTAATAACAGAAGCAGTCTTAACGCTAGAGATGTTAACCCTGCATTCTATATCAACCTTGTTCATATATGTCAGTTGCTTTTGAGTTGAATTTTTTTCTAATCCAGACAAACAAATGGAGGTGTATACATACATATATCTGTGCAGGTTTGCACCATGCAAGCTACAGTTGAAACACCTGTATATATATACAGATATATGTGAGTTACCTTTAGGCTTTACAGTTGGTCATGTGGACTCCATCTGATCTTTTGACCATCTTTTCTCACTTATATGCAACAGTTTTCTTGTGGCTCCATGAATTTACTGCTTTTAAGGTCCAGAGTATCATACATTAAGGTCAAAGCTTCACAACGGACTATCTGCATTTTACCCACTGCGGGTATTGAAACACGATCTTTAGTCTTGTAAACCCTCATAATTACAACTAAGGTACGGGGAAGTCGCACGAAAAGTGTAAACACAAACACCATCAGTAATGCAAAGAATTTCATTAATTACTTCAGATGTTTTTTGAAAAAAAACCAAAACAAACTGAAATGTTTATCGAATTTGTTTTGGTCAGTTTCGTATTGAGTATAGAAATACTAGTTTTTCAAAATACCAATAGCCTCGCTACAATATTAAACTTTTGTAACATTGTTGTCTATGGAATACACAACTTAGAGCAAAAAAACAGTTTAAAAAATAGGCTTTCCTCAATGTAGACCATTGGAAATGTAAACAAATATACAGAACGTTGATAATGTAAACATATATGTTCACCTATGCGAATGTAGGAAGAATATACAGACCTTCGGAATATGGTCACTGGGGAATTTTTTGAATGCTCCATGATGATAGGGCACGGATGCTTAAAGTTATATATTTTTATTTAAATTTCTTTATTATTATCATTATTACTTAGTTGGACAGAAAGATCATTAGAGTTGTATAGTTTAAATACGTAAACAAATAAATGTACATAGATATATACATACCGAATGACACCGTTCTGAAACAAAAATATAGGCAGCAGCGGAGTTGGCGAAATATTATACAAGAAAAAAGAAATAACACATTAGTATGTCTGAGTTGATAATTAGAAAGTTAGGTGTACATTAATATGTCTGAGTTAACAATTAAAAAGTTATCTCTACATTAATATGTCTGAATTGACAATTAAAAAGTTATGTCTATATTAGAATGTCCGAGTAAACAGTTGGAAAGTTAGGTCTACATTAATATGTTTGAGTTAACAATTAGAAAGTTAGGTCTACATTAGTATGTCTGAATTAACAATTAAAAAGTTATGTCTATATTAGAATGTCCGAGTGAAGAGTTGGAAAGTTAGGTCTACATTAATATGTGTGAGTTAACAATTAGAAAGTTAGGTCTACATTAATATGTTTGAGTTAACAATTAGAAAGTTAGGGCTACATTATTATGTCTGAGTTAACAATTAGAAAGTTAGGTGTACAATAATATGTCTGGGTTAACGATTAGAATGTTAGGTCTACCTTAATATGTGTGAGTTAACAATTAGAAAGTTAGGTCTACAATAATATGTTTGAGTTAACAATTAAAATATTAGGTCTACATTAATATGTGTGAGTTAACAATTAGAAAGTTAGGTCTACATTAATATGTTTGAGTTAACAATTAGAAAGTTAGGGCTACATTATTATGTCTGAGTTAACAATTAGAAAGTTAGGTGTACAATAATATGTCTGGGTTAACGATTAGAATGTTAGGTCTACCTTAATATGTGTGAGTTAACAATTAGAAAGTTAGGTCTACAATAATATGTTTGAGTTAACAATTAAAATATTAGGTCTACATTAATATGTTTGAGTTAACAATTAGAAAGTTAGGTCTACAATAATATGTTTGAGCTAACAATTAAAATGTTAGGTCTACATTAATATGTTTGAGCTAACAATTAGAAAGTTAGGGCTACATTATTATGTCTGAGTTAACAATTAGAAAGTTAGGTGTACAATAATATGTCTGGGTTAACGATTAGAATGTTAGGTCTACGTTAATACATCTGAGTTAAGAATTAGAAAGTTGGGTCTACATTAATAGGTCTGAGTTAACAATTAAAATCGGGATCGTCATGATTCCAAGAGATTTTACTTTTTATTATACAGGGTGGTCGCTAGAAAAGCGGAAAATTTAAGGGTCAGATGAGATCATAAATAAAATGCGTGCTTACTCATTTCTATTTTGATTTCTTTACATCATGAATAAAATGCATGATTTTAATATCACGGACGACATTTTGAGCATCTATGAGTGTAATATAACATATGCCTTTAAAAAACTTTGTAAAAGTTATTCTTTGTAAAAATAAATAGCTGTTTGACAAATTTTCCGCTTTTCTAGCGACCACCCTGTATAATTTTATTAGAAAATTATTTTTGATATTCTTACACTTCTTCGAACGTTTTGAATGTTGTAATGTTTCCTAAATGAACAATATTTTTATAGATCTGTGTAAATTCATAAAAAAAACGACCATAGTCGTTAGGTCTAAACTTAAGTCTTGCGCTGAAATGTTTTTCTTATAATCCCCAAGATGGCTAAAGCCGATCTTTTCTTTAACCAATCAAATTGAGGCCGTACCTGTTGGAAAACTCACATGCTTCTTATTTGATTTGGTGCTGTTTTTCATGTACATTCGCTCTTTATCTCAAATACAGAGAAGTCGCCTGTATAAGTAGAACACACTAGTTAGTCCCTCTTGTAGTTGCTGTTTCGTAAATCGATAGTACTAATTGAAGGATTGCAAGATAAAAGACAGTTACATTTTTGGACAGAAGAGTCGGTAGCACTGGCGCGATAGTAGTTTATACGGGACGTGAACTCGTTACGGTGTCCTTCGTATATTTACGAACCAAGCAATATGTGACGTCACCTGGTCCCGATATGGGAGGGGTTAAAATCTACAGTAGCCACGTGCGCACAAGACAAGTGTAGTTTAGAAGTGTGCCGTTTCACCCCGTGTAACCACAAATCTTTGTGACGTCAAGTAACGCTTCTAAGCAGCTGTTAACAAGATAGATTTTGATAGTGCGAATGATTATCTTAGAACAAAGTGGTTTTACTGTTTAGATAATTTCTTACGTTGATAGATATTTAGACTCTATAAATATAGTGAATAGATCTCAAGCTTGGGACTGAAGCTTCCGAAGAAACATAAAAGAACAAGGTGAAATTAAGCATTACGTTGCTAAATTAACTTGGTAAAGATGCGATTGGACCTGTTTCTTTATTGTTAAGCCCAATAAACTCGCCTGTTTACTTACAGCTGTACCACCGGAATCGCCTCAACCAAGTTCGTGTTTGTTTTTACAGCAGTTTTATTAAACGTTTAGGTTTTGTATGAGTAATTAGTCCATTTACTCAATAAATTTAATATCCGAGAACTTCTCGGATATTAAAAATAACTGAAAATGGTTTACATATACAAACGTACACTGAATCTAAATTACATTTAATTTTGGATAAGACGCATAGTTCAACATTTTTCTCTGCTGGTCTATTGGAAGATACAATTATTAGCTATTTGAAGTAGGGGTGTAACTGTGAGGCATTACTGAAAGTGTTATTAAACGTTAAAATGCACCATTTCCTAGATTTTACCGCCTACCTTTGAATGTATTTGTAAGTTCTAAACTTGTTCAATGAATTAAAGTAACCGATAGAAATTAAACGTGATGTATATAACACCAGTTTGGAAGAGGTTTCTCACTACTAGAGGTACTTCCGTGGGGTTCCTGAAAATGATTTGTTTCAATTGTAAATACAATCAACATTAAGAACAACTGATATTTTTATTTCTTGCTTTTGAAGTTCATGTGTTGTAGCCTACAGAGTGCATAATTCTTCTCGTGATTCATGGCATGGGCACGTTTTACTGACGGTACAATAGTATACTTGCAACGTTTAAGCGTCCCTTATGTGACGTCATTTTAGTGTATTCTGACTAACTGAGAGACAACACACTTACGGGGTTATAACGCTCATAATAAACAAAAGCTAACAGGCAGGCTTCCAGTCACGAATTGAAATCAATGTTTTTATAAAGTCGGATGACAATAATTCCACTCGATCACACACTTGCTAGGCATCTTGAAGTAGTTTCATTGTTTCAATGTATTTGTTCTACATAACTGTGGTTTAAGTTTCATTGTTTCAATGTATTTGTTCTACATAACTGTGGTTTAAGTCTGACCTCAATGTCGCTGAAACAAACTCGTCTTTGTTTGTTTGTTTGTTTTAGCAACAAAAGCTATGTGCGCTCTGTTGACCACGGAGAATCAAACCCCGAGATCTAGCATTGCAAGTTTGTGAACTTACCACTGACCTATTCGGGTATGAGAAACTTGTCACAGTAGCAATGGAGATTTGGATAATCCCGGATTAGTCCGTACCCGTGAACGTGTGTACGGATAATGAAGATGGAATAGGGTAAAGAGCAACATGGTTTGAAACACCGTTGTTATAAAGAGTGATTAATTAACCTTCAACACCTGTAGTGAACCCTACACTCACGAAATTTATCTGTTTACGACATTGTTATGCAAGTTGTAACATTTACACATTACTGTACCTGAAAATTCATTGGTTGAGGGACCTAAGATAGAATATGAAATGTTTTTGAGGACTTTGTGCTAAGAAAGTTTTGCAACCCATGCCCTACAGTTTATCTTTATAACAGACAGATTTAGCTTTTTGTATATTATTTAAAAACTAAAACGAATGTTTTCGTCAGCAAGCCTTTATCTTTAACACAATTAACTGGTTACAGTATTTAATATGCTCTAATAAAACACAAAGTTTGTTACTGTATAACAAATGTCATTATCTCTAACACAATTAACTGGTTGCAGTATTTTCTATAATAAAACACAGTGTTTAAGATATGCTACTATCTCTAACGCAGTTAGTTCGTCACAGTATTTACTACAATCTAATAAAACATTTTCTCAATCTCTCATACATTTTAGAATTTCTTATAAATTCCTTTATTTTTGAGACGTTTGGCTTATAATAAAGAATTATCTTTATTTTTCTCAGGTCTAAGAGACTCAGTTTCATCTTATCTCTGGAAGACACGTTTTGTCTTTATTGTTTTGACAACAGACTTTTTTTGTTCTTTCTCTCACTATTTCAGTGCGGCCATGAATCGGCCATCCCGACTGTCTCTGGTGAACGTGAACCCATACTTGACTTGTGTGTTGTGTGGTGGCTACTTCGTGGACGCCACGACTGTCACCGAGTGTCTCCATTCCTGTAAGTATAAAGGTTATGGATAAATTACTCTGGAACCCCTGCTAAAGAGGCTCGAAGAAAGGGCCTGACAGATTTAAGAATTTCTGACAAGTGGAGAGACATACAGGTTTATTTATTTGAACTAAAGGGCAGTTACAATTATAGGAAAATAAATGTAGGTGCCCAATTAATTTTCCCTCGGGGGATGATCTTTTGTAATGACGTATATTTTGAAAATATGAAAGCTTTTATTTGGCTGCTCCGAAATGTACATGAATATTTTTTATTAGTTTAGAGCAAAGCCACTTTGGGTTACCTGTTGTGTTCACTGAAGGAAATAAAACACCGAATTTCAGCGTAGAGCTACTGCTGTTCCACTAGGAGAAAAACGTAAAAGCCCGAATACTTGCCCTAAGAATTGATACTTTCCGAAATCGCACGGAATGAATAACAATAATAATAATAAAATAAAGGCTTCATTCATGATGTCCGTAAAACACGTAGATTCCAAAGATCGAAAACACTCTAATGGTATAGTGTTTTGTATTGAAGTAGAAGGTTGGAATCCTTGCGCTTCGAAAAGTAGACCTGAATTTTTTAAGGGATGATCGTTCGTTTGTTTTGAGTGTTGCACAAAGCTAAGTGCGGATTATCTGGGCTAGACGTTCCTAATTTAGCAGTGAAAGACTAGAGGGAGGACAAATAGTCATCACCATTCACCGCCAACTCTTATACTAATCAATAGTGGAATGGACGGCTGAAAGAGCGAGCATGTTTAGTGGGTCGGAGATTTGAACTTGCGACTTTTAGATTGCAAGACAAGTGCCCTAACCACATGATTTCACATGTTGGAAAATTTAATTTTGGATATTAATGTTGCAAACTCGTGAACATGCCACTGGTCCACTCATATATTTTTCCAACTTACTTTATTTGGTGATTGATCAAAGTTTTTTATCCGAAACAATGTCGGAATAATAGTAAATGAAATCAGAATACTTCGAATGTAACTTCCAATCTATGCACTGTTGTTAGTTGGAAGTCAGGCATATCCTTTCTGTCGTTTATTTTAATCTGTTCTTGTGGCATTCCTGATTCGCCACGAAAAATGTCTTAAGTACCATTTGATATTTGATCTGCGTTAGGAATTCGTATCAGTAGATTGTTTTGTGTCATAATCTTTCAACACATAGCTTGGGTATAACCATAATCAGAAATCAGTAGCTAGTTTTCTCTGAGTTTCGTTCCTCCAGCGCGTGTCAACCATTACATTCTCACTTCAAACTCCCCGTGTTGCACGAGATTCGTGGCATATGGCGTGTTTTCAAGTCGATGCAGCTCCTCATCTCGTACATAAATTGTGGCATCGTGCTTTCATCGGTTTTGAGGGAACGTGGAAGTATGTCACTCATCTTCTATTGATTTATCAAATAACTAACTCCAGGAAAGTTTCATGCTGTTTGTTAATTTTGAAAAAAAAATTCATTGATCGTATAAAATTATTCCCCGGTTGGAAGGCACTAAATCTTTGGATTTACAATGCTAAAATCAGGGGCTCGATTCCCCTCGGTGAACACAAGAGATGAACTTTTATGAACTTAATTTATAACTGTTTTATGGATAATGTGTCCCGTCATGGCCAGGAAGTTAAGTCACTCGACTCGTAATCCGAAGGTCGCGGGTTCTAATCCCCGTCATACCAAACATTCTCGCCCTTTTCAACCGGGTAGGCGTTGTAATATGCGGTTAATCTCTCTATTCGTTGGTAAAAGATTAACCCAAGAGTTGGTGGTGAGTGGTGATGACTACTTGGCACCCCTTTAGTCTTATACTACTAAATTAGGGTAGGCTAGCGCAGATAGCCCTCGAGTAGCTCTGCGCGAAATTCAAAACAAGCAAACAAAATTGTGTGATATAATCTGTACCTATCCCGATTAGTTCCTTTGTAATATCAAACGATTACGACACACCACGAACAAAACTAGTAGCTGTACTGTTGGACTGATGTCAGTCGACTCGTCTGCTGCCAAAGAGAAGTAGACAAAATTGGCTGTTTTATTTGTAAGCTGCCTTGTCACGTCTGCTGAGATGTGTGAAATTCTTCGTTGAGCTGTCATGCAATTCGAAGCCACCGTCTATAGCTTGCGAACTGCTTCCGGACACCACTTTTCCGATGCAGTAGTCACACATTACTTGACAAAATCACCATCAGTGAACGATCGGCAAGATTTCGCTGTCATTAACGAAATATCGTAACTGGCCTCACATGCTGCACCTAAATCTGCTGATTGCTTTAAGAAAACGTTCTGCTGGTGATTCAGCAACCGCCGCAGAGATTCAATTCGAGCTGTTCGTTCATCACCAACAGCGTTGTGGAAATCTTTATGCTTCGACTCATAGTGACGCTTTATATATTGGATACCTTCGCCACTGCAGCTGTCGAATGACACAGCAGACAAATCATGTTCTTCTGTTGTTGAACAAAACAGTATTGCGCAGTCCAATCATCATGAAACTGCTGGTTTTCGTTGTTAACTTTTCTTTTACGATTAGCTGCCATATTTGTTACGAAATAATATCAAAATAGGGCTTGTATGTAAATCTCTAAGAACAATTGGAACGCGTGAGATTTCGTAATTACGAAAATATACATCATTGGGCCAATGAGTAAATGCCTATGCATTAACGAGATTTGCTCATTAAATTTTCTTTATTGTTCGACACAAATATGGAACCATCCAGTATCTAATCAAATGCATATTCTTCTATAGCGCTTATCTTCGCGCAGGCGTGAACTCTTTATATTTGATTTTCTCGTTGGACATCGCGGGCCATTTGGCGACTCGTCGCGGGCGCGGACTTTGTGCACCACTGTTGTATTCGTTATTTGACAAAATAACTACTTTTCTAAATGTTTTTGATTGCGAAAGTAATGTTTTGATATACACGAGTTTATACAATGGTGTTTTTACGTGTTCCAAGAGTTTCACGCTCAGTCCCTTGGTGTTGATCATCAAAGTTCTCTTATTACGTTGTCAAACACATCGCTTCATTGTGATCTCGGAGGGGAAGTCGTATAGTTACTGAAATTTCGAGCCAGAACGTTTATTTACAATATTTTTTTTCCTCTTGTACGTTGATGTTTTATAGTGTAAGAAGCAATTGCAACTTGAGGATGTTTGGCTAGACATGCAGATTTTATAATGAAAGTTGTTAGGGGATATCCCCCAAAATTCGTACTGTTGCCATATGAGTCAAATATACAAAACAGGGCGTGCTACAGCACTCTTAGTTCTAACGGCTCACGCGAAATTGGATAACTTGTTAGTTATCGTGTCTCACCCCATTGCTCCGCATATGTATTGATTAATATTCTGCACACGTGCTGACTCGTTTGTTAATTAATTAATTACGTATTGTTCCAGTAAATAAATCTTCCATAACGTTTCTGTGTGGTCATCGATTTCATTAATAGCATCACGTGGCTTGTGAATGAACATTCATCGTTACTGATGTTATTAATTAAAGACAAAAGATTCGGAATAAAAGTGATTTGAAGCTTTCCATTGGTTAGTCGTAATGTTTAGTAGCCATTGCTGTTGTTATTCATTATGTCATAATTTAGCATAGCTCAACGTTTAGAGATGGTATCGTTTATGGACGCAGGGTATTAGTTTGGTCACGCCCTCCCCCCTCATTGGCACAGCGGCATGTCTGCGGACTCACACCGCTAAACACCGAGTTTTGATACTCATGGTGGGCAGAGCACAGATAGTCGTTATGTAACTTTGTAATTCCAAACAAAAAAACAGATAGACAGTTTTGGGTATTTGATAAAAGCAACTTAATATTTCTCTGCATAAAATCCAACTGACGTTCGTGTCACTAGCTTTGCATGAGATTCACACAGAAAAGAAAAGTCTTCTATTTAAGGCTGTTTCGTAATATGTATTAATTTCATTACGCCGATTGTTTGTTTGTTTGTTTTGGAATTTCGCACAAAGCTACTCGAGGGCTATCTGTGCTAGCCGTCCCTAATTTTGCAGTGTAAGACTAGAGGGAAGGCAGCTAGTCATCACCACCCAACGCCAACTCTTGGGCTACTCTTTTACCAACGAATAGTGGGATTGACCGTCACATTATACACCCCCACGGCTGGGAGGGCGAGCATGTTTAGCGCGACGTGGGCGCGAACCCGCGACCCTCGGATTACGAATACACGCCTTAACGCGCTCGGCCATGCCAGGCCATTCATTACGCCGAACCAGACTGCAATGACTAAAAGTTGTATTTGTTTTCCAAATACAGCAGTGCCCGTACTGCGTATTTCGAATCCAAAGATTTATTGTTCGAGTGACGTTGCTGTTTTGATTCTGTATATTTTTGTTGTATTAAGAAAGAAGTAGTTCCACGTCACACCAAATATGCTCGCTATTTCAGTCGTGGGGGCGTTATAATGTCACGGTCAAGACGATGGTAAAAGAGTAGCCCAAGAGTTGGCAATAGGTGATGATGACTAGCTGTCTTCCCTCTCGTCTTACACTGCTAAATTATGGTCGGCTGACACAGATAGCTCTCTTGTAGTTTTGCACGAAATTCACAAGAAAACAAGCAAAAAAACAGTCAAATCCCGCTGTTCGATTAATAGCCTAAGCACTGGCGGTGAATTCCTTTGACTGTAGTCTATTAATTAAAAATTAAGGATGATTTTACACAGATAGATAACCGGTACGTAGTTTTGCCTGATAATATGTAACGAATGGGATGGAGCAGAGAGTTGTGAGAAACTAATGTCTCCTTACCCTCCCTCTTATTTTTGCTTTTGGTGACGAATCCAAAAATATCTAATTTTCGTCATATTAATACCAATTGTTAATATTGTCATGTTTTCACTTACAAGCAAAAATTTAGTTTATGCCTGTTTGTAACAACAATTGAAACCTGGTTGTGAGATACACCAAGGTTTATTTGTTTTTGAATTTCACGCAAAGCTAAACGAGAGCTATGTGTGCTAGCCGTCCCCAATTTTGCAGTGTAAGACTAGAGGGAAGACAGCTAATCATTACTAACCACTGCCAATTTTTGGTGGACTACTCTTTTTACCAACGAATATTGGGATTGATCGTTACATTATATCGTCCCCACAGCTGAAAGTGCGAGAGCAATTTTCTGGGGATTCGAACAAGAGACCTTCAAATTATGAGTCGAGCACACTAACCACCTGACCATGCTGGACCACATACTCCAATGGCAATAAATAATAGAAGTCCAGTTTGGTCTTTAAGAGATATGGAGGGGCAGGGAAGGGCTTGAGCAAAGAGTGGTTTGTGTGCTCCTTAAGAGCATGCCTAAACATACTATAATTGTTAAACTGTAAAGGAGTGATTCCCCCTTACAATAAAAACGTAATAGGAATATTTAGCGCCCCTTACTCGTTGTAAGTTACTCTTATGTTTTCAATACATTAATTATTAAAAACTGATGGAATTGCATGCTCCATTAATGTTTTTAACAACCAATCTCACACTTTTTATCTTAGTTGTCGATAATCTAATTATTTGTTTTATGCCATATTTCTTGTAAGTTTACTTGAATTTAATATACACAATGATACACGACTACAAGTGTAAATAACTACAGTATTACATGCTTTGCTTATATTAAAACAATTTATCACATTGCATCAAGTCCCCCGTTGGGACAGCGGTAAGACTATGGATTAACAACGCTAAAATCAGGGGCTCGATTCACTTCGGTGGACACAGCAGATATCTCGATGTGGCTATAATAAAACATACATGCAGACATAGCATCAAACAATGGTCGAATATAGTCTTCCTTTAGGGGACATCGGGCCCTGACCTAGCTTGGTGGTTGGTGGCGCTCGACTCGTAATCTGGGTGCGAAGGTTCGAATCCCCGTCACACCAAACATTTCGCCCTTTTTGCCATGAGGGATTTAAAAGGAGACAGTCAATCCCACTATTCATTGGTAATCTGAGAGTTGCAGGCTCAAATCCTCGTCACACCAAAATCTCGCCCTTTCAGTCGTTTGGGCGTTATAAAGTACAGTCAATCCCATTATTCGCTGGTAAAAGAGTAGCCCGAGTGATAACTAGCTGCCTTCCCTCTGCTCGCGTAGATTTGCACGAAATGAAAAAACAACAACAAACAAAAACAAATAATTGTACACAAATTCATGTTGTAAAATTGTGGTCGAAATATATAAAAAAAAATTGTTATCCACAACTCGGAGAATTTAGGTGTCTTAACTTTTCCCTTGATGACACTCTAGTGTTGTGCTATTCCTTGCTGGAAAGGTGCAGACTAAACATTATATGCAGAAGTTTTGTGTGATTAACAAAATAATGTTTTTTCACAATCCTTCTAGTTTGTAAAACCTGCATCGTACGTTATCTGGACACCAACAAGTTTTGCCCGATTTGTGAAGTCCAAGTACACAAGGCACGACCTCTGTTGAACATCAGGTAAGTAACTAAGTCAATGTTTGTGAACTTAGTTAACTTTCTACTAAATATTGTACCGTATAGTTAACAAACCTATGTCGCTTAATACACAGAGATGATTTGATTATGTTTCTAAATATTAATACCACTAGGTAACAGTCTAAATAAACCATCGAATTTGATGCCTTCTCGCATGGACAATGTTACTTACGTCTAGGTATGATAAGAATATTGTGTCTATTTTGCTCATAAGATGGGTGCGATTTTCAACGTTTCTCCGACAAATTACTGTTTTTACAATGCTCATAACATACGTATATTTTCCTATTTTGTATAGAGCTGACAAAACTCTGCAAGATATTGTGTACAAACTGGTTCCTGGCCTCTTTCAAAGTGAGTACAATATCACGTCTTATTCAATGAAGTAATTATTGCTTGTATGAGTTCACCCACGTGTTGTTAATACATCATATTTTCTCTGTTTCAAAAAAATAAAGATATTTGTTTCATATCTGCTTTCTTTCGTGATTGCATGTGTAATTTATCAAATAGGTTGTGTTAGCCAGCGATTTCTTGCTCAAATATATTGTGTAATTCAATGATTTATTGCTCAGATAGGTTGTGTAGTCCAATGATTTCTAACGAATTGGGGCCTTGTCAGACTAACACATCTCACATAGAAATATTATCTTTTCCTTGATACCAAAAAAAAAAAAAAAAATTAAAGAAGTCACACTGTTTGCGCTTGATGTACCTAAACGAACAAATTCAAACACAAGTACTTCAGAGTAGTTATTTCATAAAATTTCTATTAAATCATTAGAGGAATCCTCAGTTAAAGTCTTCAAGATCTTTTGAGGTCCGGAGTGGATTGATAAGTAACTATAGCGTTGTAGTCGCATCTTAGACTTTGGAGTTAACATCTGTCGTCAACTGTTGATACAAATTGGCAGCCTTGACAGCTGCATGTTCGAAAAAAATTTTCAGTCGTAATGAGATGTTGACATCTTTTCACCAGCTGGCATTAAGTGCGTCCAAAAGTTGCTCATTTGGACTTAGATGGGGTTCGTCTGGATTGACGTTGGCAAAATATCGACGTTATTTGTTTTAAACTCGTAATGGACAAAACGAGTTGTGTATCCTCATAATAAAAAAATATGGTACTTTCCAGTCGAATTTCGCCAATTCGAGCACTGTATCATTGCTCAATACATCACAACACAAGACATTAGTAGCCCTCTTTAACCGTTGCTAACAGAATAAATTCGACTAACAATATAATACCGTTCCATCCCACTCCAGAGCTAGTATGATACCAACATCAACCGTTGATATAAATCTGGTGGAATAGATCACCACTACTCTTGTAGAGGATCTATAAGTTAAGCGAGCTCTCTAGGATTGTGTCTTATGTCTCTGAGACAACACATTGAATCATCAGAGTATTGTTCAATCTGCTTCAGTTCATATTTTGGGTTGTCGTAGAAGGTTCTGTCTGTTATTATTCTAATTACTGGACACAGTGGACTTTATAAAAACATGATGTCCCAAAATGACATAGCATCCATTTCTCGTTTAACTGTTACCGAAGGACCAAGTTCCAGCTATTTAAAACAGGCCTGTTAGCGATACCAGACCATTAGCAATACTAGACCATTAGCGATACCGGACCATTAGCGATACCAGACCATTAGCGATACCGGACCTTTGTTCTTCTCGACTGGTTTGGATCCGCCGCAACCAAAGAAACATCCAGGTTGTTGTCAGGTCTGTTGTCAGATCCAGATTCGTCTATCCTAAGAAAATAATGAATAACAAGGTATTTGGTTTTACTTAATGGCTTGCCATTATTTCTCATTCCACATCCAAAGCTCCAGACATAATCAAAGCCCACGCCTTTTTTAAGCAGATGAAAAACACAGATCTCCAAAGAGGGAACTGATATGTCATTGCCATGATATAAGTTTTCTTCAACCATTTTTAAATCGAAGTACGTATTTATTTTGAGGTGTGGCCGGAATCTTGTGAAACTTTAGGTTTGTGAGCTTGCAACAGACAGTATATTGTATAGCTTTGAACTTAACTGGAAACAAACCAACTGTAAGTACTCATAGCGAGTTACATGTCCTATCGCATGAATCACACGTGCACACCTGCGAAGATTCGCTACGGTATTAACATAGGAAGTCTTTCTTACAAAATGCATTTAAGCGTTTCCTTAGAAGCTTTTAGTGCTGTGTATCATAGCAGTCAATATATTTATCGGAAAGTCGAAAACAGTGGCATTATTACTCCAGTAATCGTATCTGAAAGATTATTACAACCTTATCTATACAAACATAATGAGAAATATACCCATAAATCAAGTTAACATACGACTTCACTGAAAGACTGAACTTCTTACACCGATATATATATTTATGTTGCTAATCAATCGATACAGTAAAAATATTCCGATCATGTTAGATTTAAGCGTAAATTTCTTATTATGGTTGTGATTGTTTTGTTTTTGCACAAAGCTACTCAGGGGCTATCTGCGCAAGCTGTTCCTAATTTAGAGCTTGGGCCAACTCTTAGGCTACTTTTTACCAATGAACAGTGGGATTTGTTGTCACGTTATAATGCTCCCATAGCCGAAAAGGTGGATTTCAAACCTAGGACTCACAGATGGCGAGTTGAGTACTCTAACCTCTAGGTTTTTAAGTATTGACTCACAGATGGCGAGTTGAGTACTCTAACCTCTAGGTTTTTAAATATTGACTCACAGATGGCGAGTTGAGTACTCTAACCTCTAGGTTTTTAAGTATTGGTTCTGGAATTCGTGCTTAAAGGCAAGAATAATGTGTTCGGGCCCAGCACTTCAGTGAGAGTGATTATCCTAGGGTTAAGAATACTGATTATTCTACATGTGAGAATTATAGAGTCACTAGATGACGTGTGATTCCTACAGCTTGTTACAGATATTCAGCTCCACTGAGTGTAGCTGAAAGTATCTCATACATTCTCATTTCCATATTGTTATTAATGTAATCAGTCTACACCAGGAGATGCTCGTTACCTGGAAAGCCAAATTGGACAATATTTTTAAAATATTAATGTAAAACTTTTGTACTTTAATCTTTTGTTGGAAACATCTCTAGAGAAGATAATTATATTACAGTTGTACTTTATAGAATAGAATATATTTGTTTTATAAATTAAATCAATACCCTTGTGTTTTATAGAATAACAATTAATTTGTTTTGGGCCCAGCATAGCCAGTTGGATGACGCACTCCACTCGTAATCTGAGGGTCGCGAGTTCGAATCCACGTCACACCAAACATACTCGCTCTTTCAGCCGTGAGGGCGTTTAATGTTACGGTCAAGCCCACTATTTGTTGGTAAAAGAGTAGCCCAAGAGTTGGCAGTGGGTGGTGATGACTAGTTGCCTTCCCTCTAGTCTTACACTGCTAAATTAGGGACGGCTAGCACAGATAGCCCTCGAGTAGCTTTGCACGAAATTCAAAACAAACAAGTATTTATTTTTGTAGATTTAGCAACAATACATATGTGTTTTGTGTATGAAATACCAATAGATTTGTGTTTCATTGAAATAATTCGTTTGTATTTTATAATTGAAATATCAGTAAACAGATATGTGTTTTATGGAGATAACAATACATTATTGTTTTACAGATGAAATGAAGCGAAGAAGAGACTTCTACTCCACTCATCCTATAGAAGGTACATATTAATACTTATGGTATACAAACAAAAGTACCCGTCCTCAGTGGCCGAAACAATTAAGCTAATAGAGTAAAAGTAGCCGTTCCTAATTACTGGAAAAGTTAATCAACCAGTTTAATTTATTTCATGGACTTCAAAAAGGTTAATTGTGTTGTACTTCATTCATAACCAAAGGTCCGAGCAACACATGCCGTCTGTTACGAAAAATAATTGTTGAACATTTCAGCAACGCTAAGAGGCACTTGACAGTAACATACGATAAAACTACATTTATACTATTTATGTCACATTTTGAAATACGAACGATAGTTTAATTAATGTTTAACAGTCTGGTGTAGAACATCCTGATTGCGAAATGAAATTTGGAATAAAAATTATTCAATCCGAATGTTAGGGTTTGCCTGCGTGTGCAACTTTTCATAGGTAGCGCGAATAGTGGCTGTCGCCGTAAACATGACACAGACGGACGCTCGTGCAGACACCACGGTTCGCAATATATAATACATAATTTAATATATAGGATCATACTTTGTTTTCTTAGAGTTACGTAATAGAAACATCTATTCGTCAAATAAACACTTTATTTAAAAAAAATTTACATTATGTTATGGTTTACATAAGCACCACAGACAATGGGAACGAGTTATCATAACTTACAACAGTACAATTCCTCAAAAGTAAGTTTGGCAATAGATAATAAAAATCGAGTGTACACCATAAACTGTAGTTTGTTATATTAGAATTTTAATTCGATGGATCTTTAAACTTGTAAATCAAAATCATTCATTGGAAACTCTGATATAGCGGTAAAAATGAAACTAAAGACGAAGGAATTAGAGATCAGATTTTAAGATTTGGTGTTGATACAAATGCTTTAGCAGGTATTCATATAATTTTTGTCATTATTTGTTAGGTAAGAGCCAATCAGTGGAGCTAGTTGTTAGGTCGTGTCCAATCAGTGTTGCTGGTTGTTAGGTCGTATTCAATTATTGTAGTCATTATCCTTATTTGTTAGGTGAGAACCAATTATTATAGTTTATATCCAATCCATTTAGCTATTTGTTAGATTGTGCGTGTGTGTTTTTACATCGGGCTATCTACTAAGTCCATTGTTAGACTGTATTAAATAATTGGCATGACTGCTTAGGTTATAACCACCCATTATGATTCTTCTTAGAGTGTGTATAGTTCTCACACCAACCGTATACTGCCCTATAATTAACGTATTTTGTAAAACCAGTGTTTACCAAAATGTGGGGCACAAATTATCTCTTGGGGGCGAAAGTAATTAAAATAGATTAAAGCCGCTTGAAAATATTAAATCTGTGTTCGCTTGTTTAGTATGATGGATCCATTTATTTAATATGGTGGATTTATTTATTTAGTATGATGGATCCATTTATTTAATATGGTGGATTTATTTATTTAGTGTGGTGGATTCATTTATTTAATATGGTGGATTCATTTGTTTAGTGTGATGGATTCATTTTTTTAATGTGATGGATGGTGTTCGTCAGCTTCTCTCTATTGGTACATTAACATCAGTTTTGGAATGGGGTGAACAAATATGTCTCACACCTGAAGACGAAAGGCGGAAGACTTTTGAAACGTCGTCCTTTACACTTGTGTCTCCACAAAAGGCAGTTGCCGTCCATTCTACAAAGTTTCATCATGAATAATCTGCCTGAACAATCTGTTAAAGAATGTATAATATCATTTCAGGTGGTCTAGGACCCTAAAGAAACTAGAACTAGGATACACCATATTGTACGACATGGTGGATATACTTGTTAGATATTGTTTAGGAATACGAAACCAAATTACCAGAAGATAGGTATTTATTTTATAGCCATCCAATTTGGTAAGGCTGAAAAAAGCTTGCACTTCCGAGAGGAAAAATAGTACCCCTCCCTCCTATTTTCATAATTGTATCAAGTGATGCTTCAGATGCCATCAGGATTCACTTAAAGAAATAGGTGTGCATTTTTTTCTTCTTTCATTTTCAGCAACCTTCATGTCATGCAACCATTTAGGTTTCCTAATTTCGCGCAAAGCTACACGAGGGTTATCTGCGCTAGCAGTTCTTAATTTAGCAGTGCAATACTAGAGGGAAGGCAGCTGAGAGTCGCGAGTTCGAATCCCCCTCACACTAAACATATTCGCACTTTCAGCCTGCGGACGTAATAAAGTGACGGTCAATCCTGCTATTCGTTGATAAAAGAGTAGCCAAAGAGTTGGCGGTGGGTGGTGATGACTAGCTGCCTTCCCTCTAATCTTACATTGATCAATTATAGATGACTAATGCAGATAGCCCTGGTGTAGCTTTGCGCGAAATCAAAACAATCTTTTGGACATGCTCAAAGTTAAAAAATGGAACATTCAGACCAGATTAAAGGGCATATTACTTGGTATATGGAATGTGATAAGTCAGTTGATGTTCGTGAATCAGTGTCATTACGTGCAACATCTGTTACGAGGTATATAGAGCATGATAAATCATTGCGTGTAACATCTGTTTCTTAGTATACAGAGCGTGATAAGTCAGTTATGTTCGTGAATCAGTGTCATTACGTGTAACATCTGTTCAATAGTGAACAGGTGCACTCTGAGAACAATCTGTAAGAAACACCTGACTCAGCGAACAACATCTGATCAGAATGGTGTGGAAAGAGAAGTAGAATATTTACCTAAACATTTCCTTTTTCAATATCAAAACGACTGTCTTCCTGATGTCACCAAACTCGTTTAAAGTAACTAAATGACACCCCCTCCTCCTGGAATGAAGTTTGTTTGTTTGTTTTTGGAATTTCGCATAAAGCTACTCGAGGGCTATCTGTGCTAGCCGTCCCTACTTTAGCAGTGTAAGACTAGAGGGAAGGCAGCTAGTCATTACCACCTACCGCTAACTCTTGGGCTACTCTTGTACCAACGAATAGTGGGATTGACTGTAACATTATAACGCCCCCACGGCTGGGAGGGCAAGCATGTTTGGCGCGACCGAGATGCAAACCCGCGACCCTCAGATTACGAGTCGCACATCTTACGCGCTCGGCTATTCCGGGGCCCCTGGAATGAAAGGTACTGGTACATGGAATGTTAATATTAATAGAAGTTAGTTAAGTTTTCGAACAATAAAGTACTGATTACTTCTTTCTAAGAAACGATTTTGTGTTTTGCTATGGGACATATATAATTGACCTGTACGTCTCAGTTATCGTTTTATAAACAGTGTAACATGTTGGCTGTAATTCTGCGATCTTATTATTTTAATGTATGAATGTTTCACAGAATAAAAGTTACATTCGTTCACTAGTATCTAAAACATTATAACAGACACAGTTGTAACGATAATGAAATTTGTTCAATGCAATAGGACTAGTTGGAAGTTTCATCCCATATTGATAGCCTTAGACAGCTTCATGAAAGGTCAAATTCTCAGATCTTCAAACTGTGTTCAAGAATAATATTTAAAGAACACCAAATTATCAGTCAAACAAAGAACGTGAGTTTATTTGTGATGACTGTAGTTATTTACATCAAATAATAAAAGCAATGATATAAAATAGGCGCTTGTACGGTGCTACTCCTTTGTTAGAATTTTCATAACCAGAGGGCGCTTCCTTGTAATTTTCCTTAGCAGAGGACGTTTCTCTTGTTATACTTTTTAACTCACTAGAGGTGTTTTCTTGTTAATTTTTTGTTGTTGCTTGAGCGTTTTCTTGTTAGGATGTTTCCTCACCAGAGGGTATTTTTATTATTGGAATTCATCCCTCACGAGAGGATGATTCCTTGTTAGATTTCTTAGCTTCAAAACAACTTGTAGCAACTCTGTTGTGATAAATTTACTTTTAAAGGAGTTTTCATATTTGATTACATCAGAAAATAATTTTAATATTTGCTCGAATACAGGAATTATAGCGTGTGTTTTTTAATGTTAAAAGTCGGGTCAAATATTTATCACACTGTGTAACTACGTTTGGCCAATCATTGTGAATACCTTTACTCACGTTTGTTAATACAAAATGATGGATATTATTGGATATCGTACTCACAACACTAGAAATCAGGTTTCGATACCCGTGGTGGGAGCACAGGTAGCCCATTGTGTAGCTTTGGACTTATTTACGAACAAACAAACAATTGCAAATATTACAAAAACAGCATTTCACTTTACGTATTTGTGAGACTTAGCTGATAATTGTTTGCACATTTCAGAATTATATTTGTATAATACTACACAAAGGCTTTCTACGTTTAGCCATTTTAAATTTTAAACTCATAAACTAGAAGAAAGACAGACACTAAGTAAATAATATTCACCACTAGTTAGCTGTTCTACTGTTGTTTTCTGATCCGAATAGTGCAGATCGATAGTTGCTCTTACATAGGCTTATAGTCTGAGCATGCTAAAAACTAGGCCTAGCCTGGCCCAGCTTAGCAATTCAAAACTGCCTTCGTTTTGGGGGATTTTGACTTAATATAGAATAATTTTCAATGGTTATAGCCTTGTTTGACAAAAGTCGTCGGCCGTACAATACTCAATTTACAGAAGTGTTTCCGAAACGTTTTGTCGAACCTTTGACGAACTTATAAAAGTTGTTGTCGGTATCTAAGCTCGTAGAATAAAAAGAGTCAGGAACCTACATTATATAATCATTAGTAAGCACAAAATATAAAGAGAAATGGGAATGTAATTTTCTGAATGGGTCTTAACAAGCGTAAGAACATTGAGGTGTAAATTTGAGTCTTGCGTTCTTCAACATTGAAAAAATTTCCTCAGAAGACCATTCGCATGGTTAAATTCAGTTTCAACTGTGTACGAACTTGGAAAGGCGTAGGAGGATTAATTACATAGGCCAACCTTATCCCAGAGGGCCATTTTCGTCTCCTAGATCTTTATTAATCCATTATAAAGATTTATTGACCTCATGGTGTCGATATCGAGTGCTTTGGGAAACCCTGGTGTAAACAATAAATATGAAGTCGTTGAAGGTTGTATTGTAGTTTAGCGATAGTTTTGTGAATCAACTATTAAAGTGTGCGCGGTGGTTTTGAAAGTTTCAAATTTTATGTTTACTAATGTTAAACTAAGTTATTATTTTTACACAATGGCTTTGAAGTGATAGTACTGTGGCTTAGTTTTAAGATCAGTTAAGTTTGTGCACATTAGTTTTGAAAACTTAGAATATCGTGTCTTTGTTATTAGTTTTAAACCAAATTAAATTTGTTTCCAACTTTTCTTAACAATTTCACAAGCGTTTCATATTTGGTAGCGGCCTGTGTTACGAGTCATGAAGACCGGGGCGAACTGACGGAACAGAGAGAAATTTACTCTCCAGAGGACACCATCAGTTTATCCCTAGAGTACGGATATGGGTAAGTGAGAAAAAGACACATATGCACGTATTAGTGAAAGGATACATTTCCTAACCGTAGATACAATTCTTGTACCTAGAAATAAATATTGGCGGGTTGGTACACGATGTGAACATAGAAGCGAAGTCTTTTCTTCATCGACACCTGCTTGGGTCATAAATAACAGCTGTCCATTTGGGATCAGGAAACTTCTATCGAAAAGACAAATTTTAACTTGTTGCACGCATTTAGTCTTTTATTTTTTCTAACGGAAATACTATATATTTCCTAAAACTATTTGTTCTCTTTAGACCAGAGCGGTCTGGCATGACCAGGCGAGTTGAGGCATTCAACTCGTAATCTGAGAGTCGCGGGTTCGAATCCCCGTCGCACCAAACATACCCGCCCTTTCAGTTATGGGGGCGATATAATGTGACAGTTAATCAGTTAATTCGTTAGTAAAAGAGTCTTACACTGCAAAATTAGGGACAGCTAGCGCAGATAGCCTTTACGTAGCTTTGCGCGAAATTCAAAACAAACCAAACCGGAACATGGTGTAAAAAAGTCATTTGACGACGGACGGAGATGATAGAGTAAGGTCTAAAATGAACTAGTGATTTATAATTTAATAGATGTTGAAGAATCTTAAATATTAAGATATTTCCTTTTTATGTTCTCTTTTACAGGAAAAACCAGATACCTACCAATGGTCATTCCGCTGTGGCATTGGATCCAGGAGATGGAACGGTTAGTTCACGTTTTATCCTGAACATTGTTTGCATGTCAGTACGATGACAACCAATTTAAGTTTTCAGTTTTTCGAACAAATCTAAACAGTTTATCTCATAGGATGATAGAGCTGTGTTAGGTTTAACCACCGGATACAGTACGTCCATTCCAGCCACGGAATGATTGTCCTTCCTTGTCAGTAGCTCAAAACTGGACTATACCTGACCTGAACCTTTTTCAGGCCTCTACCAGACCCTTTAGCTCCCGCGCTCAAAACGTGTACTTGAGGTTTGAGATACCAAGTTCATGTCCACTTTCATTGGTATATCCCTCAATTAAGATACTGTGACGGACACCGTTTTTGTAAACAATCGTTACACTAGCAACACAGAGGTTAATTATGAACTGTGTTGTAAGGCGCTACCAAACAAGATAAGACTCGCTTTAGTCACACGTCTTGGCCCAAGAGTTGGCAATGGGTGGTGATGAATAGCTGCCTTCCCTCTGGTCTTACACCACTAATTTCATGACGGCTAGCGAAGATAGCCCCCGAGTAGCTTTGCGCGAAATTCAAAAAACAAACTACGTCGTTGGAAATTATTGGAATGAACAGAGCTGATTGGATTTCTAAGATAAACTGATATCAATATTTGATAGCGTTCTAGATAAAATTAATGACTTTTACAGTCATTGTTAACGGAAGACACATCTGTAGCCCAAGTAAAGGAAACTATTAAACTGGCTGTATTCTTACGAATAAAATCATCTTTATCCGAATTAAAAAATCACGTCTTCCATAAAACATACAAAGTTAGTGCAGAGTAATGGAAATGATGTAAGTGTCACTAACGAACATAAAATACAATATTCAAAACAAGCGGGATCATTGTAAAGAGATGGTGAGAACCTCTTCTTGTTGTTGAAGTGATGTTGGACATCTGATCTGAACATGGTTTCACCAACTGGGCTGTGGCTAGATAACATTGAAATATTACTGTTACGTTTTTTATGTATGTAGACTGAACGCAACAGAAAGACACAGATAACAGCTTATATAATTTATTACAATAAACTATTATATATGTAACAGATATAACATAAATTATATAATAACAATGACAGATATTCAGTTTCAACCTTCAAAATTAATTACAATACAAAATGGTACTGGCCTGTGTCCAATATAATGATGTAGAATGAAAGTCAAAAGTCCAGATCAGAAATCCAAACTTCCAGTCTAGGGAGTAAATTTGGTCCCATGAAGAAATTCCTAAGTTTGAATGGAGAAGTCCAGAAACAATTCACAGCTCAATAAATTTGACGAAGTTCTTTTTACGATGTTTTCGATGAATGTCTCAGATTTGTCGTTCTCTCAGTAGGCTTACGGTGTCCTCGAACAATCGCGTAACTTTCACAGAATTCCAGAGCAATCCGCGCATGTCTGTTTTTGCACGAGACTCGTCGTATAGACACCAAGGCCACGTACATTCTATTTACAGTCAAATGATCGATCTACCTAATTCTAGAAATTTCTAAATGCTATTTTAAATTAATAACAACGCATTTTATTGTTTTGAACTTCGAAACAATAATATAAATATGGAAATATAAATAATAGATATGGAAATCCAAACACAACGCGACATGGTTGTCGTTTACGTAACATTTACATAACAATTACTTATGCCAATTTTTAAGTTCAGTGATAAGAAACTGGTCCACTGTTTCATCGAAACAGACTATCTTTGGTGAGCAATAAAATGGTGACCACTGGGTGTACCTTTACCTATAAACTTTAAACTATACCAACAAAAGGAAACTGTTTATACCGTCAGAAAGCTTACATCATGTTTAACTGGTGGTAGAAAACATTAAAGCTTGTGAACTCCCTCTGCTCTCTACCACATGTGACCACGTCAATTTAACTGAGAAAATATGAAATACTATACACCTAATCAGATAATTTTTTTGTTGACAACTGGTCCAAATTTTACGCTATTTGTCTCTGGTTTCTACATTTCTTGGTGTTTCATAGGTTTGTTTTATACTGTAGACATACCATGGTATCTAATTAGTTGTTTTGAACAGAGGATCGTTGTTGTAGGTAATGCTAATAAGTTCTGTGCAGACTTTAATGTTTTAGTCTTTTGTTTTCGCGTTAAAATTTTCGTCCATCACGATCTGTTTAGTTTCTCGACCACTATCATGGTTGTCTGATCTGGTCTGGTTCTTCGATATCCATCTTGACATAACTTTTGACACTGTTCTTTTCATTGAAAGTACGACTAGACTCACCTATCAACAAGTCTTCGTAGAAACCTGTCAGAACTGTTTAGCTTGACATTTTTAGAACCTTCTTTTCTGTAGAAACCCCGAAAAACTACAGTTATGCAGACAATATACAGTTACGACATTCATTACATTTTTTCCCTTAAAGATGCATAAACTCGAATTTTAAAGGTGGCGTACTTCCATTTTTTTGTTTGACCTATATTTATTGCAATGGAAAAAAATATAATCTGTTGATGTATGGCTAATGAGATGGTTTGACTGTTCATAATAGTATCGGAGTGTTAAGTCTGTTTCACCACAAAAATCAAGTTTCAGTTGTTAAATCCAACCAAGCTCACGACTGAAACCTAATCGCAGCTGTCGTAACCATGAGTGCGCTCAAACGAAACAGAAGATAGAAACTATCAGCTGTAAAGAACGATTATATCTGTACAACCTGTAGTTAACGTTATTTCCAAAAACGAGTGAGAAAAAAATACGGGGATAAATTATACTTTGTCTTTGGTATTTTTTAAAATAACAATATAGGTTTTAATCAACGTTAATTGGAAAAAATACGGGTGGGAAAATAATAGGAAATACATTATGATTTGCCCTCAGTCTTAATAAAACAGAGGCTAATGGACTTTCAAGAATACTTACGGTTTGCTGTGTTCTATTAGTAACTTTGGCATAAATTTGATTTGTTGCAGAACTCGAAACGGCGGTTTCTTCGTTGTCCAGCAGCAGTAACGGTGGCTCACCTGAAGAAGTTTGTCATGATGAAGTACAGTTTAGGTCAAAGGTACTTGGTGAGTGTATCAGGTTTGTTTAAAATATGTCACAACCGTCAGTTAAGTGTGGCCTTCCTTATATAGTACAACCATCAGTTAAATGAATCCTTTCTTATATAGCACAACCATCAGTTTAAGTGTATCTTTCCTTATATATCACAACTATCAGTTAAGTGTATCTTTCTTATATAGCATAACCATCAGTTAAGTGTATCTTTTATTATATAGCATAACCATCAGTTAAGTGTATCCTTTCTTATATACCAGAACTATCAGTTAAGTGTATCTTTCTTATATAGCATAACCATCAGTTAAGTGTATCCTTTCTTGCATAGCACAACCATCAGTTAAGTGAATCCTTTTTTGTATAGCACAACCATCAGTTTAAGTGTATCCTTTCTTATGTATCACAATTATCAGATTCTCGTCATACAATGTTTTTCGTTATATTTTGTAGAAATCTCATCTTTTCCAGACACTTCCGTGAAACATACGATTCTGATTTAAAAACATACGCTCTGCTAGTGCCATCTAGCGAAACATGTTATTTATTTGTTGTTAACATGTAAGATCGCTCGAAGCTAGTATTGATCAAATTGTGTGCCATCACAACAATACGTAGCCTTATTTCTTACTGTCGAGATGAGCTGAAACTAAGAAAATATAGAATTTAAATTCAAACTGTTGAATGTGCTTGAAACACTACGTAATGTTGTTTCATACTGTGTGAGTATTTTAAAACAATGCATGACTGTAATTCAAAGGTGTATCTTGAATATATCTAAGCAACACATAATTTATACATAAGATAACTTCAGTTCGTATCGTGATATGTCTTAAAACAAAATAAACGTTTATTTCTAGCTGTCTTAATATCTTATTTCATTTGTAAGTAGTCATAAATATGGTGAATAAAACATAACATCTTAGGTGCAGGTCAGTCCTTAACCTGTTTACACGTGTTTGTGAAGTGTCCCCTAGTGTCACAGCGGCATGTCTGTGAACTTATGCCTCTAGATATCGGGTTTCGTGGTGGGCAAAGTACTGATAGCCCCTTGTGTAGGTTTGTGCTTAACTGCAAACAAACAAATATGTTTCCGAAATATTAAAAGTTACATCTTCGGGTTCTTTATAAATATTGAATTTAGTTCAACAAGCCATTTCTTACTGAAGGGAGTCGCTTTATATCAGGAAATAACTTATATATGTAACAGTTATTTGTACAGAGAAACAACTACAGTAGCTTAGTAGGAAAAGAGGTAATTTTATACATGTAGCGTAACCTCAAGGTATAAATAACCATTAACACTGAAGAAGGAACTCATTAGATTTGAAAACATTTGGGGCACGCGTGGCCAAATGGTTAGCATGCTCAGACTTTAAATCCGATGACTCACGTTTCATGTCTCAATGCGAAAAAAAACATCCGCACTTTGTTTTGGCTTTGATGCACTATAACAATACTTGTTACATCACAATACTCAGTCAGATAAAACTGTCAAAAGATTTGAATGTTTGTACAGTTAACTAGCTGCGTTCCTTCTCTCTTCGACTCGTAATCCGAGGGTCGTGGGTTCGAATCCCCGTCGCACCAAACATGCTCGCCCTTTCAGCCGTGGGTGTGTCATAATGTGACGGTCAATCCCACTATTCGTTGGTAAAAGAGTAGCCCAAGAGTTGGCGGTGGGTGGTGATGACTAGGTGCCTTCCCTCTAGCCTTACACTGCAAAATTAGGGACGGTTAGCGCAGATAGCCCAAGAGTTGGCGGTGGGTGATGATGACTAGGTGCCTTCCCTCTAGCCTTACACTGCAAAATTAGGGACGGTTAGCGCAGATAGCCCTCGAGTAATTCAAAAAAAAAATCACTGTTGTATTCGTGGATATTCACCTATTAGAAAAAGCCACACATTGATTACCTCGACTTATATACGACTTGTGACAGGTATGTGTATGAATACTCCTTGTTTTCAAGATGATCCATAATTTTTTGCTTCCAAGTGCATTACATTATAAAGGCTATCGCTGTCTCGGAAGTTATCTGACCCGAGCACATAGTCTATTAACTACAATGAATTTTTGGTGATATCAAAATATCTATGAAACAACAGACACTAGCAAAATGTAGTTCTGATACACTTGTTACACCGCAACTTTACACCGGTTGTGATTTTCATGTCATGTGCGCGTTTGTATATTCAGACTCGTTTCAATATAACCCACTCAACATCTGTACGAGAATGTTGCACAAGTTAAGTTTCTGAGCATCGTTTAATGTCTGAAAACATAATTAAAAACTGTTACTTAACGAACTTGGTACACAGTTTTTAAAATAAACAATAAAACTCCTTCCGCCAACAGCCATTTTAAAAGGTTTTACTGCTCATAAAATCGAGAATCAGAAGACATGTTTTTGGACTCTTAAAGTGTTCAGATGGCTAAGCGTATCCACTTTGTAAATTAATCACTTCACGATGGTCACGCGAAGAAAATTTAAGTTCCAAATTATAAGTGACTTTTTAAAGTACTTCAGGCTTATCGAAATCAGTTTTTAAAATTAGCATGGAAGTGTTGTGCATTGAAATTATAAAGTTATTATACCTAACAAACAGTTCGAAAAGAACTACAACTTGTAGTACTGGTAAAAACATAGTTGATAGGTTTCGTAATGACGAGAGACCCACTTGAAATAAAAATGCATCTCGAGACAGCTGGTGTGGATACGTGATGAGCAGGTCGATAGTGCTTCTCTGTGTTCTGTGTTATCTGCTTACACTCTATTACGCCTGAACTTACCTACATTACGCCACTGTTAACCCTTACACGCTCTTGTGATCCTAACGAAACTAAGAAACTTAAATCATCAGTAGAAAAAACGATATTTATTTTATCCAACCTTTCTTTGTTAACCTGAAGATAATCTGAGAAGATCGAAGTGCAACTTTCTGTTTTATTTTAATACCAGCTGTCTTGAGATACAGTTGACAGGTTTGTTTTTCCTTCAGTAGCTGCCCGTACCTTTCATTAAACACACGTTTGAACTGAGATAAAGTTACATACAGCTTTAAATACTGAAAGTTAAATATAAAAAAATCATTCAAGAGCATTTGAGTTTTTCATTATTTTGTTGTAAATATCGTGTCTTTTCTAACTTGAGCGTCGCAAATACGAAAACTTACCGCTTTCCCACCGAGGGACTGTTATAAATAGAATTATCATATGTTATAATTTACTGGTCTTATACTTTGTACAGATTTTGTTAAATTACTGATTTTATACTCTGTACAAACATTGTCAATTTGTTTGTTTGTTTTTGAATTTCGCACAAAGCTACTCGAGGGCTATCTGTGCTAGCCTACCATAATTTAGCAGTGTAAGACTAGAGGGAAGGCAGTTAGTCATCACCACCCACCGCCAACTCTTGGGCTACTCTTTTATCAACGAATAGTAGGATTGACCGTAAAAAACATTGTCAAATCACTGGTTTTATACTCTGTACAAACATTGTAATAACCTTGTCGTGTCATTGGTTTTATACATTGAAAAACCTCGTCAAGTCACAGGTTTTATACTCTGTACAAACCTCGTTAAGTCATTAGTTTTATACATTGTAATAACGTTGTCAAGTTGCTGGTTTTATACGTTGGAATAACATCGTTAAACCACTGGTTTTATATTTTGTACAAACTTTGTCAAGTCACTGGTTTCATACACTGTACAAAACCTTACCTGACTACTGCTTTTATACACTATAAACATTTTGTCAAATCACTGGTTTCATACACTGTACAAAACCTTACCTGACTACTGCTTTTATACACTATAAACATTTTGTCAAATCACTGGTTTCATACACTGTACAAAACCTTACCTGACTACTGCTTTTATACACTATAAACATTTTGTCAAATCACTGGTTTCATACACTGTACAAAACCTTACCTGACTACTGTTTTTATACACTATAAACATTTTGTCAAATCACTGTTCTTTTTTCACATGGTAAAAACATTGATTGTATACTTTGTAAAAATTTTGTCAAATCCGGTAAAGATTACCTCAAAATTTATGATATAAGGATTTAGATTTTTGACTAATATCGTGGTTTATGTCAGTCTGTTAAAGCTGTTTTAATATTCTAGCGTTTTCTGCATTATCTTGTTTTTTCTACACTTCAAACTTCAGTAAATCGACAGTTTCCTTGATGTTTCATCACACGCACCTTATACATTGCTGGCCAAAATCTTAAGGCCAACAACCATAAAGAAAAAATGTGCATTTTGCGTTCTTAAACTCAACCACTTATTTGAGTAAAGCTTCGAAAGATGACAATAAGAAAAGGGAAAATAAAAATAAAAACTTTTTAGCAATTAATAGGGAAAATGTGAACACTATGAAATTAGCCTAAATACTAGCTGGTCAAAAGTCTAAGACCATACAAAAAGAAGTCCTAAACAGGGTAGGAAATGCCTAACAAGAAGTCTCAGTTGTTAGTTGCATGGTCGTCATTGCGAATAACTTCAAACATTCGCTTTGGCATAGTCGATATAAGCGTTTGCAGAAGGCTGGCTGGAATGTTATTTCAACTGGTGAAGATGACTTCACGAAGATCACGCACTTTTTGGAATTGACGTCTATTTCTATAGACTTCCTTTGTCATCCACCCCTAAACATATTCAATAGGGTTTAGATCGGGTGAACACGCTGGATGGTCCAAAAGAATCACGTTATTCGCCATGAAAAAAGTCCTTTTTCCTGCAGGCGTTGTGGATTGCAGCGTTGTTCTGCTGAAAGATTCAGTCATTTCCACACAAACGAGGGCCTTTAGTCAATAAGGATGCTCTCTCCAACATGTCATTGTAGCCAGGTGCTGTTTGACACCCCTGTATAATTTGAAGCTCCATTGTTCCGTGGAAAGAGAAATCACCCCAGATCATGATGAAACATCCTCCACTGTGTCGTGTAGAAAATGTCTCCGGTTGGATATCCTTATCGTGCCAGTAACGTTGGAAGCCATCTGGATCATCCAGGTTAAATTGTTTCTCATCAGAGAACAAAACCTTCGTTCAATTTTCTACGTCCCATGTTTGATGCTTCTCAGCAAAGTTTAACCGAGCTGTTTCGTGGTGTGGGAGGAGGCGTGGCCTTTGAAGACGTTTACAGGTTTTAAAGCCTTTCTCTCCTTGATGCCGTCTTATTGTTTTTGAGCTGCATTCTGCGTCCGTAAGGGCCTCAATCTGGTTGGACGATCGACTCGTGTCTTACCGGACAACCCAACAAATCCTCCTGCTCAATGCCGGCGAAATTATCTTGGGCCGACCACTTGAAATGTTCGTTCCGTATCACTCAGGGCTTTCAAAGAAATTTGCAACAGCAGTTTTACTACCCCCAATCTCACCAGCGACGGCACGTTGAGGGAGATCTTGCTTTTATAGCTGGACAATTCTGCCACGCTCAAACTCTGTCAACTTTTCAGCCTTTGCCATGTTTTTACCCAATATAACACAGGAGGTGTCAGTAGGAGATGTTGACAACGCTAATGCTTGAACACAAATGACTAAATTTCGTTACGTGTGTACCGATTAACGCTTCGTTTCAGTACGGTCTTAAACTTTTGACGAGCTCGTATTTTGGCTAATTTCATAGTGTTCACATTTTCCCTTTTAAATGCTGAAAAAAGCTGTTTTTTTATTTTCTCTTTTTTTGCCATCTTTCGAAGCTTTACTCAAATAAGTGGTTGAGGCTAACAACGCAAAATGCATATTTTGTCTTTATGTTCATTGGCCTTAAGATTCTGACCAGCAGTGTATTGGTTTGTTCATGAAGAAAGGTCGTCTGTCTGTCCCTCTAGCTATAAAACACGTATTGTGTGTTCATGAAGAAAGGTTGTGTGTCTGTCTGTCTAGCTATATAACAGCTATAGTCTGTTCATGAAGAAAAGTCTTTTCTTTATAATATCGACTGTGCACATATAGAATATATCACAATAGATACACGGTTGAATCTAATTGTATGTGTATACATTTATATGTATGATTAGACATTCATAAGCATGTTTTGGGGTAAGAAAAGAATGTCTGGTCAACTCACTTATTCCTATCGTTTGTGTTTTATATAATTTTCACTGATACCACACATGTAAACATATATACATTCTAAAATTATCTCCTGATGCGCCAGCAGTAAATCTACGAACTTACAATGCTAAAATCTGGGGCTCGATGTCTCTCAGGATACACGTCAGATAACTCAACGTGGCTTTGCCATCAAACAAACAATTTATAAAATTCTACTAGTCCGATTGTTAACCCTATAGTTAAGAAAATCAGAAAGCAAAAACTCTATTATATTTGCTTGCCGTGTAACAGTAGTTCTTGTTTTAGAGGTTGTATGTCTTCTTTGGGCTGGTTTATTATTAAGATTATTTATCTACTGAAAAGAAAAGCCTCTAGCCTATAAAAAGATGATTGATTCACAGCTGACTTCACAACGAAACGATGTCCATTGTGTAGCTTTCCTCCCCGATTTGCGAAGTGCTGATCGTTGCAGTACGTCGCACGTGTGTTCAAATGATAGATCAATATCTCTCAACGTTTGAAGAGAATGGATGTATTGGGAAATGTGTGTGTGTTTTCTCAGAATGATACGTAATCATACAATGTAGACAAACAATACTTATTTTTGTAAATAAGCGAGAAGTATTTAATTTTTACGAAAATTGTTTAAGCCTAACAAGGAAGTTATTCCCGATCTATTTTGGTATTTAAAAACTAACCACGTTATGGCCAATTACTTTTGTATAAGATCATATTCATAGTTGCATTTAATACAAGATTTGATCACCTGCTCGAAAAACAACCAATCATTCGTAATATAAGAAAACTAACCATGAAGCCAGAGCGTTAGGGAAGCTTGTGTTTGTTTTATAGCAAAGGCACGTTTAACTATCTGCTGTATTTACCGCGAGGATCACATCCAGGATTTTAGCGTTGAAAGTCCATAGATTTATCGCTGTACCATCGGGGGACTCCCTCAAAATTTCATTTTTGTAAACATTGCTTACTCCACTTTGGAATCTAATACTTTTCCTTTGTATTTACTGAATACCCAACATGCATCGGTGGTTCCACGTCATCGAAAATTACTATACAAATTAGTTTTAGCTGTCTAATATCAGATAATATTTTCCACTTTAGTTATAAAAGATAATTTATGTATATTAGTACGTTGCTAAAATAATAACTTTTCGATAATGTTATAATAAGTCATATTGTAGCATTTCACTTACACTTGCACAAAAAATGTCATGATGTAATTCCTAACAATAACATCGTGTAAGTTAATGCTGTTTGTTGGATGTAAAACAATAATTTATTAATTGTACTGAAATAACCTATAACGTAGGTTTCAAATCAAAAGTACGTTACGAGTGTAAGTCCTGAATAGCACGTGAGTCCACACCATTGCAGGTCTATAAGTTAGTTCTGGTTGTAAGTTTATGCATTGTATAACCCCGTACGTTTTTTTTGGAGAACATGTACTTATATTGTTTGCGCTTTCTTTTTCCAAATAAAAATAACATACCTTACCAATGAGTTATAAAAATATGGGAACCAGAGTGGCCAAAAAAAAACAAACCATCAAACAATATAATCAATTTAAATATATAGCAATTATTTAAAGCTTACGCTATTAATAACCAATCGCTATTGGTAGCATTCGTCGACTTTTGATTGCACCAGTCAAGCTGAGGGTGTAGACGGGCACACAGATGGGGCGGGGCGACCCCTTCCGTATGTAAGGGATATAAGGGAGAGGGGGCGTGGTAGCTGCAGCCTTACCGCGTGAATCAACACGCACTCCCGTGTTTCGCACGTGTCTCTCTTTTTTTTTTAATTTCATTTTTTACAGTCCTTTATTGGTAAAAACGGTGGTATACACATTTCACAAGTCTCACGTGACGAGACTTAAAGAGACTTAAATATGCGTAAAATGTAAAAGAATATCGAAGAAAATGTGTAACATTATTTTTAGATGAAAATCATTGAGTGATGCCACGTGCTGTAATAACGTTCTTTCCCCAAACGTTTTAACGGTACGAATCGTCAAATGGATTGTTTCATATTAATGTAGTTAGGAGCATTATAAATGAATGTTTTATTTGTAATTATTTATATATATTAATGAATTTAATCCCATATTTCTCAATATATCCAAGTTCTTCGATACATATCAATGTTGGTATCACACCTAACCTGTATGTCATGTTTTCTCTTGTTTCTCGAAGTTCTGTCTGTACACAATGGTGTTTATCTTCCACTAGGTCTCTTCCACTCTTATATCGAGATATCTGTCATCTTCATGGTTCGTCTTGTTTCAATCACATTAACTTAGTGCAACTGTAAATGAACAAACTAACAACACTATATGATAACACTTCACCATTATAAACAAACTAACAACACTATATGATAACACTTCACCATTATAAACAAACTAACAACACTGTATGATAACACTTCACCATTATAAACAAACTAACAACACTATATGATAACACTTCACTATTATAAACAAACTAACAACACTGTATGATAACACTTCACCATTATAAACAAACTAACAACACTATATGATAACACTTCACTATTATAAACAAACTAACAACACTGTATGATAACACTTCACCATTATAAACAAACTAACAACACTATATGATAACACTTCACTATTATAAACAAACTAACAACATTGTATGATAACACTTCACCATTATAAACAAACTAACAACATTGTATGATAACACTTCACCATTATAAACAAACTAACAACACTATATGATAACACTTTACTATTATAAACAAACTAACAACACTGTATGATAACACTTCACCATTTTAAACAAACTAACCATACTATGATAACAATTTACCATTATAAACAAACTAACAACATTGTATGATAACACTTCACCATTATAAACAAACTAACAACATTGTATGATAACACTTCACCATTATAAACAAACTAACAACACTATATGATAACACTTTACTATTATAAACAAACTAACAACACTGTATGATAACACTTCACCATTATAAACAAACTAACCATACTATGATAACAATTTACCATTATAAACAAACTAACAACACTGTGATAACACTCTACTACTGATGCTTTGTTAAAACTTTATGAGTAGACCACACCAGCATGTTTTTAAAGTTTACTGTTATTTTATGTTGAAGTAAAGCTGTATCTTGTGTGTGTGTTCCAAAACAAATGTTTGTTTGTGTTTTAGCAGTTACACGTAAGAATATTTCGAATGAAAGGAAAACGGTTTACATCCAAGTTTTAAAATATTTACAATTGAAACCAATAGTTAATTCAGATTAAAGGTTTAAAACAGTTTTGCCCAAAGAAAAAACTTATTAGGGCTTCTTTAGCTATTTCAGACTAAAGTCCACCGAATTATTTCCAAAAGTAGCCAAAGATTTCAAAAGAAGAGTTAAATTTTATGTTACATAATAAATCAGGCGTAACACAGTGTTGAACTAGTGTTGAAATACGATAACTCTATCAACTTCTGTATTTAAAACCGATCCATAAAAGTTGAATATAAATGTTCTTCAAGTTGTCCACTGTTTTGTTACAGTTTAAGGTTTGGTGTTAAGGTTTGATCGTCGAACATATTTAATTAGTTTTAAGATAAATCATACAGGTCTTTTAACAAGATATATAAGTCATGTTTTAAATATTTTAGGATAATACAGGATTTTAACAAAGTACGTTATCTTTCAAGTAGTTTTAGAGTTAAAACTGGTAGTTAACACGGTATATTATATTTCAATTAGTTTTAGGGTTAAAACTGGTATTTAACAAAGTACGTTATCTTTTAACTAGTTTTAGGGTTAAAACTGTCAGTTAACACAGGTACAAGTACGATCTATTTCTAAAGGTCTTATTAGCCTAAAACCCTGTAATTTAGAATGCCCGTAGTGTTATTCACTACGTAATACGTCACTTTTTAAAACTTGGCCTGTTTGCAGAAATCTACATGAATTCAAGAACTTCTTTTATCTTGATGCACGAAAATAACATTCTGTAGTTTAAACACTTTTCCCTAAAAACATATTTTATTGCGTTCATATTGTTGGATTTTTGTTACGTTCATATTGTTGGATTTTTGTTACGTTCATATTGTTAGATTTTTGTTACGTTCATATTGTTGGATTTTTTTGTTACTCGTTAATTTTCTTATAAAATTCATATTCTATGTTTATCACGTTAATGTTGTATGATGGAACTCTCCCTATCGTGTTCAAGTGCTTCTATGCTAACATTTATTAGTTTCTAACACAGTTAATATTACATCAGCGACTATTTGTATTATACCTTCAAGATATATATATATATAAACACAATTCATTAGTCGTAAGGACTAGGCGAGTAGATTGCACAACAGGTGATAGTCCTGTGGGTTGGGTCACCAATTTATTGATTGCCCTATTGTTTGATAAAATAACTTATATATACCAGTAGAACAACTACATGTCTCGCAAATGGTCGTGAAAAATAATCTTTGGAGACTCATGTTGTAACAGAAAGAATGCTCCAGATATTAGGTTTCGTTATTATTGCCTGACGTAGAATCACATATAACAATTTAACTGCTTCACAATCACGTATTGATTGTTGTTTGTTACGTCACTAAACCATGACAGAAACCTAACTGAAATACTTAACAACAGCACAAATATCTTCAATTATTCACCAAATTTTTAAAATATGTAAACTTTATTGAAACCTTGTACATACCAGAAATCCACGCATCCAGAAATTGCCCTCAGCCAATCAATTTCTATTGTTAATTGATGTTAACGTCTTGTGGCAAAGGTTCTCAAACTGAAGTAACCAGAAGAAAAAAAAGAAAAGAATCAGTGTATGAGAAAGGCTGTATTTCAAAATTAAAGTCACCTCGCGGTGCCCCGTTTGAGGAACTCTGTACCAGATTGTTGTTGTTTTACTTTTTGAAGTTTCACTGTTAGCTCACCAGTGCATCATAGTTTTAGTTTCGAAGTTTTACGATCAGTACAAAAATTGATCGTCGTTTTACTTTTGATTGTTATGAATATCTTTACAGATAGACATTATGTACTACGACGAGTCGTTGCGAGATGACTACACATTGATGGACATCGCTTATATTTACACGTGGAAAAGAGTAAGTTGATTGATTCATTCTTGTGTAGCATAATGTGTGTTAATGAAAACATATTTCACACTTTCCATGATTAAACCATTAAAATTTTAAAACAAGGAACAAACACAACTTACAAAGATCTATTTTCATGGATCTTCTTGCATCTCGCCAGCCGTGGAATTTCTTTCATAGGTACGTGTCTAATTGAAGTAAGTCTGTACTGACTTCTGTATAAAGTACCCATCAGGTAACTTGACAGGTACGTGTGTAATTGAAGTAAGTCTGTACTAACTTCTGTATAAAGTACCCATCAGGTCACTTGACAGGTACGTGTGTAATTGAAGTAAGTCTGTACTAACTTCTGTATAAAGTACCCATCAGGTAACTTGACAGGTACGTGTGTAATTGAAGTAAGTCTCTACTAACTTCTGAATAAAGTACCCATCAGGTAACTTGACAGGTACGTGTGTAATTGAAGTAAGTCTGTGCTAACTTCTGTATAAAGTACCCATCAGGTAACTTGACAGGTACGTGTGTAATTGAAGTAAGTCTCTACTAACTTCTGAATAAAGTACCCATCAGGTAACTTGACAGGTACGTGTGTAATTGAAGTAAGTCTGTGCTAACTTCTGTATAAAGTACCCATCAGGTAACTTGACAGGTACGTGTTTAATTGAAGTAAGTCTGTACTAACTTCTGTATAAAGTACCCATCAGGTAACTTGACAGGTACGTGTCTAATTGAAGTAAGTCTGTACTAACTTCTGTATAAAGTACCCATCAGGTAACTTGACAGGTACGTGTCTAATTGAAGTAAGTCTGTACTAACTTCTGTATAAAGTACCCATCAGGTAACTTGACAGGTACGTGTCTAATTGAAGTAAGTCTGTACTAACTTCTGTATAAAGTACCCATCAGGTAACTTGACAGGTACGTGTGTAATTGAAGTAAGTCTGTACTAACTTCTGTATAAAGTACCCATCAGGTAACTTGACAGGTACGTGTTTAATTGAAGTAAGTCTGTACTAACTTCTGTATAAAGTACCCATCAGGTAACTTGACAGGTACGTGTTTAATTGAAGTAAGTCTGTACTAACTTCTGTATAAAGTACCCATCAGGTAACTTGACAGGTACGTGTTTAATTGAAGTAAGTCTGTACTAACTTCTGTATAAAGTACCCATCAGGTAACTTGACAGGTACGTGTGTAATTGAAGTAAGTCTGTACTAACTACTGTATAAAGTACCCATCAGGTAACTTGACAGGTACGTGTCTAATTGAAGTAAGTCTGTACTTACTTCTGTATAAAGTACCAATCAGGTAACTTGACAGGTACGTGTGTAATTGAAGTAAGTCTGTACTAACTTCTGTATAAAGTACCCATCAGGTAACTTGACAGGTACGTGTGTAATCGAAGTAAGTCTGTACTTACTTCTGTATAAAGTACCCATCAGGTAACTTGACAGGTACGTGTCTAATCGAAGTAAGTCTGTACTAACTTCTGTATAAAGTACCCATCAGGTAACTTGACAGGTACGTGTTTAATTGAAGTAAGTCTGTACTAACTTCTGTATAAAGTACCCATCAGGTAACTTGACAGGTACGTGTTTAATTGAAGTAAGTCTGTACTAACTCCTGTATAAAGTACACATCAGGTAACTTGACAGATACGTGTTTAATTGAAGTAATAAAGTGTACTAAGGTAAGCTAACTCAGAATAATATTTTTTTTTATATTGAAACTAGCTATATCTTTTTAATCGCATATCTTTAGCGCACTATGTTATGTTCAGTAAATATTTGTCTGTGTACATATATGATATATTGTTATCCATTACGTGAGCATTAGTTGTACCCCATATTGTAACGTATATCATCCATCATATACATTTTAAAGTGGCCCAATGACAAGTGATAAATCCCTCATATGCATATGTAATACAGGCAGATATCCTGTGTCTTAGATATCTCGCAGTATGAACGTATACTAAGGTTGTTACCTTCTGGACATTAGTATTGAATATCAGTATAATCTGATCGAAAACTGACTAGTGATTTTAGGGTTGCCGTGTTTCAGTGAAGGTTTCTAAATGTAATGCTTTATGATAGTGTAATTTGACCTTCTTACCGTGTAAGGAAGGATAAGTCTATGATATTTAAATAATAATAGCTATATTCTTTGTTCGGAGATCGGTACTGTGGTATCTACAGCGTGCTAACTTTTAGCCTACAGATTACTGCCAGCTTTATGATGTATATTGGTTTGTTTGTTTTTGAATTTCGCACAAAGCTACTAGGTCTATTTATGCTAGCCGTCCCTAATTTAGCAGTGTAAGACAAGAGGGAAGGCATCTAGTCATCACCACCCACCGCCAATTCTTGGGCTGATGTTACCAACGAATAGTGGGATTGACCGTAACATTATAACGCCCCCACGACTGAAAGGGCGAGAATGTTTGGTTTTACCGGGATTTGAACCCACGGCCTATGATGTATATATATATATATATATACACACACTGTTAATTGGCAGCATTATGATAAGTGACGGTATGTATAGTGAAATAAAGTTATTAGTATGAATGCTGTCATTTTTATTGCACAAACATGTGGTTTGAGCAACGCGTGTGTCTGTTTTGTTCAAACACATGGTATGAGAAATGTGTGTTTGTTTTGTACAAACACATTGAATTAGAAATGCGTGTGTCTGTTTTGTACAAACACGTGGTATGAGAAATACGTGTCTGTTTTGTACAAACACATTGAATGAGAAATACCTGCTGTTTTGTACAAGCATGTGGTAGAAGGTAAGTTGCCATATTTGTGTACGTTAGTATGGATACTACTCGTATATATCATATGAATTCCTCATAAGTAGGTAGCTATTGTTATGTATAGTTTCGTTTATGATTTTATATTGCTTAATCATTGTATCATACTTAATAACTTTTTTGCAGATTAATATTTCGCTGCTATTTAGAAATGGTTCATTTTGTTTTTCAGAATGGTCCCATGAGGCTGTTTTATAAAATCATGGACACCCCCACAGAAATAATCAAGACCTACAGATCCACCTGTATTCAAACATCGTCTGACAGTAACGACTGCGAAACTCTGGCTCGACCGTTGTCCAATATAAACAATTCTGGAATAGAAACCAGTGAAACAGAGCCAACAGAAAAAGAAACTCCAGTAGAAAACCAATCTAATTCAGAGAAGAGAAAACCGAACCAAGGTAGTTTTAATAGTAAAAACAAAAGAACCAACCATGTTGATGTTCGTGTCAAACTGTCTGAAGATAATGACACCAAATCCACGAGCGACACAAATCTATCACAAGTTGTTAAGGACATCAACTCGCAAGTACAGATAAAGACGTACAAATCTTTGTTCTCTGGAATCTCCTCAATGTTTTCTGTTCAAAACAAGAAGGACCAACAGAAGAACAAAGAAGCAGAAACGTCTTGTGATCTAATAGGACAACCAACCAATAAGTCGCTGAAACCAGCTGAGAAGATTCGACGTAAAACAGACGAGGCTCTCTATAAATCAGGGCGAAAAACTAAAACAAATGAGTCAATGAACATTCCCATTCAGGTTGAAGCACAAGAAAGCACCTATCCAGTTCGTAATGAGAAACACTCCAGTTCGTTGGCGAACAGAGCACGTATAGCTTCTGATGAGTCCCAGAAACCTGCTAATTGTGATGTTAACAGGAATTCGCCTGTCTTTGTTAAACCCAAGAAACCAGACAGCTCCAGTGAAACCAAGAAAGATACTTGTCAAGCCGATACGATAAAACTCACCTCTGTGTCTGAAACTAAGCTTTCGAACTCCACTGAAATAAATAAAATTTTCAAACCTTCACAAACTAAGAAACATTCTAGCCAACCTCATACTAAGATATCTTTCATTCACGGGGAAATAGAGAAACTTTCTAGCACGAGTAAAACGAAGAAGTGTGCCAAATTAAGTAAAGCGAAAACGACAGTTTGTTCACCTGAAACTAAAAAAGTTGTTAGCTTTACAGAAACTGAGAAACACATCAGCCCAACTGAAACTAAGAAAGTGGTTAGCTCAACAGAAACTAAAAATATCGTTAGCTCAACAGAAACTGAGAAACACATCAGCCCAACTGAAACTAAGAAAGTGGTTAGCTCAACAGAAACTGAGAAACGCACCAGCCCAACTGAAACTAGGAAAGTGGTTAGCTCAACAGAAACTGAGAAACGCGCCAGCCCAACTGAAACTAGGAAAGTCGTTAGCTCAACAGAAACTGAGAAACGCACCAGCCCAACTGAAACTAGGAAAGTCGTTACCTCAACAGAAACTGAGAAACGCACCAGCCCAACTGAAACTAGGAAAGTCGTTAGCTCAACAGAAACTGAGAAACGCACCAGCCCAACTGAAAATAGGAAAGTCGTTAGCTCAACAGAAACTGAGAAACACACCAGCCCAACTGGAACTAGGAAAGTCGTTAGCTCAACAGAAACTGAGAAACGCACCAGCCCAACTGAAACTAGGAAAGTGGTTAGCTCAACAGAAACTGAGAAACGCACCAGCCCAACTGAAACTAGGAAAGTCGTTAGCTCAACAGAAACTGAGAAACGCACCAGCCCAACTGAAACTAGGAAAGTTGTACAACCGTCTGAAACCGGGAAGATTATCAGCTCAACCAAAATTGAGAAGGTTGAAACTGAGAAATTTACCCGTCTAACAGATAGCAGGAAAGTGTTGAATTCAACTGAAATTCAAAACGTAAACAGCCCAGCTGAAACTACACATATCGTGAGTGCAACTGAAACTAGGCAACTTGGAAGCCCGATTAACAGTGAGAAACTTGGAAACTTAACGAAAACAAACAAACTGGCGAGTCCAACAGAAGTCAGTGAACCAAACAGTGATTCTCATGCCTCCAGAACCGTTGCGGTAAATAATGCCACACCAAGTTTAGACCCACCTTCGGTTTCGTATGAAGGTGCTACTTCTGGAGCTAATAAAGACGTAAATTCCACATTGGAGACAGCAAAAAAAATAATCGCTGGAAAGGTAAATATTCATGTAACTGAGCAATCTAGTGACGACAGGAAGAATTCTCGACACCAGGAGAAGAATGAGAAAAAATCAAAAAGGGACAGTGGGGTTAAAATTTCAAAACCTCCAGAATTTTTTGTTAGCAAACCTGGAGATATTCCCCCTATAAAAATATTTAGAAAGCTCTATAAAATTGTGGATCACGACAGACAAGACCCTAAGACACATAGGGAAATAGGCAGCAGTGTAAATAAACGTTCCAAGATTCAATTTGGCACAGAGGATGACCTATGGTCAGCTGGAACTTGTAGGAATACACTCGATACCAGGAAACTTTCTAACTATTCTCTCTCTCCACCCCCACCCCCAGTACAACCAGTAACCGTTAGCAGTTCGTGCCTATCGTCAAGCGCCAACTGTTCGTCATGCCCAAGTCCTCTATGTGTTCCGTCCGCATGCGTGTCCTCCCACGAGCCTCAGCGTGACGATATCGGGGCCTTGGACTTGACGCTGTCTCGTCGACAAGAAACGCACCACCACAACCCATCGCCCCGTCCTCGGCATGTGGCTAATCCCCCTGTCTTGGACAAACTCAGACAACCGCACTGCCTACCGGCACCGACAAAACCGTCGGTGAAGATGTCGCTTGTATCTCACAGTCACATGTACAACAGGAAACCGGATGTTGGACGAAATCATCGTTTCAGGGGTAGCACACTGACTGTGATAAATCCAGATCCAAGTAGTTGTCGCCCCAAGATAGTCATAAAAAACCTGGACCCTAGGCCGGACCACCATCACCACCATCACAATCACCGTGTGTAGAAAAAGTGTTGTTGTTGTGGTGTTAAACTTCGAGTATTGTATAGAGGGAATACGCTCAATTGCGTATAATTGTATGTTTGTAAGTAGTCCAGGAGAAATCAGTTAAATACTGAACTTGTTGGAAATGAACTGATGGCTTATGTAACGTAGTTACTGTTACCTATTTCATAAATTATCTTCAACCACGCCACCGTGTAGCGTTTTAACGTAAAACTGGAAGCGTGTAGCTTTTTTGGGGGGGGGAGTAACTGTTCTAACAACAGAACGTTGGCTCCTTAGACTGTGTAAACCCCCTTGTTTAAAATCGGTACAAAGTGTGTTATATCTTCGTTCCGCATGTCTTCGTACACACGTTTTCATTCTGTACTTTACAAATTGAATACGGAAAGAAGGAAAAATACATGTGCAGCCACGACCTTACCGGACACTTTCCTAACAGGTGGCACTCAATGCCTCGAGCGCGTTCCGCGTGATAAAATTTCGGTGTAAACGTGTGTCTTCCACACCAGCATGTTTCAAAAGAGAATTCCTCCATTTCTGTGTTTCCAGTTATACATACATGGATCTGTGTATCACCAGTTCTAAGTGCAATGTTAAAAGGAATGTGTTTTCATCGTTTCTCTTCGAACACATAATAATTTCTTAAATTTTACACAAGAGTAAAGTAGAAATAAGCTTTAAAAGCACACACACAAAAACGTTATATTTGTTTTTGTAATTATATCTGGCACGTGACGAGACAATATTTTATATTTTTTAAATGAAACAAATAATTGAGGAACAGAAGCGTATGACAACGTAACCCACAAAAAGTATTTTTAAATAACTTTTGGTACACTGTTAAAACCACGTGTACTTGCCATAATAAGAACGTGTACATATTCCTATACATTGTTATTTTATTCATTGTTGTACAGTTTTTCTTGTACAGATAAATAAAAAAAAACTGTGTTAAACCGGGAATTTTTTTTTTTGTAAAACCGCGACATTTAATGACAACGCTGGTTAATTATTAGTTAGGCCTAATACGTATGTTCTTAACTGGGAATAAATAACCTTGTTGGTTGTTAAGCACTGTATTTCTGTAGTCGCAGAGATTTTCATTGCCTATAAATTAAAAAACAAACAAAGTACATCCATCCATTATCTAATGTAAGTTGATTATGAAATGTATTTTTGTTGTTCATTTCGTACTGATTAAAAGAACAAACCAGAATGAAATAAAGACCACAGCTAAAACAACTGTTTAATTTTCAATCTACCGACATTTTGTAGTACCGTTTTTAGTATGTGTTAAGCAATATTGACGGTGTTATATTTAATTTTACGTGTGTAGCTTAAGTATTAATAGGAATTCTGCAATTACCAAACTAATAAACCCGCACAAGATATTTAGAAGGGAAAAAGCCCTCTATCATATACAAGATATTTTATCATAACGTTTTTTGTTTGTTTTTGTTAAAGGAAGCCATATTTCTCTTGCGCAGTCTCAGAGGTATAATATACCTGAGCTTACTTCAAATATGAAGTTATTCGATTTTTTTTCGTTTGGTTTGTTTTGAATTTCGCGCAAAGCTACACGAGGGCTATCTGCGCTAGCCATCCCAAATTTAACAGTGTAAGAAAAGATGGAAGGCAGCTAGTCATCACCACCCACCGTTAACTCTTGGGCTACTCTTTTATCAACAAATAGTGGAATTGACCGAAACATTATAATGACGCCACGGCGTGACGTGGATACGAACCCGCGACTCTCAGATTACGAGTCGAGTGCCTTATCCACCTGGCCTTGCCGGGCCCTCTATTTTTGTTAACCTACATTAAAATCTCTTGTCATGATGTAAGAAAAATTGTATATTTTATTCCAAATAATTAACATAAAATAGTTTTGTCACAGTTTTTCACGCTTTTCATAATCTTTGTCAAGGGTTTTCATGAAAATTCTGGAAGTAAAGCTTTACGTAATAAATTTTCCGTAATATGACGGTACTTATGAATGTTGAGAAACACCGGACTTTCTGACATTAAAAATTTCAAAACGTTAATGCACCTTCAAGAAAATAATAAATAATGAAATATTTTATGGTTAATTAAAAAGTATAGTGTTAGAAGGTTTGGCCTAATTTTGATAGGTAGTGACATAAATAAAAATTATATAGAACTAGGTTTCATTAATTTAAACCGGTTCATGCCATACAGGTTGCTGTCCAGGTGGTTGTTTATACGTCTGTTGTATCCAAACCAGCTTGAAAACACGTGACAAGCGAGAGGCCTCGTCAGTACTGATTATAACAGATGTGCTGAAATTGATTTGTTAACATTGACTCCGAAGTTCGTATTAATAATTGATATACATATAATGCATGCTGTGAAACCAGGTCTTCACGTTGCAAATCACGCTCTTGTTGATTTACATATAGGCAGCAAACACTTATGTCAAGCTCAGTTTCAGAGACCAGGAAAAGCTGATAGGTGAAGACAAACACAGAGAGTCAGAGTAAAAACATGGGCAACTCCATTGTTATTAATTACCAAGTGGCCAGTCATGATCTAGTTAAAATCAAGAGACAAACTGCATTGTTCCAAACACCGTACTCTCGTTCTCAACACACTGAGATGCTTATTAAAACATTTGTTAGCCTGAGCCTTAATGTGACCACGCGATATCTGAATTCCATACTCTAACATTTCAACCAGAAAGAGAAATATGCTATATAGGTTTGAACATTAAATCTACTACAGTTATAAAATATTAAGTATTTCAGGATTTTGTCTATGTGTGAGAAAGATTCTTTACAGTAGGTGTTTGTGACTTGTTAGCAATAAGCTTCAACAATAAACAAACGGCACATAGTCTACTTGTTTTAAGATAGTATATTAAAACAAGTCAAACATATATATAGTAAAGCTTGTTACACATTTAATCTCGCAGTTTTATCCAGAGCATTAAATTGTCTCCTTTCTCTAACAGCTTACACAGGCTTTTCCAGTTACTTAAGAATACGATTGAAAAGACAAATTATTATTCTACACTCTGTTGTTACAATTCGGCTTGTGATAATTTCACTTTAAGACCGCCGATATACGCTATTACACTATCTTTCACTAACTTTGTCTTACCTCACCTAAGTTTACCTTGCTTGTACTTTTGGACGTGTAGTTATAAATAGTCCAACTGAGGCCTAAAATTTTCTACACACTACGAATATAAGGAGAAAAACTTAGATTGTTCTAGTAACATAACGCACTAATATAGCATTTGACAACGAATGAACAACATAACATATAATTCGCAGGTAGGTAAACATATCTGCGACAAACTATCACTTCTAAAATAACTAAACATAACTCTCGCTATATACATAAAACAATTGTGTATATCTAACCAATCAAAAACCAATTATTCCCTCAATTAAGAAATTATCTTCTCCAAATAAATAGGCTTAATTGTGTTTATACATCTTAAAGAGTCATGGTCTCCACTCTGGCATGGCCAGGTAGTTAAGACACTCGACTCGTAATCTGAGGGTCGCGTGTTCAAATCCCCATCGCACCAAACATGCTAGCCCATTCAATCTTTGGGGCGTTATAAAGAGACGGTCAACCCCACTATTCATTGATAAAAGAGTGGCCCAAGAGTTGGCGGTGGGTGGTGATGACTAGCTGCCTTCCCTCTAGTCTTAGACTGCAAAATTAAGGACAGCTAGCTGTTGTATAGCTTTGCACGAAATTCAAACCAGTTGTGGTCTCCGAAAACAATTTACAATCATAATAGAATTACTTTAAGACAATTCTGTTTAATAGACTTTTGTTTTACACGTACAAGTTTAATGACTTTCCATTCTATCCATAAATTTACACTTTCAAATAAATGGAAGAAATGTGAACTTTAATTTGTTTTTAAGTTTAAACCTTGAAGGATGTTAATTTTCATTTTGTTAGCAACAAGGGTTATTTATGTTTGTCGGACTCGCAAAAAAAACGTTTTTATTTTTTATTGTGTTTGTGTGTTTTTCTTGAAGATAAGCCACATCGGGTTATTTGCTGAGCACACCGAGGTTATTCTCTATTATTAGCAATAACACAACGTGTCTTTAAAAAAAAAAAGACACGTGTTATTATTCTCAGAATGTATCAGGTTATCCCTCAAGTAATGTCCGATATTAGGTTTAGTAAAAGAGAAGGGATTACAAACGCTTTTAATGGTATTTAATCATTAATGTATGTTACATTATTATTAATTACACTATGTAACACAGATTTTTATTCCTGGGTAGTATGTGTTATTTCTTAATTGCTCATGTTGTAAAAGTACAGAAAATGGCCATTATTCCCTTCAGACTTTGCTTTTGTGACCTGGATAATCAAATTTAAAAATTAACCTATTTTCTATGTAAAAATGGGCAAATTTGCACATTTTCATTTGCATAATGTCTGAATAAAACAACATATAAATCAAGATTTACACGTATTTATGCTAAAGTTATACAAAAACGAACAGAAGTGAGTAGTTTTTCGAGATTTGCAACTGTAATGTAAAATCACTTTCACGTATCAGCCCCCAAATGTAGTCTCCCATCATGTTTCTGTTATAAGCTCTTTGTATAGCAGCGTTCAAAGTCCAGTATATCTTAGCGGAAGCGCTCGCCTTGTTCGTCTGAGTATGCTCCGATGTTCTCCTTGAATTTATCAAGATGACTGTCAATGATATGGACATCATGCAGCCCATTTTGCCGTAGTTCCTTACCAGAGCCTCAACCAGTTCCACAAAATTTTCGGCCTTGTGATTGCCCAAGAAGCCCCGAACCACTGCGACAAAGCTTCCCCAACCATTTTTTTTTCCTTCGTACTGAGCTTATTGAAGAATTCTGTGCACTCCAGGACCTTCTTTATTTGTGGTCCAAGTAAGACACCAGTTTTGACCTTTGCTTCAGACAGCTTAGGGAAGAAGTCTCGAAGGTACTTGAAGGCTGCAACTCCGTATCAAGACCTGTGACAAACTGTTCCGTAAGACCCAATTTTATGTGCATTGGTGGGAAAAACACCTTCTAGAGGTCCACTAGTAGCTAATACTTGACTTTCTGACTTCTTACAGAGAACTCGGTCCATTGTAGTGCGCTGCGGTATCCCTGTTGTCCCAAAGGCAAAGATAACAGGGACCTTATTCGGGACCCACCAGAAATGCCACCATTTTGAAGTCTCTGATAATCTCCTAGCCATACTTACCATACTTCAAGGCTTCTTGCAAGGTTTTGTCGTTGTTGCATTCCTCTTTGAGGAATTAACCAGGGGAAGAGACAGATACTTATTTCCGTTATGGAGCAGCACAACTTTGAGGCTTTTGGATGAGCTATAAATGAAGAGGCGACACTCGTTCGGGTTACAGGCAATTCCAGTTGTCTCGCACAGACTGGATACATTGAAACATTGTGGTAGAAGTAGAGCCCATCTTGACAAGTGAAGAAACTTGAAAAATGTTGGTGACGCTTCCTCTGACTTGTGACTTACACACTTTCATCTGACAAATCCCACTTCTTGAGCCTAGATGTCAAAAGCTCGGCATTCGACTTTGTTAGACCTAGATCTCTAATCAAGTCATTGAGGTCTCTTTGGTTAGGGTAGTCTGGGTTTTTCTCACCGGCTGCACCTTTGAAATTGTAATCTGGATCTTCAACGTCTACGTCCTATTCTGATTTGTTGCTCTCACCTGAGGATGGCTGTTCTCTTTCTGGCGGAATTGGGCAGTGTAGCACTGGGCCGGTGGATGATGGAATGTCCGGATATGTGACAGCAGATGCATTCTTGCCAGCCCGACATTTGGAAGGATCCGCCACATAGAAGTAGCAATTGCTTGAGTGGTCAGTAGTTTCACGCCAAGTTCTTGGAATCGTGAACTTCATGGCTCTCTTTTCCCCTTTGTACCATCCTGCAAAAGAGCAAAATAAAATTATTATGAAGAATAAATTTATTTCATCTACAACTAATGTGTAAGAGGTTTATGAAAATATTTTATATGTGATAATGTTCTATATTACTGGAAATTAAGAAAAAAAGATATTTAAATTTTAAAAGGTCTAAAATTTACATAATATAAAATCTTGCTACTAAAGCAAGCAAAAACTGTCCGTCTTACCTTCTGGAGTTTTTCTTTGCAGTGCTCATAGGTAAAATGAGGTGCCCAGGGTTTGTCTTGATCCCCGACAGGCATGCCAAAATATGCCTTGTAGGCTTCACACATTTTAGCAGATGCTGTCACAGAGTACCTTTTTGCTCTTATCTTGATAAATTGGCCACATATATAGCAGAATACGTCTGGAGAATGCTTGTACTATAGAAAGTTCTTGAAAATTCTCGTAAGTTCTACAACATTCTGGAAAGTTGCTGAAAATTCTTGTACGTTCGAGAAAATTCTCTATCAGTTTCTCAGCACTGAATCTACCTATGTTCTAGAAAATGGGTAAATTTGAAAATTTCATTACCCGGGTCACAAAAGCAAAGTTTGAAGAGAAAAATAAGTCTTTTCCATTTACTTTAGGCATAAGTAATTGGGAAATAACACTTTTTGCCCAGGGACAAGAAAAAGTAGAAATTTTGTTACATATTGTACTTTCTGCCAATGATTCACAAGCTTCTGAATCTCACTTCTATAAAATTCTTGGGGTTTGGAGGAAATGAATGTAGAGAGGATAGTTTTGACATCTTCATGTGTTCCAAGCTCTTTTCCATCAAGACAGTTCTGCAAACTTCAGAATAGGTAATAATAAGATTGGGCAAGGTCTGGAAAATAAGGAGGATGTGGAAGTTTTCCCAGTTTACCTCTTCATTATTTGCAGATGTTATCCTTACTGTATGGGTCCGTGCATTATCCTGGTGTAACACAACAACTTTGCGATTGATCAAAGCAGGTCTATTTTCTTTCAGTACAACATTCAAGTGCTTTAACTGTTGACAATAGAAGTCTAATGTAATTGTTACATTAAGTGGATCACACCAACAATATCCCACCAAATGCTTAACAAGACTTTACTTAGGCTGTGCTTTAGCCAGTTTACCTGCTTAGCATTTTTATGATATATCCATTTTTCATCTCCAGTCATTAACCTGTCCAAAAAAGTGAGTTATGTTTAGTAGAGTGCAGAAAATCCAAATGTCCACATTTGTTATAACGCTGGCTTCTGTCAAATCCTGGGGGACCCATTTTCTAAGTTATTGCAGATGACGGTAAACTGTTGAAGTGATTGAATTAAGCTTCTTTGCTAATTTTCATCTATTACAGCACAATCTTCATCAAGTGCAGTCAGCAGCAAGTCATCATTAAATTCAACAGGATGACCTGAACGTGGTGCATCAATTAAGCTGTAGTCACCTGATCCACGGTTGGCTATTTGCCGCGTTCACCGCGGGGAATATAACCTCGAATTTTAACGTTACAAGTTCATAAAGCTACCACTAGTTCACCGGGGAACGTTTTTATAACGTCGAAGGTTTATCACGTGGCGCTATGAAATGAAATTCTAGTTGTTTGAATGTATAAATAATTTATCAAAACGTATTAGATGACGTAACAGTTCTTTGGCTAGTTCCTTTGTTATTGTTGTTTTATCATATTCATTTTCGTTGATTTTCTTCACTAGAAGCACGTGTGCGGGACTTTTCCAGGTGAGTTAGAAATCAGAAACCAGATTTTTCATGCAAATTGTTAAAAGTTATAACCACCAACCAAAGAGGAATTTCGTGGCTTGGTCGTTTTAAACAACGTGTTGTTAACTACAGAGAGTACATGTTGTACATGCTCGGCATCGCTAGGTAGGCTAAGGCGTTGACTAGTAATCTGAGGGTTAGGGGTTCGAATCCCCGTCGCACCAAACACGCTCGCCCTTTTAGTCGTGGGGGCTTTATAATGTGATGGTCAATCCCACTATTCGTTGGTAAAAGAGTAGCTTAAGAGCTGGCCGTGGGTGGTGATGATTAGCTGCCTTCCCTCTAGTCTTACATTGCTAAATTAAGGACGGCTAGCGCAGATAGCCCTTTAGTAGCTTTGCGCGAAATCCGAGTCAAACAAAAAAAAACATTGAACAATTAGTTTGAATCTGTCGTCGTGGCGATCCCTCGAGGTCGAGTATGATGGTCCTCCGAATTCATACATGGGTCCGAATTTGGATAATGAAACCAATCCTTGCTGCACAGGTCTTCTGTCAGTAAGGGCAGGTCAGTTCAGATTTCAATAGCAGCTGACGTTGTTTCCTCCTCTCTCGCTTCTCTTCAAAATGTTGTCTTCTTGAGGACTCAAAGAATTTTGCTCCCTGATTGTTCGGTCGTGAGCAAAAGATTTCCAGTTAACATCGATGTTGTAACTGCTGAATGTTGTCTTCAGGTCATCACTGAACCGCTTCTTCTGTTCAGGAAACCTTTTTAAATTTGGAAGACGCCTGTGGGTGAATTGATTTAACAGTCAACAAGTTGAGTCCAATGGCAAGGAAACCAAGACGATTGGAACACTTTGTCCTTCTATGAACGTACATAATCTCAGTTGGAGATGCTGCTGCTCTATTTCCTTATTTCATTGTTTGTTTTTCAAAGTTAATCACAAAATTATTTGTGCTCTCCTCATCATACGTATTTAAACCCGGTTTATAGTGTTGCATGTTGACAGACACACCGTTGTACCACTGGGAGACTTATTTCGTGGTGTTTATACAAACGGCTTCTACAAATGTAACTATCACGAAAATTAACTGAAAATCAAATGTGCTCTACAAAATTAACCAAAGCTATTTATAGAATATGATGTTATCTCTACGAAACCAGCCAAACTAACTTATAAACTATGAAGTTATTTCTACTAAACTAACTTGTAGAATATTACGTTACATCTACGAAACTAGCCAAAACAAACTTGTAGAATATGATGTTATCCATACGAAACTAATCAAAATAAACTTGTAGGGTTCACGTTATCTCTAAGAAACTTACCAAAACTAGCTCATAGAAAAGGAATGTGTCTCAGAAGATGACCTAGGTAGGTCGAAATGTTGTTCTCTCCTTATCAATAAACGTGTTTGAACCCATACCAGCCGTTCTGAGATACATTTTTATTTCAAGTGGGTTTCTCGTCATCATAGAATAATAGGACTTTGTCTTTGAAACACAAAACAATTAAACAGTGGGACACTTGACAACATAAAACTTGACACTACATCACTTCGTTACCTACAAAACACAGAGCGATCAATGATAATTCGTTACTTTGACAATGTAGAAAATTTAAACAATATTACTCTGCCATTTTGATTCGATAGATTAAACATTGTCTATTCCATTTTGACAACAATTTTATTATACACTCAACGTTTCGCTTTACATCTTTTAATATGCGTTCTAGTGAACGCTCTTAAGGAAAGCGATACGTTGAGTGTATAATAAAAAAACTTGGTGTAATAAGGTTAATTTTTTATAGCTAAAATGCCTTCTATACACCGATGTGCACTAAAATAAACTAATTAATAACACTAAAAGTATATAACAAATGATTATTGATTGGTCAAGGCAACAATGATACGTTGATAAAACTTATCAGTTAATTACTTACTCTTTTGTTCACCATCCCATCTGTTGTAGTTAATAAATCAATAAGATTTATCTGTATTATTGTAATTAAACAACATTACTCTGTCACAATATACAATATATGCAATTTCAACTCGAACACCTATTCGTCCGCACACGTCACTACTGGTGAAATAGCTATGTAGGTGCACAGACTCATTTTGCAGATTATTATAACATATATGAGAAATAATTAGCTTAATCAAGGATCGTTAACTTGTATGGTTTTATAGCAAAACTACATTGGGCTATATATTATTACCATCGCGGAGAATCGAGCCTCGAATTTTAGCGTTCAAAGTTTGGAAACTTGCCACTGTTTGACGGGGTCAAGTGGAGGAATAAACCAGCTCAATAAATTTATCAGTTAATATTAGAAATTAAAAAAAATTACACGTTCGAATTCCAATAACCGTATAAAAAATCCACCAGTTTAGCACAAAAGTAGCTCCGAATGTGAACCAGATTTCCAACGTTGTTCTCTGTTGTATTTTATTTGTAGCATCCAAAGTGAATTATTACGCTATATTTAGGTATTAATTTTTGAACGTGCCTGAGCAAATTTTTGTAATTGAGCCTAACTGAATCAGCTTCTCTTCATTATGCAAGAAAAACAACAAAAACTGTCATCAAAAAGGTCCTGCTGTGACGTTATGTACGCATGGCAACAGTTTTGAGAAACTGATAACTAGTGGTATATCTAATATGGCTATTCAAGGGAACGAATGTTTTAAAATGTTTCATACCATGTAGCATGTTTTCAGCCAATCACAGTTAAGAATTCATGCCAGGAAGTAGAATTACAATATCAAAGTAAACACGTGATGTAATTCTACTCCATAGTGTTTATACTAACTTATCTTGATAATTGTTTGTTTGTTTTTTGAACTTCGCACAAAGGTACTCAAGGGCTATCTGAGCTGGCCGTCCCTAATTTTGCAGTGTAAGACTAGAGGGAAGGCAGGTAGTCATCACCACCCATCGCCAACTCTTGGGCTACTCTTTCACCAATGAATAGTGGGATTGAGCATTACATTATAATGCCCCCACAGCTGGAAGGGCGAGCATGTTTGGCGCGACGGGGATGCGAACCCGCGGCCCTCGAATTACGAGTCGCATGCCTTAACACACTTGGCCATGCCGGGCCTGATCTTGATAAAAAAAAACCAGCAAATTTTGTAAAATGTTGCTGTGATAAACTAATAAAAAAGCAAAATTTGTACTATTAACTTTCCTATTTTGAAAACATGGCAAAACGAATTATTTTTAGATATTATATGTCAATATAACATATAAAAGACAAATACATTGACTCAAAAAATGCCATCACGTTAAACCCTAATCACTGCTTATTGAAACTATAAAAATATAATTAAAAATTCGAATATACAGGTAATGATGTCATAGTTTTAAGTTGACAACAAATGGTTTTTCCACGAGAGACAAAAAAACATTAAATCTCATTGCATCAACCAATACAGTACAGTCTACACGAAACCCTTCCAAAATAATCTTCTACAACGTTACAGCATCAGGTTTACACTCTAGCGGTCATGTTACGCACAAAAAATAACATAACTCAAATAATTTTGTTATGTTACCTTGACAACTTTAATTCCACCACTTTATCCTGACGTTCCCTAATGGGTTAGCTGTAAGTTTATCAATTTACAAAATTGAAATACGGTCGGTTCCACTTTGTGGACAGAGCGGTAACTGCTAGTTACCTAGATGTAACAAAACTCATTCTGACAATATCTTCCCAAGAACAACGTCATACATTTATTAACCTTCACATGCAGAACAGAGAAGAACGAAACTTGAAAATATTATTAAACACTGAAAAATAAACAGTATTTATAACAAACACAAATAATTTTAATTTTAACGTTTCGCTGTGTATCAGATTTATGATAGAACAGTAACATAATACATAAAATATGGGCTAATTATTATGTAAATATTCTTTTTTTTATAAACCTGAAAAAAAATTGAGATTAAAAATATTTCTTCTATCAACTGGTCCGATTTATTGTGTTCTTAATTACCTCTGTTGTTCACTAGAGTGCATTAAGATCGAAAGGTAACGATTTTAGTTTGTTTCGTTTTGAATTTAACGTAGAGCTACTCGAGGGCTATCTGCGTTAGCCATTCCTAATTGAGAAATGTAAGACTAGAGAGAAGTCAGCTAGTCATCACCACCCACCGTCAACTTTTGGGCTACTCTCTTTAGGGCGAGAATGTTTAGGCGACTCTCGGATTACAACTCGAGTGCCTTAAACACCAGGCCATGCCTGGCCGCAAAGGTAAATAGATTGTTCTTTCCCATATATACACAGAGGTGAACAGAAAAGTGACCCCTTGAAAATGTTGGTAATTTTTTACATCTTTTATTACATCAGAGAAAAAGGTAACAACTATATGTGTTTAAAACACATTCGACGATATGTCCCCAAATATTATTCTCGTACCATAATTTTAACACTGTCTTTAAACAACTAAACCTTTTATGGTTTTAGTGACATTTTCTCATAAAAAGTGTTGTGAACGTGCTGTAGTGTCTCGGATCTTGTAATGATTTGTGATCACATTTAAACAGATTTCGTTGAGTGCGTTCTAAAAATGTATAGTTTAACATATTTTTCTGTTATGTAATAGATATTATAACAAATTAACATTTTCAAGAGGATTCACTCTTTTCTTCACACATGCATATTTACCGGCCATTTTTAACGACTGAAATGTTGTAAAATTATATATCTATCGTATAACAACAGTTGTTATGGTGAGTTAAATCTTTTACAAAACGGCGAATGATTATTATAGCCAGACGTCACAAAACATTGGTATTAGGCCTATTACTTTCTTAACCCTACATTTTTATTCATTTTTCATTTAAGGATTTTGAACAATTAGGAGAGTGAATAAAAACTGAAGTCTAACAATATTATACTGGTCGTATCCGTTGCCGGCGACGTGTTTCGCTCATTCTCAGAATCTTCAGGATACAACAATTACATTACTATACTTCGTTATACTTCGACAACCGAACTTGGCCCGGCAAGGTGAGTTAAGGCGTGCAACTCGTAATACGAGGGTCACGAGTTCGAAACCCCATCGCACGAAACATGCTCGCCATTTCAGCCGTGATGGCGTTCTAAAGTTACAATCAATCCCACTATTCGTTGGTAAAAGAGTAGCTTAAGAGTTGGCGATGGGTGGTGATAACTATTTGCCTTCCCTCTAGTCTTAGACTGCTAAATTAAGGACGGCTAGCGCAGATAGACCTCGTGTAACTTTCCGCGAAATTCAAAGCAAAAAAATAAACAGCCGAACTGCTGTGGTGATGTAATACAGGGTTACTTTAAAAACACAGCTATTTTTACAAGAATGTGTATTATGTTACTTTGCGAACTGTACTGCTGTGGTGATGTAATACTTTGTTACGTTAAAAACATATACTGTTGTGTAATACTGCGTTACTTTAAAATCCTAGCCATTATTAGAAGAATGTATAATATGTTACTTTGACAACCGAATTGCTGTGGTGATGTAATACTTTGTTACGTTAAAAACCAACCATTATTAGAATAATGTATATTATGTTACTTTGACAACCGAATTGCCGTGGAGACATAATACTGAGTTACTTTAGAAACCTATCCATCACAAGAACATATGTGACGTTACTTTGACAACCGAAGTGCCACTACGTAACATTTTGACAGCTGAGTTGTTGCGATAATGTATACTGCGTTAAGCCCACCAGTGGCTCAGCGGTATGTCTGCAGACTTACACGTTAAAATCCGGGTTTCGATACCCGTGGTGGGCAGAGCACAGATAGCCCATTGTGTAGCTTTGTGCTTAATTCAAAACAACAACAAATACTGCGTTAATGACTGTGAAAACTTAGCTATCGCAAGAGAGTATACGGCATTACTGTGACAACCAGGATACGGTAAGAATGTATTAATATCTTTAAACACACATTATATGTAAGAATGTAATAATTATTATATAAATTCACCCAGTCAGTGAGTCTCGATATAAGAGTAACTGACTATCTCTAATGGTGTACGTTAAACAGGTATCATTAGATCTAACTGTTATCTTCTTCTCACTGTCTGTGTGATATTTATGAAGTCTGTTTACACTGCATGTTGCTATCTGAATGACAAAAATACCTACAGAACACAAGTAGTTCCAAGACGAATTTAATTTTTCTAAAATGGTTTTAGACGTTTGTTCACAACTGATTACCCGAGCTTGGTACAGCTTGGTGTTTAGTGAGCTGACTTTCAATCTGAAAGTTGCCGAATATTTATCACCAACCACTCTGCGTCTTTAACACGACAGAGCATTAGAAACGACGGTCATTCCAACCGTTAGTTGGTAAAGGAGTGGGGCAAGAAGTGAGGAAACAGAATGTGTAACACCTGAACAGATGGATAAACGTAAAATTAGAACAGATACACTCGTGTATATTTCGCTAAATTATTTCGTGAAAAATTAGTTAAACAATGATCTGCTATGCGAACTCGATCGTTTCTGCGTACCCGATAAACATAGTTCCCTCTACCTTAATTTAAGTTTGTTGCGAAAGCATCAGAAAAGGTTTATAAATGTGAATGTTCTCGTTCAAACTTCGAATCAATGAGTAAAAGTATACAAATGCATCTTAAGCTGTTCGCGTAGTGTAGGCTTTACAAACGGATAGTTGTTGTTTTGAATTAAGCCAAAGCTACGCAGTGGGCTATCTGTGCACTGCCCACCAGGAGTGTGTAAATCCTCTTCTTAGCACTGTGAGTCCACAGACTACCGATGTGCCAAGAAGGGGCTCAAGCGGATTGACTGCAAGTGTAATTACTCTAATTATCTATATGCTTATAGCCTTGAAAGGGGTCGGAGGGACAGCGTGGACTAGTCAAGCTCGGATACTTTTGTAAGAATTAAATTAAAAATACGTATACATCACGTGGTAGGAGGGAGCAGACGTCTACATATGATTTGACTCACCAATGTCCTGAAAAGGATCCCGATTGAGATGAAACTTGTCTAATCTGGGCCCAGCATGGTCAGGCGGTTAAGGCGTGCGACTCGTAATCCGAGGGTCGTGAGTTCGCATCCCCGTCGCGCCAAACATACTCGCCATTTCAGCCGTGGTGGCGTTATAATGTTACGGTCAATCTCACTATTCGTTGGTAAAAGAGTAGCCCAAGAGTTGGCGGTGGGTGGTGATAACTAACTGCCTTCCCTTTAGTCTTACACTGAAAAATTAGGGACGACTAGCACAGATATCCCTCAAGTAGCTTTGTGCGAAATTAAAAAAAACCAACATCTAGCCTCCGAGTACGTTTTGTGCTAAGCTTTATTTAAGATCAACAGGAAACAAAAGTGTCAGCGCCATACAAAAAGACTCGTAGTGAAGGCGCAAATTTGAAAATTTTGAAATAATTTTCTGGTGGTTTCAAAAGAATATTAAAAAACAAAAACGAACAAGAATTTCAAATTACGACACCATTCAAAGTAACGACATTATATTGTATTTCATCCTCGGAATGTAATCAGAGTGAAAACTAATCTCAGTTAATGATTAGTTGTTTGTTTGTGTTTTTTTAAGCCTTGTAAGCCATTGGTAAAAAAAAAAAAATTCAAAGCGCATAAATTACAAGAATTTGAACAACAAAAACTACACAACTTTTATCATATGTAAACTATTCTTTTGACAAAAACATACCAAAGGAAAAACTGGTTGCTCGAGGTGTGGAAACTTGTCGCCAAAAATGCTTACCCTTTCAGTACTGAAGGCACCATAACGTATTGGTCAATCCCATTTATTAACTCGTAAAGAGTAACATAAGAGTCAGCACTGCTGACTAGTTTCTCTTCTCCATACTCTATCACTTCAAAATTAGGAACGGCTAGCGCAGATAGCACTCGAGTAGTTTTGCGTTAAATTGCACAAATAAACAAATAAAAACTGTAACAGAGATGACGTTAACACTTCAACGTGAACACACATACGTAGCTTAAACAGGACCTGTAAGTGAGTATTCTTAAAAACCCCGATATTACACGGGTATCGAAACAATTACCATAGAACAAAATTAGGAGTACGTGGAAATAAAAAACATCACTCAGGGATTATAACATTGAAATTTCAAAACCATGCAAACATTGAAAGAGTTAATGATCTGGTGGTCTGAAAGCAAAACAAATTATCAGTTAGTTTCCTTCACATGAGTTAGAGGCCGGTGACTAAATTCATTCCTCACTCTAGTGACCAGACAAAATCAGTAGCTCAAAACTCAGTGACGGGCGCTACTGACAAGTTGCTTTCCCTCGTATCTATCAGCTCCAAGTTATGACCAGATTCCCCTTAAGTAACTTTGTGTGAAAATTTTAAAAACACATAAAAGTAAGTTATTGACCCTAAAAGACTCTCTTTGTTGTTATACGCAAAGCTGTGCTGTGCTCACCACGAGTATCGAAATCTAGTTTCTACTGTTATACGTTTTCATACTAATCTCTGAGCCAACTCTAAGTGGTACAAGGTGAAGTGACCCGGCATGGCCAGGTGGTTAAGGCATGCGACTCGTACGTAATTCGAGTGTCGCGGGTTCGCATCCCCGTCGCGCCAAACATACTCGCCATTTTAGCGTGGGGGCGTTATAATGTTAAGCCAATCTCACTATTCGTTAATAAGAGAGTAGCCCAAGAGTTGGCGGTGGGTGGTGATGACATGCTGCCTTCTCTCTAGTCTTACCCTGCTAAATTAGGGACAGCTAGCACAGACAATCCTCGTATAGCTTTGTGCGAAATTCAAAACAAACCAAGCCTTAGAAATATTCAGACTATAGCTTTGACAAAGTGTACCACATTATTGCCAGTTTATAATGTTCACAACAAACTAAATAACCTATTTCTGTGTTAAAATTCCGCAGAAATAGGTAAGAAATCAGGAATTATTGCCATCCAGAGGTGTGCGTTACCTGTTCATATTAAGTAATCATAAATGACTAACTTTAAACGATAATAAAGTTTTTATTGCGGTAAAGATTGATTTTAATATTCCTGTTTTAGAATATTTGAATTAGATAGTTAAGGTAAAAATTAGGTTTGTTGTTGTTTTGAATTAAGCACAAAGCTGCACAATGGGGTATCTGTGCTCTGCCCACCACAGGTATCGAAATTCGCTTTTTAGCGTTATAAGTCCGTAGATATACTACTGTGCCACTGAGGGGCAAGAATAATGCAGAACACTCAGCTTACCAACTCATTCTTCTGTTATAAATCAATCACCATATTTATATTTTAATGGTTAAAATTAAAATTAAACGAGCTTAATTGTTGTTGTTTTTTTAATTTCAGGCAAAGCTACACGAGGGCTATCTGTGCTAGCCGTCCCTAATTTAGCAGTGTAGGACAAGAGGGAAGGAAGCTAGTCATCACCACCCACCGCCAACTCTTGGGCTACTCTTTTACCAACGAATAGTGGGATTGACCATCACATTATAACACCCTCACGGCTGAAAGGGCGAGCATATTTGGTACAACGGAGATTCAAACCCGCGACGATCAAATTACGAGTCGAATGCCTTAACCCACCTGGCCATGCCGGGCCTGATTTACTATATTAGGTGTATATATACACACAAACACGCATATTAATAACGTGTTACATAAATCAACATGTCTAATCAAACCGGAACAGTTGAAATCAGAATTAATCATGATGAATTACAGTAGGGTTGTCCTAAGCCTTTCTTGGGCAAGTCAACGTTCCTTTTATTATTTTTATCAAGGGTTTCTTGTCAGCCTTAAATATCAAATGTTTCCGTACTTTTTACCTTTTTTTTTACATGGTAGAGAAATTTTGTTGTGTGTCGAAGAGAATTCGAAGGAATGGCGAGTGTATATAAAAAACAATTCTTAAAAGATGGCGCTACTTTTGTTTTACTTTAGTTACTGCAGTATACCGATTGTGTTTCGTCTCAGGCGTCAAGATTCTCGAAGCGTTTATCTGGTGTAAGGTATGGGGATGATTCATCCATCAACGTCAATCTCGTGCTTTTTCGGCGCCAAAAGTGACGTAATTGGTCAACCCCACCTATTCCAATCTCGCCTTCCTAAAGAGAGCTGTGCCTAGTTCAAATACATTGTATTTGTTCGTGAGGCGTTTTTCATCTTTTTGGTACCATACTCCCTCTCTCAATAAAAATGCACACTACTTTTTATTGGGAGAAGAAATAGTGATTAGAAAAGGAAGTGGTCTCAATGAAAATGAAGAAAAATATTGCAAAAACAGCAACTTTACAATATATCTGTAAAAACTGCTGGTTTGGGTAGAGAATTTCTTTTTATGTAGAGGAGCAAACATTTCGACCTTCTTCAGTCATCGTTAGGCTCACAAAGAAAGAAAGAGGTAACTGACCGAAATGTTGTTCGCTCCTTTACATAAAGTTTTCTCAACCCAAACCAGCCGTTTTTACATATATATTTTTCTCTACAAGTGGGTTTTCTCGTCATCACTGACCAACTATAAAATGCAACCCGCAACTTTTATACGTTTTAATGTGTGTTTGTTTTTCTTGTTGTTAGATATGTTGCATCCAAATGGGACAAACAAAACTTGCAGATTATTAAACGCAAATTAGATAAACATTCTCTTAGGTAACAATTTAAAATGTTATTCATAAATAAGAGAAAAAAAACTAGCAAGTCTGTAAACTTTTCACATTAAAAATCAGGTTGATAGACCAGTGGTGCCCATTATGTAACTTTGTGCTTAACTAGAAACTCAAATTCTCTCTGGGCATAAATAATTTTTGTTTTGTTTAAATTTTGCGCAAAGCTACAAGGCTATCTACGGTAGCTGTTCCTAATTTAGTAATATAAGACTAGAGGGAAGGCAACTCTTCATCACCACCCACCACCATCTCTCGGGCTATTATTTAACCATTGAATAGTGGGATTGACCGTCCTATTATAATGCCCTTACAGCTAAAAAGGCAAGCATGTTTGATTTGACATGGATTCGAACCCGCGACCCTCACATTACGAGTCGAGTGCCTTAACCATCTGGCTATGCTGGGCCACAACACAAAGAAAACCTATGTTTGGGACAGATGGCGCGCTGTTCTACTATTCTTACAATCACACTAGGCAATACTGGTCTTTATGAAAATATTTTACATCAGAGGTGATGAAATAGAAATTTTAAACCCAGTTTTATCTGTTTTGTTGATCTAATTTATTAAATTAAATGCTTTACTTTAACGGTGGTGTGGTGGGATTGTGAGTGATCAATACAAAAACACAGACGGTGATACTGTGTTGTATACATAAATAAAAACTGACACGAGTCGTGATTATACAATAATGATCGGTAAAAATACCTTTACATGTATTCCACGATGACACGGGTTGTGATGGCATAGTGATGGTAGATATATTTTAATCCTGTATTTCATGTTGACATAGCAACAGTGGATACAAACATATACTTTTCAACTGAGTTCTTGCTGACAACTGCACACTAACAAGCTAACAGACGTGATACAAGTGCATCAGTGTTACAAGCACGTGAGTATGGTAGTACAATAAAATAAAAAAATTAAATACTGCCTTTAACTCTAGAGACCCTGCTATATTCGTACCTCTCCAAACAAAGTTTTTATTAGCACCCTCTATTACAAGATTTAAATGTTAGGAAAACAATTCTGAGAAACTTTGAAATACTGAAAATTGGAAGTCGAGAGACAGACGGAAAAAATAGTTTATTAAAACGTTCTTTGATTTGATGTCGCATTCGTTAAAACAGGGATATACTGTCTCGTGCTCGCGGAATCACTTTTAAAATATGTTGGTTGTGAGCTAAGAATTCGATATTCTCGTGACGGAATTTCACTGGGTTTTTTCTTTAAAGGAACGAAGAGTCAGGTGATTCTGCATAACTCGTAGTCAGGTCGTTCTTTGAAATGGAATTTCTTATCATGAACAAAGCTTATGTGTGTTCTTTTTACTCAAACTAGGAGTTTTCCGGTTATAAATTAACAACAACGTCTGATCAAAAGCAAACTGTCTATAGATCAAAACTATAAAAGTAACATACAGATTAATCAATAAAGCCATTTCCGCACGAACTAAACAAAATTCATTAATCGATACACCAGAAAAACAAAACTTATAATAGTTAGACGTATCAAATTACCAGATATGTATTCTTGTTTTAAGGCAAAGTTAGTTTCGCTCGTGACACTAATACTATCTATTAAAGTTTGGCTATTTCGAATTATATTGTGCTAAATCCATAAACAAAGCTAAAAATGTAAAATCAACTTCGTAAATGCATAAATATATTTGTATTTTTGGTAAAGTACAAAGGTCATCTCCTGCCAGTTTTGCTATTAAATTGCTAACCAGAAGAAGGGCAGCGAGTCCAGAATTGGTTGTCACTCTTTTGACACATTCATAAATTAAAGTGCAATAAATATTTTGCGGTCACAAGTTCAAATCCCTGTCAACCGTGAGGGCATCGTAATGTTACGGTTAATCCCACTATTTGTTGGTAAAATGGCGGCGGATGGTGATGACTAGCTACTTTCCCTCTAGTCTTACACTGCTAAATTAAGGACGATTATCGTAGATAGCCCTCGTGTAGCTTTGCGCGAAATTCAAACCAAACCAAACCAAATGAGGAGTTGTATCTACTATAAGCACTCCTTCTGATGGCCTGTCTTTAGTTAGTAGCGAAGGTATAAGTGTATTCTCTTATTCTAACTACGCTTTTCACATTATGGTGTTTCTATCCATTCTTCATAATCATGACAAGAATAAAGTTGGAAAAAGTGAACATTTGTGTTTCAACCCGACATAACTTCTATGATAGGAAAGTTATGTAACCTCTTTCTGATCGTCTGCTTACCCAATTCTTTCTCTTTCTATGTTCTGTTCGTCTGTCTATTCATCTATAGCTAAGGAGAGAGAGAGAGAAAGGAAGGTTTACAGCACAATGCCATTGTTTTCAGTGGAACAATTGTTATGTCATGTCGTGTTTGAATTTCCATATCTATTATTTATATTTCCATATTTATATTATTGTTTCGAAGTTCAAAACAGTAAAATGCGTTGTTATTCACTTAAAATAACATTTAGAAATTTCTAGAATTAGGTAGATCAATCATATGTTTATAAATAATTTGTATGGCGCCTTGGTGTCTAGACGACGAGTCTCGTGCAAAAACAGACATGCGCGGATTGCTCTGGAATTCTGTGAAAGTTACGCGATTGTTCGAGAAAACGGTAGGCCTACTAGTATATAAACAGACGGCGATAAGAAAAAGAGAGTCAGTCATTCGTTTTTACTTTCGATTCAAGAGATATTGTCTCCGTTTGAGAAATTTTCAACGTTTGCTGTGTGTTTATTCAACTTGGATTTGTGACTAGAGCTAGATCTACAGAAGCTGTGATTTTATTTCATCAATCTTTACGATTCATTCGAATTAGTGGTTATACTGAGGGTCAACACGTACAGGACGGAAAAGTGGGAGAACTAAAAATTTGAGACATTCATCGAAAACATCGTAAAAAGAACTCAAATTTATTGAACTGTGAATTGTTTCTGAACTTCTCCATTCAAACTTAGGAATTTCTTCGTGGGACCAAATTCACACCCTAGACTGGAATTTTGGATTTCTGATCTAGACTTTTGGGCTTTCATTTTGAATCATTATATTGGACACAGGCCAGTACCATTTTGTATTGTAATTAATTTTAAACTGAATATCTGTCTTTGTTGTTATATAATTTATGTTATATCTGTTACATATACAATAGTTTATTGTAATAAATTATATAAGCTGTTATATGTGTCTTTCTGTTGCGTTCAATCTACATACATAAACGTAACACAATATATTTAATTATACGAATATTTGTTAAAATAACGAAAGAAAATATACACGTTGGAGAAAAACAAAACTTTAACGGCAATACCCCTCAGAACTAATAGTTGTTTTCCTCACGCACTTTTTCCCCTCGAGTGAACGTGACGTACTTAACAACACCAGCTAGTAAACTATCCCACTTTATTCTCTGTGCAGTCAGTGTTCAAAGTCAATGGAATAAATCTATGGGATTAGGAGATGACTGGAGTCTTGTATCTACCATAAGGTTAAGGTAATCGTATGCCAATCTAATTATTAAATAGGAAGTTATGACTGTTAGTAGCCTTCGCAGTTACTTTAATCTAATTATCAATTAATTATTTATATTTTGAATGAGTTCATGCTTATTACTAACAGCATGAACGCCCGGAGGAAGAGGCGAGAGGGCGCATTTGCTCCATGACGTTTCATGAAATAAATTGCACGTATTATGATTTAAACTTAACATTGTAGTGAAACTAAACATTTATAGTAGATTTTTAGTAAAACTGTAAACTGGTGTTTAAGCACACATATTAGTTATTCTGTTGACTTACACTGTAAAAACTGATTCTGCACATACATGTTTTGTAACCCCCACCCCGAAAATATTTTTTGTGGAGGCCCACGAACAGCACGTTTATATTAAACATCTCGATCACTAACCTGCCTTATTTTGTTTTGGTAGTAACAGGGATTTAACACCGAATATTTTTTACACAGAAGCCTGTGGCTTTCAGTCAATCTGAATGACTTTATTAACGATATTGTTGATTTTTATGGCAGGTTGACTGAGAGTTATCGGTTAGACAGGTATGGAATCCTCGGTTTATTTTTTATTTTTCTCTTACTTGATTTGGTTTTCTTGGTAATTTTGCTCAAAGCTACATAGAGGGTTTTGCCTTCCCCAGTTTGTAAGTAGTTATTCAACAACACCAACAGTCAAATCTCAGCAACTCTATTTTTCGCTCTTATAACACACAGTGAGAAGCATGATATGTTTTTGTCGTAATGGGACGCGAATCGAGAACCTGCGCAACCACATTCCAGTTCGTGTCCATCCTCTCGGGGCCTGGCATGGGCGAGCGCGTTAAGGCGTGCACTCGTACTCGGAGGGTCGCGGGTTCGCGCCCGCGTCGCGCTAAACATGCTCGCCCTCCCAGCCGTGGGGGTGTATAATGTGACGGTCAATCCCACTATTCGTTGGTAAAAGAGTAGCCCAAGAGTTGGCGGTGGGTGGTAATGACTAGCTGCCTTCCCTCTAGTCTTACACTGCATAATTAGGGACGGCTAGCACAGATAGCCCTCGAGTAGCTTTGTGCGAAATTCCAAAACAAACAAACAAACCATCCTCTCGTGTGTATTTCCTTACTCCTTTGTTCTAATGTTGTTCCAAATTATATTCCGACATAGCTGAACTATTAAAGAATCTTAGCTTACAACCATTCATTCTTTCTGTTCCTACGACGCACCGACATTTTTTTAAAAAATAATTTATTGAATTTCTCTTCAAGTGATTAAACCAACTGCACATTTCATGCGTAGTTTCTTCCTTTGCCTCATCAAATATGTTATCCGAAATTATGAACAGCGATAAATTAACTTCAGACAAAGATTCTCTCTTGAAGACAATATGGAGTTGTTATTTTTTATATGATTTTCTTTATCAGTAACTTATTCTAGACTCAACGCTAAGACATTCTTTTAGAAAGATCCTAAATGGTCGATTTCAAACCGCAGATGTGTCCTGTGCTCGTGAAATCTGTATCTCATAATTATAATTTAAAGAATAATCAACCATTATTCACACTGCGAGGAGCTGGCACAAAACCTGGTTAGGACACTCGACTTGCGACCCACAGCTTGTGAGCTGAAATCCTGTCACCGAACATACTCGCCCTTTCAGTCATGAGGGTGTTATAATGTCACAGTCAGTCCCATTATTCTTCGGCCAGGAATAGTCCGAGAGTTGAGGGTGAGTGTTGTTGATTAACTGCCTTTCCTCTAGTCTTTCACTTCAAAATTAAGGACGGCTATCGCAGATAGCCCTCGAGTAGCTCTTTGAAATTCAACAATCAATCAAACAACTCATATTGCGGAATGATATATATATATATATGATAAACAACAGCATAACATTGTCCCTAAATTGTGATTTCCTTAAAATCATCTGAACTTTACAGTCCTTTGGCTTGTCCAATAGCAGAATCTGAGACTGTAACCAGTCCTAATCTCTTTATCTTTACAATTCTGGGCCATAAAACTCCATTCTCTACAAGGAAGTTTAATCCTTTCTTTTCCAAACGTTGAAGGATAGCTATAAATTGTCATATCAAGATGAACTCTTTTCATTTTTTGATCCATTGTTTGAAAAAAAAAACAACAACACCCGGTCCGCTCCCTTTCCTATCTAGTTTTTCGTCTAGTTAAAATTTCGAAATCAACTAGAAAGAAGCAAAGAAACATCAGTTGTTGATGTAGGACAATGTTCCTCTTCCTGGTATTGTTCATCTTCTAGCTGTCCCTGAATATTTTATCAGTTAGTCAGTTGATGAGAAAGATTTGGTTTGATTTGTTTTGAATTCGTCTAAAGCTACACGAGGGCTATTGCGCTAGCCATCCCTAGTTTAGCATCGTAAGACTAGATGAAAGGCAGCTAATCAACAACACTCACCCTCAATTCTCCGACTATTCCTGGCCAAAGAATAACGGGACTGATCATGACATAACATCCTCATGGCTGAAAGGGCGAGCATGTTCGGTGAGAGGATTCCAGTTCACAAGCTGCAGGTTGCGAGTCAAGAGTCCTTAACCATGACGTCATTTTGCCTTAAACACCAGGCCAAGTTTGGCCTGATGATCAAGAAACAAGTCAGGTTTAACGGTGGTAACGAAGCTATGAAAGTTGTAATTCATTTAAAACGTTGTTTTAGACAAACGTCTTTATTACCCGTCTCTCGCTCTGGCTCAGCGGTATGTCTGCGGACTTACACGCTAAAATCCGGGTTTCGATACCCGTGGTGGGCAGAGCACAGATAGCCCATTGTGTAGCTTTGTGCTTAATTCTAAACAACAACAACAACGCTCTCTCTGTGTGTATACATATATTTATCCTGCGGTAATAGGAAGATAGCGAGAATGGTTAGGGTGGCTGACTATGAAACTGAAATGCCACGATTCTCTTACCGTTACCGCTAAAATAAAAACTGCTATCTGCACTTTGTGGTAGTTTCTACAGTACAAAAGTGAGAGTCATATCCGCCATTCGATATATTAAAAGTATCTCGAGTATTGACGTTGGGTAGGGCAGATTCACTCTTAGCGTGGATGGGCTTCTTGCGAATTTCCTTCCTTGAAATTTTGCAAAAAACAATATGTAATACATCAAAGACAAACTTAACTGTAGTTTTATTTGTATGTGTTTTCTTAACACGATGTCTATTATTTGACAAGCGTGTATGTATTTTAAGTATAGTCTTAATAGTGGGGACCAACAAGGATTACACATAATTCACGTGTCGAGAAGCCATCCTACCGAATTTCTAAGCGAGAAACCGACCATTTAAATTTTGATGACCATATATCAAATACACGTATACTAATAATATGGTAAAAAGAACCGCTATCGGTTCCGTGTAACACACGAAATAAACAAATAAAAATTATTAAAATTATAAATTTTAAAATGAAGATGAAATCTTGCTATAAAAATAATAAAACAAGGATTTTAACCACAATCACACATTCATAAATTTAATCTCTACTTTGACAGCTTTATGCACTTTATAGTCCAAAGTAAAAATTACACTATGTAACAAAATTTTTACTTTTTCTTGGGCAGAAAGTGTTCTTTTCCAAGTGCTTATACCTAAAGTAAACGGGAAAAGACCTATTTTTTTCTTCAAACTTTGCTTTTGTGACCTGAGAGCATATAACGAAAATATTATGGGAGACTATATTTAGGATTTGATACGTGAAAGTGATTTACATTACTGACGCAAATCTCGAAAAACTACTCACTTTTAAACATTTCTCTATAACTTGAGTGTTTGTATTTTTCTTATAGTAAAGCCACGTCGGGCTACCTGCTGTGTCCCTCGAGTGGAATCGAACCCCTCATGTTAGCTTTGTGAATCCGTAGTCTTACCCCTGTACTACCGAGGATCTTAACTTTACTCTAAATACATGTAAACCTTGATTCATATGTTGATTTATTCAGTTTTTAGTTTGTTTAGAATTAAGCACAAAGCTACTCAATGGGCTATCTGTGCTCTGCCCACCACGAGTATCGAAACCCGGTTTTTAGTGTGTAAGTCCGCAGACGTACCACTGTGCCACTGGGGGGCCGATGATTTATTCAGACCTTATGTAAATGAAAACGTGCAAATTTTCCCGTTTTTACATCAAAAATACTGAAAGTTTATAGAAGATGGGTATATTCAATGTACAAGGACCGGCATGGTCACGTGGTTAAGGCGTTCGACTCGTAATCCGAGGGTCGCGAGTCCAAATCCCCATCACACCAAACATGCTAGCCCTTTAAGCCGTGGGGGCGTTATAATGTGACAATCAATCCCACTATTTGCTGGTAAAAGTGTAGCCAAAGATTTGGTAGTGTGTGGTGATGACTAGTTGCTTTCCGTCTCGTCTTACACTCCTAAATTAGGGACGGCTAGCGCAGATAGCCCTCGTGTAGCTTTGCGCGAAATAAAAAAAACAAACAAACAAATCAATGGACATACATATAGAAGAAATTAACTGAAAGTAGGAATAACTGGTTTTTTTCAGAGAAGTTTCAAAACAAATGTTGTAGTAAAAGGAACACAAACAAATCAATTGATGCTAATTGGATAGATTTCTTGACTGCTTCATTAGATTACACGTATCACAATGCCAATCAAATCATTTTCAAATCTTTCCACTTACTGTCACTTTACTTTGGGTTCTTCTTCGAGCAGGTGTCAATCAGCGACACCTATTTTCCATTAAAATATAATTATTTTTCCTTCTTATGCATGATATCAAACCATAAAGTCAATACGATTTTGATTAGAAGTTAGTAATTTTATTAACCTTTCAAAAGAAACCTATAGAATTATATTATAGGATATATAACTATTAAACATGTTGTTTTTTCGTAGAAAACAAGTAATCCCGGATTGATTTAAGTTTGAAATTTGAAATACACTGCATTTATTGTAAATTTGACTTAAATTTACACGTTAAAGAACACCATTACAGGTATAAACAATTACGAAATAGCGACATATTCGATACCAAGATAAGAGCAACATAACTATAATTAAGTTAGCAGTGTAAGACTAAAGGTAAGGCAGATAGTCATCGTCAACTATTGGGCTACTTTTTCACCAATGAACAGTGGGATTTAGATAATGATACATCAGACGAAGGTACAGAGGATAAAGAATATTTTGTGTGTCTTTAAATGTTTAAAAAAATAAGATTTCTTTATAGCAATAATACTTTTTCCGAATAGTATAATAGTGAAATTTACAGTAAAACAAAATTCATTCAATTTTTTTTACCCCAATGCGAATACTTGAGGAAACAGTCATCGTAAGGTTTTTATATACTTTTTTGTTTTCAAATTATCATTATAGCTTTAATCTGAGATTATATAAGAAAATAAAAAAAAATCTGATACAAGTTTCTGGTTTTCGTTATCAGAATTCACTTTTGTTGGAGAGTAAAAGTGAATAAAGTTTTCTTTCTACATCATAAAATGTTTCCTTGACCATCGACTTACAAATCGTCATAGCCTATAAACTACTGAACTGAGACTATTATAAGCACCATGGTGTCCTAATTATTGATATATCCTGGTGTAAACACTGTTATGTTCTAATTATTGAAATGAACCTATTGTATACACTACTGGGCTTGAATTATTAAAGTGAGCCAATTCTCGGCACTACCGTGTTCTAATTATTGGTATAAATATATTGTAAATATTATTGTATCTTAATTATTGAAGTTATCCTATTGTAAGCACAAGTGTATACTAATTATTAAAGTGGGTCTTTGTAAGCACTATTGTGTCCGAATTACTGAAGTGGACCTATTATAATCACTTACTATTGTATTCTAATTATTGAAATGGACCCATTGTAAGTATTTATTGTGTTCTAATTATGAAATGACCTTATGTCTAAGTGTTCTATAATCGCTGCAGGGTCCTCCTTTTGAATTCATACAACCATATTTTAATACTGAAATGTTTAAAATATGGTTTATATATATTATATATAAAAGCTGTTTTATCGATGAGGGCAGTCACGGCTTAATCTGAGGTTATTTCTGTACGGCCAAATGGTGGAACGTGTCTAACATTCATATCGTATACCCATAACTCCAAGGTAAAAAAGTTTGTTTTTTTCTCTATAAAAGGGTCATGAACCGTAAACCATCGGATTCACAGTTCGAGCTCCTAAATGATTAGGCCACGTCCATCATTTAACTTATAGAAAATGTGTATTTTATTATTTGGTTTAAAACGCTACCAAGAGAACCATTCGTGTGTTCATAGCCCGCAATAAAACAGTTTTAATTAATATATAATAGTATAGTGATAATTAAATCAATTACTTCTGTTGTTTTATGGAAAAAATATGAATTCAATAAGTTTTATTTTTGTACTAAATATATATTCATAAAACAGAACTAGCAAATCAAAGGCACGCTTCATAATCAAAGTATCAAACACAGACGTAAAAGCGGCCGTTTGTAATAAACATACCTTTTGTAATGTAATCTTTACCACTTATCTATCCGTGAGAGGGCAGCACATAACGTGATTTATCTGATAACTTTAGCTATAAATTGGATTCAGACTATTTTTCCCACTTATCCAGCCCTAATTCTAAAAGTCGTTCATAAATCCGATTTAAACTTGGCAGAGGGCTATACGACAGGAAGTTGAGAGAAGCACCAACCGCCCATGTGGCTGTGAGAAGCTAATGTGTAAAAACAAACTGCTAGTTTGACATATTTCGAAAATGTTAGAGAAAACGACATGCCAAGAAACTAACTACTAAACAAAAGGAAGCTAACATTGTGGAACATTAGCATGTATAAAAACAAATATTCACGAAGGAACTTCGTTTTACGTTATTGTGCAAAAAGAGTTATGGTTGAAATAAACATTTTTGTGTGTACAACGTACAGTTGAATCCACGTATTCATAATATGTTACATAAATAATGTATAGCTGGACATACATTTTCATAAACTGAGTGATAATTTATTCGACCATACATTATTTACAAAATTGTGTATCAGTATGTATTGAACTATACATTATTTTTATACATCAGTTTATGAAAGTGTGTGTTCACCAATAGATTATCACACAGTGTTGTGTAAATAATCTGTAGTTGAACACATTATCACACAGTGTTGTGTAAATAATCTGTAGTTGAACACATTATCACACAGTGTTGTGTAAATAATCTTTAGTTGAACACATTATCACTCAGTGTTGTGTAAATAATCTGTAGCTGAACACATTATCACACAGTGTTGTGTAAATAATCTGTAGTTGAACACATTACACGCAGTGTTGTGTTAATAATCTGTAGTTGAACACATTATCACGCAGTGTTGTGTTAATAATCTGTAGTTGAACAAATTATCACACAGTGTTGTGTAAATAATCTGTAGTTGAACACATTATCACGCAGTGTTGTGTTAATAATCTGTAGTTGAACAAATTATCACACAGTGTTGTGTAAATAATCTGTAGTTGAACACATTATCACTCAGTGTTGTGTAAATAATCTTTAGTTGAACACATTATCACTCAGTGTTGTGTAAATAATCTGTAGCTGAACACATAATCACACAGTGTTGTGTAAATAATCTGTAGTTGAACACATTATCACGCAGTGTTGTGTTAATAATCTGTAGTTGAACAAATTATCACACAGTGTTGTGTAAATAATCTGTAGCTGAACACATAATCACACAGTGTTGTGTAAATAATCTGTAGTTGAACACATTATCACTCAGTGTTGTGTAAATAATCTGTAGCTGAACACATAATCACACAGTGTTGTGTAAATAATCTGTAGTTGAACACATTATCACGCAGTGTTGTGTTAATAATCTGTAGTTGAACAAATTATCACACAGTGTTGTGTAAATAATCTGTAGTTGAACACATTATCACGCAGTGTTGTGTTAATAATCTGTAGTTGAACAAATTATCACACAGTGTTGTGTAAATAATCTGTAGTTGAACACATTATCACTCAGTGTTGTGTAAATAATCTGTAGCTGAACACATTATCACACAGTGTTGTGTAAATAATCTGTAGTTGAACACATTATCACTCAGTGTTGTGTAAATAATCTGTAGTTGAACAAATTATCACACAGTGTTGTGTAAATAATCTGTAGTTGAACACATTATCACACAGTGTTGTGTAAATAATCTATAGTTGAACACATAATCACACAGTGTTGCGTAAATAATATGTAGTTGAACACATTATCACACAGTGTTGTGTAAATAACCTGTAGTTGAACACATTATCACACAGTGTTATGTAAATAATCTGTAGTTGAACACATAATCACACAGTGTTGCGTTAATAATCTGTAGTTGAACACATTATCACGCAGTGTTGTGTAAATAATCTGTAGCTGAACACATTATCACACAGTGTTGTGTAAATAATCTGTAGTTGAACAGATTATCACACAGTGTTGTGTAAATAATCTGTAGTTGAACAGATTATCACACAGTGTTGTGTAAATAATCTGTAGTTGAACAGATTATCACACAGTGTTGTGTAAATAATCTGTAGTTGAACAGATTATCACACAGTGTTGTGTAAATAATCTGTAGCTGAACACATTATCACACAGTGTTGTGTAAATAATCTGTAGCTGAACACATTATCACACAGTGTTGTGTAAATAATCTGTAGTTGAACACATTATCACACAGTGTTGTGTAAATAATCTGTAGTTGAACACATAATCACACAGTGTTGTGTAAATAATCTGTAGCTGAACACATTATCACACAGTGTTGTGTAAATAATCTGTAGTTGAACACATTATCACACAGTGTTGTGTAAATAATCTGTAGTTGAACACATTATCACACAGTGTTGTGTAAATAAACTGTAGTTGAACACATTATCACACAGTGTTGGGTCAGTAATTTATAGATGAAAACAGGATTATTATAAATTTTTTTGTAAACAATGTATGATTTTTGAACAAATAAATCGCAACCAAATGTGTGAAGAATTATTATTTTTATAATACTGACAGTTTATTATATTATATAAAAAGATTATTACTTTTATAATACTGACAGTTTATTCTACTGCATACAAAATAACTATTACTTTCGAAATACTGAGAGTTTATTCTGCTATATATGAAATGAGTATTACTTTTAGAACACTGACATTTTATTTAACTATATGTGAACGAATTATTACTTTTATAATACTGACAGTTTATTCTATTATATGTAAAAAGTATCAATTATGTAACACTAACAGTTTATTCTACTATATATAAAAGAATTATTACTTTTATAGCACCGACAGTTTATTTTACTATATGTAAAAAAATTATTACTCTTATAGCCTGACAGTTTATTCTACTACACATGAAGGAAGTATTACCTATATGATACTGACAGTTTATTCTATCTATATGAGAATTGTTGCTTTTATAACACTAACAGTATATTCCACTATATGTAAAAGAATTATTACTTTTATAATACTGACAGTTCATTCTACTATATAAAAATAGTACTTGTATAATACTGACAATTTATTGTACTATATAGTATATATAAAGGAATTGTTAATTTCATAATACTGACAGTTTATCCAACAATGTATAAAAGAATTATTACTTTTATAATACTGAAGTTTATTTTCAGTGATGTCGAGAAAACCCACTAGTAGAGAAATATATATGCAAAAACGGCTCGTTTGGGTTGAGAAAATATTTTACATGGAAGAACGAACAACGTTTCGACCTTCTTGGGTCATTGTCAGGTTATATGTAAAATATTTTCTCAACCCAAACAAGCCGTTCTTGCATATATATGAAGTTTATTTTACTCTACGTAAAAGAAGTATTACTTTTAAAATACTAATATTATATTTTACTATATATAAAATAATTATTACTTTTACAATACTCACACGTTATTTTACGATAGATAAAAGAATTGTTACTTTTATAATACCGACAGTTTATTGTAGAAGATGTAAAAAAAGTATTATTTATATAACAGTGACAGGTTATTTTACTATATATAAAAAACATTAATTTTATAATACTGGCAGTTTAATTTCCTATATCTAAAATAATTATTACTACTACATATATAATTATATTTGGAGCAGAAAATTAGAGCGAGTTGACAAGATAATAAGCAGTAAGAATGGTATTATCTTCCTACGATGTGAGTGAACCCTGACAACGACAATAAATGTGTTTAAGATAATTTCTCCCCAATAAGGCCAGCTGAGCTTCACTGGACGAACGAAACGAAATAAACGAAGCGATTAAACATGACGTATGAAGCGCAGTTGCACGAAATTATAGTTTCACGAAGAAAACAACCGAAACTATTGAATGTCATCCGTCATCATTATTTTGCGATTTCCAAAAGCTTAAAAAGTAGAAATTAAGTTTCCAAGGAATATCTGAAAATAAAACTCAGATATATCTAAAGTTTTGTAATGACCAAGAATTCCATCCAATTCCAACATTATTTAGTTCAACAGGGAACTTAAACCATTGTCTTAGTCAAGAGTTCCTATAACTATTTTATTCCCTAATGATTAGTTGATCGTGTTTTTCGTATTATGTAAGGTGTACTTAATTTGTTGCCGTTTTCGCAGTACCCCTGAGAACTGTGTGTGTGTGTGTCATCATGACTGAAGTCACAAATACTTTATGAGTGAGTCGGCGGCCAATCCGAAGATGATTTATAACGCTCAAACTCGGGTTTCGATACCCGGGTTGTAGTGAACACATGAACCATGCGAACTACGAGGATCTTAAGTTGTTTTTTTTAAATCGTCATTGAGAAAAGTGTTCATATGAAGCTATTGTAAAACTAAACGAAAAATAACACTGGTTGAATTAATGTGTGCAGTGTCAGCATTTTTAATAACAGCAAAAGAAAAAAGAATCCAGTTTCATGTAAACATGACTGTTTTGTTTTGAAACAAGATTAAAAGTTAAATTAAAAATTATTACACAGATTAATATGTTTAGTTGCTGAATTGTTTTGTTGCATTTTGGACAAAATTAATCGAGGTCCATCATTATTAACGAATTACGGGATTGACCGATAAGTGTCACATTATAGCGCCCCACAACTGAATGTCATGTTTATTCTGGAAAGAGTTTCGATCCAGTTATATGTGAGGTCAACTTATTTAAACCGTTGAAAGAAAATGAGTCTTCATTACTTTATGGTTGAATAACACTATGTAACAAAATGTTTACTTTTTTTTGTTCCTGGGCAGAAAGTGTTATTTCCCAATTGTTTATGCCTAAAGTAAATGGAAAAGACCTATTTTTCTCTTCAAACTTTGCTTTTGTGACCTGGAAGCGGATAACGAAAACATGACAGGAGACTATATTTGGGGGCTGACAGGAGACTATATTTGGGGGCTGACAGGTGAAAGTGATTTTACATTACAGTCGCAAATCTTGAAAAACTACTCACTTCTAAACATTTTAGTGTAACTTTAGTATAAATACATGTAAATCTTGATTCATATGTTGTTTTATTCAGACCTTATGTGAATGTAAATATGTAAATTTGCCTGTTTTTACATAGAAAATAGGTTAATTTCTAAATTTCATTATCCAGATCACAAAAGCAAAATTTGAAGGGAATAATGGCCATTTTCTGTACTTTTACAACATAAGCAATTAAGAAATAACACATACCATCCTGGAACAAAATTTATGTTACATTGTGTATGCGACTATATGAAATGAAAGAAAGCGTAATGAAGTTTACAAAGGTTGGTCAGATTCAAGGACGTAGAACTCTTTACGTATAATACTACAAGGCTTACTTGTAATGACGAGAAACCCACTTGAAGTAAAAATATATCTTAGGACGGCTGATATGAGTATTAACACTTTCACTTTATTGATAAAGCAGAGAACAACGTTTCGACATTCTTAGCTTATCTTCTGTCCCGAGATACATCAAGGTTTAGCAAATACGAACTTTAAAAAGTTAAGAAATAATAAAGTTTTCTGTATAATTGTGTCGCGCCCAAGGGAACTTCGAGCTATCGCTTTCGGACTGAGCGTCGCCCAGTTGTTGGCTTGCCAAGCTGTTGGTCTGATTTTCTGTGAGTTGTGATCCGTTAGTAAAAAAATAGGTATGTCAAAAAAATCACACTCCGCACTTTGAAACGGTACGTGTAAAACAAAAGTCGCAGTCAAATCAAACTATTCAATCGGAGTAGTCCAAGAGTTGGCAGTTAGTTGTGTTGACTTTCATCTAGTATTTAGTTTCAAAATCAGCGCAAGATATCATTCACTGGACAACTAAAAAAAATTAACTGTCACCAGGTGGCTCAGCGGTAAGCTAAGAACTTATAGAATTAGAATTTGTGGCTCGTAAACAAGTTCCTAGGGTTGTAAACCCGCAGATAACCGCTGTGCCACTGAGACTCTCGTAAGGGGAACTTACGTATAGAAAAGTTCGATATTTAAACAATTCATCACGCAGAAGAAATACTTTTTGAGCTTTTACAAACAAAAGTGAAAGAATCAGTAACAATAAGTTCATTCAAAGTAAGGGGTTAACAGTGCAGGAACTATTATTATTATTGTGAACAATAGAGTTTAGTTTACAAGATTGTGAACTGTATTATTGTTGGAACTCGTGAACAATAGAGTTTAGTTTTCAATATGAGCCTGGCATGGCCTAGCGCGTTAAGGCGTGCGCTTGGTAATCTGAGGGTCGCGGGTTTGCGCCTGAATCGCGCCAAACATGCTCGCCCTCCCAGCCGTGGGGGCGTTATAATGTGACGGTCAATCCCACTTTTCGTTGGTAAAAGAGAAGCCCAAGAGTTGGCGATGGGTGGTGATGACTAGCTGCCTTCTCTCTGCTAAATTAGGGACGGCTAGCACAGATAGCCCTCGAGTAGCTTTGTGCGAAATTCCAAAAACAAACAAGTTTTCAATATTGTGAACTGTATTATTGTTGGAACTGGTGAAGAACGGAGTTTAGTTTATAAGATTGTGAACTGTATTATTGTTGGAACTGGTGAAGAACGGAGTTTAGTTTATAAGATTGTGAACTGTATTATTGTTGGAACTGGTGAAGAACGGAGTTTAGTTTATAAGATTGTGAACTGTATTATTGTTGGAACTGGTGAAGAACGGAGTTTAGTTTTCAATATTGTGAACTGTATTATTGTTGGAACTGGTGAAGAACGGAGTTTAGTTTTCAATATTGTGAACTGTATTATTGTTGGGGCTTGTAAACAACCTACAGAAAGTAAAAGTTTTGTAAATATTTTTAAATACAAATAAACAGAAATCAGTTAATATTTGTTGTGTGTGTAATTTTTACAGAAAGCAATATTAGGCTATTTGGTATGGAAGGACGGACTTCTAATTTTAGCGGTTTAAATCCATAAACTTACTGTTGTCTCACCAGGACACTTGAATTTTTGTTGTTGTTTTGAATTAAGCACAAAGCTACACAATGGGCTCTCTGTGCTCTGCCCACCACGGGTATCGAAACCCGGTTTTGAGCTTTGCAAGTCCTCAGACATACCACTGAGCCACTGGGGGACCAGGAGACTTGAAAGTTGGAATTAAGTCCTTTGATTAGAGTTTGGTTACAAACATTGTCAACTTGGCTTTGGTTTCGTTTTGAATTTCGCGCAAAGTTACACAAGGACTATCTGCACCAGCCTTCTCTTAGTTCATAAAAGAGCAGCACGAGGGTTGGCGTTATAAAACTAATTTCTCTCTCCCTTTATCCTATCGCTTTAAAATTAGAAACGGCTCGCGAAGGTAGCCCTCGTGTAAGTCTGCGAAAAATGTAACGAACAAACAAACAAACTTACATAATAGATCATAACAAATAATTTAAGAATTTCTATAAAAAGAAAAGCGACCTAGACAGGATAATAACATTGGCGACTATCCATACTGATAATTGGTAAACATAAGCACTGTTATTTGTTTTAAAACATTCTCACATTTGTTGCTATTATTTATAACAGACAAATCTAAAGTACTTTTTAACTATGCAAAACCTGTCACGGTTTTGAACTTATACATTGTTTATGAACTTAATATATATTTGAAAGGCGTGGAGGATTCGAATCCGCGATCTACAAATAGCGAGTAAAACGCTCTAATCACAAAGTATTCAACATACGGTTTCAAAAATACGAGTTATGTTACAGTTTGACATTTAGAAATAAGCGTCTGAGGGCAGCCGACTTTTATGAGAATTTAACTTGAAAGTTTGAAATGGATATAATTTGGTATCAGCTTATTTCGTATAGATTAAGAAAATAGATATCTGACTTGTAGTTTAACCTTATCAAACCATCTGAACAGGTTTAGAGTGTTGGCCTCATATCATCTGGTAAAACATTGGCTTGGATTCGTAATGGGGATCACGAAGTCTTATAACACAAATGGAGGTTATTCATAAGACATAGCAGTTATTTACAAAATATTCAAAGGTTTCTTGTTTCTGTTTGTTTTTTGAATTTCGCGCAAAGTTACACAAGGACTATCTGCGCTAGCCGTTCCTAATTTAGTAGTGTAAGACTAGAGGGAAGGCAGCTAGTCATCACCATCCACCACGAACTACTGGGCCACTCTTTTACCAAATAATAGTGGGATTGACAGTAACATAATAACGCCTCTACGACTGAAAGAGCGAGCATGTTTGGTGCGATGGAAATTAAAACCCGCAACCCTCAGATTACGAGTCGAACGCCATAACCCACCTGACCATGCCGGGCCTCGAAGGTTTTTGGATATACTTATTACATCTTCCGGGAAATCTGGAAATAATAATATGAATGTATTTGCCAACCGTTACTAGTTGAGTCACTACTTTAAGTAGGAAATGGAAGGAAGTAGAGATTACAGACTGTGTTAACGAAAGTTGAAAAATCACAAGTTGTGAGACGTCAAGTGTTAAGTAAAGCAGGCTAGAATAACTTTAGGTCTGAGTTGCTTTTAAATTATTAAGAGCAGCTAGGTGTATCGGTATAAGTATGCTTGGGGTTCAAGGTTTGAAAATCACGTACTAATAACCTAAAAATTATTATGCGAAACATTGTGGCATAATATAGTTTCCACATGTGTACGAATAGCTGAATGGCTACATTTGTGTACCAGTATAGCCGTCCTAAATGTTCACACACTCTAGTTTTTAGGTAACGTCTTTTTTGACAATGTACATGACCTTATGGTCACTAAATGGTTACTTGTACAAGGGCTTTGAACGATTCTCCACCAAATTTGTACAGTCGGTGCCCAACCAAGTATTCTTTATCGTACACCGAAAGTTCACGACACTGGATACATTCCCTGTTCTATTCTCTCAAGCTCAGCTTCCTGTAATTAGAACTTCTCCAAACATACTGTAGTTGTGTTTAAAGTCGTTATTCTGAGTATGGTCATCGTAACAAATAATTTCATCTTTGCCACTGAAATCTACAGACATTCACTCTTCCGCTAAATATTTTATGTCCACTTTTGCCATTGAATTTCTCTATATCAACAACCCTTATGGTGGAAGCTTGAATTCTGTCTTTCCCCTAACACTGAGAGTATCTTAGTTTCATGAAACTTCTTCCCCTCATCACAAAGTTCAAACATTTCCTACTTATTGACGCCATAACGATTGAAGCTAAATAGTATCGAGGTTATGGTGGACCCAAGTTACTTAGCTGTACATAACGTCAGTGATATAAGTAACCACTTTACCTGTACACAACGTCAGTGATATAAGTAACCACTTTACCTGTACATAATGTCAGTGCTATAAATATTCACTTCACACGTACATAATGCCAGTGACATAAGTAACTATGTCATCTGTACACAATGTCAGTGATATAAATAACTACTTCACATGTACACAACGTCAGTGGTATAAGTAACTACTTCACATGTACACAACGTCAATGATATAAGTAACTACTTCACATGTACACAACGCTAGTGACATAAGTAACTACTTCACGTGTACACAACGTCAGTGATATAAGTAACTAGTTCACATGTACACAACGTCAGTGATATAAGTAACTACTTCACATGTACACAACGTCAGTGGTATAAGTAACTACTTCACATGTACACAACGCTAGTGACATAAGTAACTACTTCACGTGTACACAACGTCAGTGATATAAGTAACTACTTCATGTGTACACAACGTCAGTGATATAAGTAACTATGTCATGTGTACACAACGTCCGTGACATAAGTAACTACTTCATGTGTACACAACGTCCGTGACATAAGTAACTACTTCACATGTACACAACGCTGGTGACATAAGTAACTACTTCACATGTACACAATGTCAGTTATGTGATTAAATGCTTGACAGAGCATCAGTTGGGTCAAAAACACAGTAATCAGTGCTCCCGAAAAACATTGAGACCATACAAGAGGTTATGACGTCATTTATAATGTCACGAACAGCCGTCACTACGTTCACAATGTCAGATAGTCTGATTTTTACTACATTCAAACTATCACGCAATCCATCTTGCTGGGTGAAACAGTTATATAAAACTTCTCACAATTGAAAGCATCTGTGTGCAGTGGTGGGTGAATAATGCTGGTTTTTAATGTAACGGCAATGTGTTCCGTTAGTATTACTGGACACCTTGTATACACGATAAAGTAACGAAAAACAAATTAAAACTATACGAGATATAAGAGATTTACAGACAATGTGTGAAGAAATACTAACACCAGGTGCTAAGTGAATAAAACTTTTAACTTCAGACGAAGTTTTTCCCTAAACCCTTTCGCATATCCTGTTTGTTAAATTTGAATACCCGAGTAACATACAACCACAGAGGCGTGTCTAACGCCTTATATTTAATATAACAATGTTAGTAAATTTTGTACTGTTGTAAAACAACGACGTTTGTGGAGGAGATGACAAAACAAAAAAATGAAAACTGCCAGGCAAACTATAACAGTGGTAAATCGGATTAAGTCAAAAGTGTGATTACGAAAATGAAAATTTGGCTTTTAAACCAAGGGGAGAAATTGACCTTAGACTTAGAGTATATAAATGGGACTAGTGTTCTAGGTTCACGTGACCAACAGGCTGCTAATTTCTCGTCTGAAAAACGTACAGAGACAAATTGGCAAGTCAGTATTACAGTTTATTGCATGCCATCTGTGGTTGTAAAATGTGTCCCTAATTTCGCGAGAGATTTCACGACTGTACAGCATAAAACAAAGATTACAAGCAACGTAATGTATAACAAATTGTGTAAATAAATAGGTAAAAGTAACTAATGTGAAAAAAAGTAAAAATTGCAAGAAGAAAATCCGACGGCTTTGACTGTCTATAAGTAACAAAATGTTTTCCAGTAAAAATGCCCCTCGTGTCACTACTGACGTGTTAAATCTGAAAGTTTTTCTTGATTATTTTAGTGATTTGTTGGGAGGCAACTGGGTGAAATGGAATAGTTATAGTTAGCTTATTATATTAAGTCTTTTGTGGCAATGTTTCGAGATTAGTTCAAGACAGAAGGCCTGGCATGGCCAGGTGGGTTAAGGCACTCAACTCGAAATCCGAATGACGCAGGCTTGAATCCTCGTCGCACCAAACATGCTCACCCTTTCATCCATGGAGGGGGCTTATAATGTTACGGTCAATTCCACTATTCGTTAGTAAAAAGAGTAGCCCAGGAGTTGGTTGTGAGTGGTGATGACTAGTTACCTTCCTTCCCTCTATGTACTCTGCTAAATTAGGGACGGCTAGCGCAGATAGCCCTCGTGTAACTTTGTGCGAAATTCAACAAACAACAAACAAAAGTTCAAGACAGTAAATTCTTTGAATTTGGAAGTGAAAACATCTGTTATCACTATAAATGCTACAACTGCAAACGATTGAACGACATAAAGCGGTGGGGGTGGAACATATCAAAACGTAACGATGACAGTTCGTTTGCGTATACAGAAGAGTGGTGACCAGTGTGTCAACATTGGTGAATAATGTGTTGACAGTAATGACCAGTGTGTCAATAGCAGTGGCCAGTATATTAACAGTAATGACCAGTGTGTCAATAGCAGTGGCCAGTATATTAACAGTAATGACCAGTATGTCAACAGTGGTGACAACTATGTCTTTTTAAAGCTGAGGTCTTTGTTAACAAATGACCGGCGGTTACTACAAACGTGTCGAGTAAAATATTGAAATAGGTTAAATGTTAAATGAGAATTAACAAATGTACTTAGTACTGTTACCAATAGGCATTTCTAGCAGGTTATTAGTATTACTCGCATTCAAGCTGGGAAAACATCTGGCGTTCTGCATAGCCAACAAACAATTAAGCATAATAAGGCGCCCACTCTGGTTCCCATAGTAACACCGCATAATTGTTTATGAATGGTGTTATTAATAGTAAATATATTTACGCTTAGTCTGTAGCCTTTCACTGTTAAATTAGGGAGGCCTAACGCGAGAGAGGAAATGAGTAAATCTACCCGATGACCACGGATGGTGTATCAGTTTTTAAGCCGTAGTGAATACAAATTCGTATTCTGTTTTTCCATTTATTCATTCTCTGAATTTATGATAGGCTTAAGAGACCTTTACTGACCTATAAAAATAAGTAGGTCAAAATGGTACAGCTACAAACACACGAGAGAAAAACACGAGTGGTGATTTGAAAGCGCCCAGTTTGGTGGTTCAGGTGTTTCTCACCAGGTGTTGTCGTTAGTCACCAACCGTTGTCCTATTAAAATATAATAATTACCGAAAAAAATGAAGCAAACCGTCTTTCAGTGGAATTTTAAAAAAAATCAACTTTTTTGGGTGCACTCGGAGAAGGCCTAGCACACAATTTATACTACAAGTAGTTAGAGTTTATATATATAGACATACTTTTGAAAAAGAAGAGAAGTGTAGGACCAGTGTCTTCTAACCTAATATTTATAATTAGTTTCAAATATATGTAACTGACGTATTATTTAAATCATTTATAAACCTTTGACACTAGTTGATCCCTGGATTTACGATGCAAAAATCAGGGGTTCGATTCCCCTCGGTGGACACAGCAGATAGCCCGATGTGGCTCTGCTGTAAGAAATAACATACACACACTACATGAAATGACCAAGTACAACAGGGCTTTACTCTAACACGAAAGACTACTTGAAACTGTACAAACCTGGAGTTAGTGCGCGCGACTGGAAATTGAAGGGTCGCGGGATCGAATCCCAGTCCCACCAAACATGCTGATCCTTTCAGCTGCGGAAACGTTATAATGCGACGGTCACTCTCACTTTTAGTAAAAAAAAAGTGTAGCCCAAGAGTTAGCGGTGGGTGCTGATGACTAGCTGCCTTCCCTCTAGTCTTACACTGCTAAATTAGGAACCGCTAGTGCAGATAGCCTTCGGTTAGCTTTGCACGAAATCGAAGAAACAAACAAACATGAACTATAGAATGATCAGAACGTATTCTTCAGTGTATTTCTCTCTCTTTCTCTTATAGGTATTCAGGTATTGATGACCCAGGAGGGTCAGGTTTCGTTAATCTCTTCCTCCTTCCTTGGTTTTACAACTGTCAAGTGTATTTATATATTGTACACGAGGGCTAGAGTAACCCACACTTACTCAGGCCCCTTTCAGGGCAATGTCTATACACTATCTACACTTGGTGTAGATAAATCATTTCTCTTTATAAATTGTTTACATAATTATTTGCACTTGCATCAGTTAGGTATTAACTGTAAAACTTTTATATAAAAATCCTTTCAATGTTTAGTAATTAACCTCTAAACTAATATGAAGTCTAGTTTATAAGTGGCCTTTTTTATTATTTATATATTTATAAAATATATATTAACTTGTGAAAGGTCTGACCTCATCATGTATACAGTACTTGTCAAGTTCGCTTACGAGCTTATTTTTTTTCTCCAATTTTTATTAAAATAGTTTATTGTACTATGTAGTAATTTATCTACTATTATTTCGATATGTGCGTATTTATGCATAAATTCGGAAGATATTGTTCTAGGTACTTTATAAGCTCTTGTGAGTAATATGTTTGGTATTGTTCGTAGTAGTTTTTTGCTTACAGGAGCTGCATGGTCAATGACAGGTCTAATGTATGTTTTATATATTTTCTCAATGATGTCTGCTGTAGCTCCAATGTTTTTACTGTAGCTCCAATGTTTTCACTGTAGCTCCAATGTTTTTACTGTAGCTCCAATGTTTTCACTGTAGCTCCAATGTTTTTACTGTAGCTCCAATGTTTTCACTGTAGCTCCAATGTTTTTACTAGTTAGACTACTAGCGCAGTTTGTTCTTCGCAAAATTTTTGTTTTAATGTTATTTATGTGGTTTACCAACGTTAATTTTGAGTAGAATGTAAGTCCTAAACATTTTGGAGATGTAGCAGTCTGAAGGAGTGCTTCATTCATATGGATCTCTGGTTGTTTGTTTTATGTTTAATTAATTTTATGAATACTACTAGTTGTGCTTTTTTATTTTTATTCTATTTCATTGTGGTTGTATGTTTGTGACTGCTATTTCTAGTGTTGGTACATTTTTCTAGATTGCTACATCATCTGCAAACTGTGATGAGTATCAATTATTTGGATCTTTTAGAGACATATTATTCACGTACATGGTGAATAGGATAGGGCTAACCACCCCTCCTTGAGGGACACCAGCTGAGTGAAACTCTCTGAGAAGGTCCCTTCAACATAAACTCTACATATTCTGTTTTCCAGAAAGTTAGATAGCCAGCGAATAGTTTCCCGCGGTAGTCCCATTTCTTGTATTCGGAACCAAAGACCGTTATGCTATACCAGTGTTGCACGAAGTCCGGCCCACGAGGAGTCATTGAGTGGCCCGCGATATCCAACGGGAAAGTCAAACATAAATAGTTTTTTGTGTGTTTGTGTTTTTCTCATAGCAAAGCCTTATCAAGCTATTTGCTCAGCCCACCAAGGGGAATAGAACCCCTGATTTTAGCATTGTAAATGCTGAGACATACCGCTGTACTAGCGGGGGGCCCATAAAGAGTTCGCGCCTGCGCGAAGATAAGCACTATAGAAGAATATGCATTAGATTAGATACTGGATGGTTCCATATTTGTGTCGAGCAACAAAGAAAATTTAATAAGCAAATCTCGTTAATACATAGGCATTTAATCATTGGCGCAATGACGTAATATTTCCGTAATTACGAAATCTCACGCGTTCCAATTATTCTTAGAGATTTACTTACGAGCCCTATTTTGATATTATTGCGTAACAAATATGGCAGCTAATCGTAAAAGAAAAGTTGACAATGAAAACCGGCAGTTTTATGATGATTTGACTACACAATACTGTTTTGTTCAACAACAGAAGAATATGATTTGTCTGCTGTGTCATTCGACAGTCGCAGTGGCGAAGGTATCCAATATGTAAAGCGTCACTATGAGTCGAAGCATAAAGATTTCTACAACGTTGTCGGTGATGAATTGAATCTCCGGTGGTTGCTGAATCACCAGCAGAACGTTTTCCAAAGCAGTCAGCAGATTTAGGTGCAGCATGTGAGGTCAGTTACGATATTTCGTTCATGATAGCGAAATCTGGCCGATCGTTCACTGATGGTGATTTTGTCAAGTAATGTGTGATTACAGCATCAAAAAAGTGGTGTCCGGAAGCAGTTTGCAAGCTACAGATGGTGGCTTTGAATCGTATGACAGTTCAACGAAGAATTTCACACCTAACAGCAGACGTGACAAGGCAGCTTACAAATAAAGCAGCCAACTTTGTCTACTTCTCTTTGGCAGCAGACGAGTCGACTGACATCAGTTCAACAGCACAGCTACTAGTTTTGTTCGTGGTGTGTCGTAATCGTTTGATATCATAGAGGAACTAATCGGCATGGGTTCCACGAAGGGTCAGACAACTGGGTCTGCTCATTTCGAGGAGACATTACGACTGTGTAGTAGTGTTTCATTGGATTTCACGAAACTGGTAAGTGTGACAACTGATGGAGCACGAGCCATGACCCGAGAAAGTAGCGGGCTGGTGTCACTGTTGATGAAGCATTGAGGAAAGCAGAACAGACAGTTGGTGAAGTTACACTGTATTATTCACTGACAGAACCTGTGCAGTAAAGAAGTTGGTTTTCAGGCACTGGCAGCATTAGTGACAAAAACCATGAATTTCATCAAATCACGACGGCTCATTTACCGTCAGTTTCGAAGTCTTGTTGAAGAAATTGATTCAGACTATGGTGACCTTGTGTATCCCTGTGAGGTACGCTGGCTGAGTCGAGGGAAGATGCTCAGAAGATTCTGGGAGTTGTTGATGAGGTGACAGAATTCCTCAGAAGCAAGAAGAAAGATAGAAATACTTTCCATGACTGATCCAGCATGGTAAGCTGATTTGACCTTTCTGGTCGACATGACACAACACTTGAATGATCTGAATTTGAAGTTGCAAGGCAAAATCAGCTTGTCTGTAGCTTGAAAATCACGTCTCACCTTTCAAGACAAAGTTACAGTTGCTCCGGTAACGAGCAGCATCAGGCAACTTCTTGCACTTTCCCACTTTTCAGTCACAGCTACAGAAGAATCAGAACATTGACACACAAGTTGGGAAGCTAGATACCTTGATTCAATCCTTCATAACTCTGGCCAATGCAGATTGTTGATGAAACTTTTTGTTGATCCGTTCAGTGTGTCAGTGGATGACTTGTCAGCAGAATATCAGCTCGAACTTACTGATTTCCAGGCATCTGATGAGCTGCGTGCTATTAACCGAGAAAATAGTTTGCTTGATCAGTGATGTCGAGAAAACCCACTTGTAGAGAAATATATATGCAAAAACGTCTCGTTTCGGTTGAAAAAATATTTTACATAGAAGAGTGAACAACGTTTCGATCTTCTTCGCTCATCGTCAGGTTCACAAAGAAAGAGGTAACTGATAGAAAGCTGACCATATGTTTGGAAAGGGTGTGTAACTGAGCGTCGGAATGTAGAGGGTGGTGTTAGATGTTTGAATACATAGTTTATTTATTTTATTATATTAATATAGGTATAAAGGCGTTCCTTTATATTGGTTTATTTTGGGTTTAAGTTATTGTATAAGTAACACTTCTTTAATTTTGCGTTTGTTTATGTTTGTTTCTTTGTTTAGTATTTGAGTGTTTTCTATGATTACTTGCAGTATTCGTAAATGTATGAAGGTAACTTTTTATGTTCTTTGAATCTGGTTTCCATTTTTCTACTTGTTTCTCCAATATAGAAGTCGTGGCAGTTATCACATTGTATTTTATAAATAATGTTGGTGTGGTGTTTGTCAGTGTAGTTCTGACATAGTATAGACCTTAGTTTTGTGCCTGGTTTTTGAATAAATTTAGCATTAACTGGAATGTTGTATTTTGTTACTAGTTTTGCCAAATGTTGGTTATTTGTTTGCTGATGTCCTGAATATATGGAATACAGCAGTATATGGTTTCGTGATTTTTTTTATTCGTGAGATATATTTACTTTTGTTGGTTGATTTTGCTTTTTGTATAGTTGTGTGCGTATAATGTTTGGCAGCACAATAGGCTTTCTCGCATCTGAAACTAAACAAAAACAACACTCGCAATCAACTGACTGATGATCATTTGGAAGCAGTCTTGCGTCTTTCAACGTCAAACATCAAGCTGACATTTCGAAGCTGGTAGATGACATGCAGCACCATCCATCGCACTGACTTTGTGACAGTTGACGTATCATAACATTTCTTAGAATAATGTGCAAACTCTTTGATGTAATCATTATTTGTGTGTTCTTAAATGTGATGTCCATCTTGTGTGACCAACTGTGGGACGATTTTAATCTTCACTTTTTTGTGGCCCCTAAAGGTTACAAAAAGTCTGTTTGTGGCCTCTGACTCAAAAATTTGTGCATCACTGTTCTAAATACTAATTAAGCGAAGCAAGGTGAAATTGATTTTTTATACTCGTAAGTTTCGGTTCCGGATTGTGGTTTCCGTATCAAGCGTAAGTTCTCAATTTTAACTTTATGTTATATAAAGCTGTCTGTATTCTAACTACACATAGTCGTCGCATATTATCGTTATAAAGGAAGGAAGCTTATTTCACGAAAATTGGATATGACAGAGAACTTGACTTGCGAAAGTTGATATTAAAGAAAAAATTCCGGTATTTGAAGAAATTAGTTTTAAAAAAATTCAAAGGACGTAATATCTACTAAAAAAATTGGTTTAAGGGTTTTTGTCCTTATATTACAGCACAAACATGTGTTAACACATTTTCAGATTCACTCTCCATATAAAAATAACGTTGTCACCAAACATAGAAGTTAATTAAAAGCCATTTACAAATGTCACGTTTCTTTTTGTGTATGTGATTGAAGTATTAGTGAATTTTACAACATGCAAGAAAATACATTAGCAATTTCAGGTTTAGAATATTAATAAGGATTTCTGCTTGCAAATAAAGAAATGTGTTCCACAATATTTGAACAACACTATATCTGTTATAACCAGAGCGAATAATTATTAGCGGTTTACGTGTCGTTAATATTGTCTACATTTTGTTATAAAAGTGTGTATATACACGAAATTCATTTATGTTACTGTGTTTTATATAAAGTTCTTAAAAGAAAGTTGACACATAATTTTATTAACTATAACCTGAAGGTAGCGCTCTCGAGAGATGGTTTGTCTTTTAAAACCTATTTCTACTTTAAAACTGGTTAGTATATTTCACTAATAGAATCCTAACTACAGAATTAAGTTGTATATTAGTTCTCTAAACGTACTTAACTGTTGCAGAAAAGTGCTTATGTATCAAACTTAAATTAACAAAAACGATACATGAAATTCTTAATATAAACGGAGAGTTTGAAATCCATTTTTTAAACTTGAAAAAACAACATTGCGACCCATAAGAAAATACGAATATTATAACCGTGAATGTCACTTTGTCCGATAGATGTGGTTCGTCCTCGGGTTCACATATGTTCTGAGAGAAAGAAATCACAAATACACAGCGATTCTTAACGAATTTGTACATATTGTTCGAATTACCATTCTCCACTTGCACATTTAATATAAAAATTGTCATCATACGAAACGTCACACTAGTGCTAATACTGTTCAGGAATCGTTTTTACGATATCGGCGAAACATCAAAACATTCTAGTCTAATAATAATTAAGTACGGGCATTCTACATTAATTTGGTCTCCATGAGGAAAGGGACTATTGGTCCCAATGGACGTCTACTCATGAAAAGATTGCTCTAATGCCTTTTTGGATTTCCGTTGCACTAAATTCGTCAGCGTATAGAATTGCTCTTTGTCTCTAATATCAATACTTGTGACGTGTTCGAAACAGCAAGGAAGAGAAATATCACATTTTTGGGGTAACTTTATTTTTTTTCAAACTTCCTGGAATTTTTCCCTTTAGCTTTAGGAACGGATAAAGAAATATTGAGAGGATCCAACGTCAACGTCTGTCGACTTGTTCGTGAAACTGTCTGGCAACTGTTTTGTTTTCGAAACTGAAACCACTTACTTGGCTGTGATCGGTGGAAAGGAACATGGTGTGAAAAGTATTATCTTGGGTCTCGTAGTTCGTCAAATTGTCAATGGAATGAAACCTGTGCTTTTTTCGGCGAGGACCAGTTTCAGTCTTCGTTTAGTTCGTGCTCTCGTTTCTCCTTTATCAAACAGCAGGACAGGGATACCTGTCAGGGCTAACTGTCATTCTTTCTCTGGCTTTCTCAGATACAGATTGGCCAGACACTGGCACACAAACACAAATGTTTTGATGGCTACGAAAAACGTTTTGACTTCGGTTAATTCGTTGCATAAGTTATTTAATTCATCTTCTAAATCTTGTCGAAAATCCGCATCGTCGAAAGAACCACAACTGATACTTTTGTCTGTCTCCTCTACATTAATTCGGCCCAGAGAACCACATTTTTCTGTTGGTTTTTGTACGGCTACCTTTTCTTTAGAAGATGGTTCGTGTGAAGCTTCTGAGAAGATGATATTGTTTAAATAATCCGTATATAGAATACTGAAAGTTCTATTTTCTGAACATGAATCCACAAAGTCATCTTTTTCACAAGAAGTATGTTCAATATTTGACACATGATCAGAAATTTCCATGTTTATGCTATTATTTGAGATCGTTTTTTCCTTTATAAATATTCAATGAATTAATTCTTTCTGTTGGTCCATCCAAACTATGAAAGGTGGGAATTCTTTCTATAACAATCAAATATTTAACACAAAACCCTTGAAAGTCGTAAGTATCTATATAATACTCCGTGTGGTAATTTCTTCATGAACTTGTAACATAACCCCCAAATAATACAAGATTGTTTTTTTTCTCCCTGTAGGGCCTGGCATGGCCGAGCGCGTTAAGGCGTACGCTCGTAATCCGAGGGTCGCGGGTTCGCGCTCGCCCTCCCAGCCGTGGGGGTGTATAGTGTTACGGTCAATCCCACTATTCGTTGGTAAAAGAGTAGCCCAAGAGTTGGCGGTGGGTGGTGATGACTAGCTGCCTTCCCTCTAGTCTTACACTGCTAAATTAGGGACGGCTAGCACAGATAGCCCTCGAGTAGCTTTGTGCGAAATTCCAAAAACAAACAAAACAATTTTCCCTGTAAATAATAAAAAATGCAACAGTAAATAGATTTTATTTTTATTTTTACTAGATACACAAAGTATTTGTATACATTCGAATGAACGAGGTTTATGTGAACTTGTATGAAGCAACACTTTCGTAAAGTTAATTTTAAACGCCAAATTCTTTTGTTCCAACAATCTGAACATATCATAAAATTTATTTCATTTTATTTCTAAATTATTTCATGTTATATCTCTGAAATCATTAACGACATTAAAAACTACGAAATTTTAACACTAACTTTCCGAAAATTAGGCTACTCTAATATCTGTAATAAAATGGAGTATTTACGATTGAAATGAATACAATGTTACAATACTTTACACAGATATCGAAACATATGTGAAATTTCTTTTTATATCTAGTCCTGTTTTTAATAACTATTTATTGTCCGTGATAACGAGAAACCCACTTGAAGTAAAAATGTATTATCAAGATGGCTGGAATGGGTATTAAAATTTTAAGTAAAGTGAAGAACAACATTTCGACATTCTTATGTCATTTTCATGTCGACAAAGGAAAGTTGCAATGATTTTAATGTTGTACTCTTTTTATCGTAAATAAATGTTTATAAAAATGACGTTTTTACATTATTTAAAGGTGGGGTAATATTACAGGTATCATTCTCGAACTGATAACTCATTTTCAAAGCTATAACTGTAATGAAAAGCCTATCATATAACTTGAACTCAAGAGTCATAACTGCAAGCAAAGGCCTATTCTAAAATATTCGAATAATTAGCTCTCCAAAGTGGTATGTAATGGTCAGTGATACCGTGAAAAATATTCTAAAGTTATTGTAGGTTTTTCTAGTAATGGCAAAAGATAAATATTATAAAGGCAAGAACCCTCCGTGATTCCCCCAGTACAGTGGTATGTCGGCGGATTTATACCACAAGAAACCGGGGTTTGATACCCATGGTGGGCAGAACACAAACAGCCCTTTGTGAATTTTTGTGTTTAATAACAAACAACAATGGCAATCCTTTGTAATAACCCAATATTTATTTTCGAATTGATGAACTGGAAATTCTAGGATAAGCAGAAATCCGTTTCCAGAAATACAGTATTAATCTGGTACGCTACGAATGACTCATTGCGTTATTGAACTACTCCGAAAAATTAAATGTTACTCAAATAAATAAGAAGGAATCTTTAATATCCACAACACTTGGAACACTTTTAGGTAGGGACAATCTACTAGTCTATTTATCAGCTATATTTTTCTTTATAGGCAATACCAAGCATACAACCCGATTCAACTTTGTTACTCAGCACGTTATCAGTAGTACTAGCCTACCCTCAAAGAGAAATTCTTTTAGGCACGATAAAAGTAAATCCATCTTCGAGACTTTGGACGTTAACGAATACGTCAGTCGAAAAGGTGTGACCTTCTGAGTTCAAAATTGCAATTAAATCTCAAATACATCAATAAATGACGGAGTTGTGAGCTAAACGTTTGGCTTAAAAAACAAACAAACAACAACAGCTCAGAACTGTTCTCCGAGCTGCTATGTCGCGGCTAAAAATAACAGTGAGAGCTAGTTAGTATTAACCCTACAATACTGATAAACAGTATGTTTTCAAGGCGACATCGGTAGAGAGATATCAGAAAATAGTATTAAGATTTTAAACAAAAGGGAAATAAATATTAATTATCTGTATCCACATAATTATTCCTGTTATCACTGATTAAATACGAAAAATAATTCACGTTAACTACAGGTTTTGAAGAAAAGTGTGAAACGAAGATTCGAATCTTGCACGACAGCGATATTCGTGTGAGACAGGTTTCAAACGTTCAGTGAGTTTTTTGTTAACGTTATTGGAGCCGAATCAACTTTAGGGTTAACACCTATCTTACAGTTCACGTCGTATTACCATATAAGACAGAAACAACTTTTCCAATCCAAGTTAGTACTTCCAAATATTTCTTTAATATTCCTGTTCAGTTACTTACTTGTCGTTTCGCCAGCCCTTCTTTTTTTCACAGGTACAACTTAAATACCTTGATTATATGACACTGAAGGGTTATTCGAATTTACAGCTCCCAGCCAAGTTTACAAAATTCTCTCCAAGATGTATATTACATTACGTGAATAGTGGGTTGCACGAGGTGTAGGCTTATATTAACATCAGTCTTCAAGTTATTACACTGTCCACTAGAATGGTGGGCTCTCGCTAACACAGAAGTAATCTTACAGGCTCATCAAGATAAAATCGGAGTTCCATAAGCGATGAGCACAGTCAAATATAGTCCGTTATGTCGCTTTGCATTTAACAAGAGACAAGTGAGCATAACCGTTAGTCCAACTAATTTTATCGTATTGAGCGATTATATATTTCTGCCAAAAACCAGCGAGTAAAATAAGTTACTTTTCATGTTAATTATAGTGTCGTTAAATAAACCGTTTGTACAACGATGAGCTGACGAGTAAACGAAATTCCCCTATGGCATTCATATAACCGCTGTCGACCTGAAAATACCGGCTTTGAAGACCTACGGGGCTGCAGAAGTATTGTGGATTTCTTTTAAAGGGCCCTTCACGCGAAGCAACAAGTTTGATAGTGTAACAAGCTTTCTTTGGCTGTTTTACCATTTTCAGCCCTTATAGAAGCCTGTTTGTTTGTTTGTTTTGGAATTTCGCACAAAGCTACTCGAGGGCTATTTGTGCTAGCCGTCCCTAATTGAGCAGTGTAAGACCAGAGGGAAGGCAGCTAGTCATCACCACCCACCGCCAACTCTTGGGATACTCTTTTACCAACGAATAGAGGGATTGACTGTAACATTATACGCCCCCACAGCTGGGAGGGCGAGAATGTTTAGCGCGACGCGGGCGCGAACCCGTGACCCTCGGATCACGCACGAGTCGCACGCCTTACGCGCTTGGCCATGCCAGGCTAATAGAAGCCATCTTTAAAACTTTACTGACAGGAGCTAAGTGTAAGATTTTAACACAAGATAACAAAAAGTAGTACCTGAAAAATACAGTCAAGACATAATCGCTGCCTATATTTACTTTGTACAACCTCTCTACTGGCCTGAACGAGACCAAAACACTTAGAGAGACCAAAGTAGGACAAAAATAAAACAAATAAAGAGAAATTCAACGAATGAAGACATTCTTGATTTATTTTAATCCATTAATTTTAAACAATTATGTTATAACTTTTTACAATTTGATTTACGTAATCGATGCCAGGATAAAAATATTTCTTCCAATCTCAAAAATCCTGACAACTGTTAACACGCGAATAATAACCTACAATGTAAAATAAGAATCAGTGATGTCGAGAAACCCACTTGTTGAGAACTTTTATATGCAAAAACGGCTGTTCTGGGCCCAGAAAACACTTCAAATAGAAGAGCGAACAACGTTTCGACCTTCTTCGGTCATCGTCAGGTTCACAAAGAAAGGGTTACTGGTCGGAAGCTGACCACGTGTTTGGGAGGGGTTGTATAATTGAGTGTTGCAATGTAGAGGGCGCGGTTTGAATATATAATTTTGTCTATAATATTAATATAGGTATAATGGTGTTCCTTTATATTGGTTTATTTTGGGTTTGAGTTGTTGTATAAGTAAGGCTTCTTTAATTTTTCGTTTGTTTATGTTTGTTTCTTTATTTAGTATTTTAGTGTTTTCTATGGTTATGTTGTGTCCATTTGACTTGCAGTGTTCGAAAACGTGTGAAGGTGACTTTTTATGTTCTTTGAATCTGGTTTCCATTTTTCTACTTGTTTCTCCTATATAGAAGTCGTGGCAGTTATCACATTGTATTTTATAAATAATGTTGGTGTGGTGTTTGTCAGTGTAGTTCTTACATAGTATAGACCTTAGTTTTGTGCCTGGTTTTTGAATAAATTTAGTGTTAACTGGAATGTTATATTTTGTTACTAGTTTTTGCCAAATGTTGGTTATTTGTTTGCTGATGTCAGGAATATATGGTATACAGCAGTATATGGTTTCGTGATTTTTTGATTCGTGAGATATATTTACTTTTGTTGGTTGATTTTGCTTTCTGTCTAGGTGTCTGCGTATAATGTTTTCTACGGTTTGTGGAGGAAACTTATTAATGTTGATGAAGTGTTGTTTTATTTTATCTAATTCATCGTTAATTTTATCTGGTGAGCATAGTTTTATGGCTGTATTTATCTGGTTTCTTAGTATGTTGAGTTTTTGTTTTGTTTCATGTGCTGAGTCCCAAGGAATGTATAGTCCAGTATGGGTGATTTTTCGGTGGATTTCTGTTTTGAATTGTGTGTCGGTTCTTATAATTTTGAGGTTAAGAAATGATATTTGATTGCTTTCTTCCTGTTCACATGTGAAGTTAATGTTGGGATGTATAGAGTTAATGTGAGTGAAAAAGTTAAGTATGTGTTCTGTAGATTCGAATCCCGCAATCGTGTCATCTACATATCTGTACCAGTATAGTGGTGGATGTAATGCTGTATTAATTGCTTGTGTTTCAATTTGTGTCATAAAAATATTGGCTAGAACTGGCGATACTGGGTTGCCCATGCTTAGGCCATTTGTTTGTATATAGTTTTGGTTGTTGAACATGAAGTTTGTCTTTATTGTGGTGAATTCTATGAGGGTTGCTAACTGGTTACTGGGAATGTCTATGATCGGGTTAGGGTCTCGAATATAGAGTTCTAAGGCTATCTTGCAGGCTTCTGTTGTTGGAACTTCTGTGAAGAGGGATATAACATCGAAACTGGCCATTAAGGCTTTATGATTAAGTTGATTTAGATTGGACTTGAAATTAAAAGAGTCTTTGATGAATGAGCTGGCTGATGTTGCATATTTGGAGAATGCCCATGCTATGTATTTACCAAGATTGTAGTTAAACGATTCATATGTTGACATTATTGGTCGTAATGGACAATCTGGTTTATGAGGTTTGGGGATGCCGTATATTTGCGGTGTGCGTGAGTCGGTTTTACGTAGGTAGGAATAAAGTGTTTGTGAAATTGTGTTGGCTTTTTTTTATTTGTAGTAGTAATTTGTTTAGTTGCGTCTCATGTGTCTTTGTTGGATTTGTGTGTATTGGTTTAAATTTGTTCGTGTCTGATAGGATGTTATTCATTTTTTGTGTGTATTCATTCGTGTTCATTATTACTATAGCGTTACCTTTATCTGCTTTTAGAATTTTTATGTTTCTGTCTTGTTTTAGGTTTCTAATGGAATTAATGTCTCTTTTTGTAAGGTTGTTTTTTAGTTTTCTGTTTTGTGAAATTATGTTGATAGTTTTGTAAGAAAATTCTTTGAAAAAATCGTTTAAGATAATGTTTTTAGGTGGTTCTGGAAAATATAAATTTGTAATTTTACCTGGGAAGTTTGGCAGTTGGATGTCAATAAAGTTATCTAAGTTGTCTTCTTTCTGTTTGTTGTTTTTGTTTTCTGTAGAAAGTATCACAAGTCTCCTGGCTAGGTCTTCTAAACATGTTTTGATTTCTATGGTTGGAATGTACCTTGGTGCTATTGCGAAGTTGAGTCCTTTGTTAAGTAGATGTATCTCGTCTGTGTTTAATTGTCGGTCAGATCTGTTAATTATGAGGTTGGTCAACGGTTTGTCATGTTGATGTCTTTTCTGTTGCTTACATCTTAGTTTTTCAAGTTTTTTGTTGTGGCGGATCTTTTTGTCTCTATCGTTTTTAGTATTGATTTAATTTATGTTTCGTTGTATTAGTCCGTAAATCTCTGGTTTAATGCAGCATGCTAGTTGATAGTCTAAGTTCATTTTTTGTTTTTGTAAGTCACAAAACTAAGGTCTATACTATGTAAGAACTACACTGACAAACACCACACCAACATTATTTATAAAATACAATGTGATAACTGCCACGACTTCTATATAGGAGAAACAAGTAGAAAAATGGAAACCAGATTCAAAGAACATAAAAAGTCACCTTCACACGTTTTCGAACACTGCAGGTCAAATGGACACAACATAACCATAGAAAACACTAAAATACTAAATAAAGAAACAAACATAAACAAACGAAAAATTAAAGAAGCCTTACTTATACAACAACTCAAACCCAAAATAAACCAATATAAAGGAACACCATTATACCTATATTAATATTATAGACAAAATTATATATTCAAACCGCGCCCTCTACATTGCAACACTCAATTATACAACCCCTCCCAAACACGTGGTCAGCTTCCGACCAGTAACCCTTTCTTTGTGAACCTGACGATGACCGAAGAAGGTCGAAACGTTGTTCGCTCTTCTATTTGAAGTGTTTTCTGGGCCCAGAACAGCCGTTTTTGCATATAAAATGTAAAATAAGACTTGTAACCATATAATAACAAAATAATATTTGATTGGTGTTTCATACAAACAGCTATACTGGAAAAACTTGTCACTAAAGGAATTTCAACTTCAAACAAATTAAAGTCTCATAAAAGTAAAAACTATTATGAAATATATGTCGCCAAAAGACAACAGTTAAACTGTACTAGTTTTGTCTCAGTAATTTAGGTAATAGAAATATTTCGTGCACACTTATACAAACGGACGCTATTGAAAACTATCTAAACAATTTGACACGTGAAGACTGCTTTTATAAAAGTCTTTTAAAGCCCGGCAAGTTCAAGCGATTTATCTCCCATCAAGACTTAGCCCAAAAGCCTAGGGGTCAGTGAAATCACAGTCATAAGGCAACGGGTCTCAGCTCAGTAAGGATCAAAGCGCATAATCCACTCCACAACCACACGTGTGTAAGGAACAGCCACTGAAAGAAATAATTTTGTTTGTTTCGGATATTTACAAGGGCTATCAGGGAATAACAATCAGTGATGTCGAGAAACCCACTTGTTGAGAACTTTTATATGCAAAAACGGCTGTTCTGGGCCCAGAACAGCCGTTTTTGCATATAAAAGGGCTATCAGGGTTGGTAGTCCCTAATTTTAAAGTGGCTACAACAGCGCTAACATCCAGCCCTTGAGGCACTTTTATAATCTAATTTCTATGTCGCTCTTTTGACACAGACCCAAAGTGCGAGGCGCGATTTTAAGGCAACATGCTGCGAGTTGTAAGACCTCCGATTCAAGGTTCAGAACGCTGACCACTGTCCAGTCAGTCACGTGATAAATTACTTTTGTTTTTTTCACATATTACGTCTAAAGATTTAATTGCTTGCTTGTTTAAAATTAAACATAAGGCTACACAATGGGTATCGAAACCCGGTTCGTAGCGGTACAAGTCCGCAGACATACCTGTGTTCTGGGAGGGACGTGTAAAGAGAAACAAAACTAAGACACTTTGGACGTTTTCAGCAAAAGCTCGTTTCTCAAACACAACAAAATTAACCAACTTAAGTAGAATGTAGCTTTTATTGATTTGAATGCTGCAAGTAATAACAGTCCTGATTGCACATATAAAGTAAAATTCGAATTTTAAAAACCTTCGACGACATGCAAATAGCCCTTCACAAAACATCGCATTCAACAACAAACAAATCACTCCATTCACTTTATGAAGAAACATAGTGGGACAGAGATAAGTGTGTCAACTTTCAACACAGTGGATACCCCCGCTTATTATGCTCTACAATAAACATATAAATCATAATAAACAAACACTTCATAATATCGAAGATATCAAACACTCGTTAAGAAGTGGCCTTGACCTTCAGCTTTAACTTTTAGGTAGAAAAACAGAAAACTTCAACGAAATATTGGTTTTTGTTTCCTTTTTCGAATTTCGCGCACATTTACACGAGGGCTAACTGTACCAGCTGTCCCTAATTTAGCAGTGTAAAAATAGAAGGAAGGCAGCTTGTTATCACCACTGACCGCTAACTCTTGGGCTACTCTTTTACCAACGAATAGTGGTTTTGATCGGGATACTATAATGCCCCTACAACAACAAGATCAAAATGTGATTGTTTTATTGGTTTCTGAAACCGAATGTTAGCAACAAATTTAAACTTGAATTAGCATCATTTCTCTTTACTGACGAGCTTAATTTATTTGTTTGAAGTTATGGACAAATCTATATTACGGGCTACCTGTGCCCCTCCTCCCCACACACACACATACATACATACAAACAGATTAGCCGCTGAGAAACAGAAAGTTAACGGTAAATTGTTGTGGTGATATGTCATTACACTTTGTTATTCATTATATTCACTGATAGGTACATATTTTATTTTCACATGGTGAAACAAGATACCAGTTTCTTGACATCTCTTTTGGCACAACCCTTCCTGATGTTGAGCAACAGACAAACAGGAAAAAAAACCAGCCAGCCAATCAATTTACGGAACTTTTCGACACAAGGGTGTTGTCCGTTTTTGTTTTCAAACGAAATAACGAGATTGACTATCACCTTTATAACTCACCTATATCTGAAAGCATATTCAGTGGAATCACGTCTCGAACCCTGGCTCCCAATATGTTAACCACTACGCCACGCCTGACACAGATTCTTTATATTTAATTAATAGCTTCAAGTTAAAGAAAAAGGCATCAAAAGGTTAATCATAGATAACCATTCATGTATAACTTATGAATAATTTTCATCATTTCTTGTGATGGTTCTGTATTATTCAGAAATAATCCAAACTAATTTAACATTTTACTAGCGAATATGCTTATTTTATAGATACATTTGTTTCTCGTAATTTCTGTTTTATTTTTAATTAAATATTTTTGTATAAAACAATTTTCAACAGCTACTTCCTTCGTTTTCATTTTATAAACATGTTCGGCTAAACAGTGAATTTAATTTAAATAGTTGAATCAGACACCGTCAGAAAACCGGTACTTTATCAGAAAATAGTGACACAAGTAGAACGACAGTAGAAATTGAAATATATTGACATCTTTTTTTCTTTTGATTGTTTGTGTTGAAGCTCGCGAAAAGCTACACGAGGGCTATCTGCGCTCGCTAGCCGACCCTAATTTAGCAGTGCAAGACTAGAGGGAAGACAGCTAGTCATCACCACCCACCGTCAATTCTTGAGATACTCTTTTGCCAACGAATAGTGGGACTGACCGTCACATTATAACGCCCCCAATGGTGAAAGGGCGAGCATGTTTGGTGTGAAGGGGATTCGAACCTGCTACCTGCAGACTGGGAGTCAAGCGACCATAACACCAGAGCACGGACGAAAGACATGTAAAACGAGGAAATGAAAACAAATTAAAAATTAAAGTAAAAGAAATAGTTGATTTATGATCTGAGGTGTAAATGAATCATGGATATAACATACGTGCACCAGGCACGATAAATTATTGAAGACTTAAAAAAATATTACACAAAATTGGGAGAAAAAAAAAGAATGTTTTCCACAAGAATATTGAATGATCAGAATATTACAATTCTTAAAAACAATAATAATAGCAGTTGTTGTTGTTTTGAATTAAGCACAAAGCTACACAATAGGCTATCTGTGCTCTGCCCACCACGGGTATCTAAACCCGGATTTTAGCGTGTAAGTCCGCAGACATACCGCTGAGCCACTGGGGGGCTAATTATAGCAGAATGAGTGGGTAATTATGGTGGAATATATTTACTGAGTACGAGTTACGAGGTGTATGCTTCATTATTAGAACAAATGATCCAGAATTACATGTTAAGTATCATTCTGGTGAGATTAAAAATATATCAAAGCACAAGAAAAGCCACCGTGATGTATGGGGTGTTTTAAATAGGAGTGAGGTGATAAATTTCAGATCAAATATATGTAATGATATTAAGGTTAGACAAAATAACGTCTATTTTTACATAACATGAAGAAACAGGAATAGAACATACATGAAAAGAAATGTGGAAATGATCATACAAAAATAGAGAGAACGCAGAAAAGATTAACAAAGCGGTAAAGAAATTGTTAAGACTATTTTTGAATTATTCTAAGACTGTTCTCGGGTATAATTCTAGAATACGAAACAGGTGTTTGGAACATAGCTAGTGAAATTGTTTGTTTGTTTTGGAATTTCGCACAAAGCTACTCGAGGGCTATCTGCTCTAGCCGTCCCTAATTTAGCAGTGTAAGACTAGAGGGAAGGCAGCTAGTCATCACCATCCACCGCCAACTCTTGGGCTACTCTATTACTAACGAATAGTGGGATTGACCATTACATTATACTGTCCGGCTGGAAGGGCGAGCATGTTTGGCGCTAAGCCGCGACCCTCAGATTACAAAGCGCACGCCTTAACGCGTTAGGCCATGCCGGGCCCAGCTAGTGAAATACAAAGGCAGCAAATGAAAAATAAGATAAAAAATTACAAGTACAACGGAGTTTATAAATACATTCTGAAGTAAGAGGTAAATCCATTTTATCTAAACCAGTTACATTATAAAAGATTTAATAAGGGTAGCAGTATTAAAATATGATATTTAAAAAGCACAAAGGAATAAAATACTCATCTAGTGAATAAGTTAAGGTTTGTAGTTTCTATCAAGATAATTTATAAACAATGACAGAGTCGACTAGAAAAGATGGAAAACACAGTTAGATAAGAAAAAATAAACATTGAAGAACATATTCCGAGAAACAACTGAGTTTTTAAAAGTTTGTACGTTTTTATTATGTCGCATGAAAACTAAAGAGTAAATATTTAAAAAAATCTTAAAGTTTGTTGAAATTATCCATTTTCCCCAAATCTCAAAATAAGGAAAGACAAAACATGTGTACGTACGGCCTGGTACCAATACAGAGGTTGGATTTTTCCAACGTTAGCTCGTCGAGTGTTGTTGAGTTGGAATATTTTCACCTTTATTCTGTTCCTGCAAAAGTGAAGGAACCAAAACAAAGGTTTATTAGACCGAGTGAAGGTTCCACAAATGCACCCTTTACGCATTAGAATCCTGGAAGCTCTTGGCTTCTGGATTAAATATTATGCATTCTTATGCTTCTAGAGAGAATGATTTTCTTAATTTTGGTACATTTTTACTGGGAAAAATGGAGTAGCTCGTGCTTCGCGCTTCCTACGTCACTACTGTGATAATTTAAATCTCAGTGTAAAAAGTTTTTCTGCGTCGTTTAGATAGAAATTAAGGCTCGTTTCTTTTATATCATAGCCAAAGTGGTCTACTTTCTGCTGTGCTCACCGCGGAAAATGGACCTCCGGATTTGAGTGTGAAAATGAAATGATAAGACATCTTATTGGTAGGTTAAAGCTATTTAACAACAACAAAAAAAAACTTTTCGAGTGTTTTATTGAATTAAAATAATGAACATTAAACGTGGTTATCACATTATGTTTAGCAACCCAGAGGTGTCTTGGTTAGAATAAAAAATATCTAATACACAACATGAGCAAATGAAATTAATTTTGTATTCACAAAAATGAAGGAAAAAAAGTAAAGCTTAAATCGCTGAGCTGGCGATCCGACTTCGAATCTGTGTAATACTATGAAAAAACATCCCCCGAACTCTAAGCTGTGAATATAAGTGTGACGGTAAATGAACGGTGAATGATAAGGTGCTGCGATTGGTTGTTTCGTTTCTGGTCGAGTCGATATTTCCAAATTTGATACAACTTAAAATAGCCTTGCTATAACTTCACAACTATAAATACAAATTATTCACAACAACCACAAAAACGAAAGTTAACAAAAATGATATCCTATAGATTGTGTTAGCTGTTTTATTAATACATTGCTCATTACCAGCATTTTCCATGTTTGTTATTTAACAAATTGAAGCTTCAACAAAAAAACGTTCATGCATTCACTTTATATGACTTACATACCGTCATTAACTTCATTAATCTGGCACTCTATATTCAGATTTATCTTCTCAAATACCGTGGTTTTGACGGAAATTTGTTTAAAGAATCATGCTTTTTATTACATATGTATATTATGCGAATTATGATAATAAATTGCATTTTTCTTGTTCTGCAAACGTCAACCGCATAATTATAAGAACAGTTTTTATTCACTCTATTCATATATTGCATATCTGTAGAAACAATTATAATTTACTTTTGCATATTTTCACGACATTTATTGATTTACAAGAACAATTTTAAAAATGTTAGTTCATCCAAATTCAACAGTGAGTGCAGCACAGCAGATGACACTCTGGTACAAATTTCTGCATTTTGTCAACTCTAATGTGTTATAAGAGTGAAAGTCAAACACTATTCGGAGTGATAAGAGTAGCCTAACGGTGAGTGGTGTTGACAAGCTGCCTTCCTTCTATTATTTCAAAATTAATGACATTAGCGCAAGCAACACTCGTGTAACATTGCGTGAAATTTAAGACAAAAACTGTTAACGTGATATGATATTAAATTTTGTTTTTCACAGTTTTCATACCAGTTTTTTCGCGACAGTTCTGTGTTACATAACGACCGTAACGTAACTGATAACTATCAAACACTCTGTTCTGACATGGCCAGATGGTCAGGGCACTCGACTTGCAATCTGCGGGACGAGAACTCGAATCCCCCTTTCATCCGTGGGGTATTTATGACGTAACGATCAATTCCATTGTTCATTATCGGTAAAAAAAAGCCACACAACAGTTGACGGTGGGCACTGATAACAACTTACCATTCATTTAACTTTACACTGCTAAATCAAGAACAGCTAGTACATACATCCCTCGTGTGGCTTGGCACGAAGTTCCAAGAAAACTGAACCAAACGTTGTACGGTTTTCCTCCCTAAGCGACATCTGCCGACAATAAGGAAAATAGAAATTTTCCTTCTGTCTTAATTGTTATTTTCTCGGACTCTTACTAAACAGAACCTTTACCGACAAAAATTAACATTTTATAAACTATAGGAAAGCCATACTGATAACAACTACTGAGGACAGGTTCGCCATAAAATAATTAATCCAAACAAAAGATTGTATGTTTTTCTCTAAGATTTAATTTTAGTTGAAAGATACGTAAATAACAACTCTTAAGATTTAATGCAAAGTCATGTCATCTTTAAAATTAATTTAAATTCTTTTGTTTATCTTCTCACGCATTATTGACATAAGACTTCTTATTTATTTATAGCGTTGCTCAGTACAATTACAGTAAAATAATAAAATATTTATTTTTACCTAGAACTAGATTTTCTAATCAGTCTACAGATAGCGACACTCTGAAATTATCTGATAACCTCCTAACTATGTGAGGGTCTGATTGTTACTAGTGTGGAACCTAATTTTAAGTTGTAGATAAATATAATTTGGGTTTATATTGTTCGATTCTTCAATGAATGTTTGATTTTTTTATGAATTAGTTACGAAGCTTCACCTTCCTTGACGCTGCATTTGTCCTGTTAGATTATTGTTATTTAAAGGGTTAAAATTGTTCGATGAGGGGCGGTAACGTTAAAGGCGATTCAGCTAATGATAGAATATTTACTAGTTTTATTGAGACCCCTTTAACTTCATCACTTATTAAAATTAAAATTTTTGTTAAAACTCAACAAAACTAAAATTAACGTAGCAACATGCCAAAAGAAGACATGTGCACGTGCTGTGGACTGACTGACACCTCTACCCCACAGTTTCACCTCCACTGTTTATTGGTACTTTTCCTTCTCAGGTTCCTTCAGATTAATCTTGTTCAGCATCACCGAACTACTAGGAGCTGGAAAGTTAAAGTTGAAGGCCATTCACACAGTGAAAAAGGTTTAAAATATTATAGTTCTGTACAGAAGAAAAATGCACACTAAATCTGAACACAAAATCTCAATTTAGACCCAATTTATTTTTAACATTTTACTAATTCCTGGACAATTAAGATTCAAGCCACCTAAAATTTGCATAGCTTTTCTTTTTCAGTTAAATATAGAATTATAAGAAAGTTAACTGTTTAACAAGTTTTACTGCTATTCATTTAATGTTACTATAAAAAAATTACCTTTGAGAAAAAACAGAATAGTATTCAGTATAAATCTTTACAAAGTTCTTAAATGGAGAAACATGAAGTAGGCACTTCTTCACGTGCAGCAAGCTATATGTAGACTAAATTACAAACTACAATACCCATATAGTAAGACAGTACAAACAATTAGTGATGTAAAAAACCCCAGCAAAAAGCACAATACAAAATTATTAAAACAATATAAAAGTAATACAAAGAATGGCAAACAAAAACTTAATCACAGCCAACATTTAAAGAAAATATTAAGAAAGAGAAAGATACCAGTACAGTATTATAAGCAAAAGACCATGGAAACATTTCAAACAAAAATACAGTAGTATTCTTACTGTTTTGTAAGAAAATATTAAAACTCCCACAATCTTAGAGAACAGTATGATTATGTAAAGTTCCTTATAACACTATTTCTTACAACTAGAATATTACAATAGCCTGTTTTGTTTATTGTACTCAAGTTCAAATTCAGTCCTCCACAATAACAGTTAAACACGTTCACAAGAAACAACAGAGTTCTAAACATTAATATGGATAATACCCGATACCATTTTTAACAAATGACTTGAAGGTCACCATTTATGAATCCTGCTCATTCTACATAAAAATATATGGCAAACCTATTTAGTAGAAATATACAATTCTGGTCAAAACAATGCTAAACAGAAGTAAAACTAAATTGAACCTAATGTTAAGAGCTTACGTGTGTGTTAAAATTTTAATGTTCATTATAAGATGATTTGTTTAGGTCACTTCAAGATTAAAATATGTCATGTAAGACAATATTACTATAACTGTACATTTAGGTGTGTCAAGTTATTGTTATAATATTGTTGTAAATATCTGCTGAGGTTTTTCACACAATGAAATTCAACAGATAACCATAGTAAGTTAATTTTAAACTTTGACTACATACATGTCTGTCTTGGAATTTTATTTTTAAAGTTATGTATTCTGAACTAAGTAATCACGTGCAAAATACTGTACACAGTTGTGTACGTAGTCATTTACAAGTTATGAAAAGTTATATACATGGTTGTCATGTATACAGTAAATTTAGAATAACTACACATTGTGTATAGAATCAAATTAAAACAATTCACTTTACACTCATCCATATATATTTCAAAACTGTGGAATATTGCATACTGTTGGCTGCAACTAGGTAAGCTACGAACTAATCAAATCTACCCAAATGTACACTATAAACTATGCACATCATAAAAATGATAACATCTTAGCTAACAGACTGTTATCAAATTAAATTTTCTACATGACAAAGAAAATGAATATAAAATATAGTACAACTATCTTGATGTTCCTGATACAAATTTAGAAAAAGGTAAATAACTTATATATGACTCTTAATATTAGAACTACATTACTTAAGACAGATGTGCTGGTACAAATTTATAATGATTCTTGGATGTTTTCCATTGTTCTTTTAGCCTGAGATTATTTCTTTTAGACACAAATTTATTCTTGCTTAAAGTGGGCAATATAGCTTACCTTCGTCACACTTTAATTTATAAAAATACAACTAAACCTTGTTACAAGTGTATACAAGTTACACGTACTGCTGGTAGCCCTGCCTAGTGATCATACAAACAGATCTTTTATCCCAAACAATATTTGTACTTCAAAATATTAATGCTATTTGACTTTTCTGCTTGTTAAACATAATACTGATTCACAGCAGTTTTGATAAATTTTAATTAAAATTGGCTCTTTTATCAAATCAACATCCAAATTTAGCATTATAAATTACAACTATACTTCACAAATTATACGAAATAATATGCATCAAATTTGAATCTAAAAACACTAAAATTTGCCTGAAAATAATTAAATGTTATATGAATAAACTAGAAACAGTTCATGGTGAAACACAGAACTGCATTACTAAGAAGACGAGCGTGTGTGTTTTCTTATAGCAGGCTGTCTGTTGTGTCAACCAAATGGAACTGAACCCCTCATTTTAGCATTAAGAATTCATAAATTTACCACTGTACCCGCACAGAAACAGAGTGAATCATAGAAACATTCTGTTTATCTTTTAGTTTGTAGATGTTAAATCAATCTAGTGATAAACTGATGTCATTAATCATTTTAGTTTTATTACACAAACTAACAAAAAGTTCAAAATATGACGATAATTGCATGTATATTATGATTGAAACATAATTGGACTGAATGTAAATATATCAGCATCAAAAATTAATTTATAAACATAAAACTGCTTCTGTAATAACTTAAACCTATAAATATATAATCATGTAATTTTCATACTTCTGTCCAGAAATACATTTCTGATGTTTAACTTTAAGTATTCCCACAAAAGATTATAATATTATAATGTCCCTTAGCTGAAAGAACAAGCATTTTTGGTTGGACATGAATTCAAACCCAGTACTCTGGACTGTGAGTTAAACTTGGAATATATAAGACCAAAACACAGTTTTGTGACTGATAGATGAAGATTTCACAAAAATATCAGAATGAATCTGAATGAATATTTGTTTGACATCAACTTTCCTTTCATTCATTTTTCTTATTTTTGTCAACAAATATAATAATAAAAAAATGTTCATTGTAGTTAACAAAATAATTATTTGATATTAGCAAAAGTTTTGTTTCTTCCTAATTCATAACAACATTCTTACATCAATTTGACATTGGATCAGGCCGTACAATCAGTCTTCACAACATGTGGACTTTGCTGCAAGTAATTATGAAAGGGAAAAGTATTCAACAAATTCCAGAAACAAAATTATATTTGGTACAGTATTTATATTTATAAGCAACAACTTTTAATTTAACTTTACATACATGCTACCAAAGATATGTGTATGAGATATGTTTGAAAATTTGTATATGATTAATTACAATCAGTTTTCAAAACTACAATAAACATGCCTCAGACTGATATTGTCATAAACATCAAAAACTTTATATTCATCAGTTATAAAACCTGACTTCAGGCTATTTGTGTTGTTTACCTTCAGTGTAAACTTTTGCATCTAGTGTATTGACATTTATAATTTTTCAAAGGTACACTGGATATTTACATTTAAACGACATGGGTATCAGCCAGGATTCTCTATAGTTTTGACAAAAGAGTACACTTTGGAGAGATGGTGGTGGGCTAAAAAAAATCCATTCATAAATGATTTATAGAATCAAGAAATTTAAGGAATCAAGAAAAACTTTCTTGTTTGAAACATCAGATTTTGGAGAAAAATACATCACACACAAAAAAATTTCAATTTCTATTAATGGGACAGTTGGTGAATATCTTCTCAGTTAAAATGGTCTGTTGCTTGTATAACCAAGTATTTTATCTAATAAAATATGATCTTTGCAACGTTTTACATCTGTTGGTGAAAAGTGACAAAGCTAATGAGAAATTCTATGAACATATTGTTTATGGAAATTTTGATAAGCCAGTCTCTAATATTTTTGGAATTACAAGAACATTCTTTTGAATAAAAAACTACTTGCCCTAAAGTTTACTCCATGTGAATAACTAAAGCATGAACATTTAGCATGTTCAAGAAATAAATTACAAATATATCTTAACAGCAAATCTTGACTTTCCCAAAATAAATCTGACCATATTCATTCCCTCTCTAGTTAGTTACAAGTATCCATAGAAGTAGCTTCTACATCTTACAACAATAAAATTTCACATAAATAAGGAAGTGTAAAGTACAATACAACTTTGTCATGAAACTATGTATACGACTCTTTGAATGTTAACCCATTCATAGATATCCCTCTTTGTGTGACACTTGTCTAGTTGATATATTTCAACTAATGATATGCTACGACTACTCAGTAACAACTAAGTGATTAGCTTTCATTATGCTCCAGATGCCACATGTAATGTGTAGAAATTCACACACCTATATGTGGTGCATTAATACAAGAGTATTATGATGTTGAACAACCAAGTTACTGCTATTATGTACCCTTCTTTATTGTTGACATGATTTTACTGGTATTTACCAAAACCAAGTTTTGTGTGTCTGCAGCATTATTGCCATTAGAAAACTTTCACGTCCAAAGCACACCACTCTTTCGTGCGTATTCCATAAATCATACAGTACATGAAGACGATGCTTTCACAATGCATGTTAGAACAGTTTAATAGCATGTATAATATTTAAGTATTGCTTCTGGTTGCTTGAATGTTATTTATTATTTTGTACCAGTAATTGTATTTGTTTCATTCTACACCTTCTTAATTCTATTACTACGTGTAGGGGTTGGAGGGTGTTATCACAATTGTAGATTTACATTCGAAATTTTATTGAACCATTATTTTATGAATATATGTAAATAGACGTGGTAGCAGATTGTAAATTGTAATTCAAATGTAATAGTACACAATAATTAATTAATTTAAAAATAAATATTAAAACAAATTCCTAAATATCAATTTTTGTTTGTCATGCACTATACTATATGCTTCTTTGGTTTAAATTATATTTCTGATATCCAAAGGCAAATTTTTTATACTTTTTAACAAATAGAAATTTAAATTACTGAATTTTGACAAACTAGAATATAAAACCTCCTTTCTTAACTATTTTCTGAAATATTACTATATTTAGAAAATCAAAAAAGTTAATTCTGTCCATTTCTTTGGTTTTTGGAAATGACTGTTTACACATTCTTACTTTGTTCTATGAATAGGCCTGGCATGGCCGAGCCCGTTAAGATGTGCACTCGTAATCCGAGGGTCGCGGTTTCGCGCCCGCATCGTGCTAAACATGCTCGCCCTCCCAACCGTGGGGGTGTATAATGTGACAGTCAATTCCACTATTCGTTGGTAAAAGAGTAGCCCAAGAGTTAGCGGTGGGTGGTGATGACTAGCTACCTTCCCTCTAGTCTTACACTGCAAAATTAGGGACAGATAGCCCTCGAGTAGCTTTGTGCGAAATTCCAAAACAAACAAACAAAAATGTTCTATGAAATGTTTATAGCCAATTGAAAGCTCAGAATTTTTCCTACATGGTATTTCAGGTTTTGAAAAGTGTCTTCATGAGAAGATCCTTTTTGTTGTTGTTGTTGACTCACAAGGAAAAGAAAGATGAATGATGTTTGAAAAATATTTTTTACACAAATACACTTTAATTGATAAGAATTATTAATTACACTAGACATCTGTGGTATTTAAATATAGCCTATGATGTTCTTTATATCAATGTGTGTATATAAAACAAGAAAAATATGTTACATACTCCAGTTGTAAAGTGTGACAAGACTCAGCAAACTGTCGAAAGTGAGTACACATTCATTGACAAGGAAAGATCATTATTTATCTGTATTTCTTTACTTAATGTTCTGTGCTCTCTGATAAGTATTTCAAGATTTATTTGTAGACAGTAATAATATGTATATTTATAAATATACATAAAATGTACTGCATTACAACTGAAATGTGATTGTATTCTACAAAATACTGGTCCTCAACAAAGTTATTTCATCAATATCATGTATGTCATTCTCATTTCTGTGTGCTTGTGCATCATGATGATTCAATGATTTATAAAAAGAACCCAGTTCATGATGAACATTGTAATTGTGTCTGTTAAGGTTCATACAAATAGTGGTTTTTACTGTTTTAGTTACTGATGAAGTTATGATCAGAATATTATATTTGGGAGCAGTTTGGTCGTACATAAGTAGTTTAATATTTCACTGCATGTAGTAGGTCTGCAGCAGCCATTCCAGATGTGTGATAAATTTTAATTGTGTTTTTCATAAATTGGTTTTGATTCATAGTTTCAACACTTCACACTTTTTAAACTTTTTGCTTATTTTATTTAGTATGTAAGATTTTCTGTTGTCACATACATTTTTAAATGCAGTTAAAGTGTCTTTGTAAATCAGATCCAAGTCCTATATGATTACTGATCTTTTATTTTAGGTAAATGTTATAAGCTGCATCTATTGTAATGTAACACTTGTAGTTATGTTTTAATTCTCATGTCATCCTGAAGTGAGACTACTTTAAATCATTACAATAATTAGTACTTCCTCACTGTGAAATGGTTTGTTATTAAGTGCACTAGGTTCAGAGTTAGGATTAACAGTGTTGAAATGTACACATGAAAAATCTAAAAGATTGTTGTTTTGTTTCACATCTTACTCTAAATTTTATGAGACTTGATATTCAGTTCTGAGTCAAGACCCAAATGAGTAAAAAAGTTAAAACTAGAAAATATTATTGTCTACTTCTTTATTTACTGTTCTGTATTTTAAGATAAATTAAATTTAAGAACTTTTTATAACTTATAACTCAGTTGTGACTATTTTACAAAATACTAGTTTACACAAATACAGCCAATACAGATCACTTTGTAGAGACAAGTTTCAGGTTCTTGAATAAAGTAACGAGTGCACGTGTACTGCATCACAGCATCTGATGTAATGTCAGCCAAAAACGGCTGTAGGGTCAATTTAATAAAAAGTACAAACATGTGTATAAATGGATAATATTACGAGATTTTAAGATATTCACACAAAACTTCTGTGTTTTCATATTATAATGTTTAGTCATTCTACAAAGAAAGTAGTGTAATTCATTTGTAGGGTTAATTCAAAATTTAAAATGAATCTTCCATTGATCTTCAAATAAGCACAGTTACCTCATGAATATTGATGTACTGTTTGTCATCTGAACAGAACTGACAACTGGAAGAAATTCCTCTGAACTGGAAACCGAGTGACAGTAAGCATAAAGAAGATAATCCTTGTTACCTTATTTTCAGTGTTTATTTAACTAAACAGAATTTTATGCATTAGCATATATTTCACAATGTCCACATGATACGTTATAAATTACAGATGACATACATCATTCTCTTGGCTTCAGTATATTCAAGAACCATGTTTAACTCTGTAAAATTTGATAACTTCAGTCAACTTTAAATGAGCTATTGCAATAAAAAGTATTTAATAAAATACTTTAATTAATACTAGAGACATGAAATAATAAAAGCAATATATTTTTTAATTTGGTGAACTTAAACAATGACATATTTGTGTCCTTAAATAACGACAAAGACATATGCTTACACAAAATCAACTTAACTCATTTTATTTTGCAAACACTTTTTTCGGGTATTCGAGGACACTGACAAGGATAATGTCTTTCCCAAAACATAAGCTTAATGTATAATATTTTTTCAAAATTATTTGCTAAGTTCAACAGTTTTAATAAACTAAAGAAATATAAGCAAAAATATAAAGGATTCTTTCCAAAATGATTGCAAAGTTATTTAATAAAATAAGCTTATTCAATAATTTTGTATAATTTGTAATTGTAAGACGTACTGTTGACTATCACATAACGTTTAAGAGATCCTGGCTACGTTAACGACGTCTGGCTTAGTTTATCACAGTAATGATATATGTACACCAACACAGAGTTAATCAACTAAAAAGTTCATCGATATTCATGAACTTTCATTCCTCAGACTGATCTTTAGTCAATTCGATCGTTCTAACTTGCATTAACATACAACCCAGTTGACATATGGATATTACACTTCCCTCCCCCACTACCGCCATGCTTGTTTTTATATTTCTCTTCCTTCACTTAAGCGCCACGTAGTGACTAACCGATTTGTGGTTTTGGTTTCTCTTGTTTAACATAAAATGGTGAATTTGCTTACCAAAAAATCACAACCAACTGTGCAAAGTATCAACTAAATCTATCTTGAAATTCGTTATTATTAATTTTTCTTCAGTTAATCAATGTAGAACTGCCGCATTGGAAACTACAAGTAACATTTATTGCATCACAAATGCAGAAATAATAGTTTAGCATGATATCTAGCAACAATCGAAGCTCCAATAACAATTTTATACAAAAAACGTACATAATAGATCACATTGCTGTTGTATTAATATCTCCAAAATGATAAAATTTGAAAATTTTTCTTTATGTTCTGAGGGTTTTCATCAGTAAAGATGTTTTCTGACTGATTTTATACAAAAACAAGTAATTTAAATCAGTAATATCGCTCAATTTAATTTCCTTTTTTTTTCAAAAACAAACAAACCTACTGAAACATAGTTAGGTAAACTAACATTATATTTAGCTGACACTCCAAAGAAATTCACTAAAACTTTTCTAATGGCCAGCTGTACATATGTGTTACTCTATAGCTACCATCCTTATGCCAACTATCTCTCCACTTCCACTAAAAACAAAGCTTGAAATAAATATAGAAGTAAACACTCACATTAATCTTCAGTCAGAATAATCTATAAATTGAGCCAGATTGGAAATCCACAGTTATTACACCATATATACAGTGATAGACGTATGAGAGACTAAACCTCGCAAGATATCAATGGTTATGAAAGAAAATAGCACCATTATTCTCAGCTTTCAATCAGTTTCAAAACGTTCAAGTTTCTACATTTTAAACTACACAATAAACTTACTTCAAAGATGGCTGATGTGTTAATAAATACAATATAAACCTAAATATATTTTTCCGAATGAAATCAGACTGGAGGCCAAGTGTTCAACATAAGGAATTAAAAGACTGACAGAACAGTTCAGAATGAAAATAAAACTGATTATGTAGATGAAAAACTATTCCATGAATAAAGAAAAATAACATTTTCATTTTCTAAACTTTTTATCCCACATTACATGAAAATATTTATTTTTATGAGAAAAATGATAATTTGGTTAAAGGAACAATAACTCAGTTACAACTGTTTTCAGTTTAGTATCATACTTTTGCAAGCGTTTTAAAATACAAACAACAAAATATATTATTTATGACTAAAAACACCCGATAGAAGTTTAAATGAATTACATTTCATACTTTCCTGAAGATTGAAGACTTGAAAAATAGGAACGGCTAGCGCAGATAGCCATCAAGTAACTTTGTGCGAAATAAAAAAAAAATCTTCTACTTGTTATATTTTAGTGATATTCGAATCGTGTATATTTAACAGAAATAACTTGAAAGAAAGGGTTTCTGCTTGAAAAATTGGGTGGAAATAGAGGTTCCTAGACTTTATTGTCATTATATCTAACTTTTTTGTATTTCAAAATTGATTTAGAACGCAGTAGAAACAATCATTACCAAATTTAAAACAACGTTGGTTTGTAACAGTATCCAATAGATACACCGCTTATACATAATGACGTCAAAAGTAGAACTCACGTGACCCAAAAGAACAAGTTTTATTTGAATAAATTTAGAAAAGAGTCATGGCACAGAACTTCCGAAGAAAATTTATCAATTTCTTCAGGTTTAGAAAGAGAGTGAAGTAGGTTGTTCTTTTAAGCACCGTATCTCACTGTTTTAAAATATTTATTTCCAATTAACGTTTAGAATAGGCTCTTGTTTAATATAATAACTTTTATCTCAGTAATGATTTTCCACCTTTCTTAACAGTCAAAATATGAGGGTTCATGTATCGTACACCAGCTCTGAACCTTTTTTGCCAGAGGCAAATGCTCCATAAGGAAAGATAGTTATACAAGTTATCACGAATAACAACGAAAAACCCCCAGTAGATAAAAAAATAATAATATTTTTCTCAAAGTCCCAAATAATGTGTTTATGCAGAAGAATTGAAAACCACAGGCTGCAGTAGCAACCGTGCTTTAGGCTTAGGTATATTCCAACTCGCTGGTAAATCATTAAACGTGTAAAGTTATCGTAATCTTTAAACTAGTTTATTCAAAATAAACCAAATGGCAAAAACTAATAACAAAATATGACATTCCAGTTAACACCAAGTTTATTCAAAAACCAGGCACAAAACTGAGGTCTATACTATGTGAAAACTGCACTGACAAACACCACACCAACATTATTTATAAAATACAATGTGATAACTCCCACGACTTCTACATTGGAGAAACAAGTAGAAAAATGGAAACCAGATTCAAAGAACATAAAAAGTCACCTTCACACGTTTACGAATACTGCAAGTCAAATAAACAACATAACCATAGAAAACACTCAAATACTAAACAAAGAAACAAACAAACAAACGCAAAATTAAAGAAGTCTTGCTTATACAACAACTTAAACCCAAAATAAACCAATATAAATGAACGCCTTTATACCTATATTAATATAATAAAATAAATAAATTATGTATTCAAACATCTAACACCGCCCTCTACATTCCGACAATCAGTTACACGACCCCTTCCAAACATGTGGTCAGTTACCTCTTCCTTTGTGAACCTGACAATGACCGAAGATGGTCGAAATGTTGTTCGCTTTTCTATGTAAAATATTTTCTCAACCCAGACAAGCCGTTCTTGCATATATATAAAATGCCTTTGTGTAAGGACCTGTTTATATCATGCAGTTTTGTAGCTGTTTTTGCCTTTGCTTTCATGAGAATGTCTCTGGATGGTTAAGAGTTATAACAACATTGTCCTTTTGACTGCATACACTGCCATATGTTTTCGCTATATCGGAGTCTGGGAACAATTTTCCTGTATGATCGGCTACAGCTAGGGGTAAATTATGAGCCATGACGTGAACATCACTTCTGTATTTATGGTTTCATTTTCTGAATTCTTACTCATAATTGTCGTTATCTGCATCGTTTTTGTCTTTGCCTCAGCCTTTTGTTGTTGAGATGCCGATTTTGTATGTCTGGAACAATCGTTTATCCCGCATGCGCCACAGAAAAATCGATATGATAAACTGTAGAAAATGCATGACTGTCACTGACTTTTGATGCAACGACCGGATATTTTGCACGATACTCTTTCCTTAATTTTTGATTCACAGTTTTAGTCATTTTAGATTTGACAGAAACAAGACCATCTGGTGAAGGAGGCCTCTTTTTTTTTTCCATTTGTGAACGGTCGCATTTGTGTTTCTATGCCGGTAAGAAAACGAGAAATACCCATCTGTGCGAGCACTGATTGGCTGACAAGCACTGATGATGTAACTGTGGATTCTTTTGCGTATCCAGTGAGAAGAAACACCGCACTTAAACTATTGGTATACGTCGGAGAAACAAATATTTTTTTTCTTATTATTGCCCCCCAGTGGCTCAGCGGTATGTCTGCGGACTTACACGCTAAAATCCGGGTTTCGATACCGTATAGCTTAATTCAAAACAACAACAAAACAATTTTTTATTATTTCATGCATAAACCAGATTATCGCAAGTCGCCATTCGGACTATGTTTTTTATTTGTTATCAAAATTTATTTGTATCTTACCAGAAATTTTCTTTTCACCTCTTTCAAGCCCTGAGGTAACAATTTATCACTTTATTGTACAGGCCTGTATAATACATAATAACTTGGGAGTTGCAAAAGTCGTAATGTTTGTCTGTATGAGCAAAGTGTCGTAATGTATACACCAAACTCGTAATGATTACACTCAAATCGTAATGGTTGGCATCTCTGTAAAAGTAGCCACAATGGTGGACCTATAAAAATGAAATTGATTTCTATAGCAGTGCATGGTTGAAAGAGGAAAATATGAAGTAATTAGATAACAGAGAAATAGTTAAACATAAATGGTTTTGATGACGCAAAATCTTTGAAATATAGTATTACAGGCTATTTAATTGGAATAGAGTACAAAAGAGGCAGAGGAGTGACATAATATGCAAAATATGAGAAGTTTAGGACATTAAAGACAACAGCAAGGGGATTAAATCCATTTGGGTTTCAATTTATCATAATAAAGGACAGTGAATTTTAGTGAGAATTTGTTACAGACTGTTAAATTATACGTCACGAGCAAAAAGAAAACTGGTGAAACAAGCCTAGGCATTAAAGTAAAAGTACGACGACAAATTCCTTGGATATTTAAAAATTGACGTGTGACAATTTTTACTGATATATGTATATACACACATTAAATACAATGCATTGTCAATATTTATACAGTTTCAAATATCACGACAATTAATACAAACAACCGTATGAGACTAAATTTACACAGCACATTAATGTGCTCAGACACAAATGTTATCTTATTGTCATAACATTGTAAATAATCACATGATCTAGGTGTTTTTCGAAAGTTGGGTCAGGTTTTAAAGACCAATGGGGATTTTCTGGTAAGGTTATCTGACCAAATGACAGGTATGAAAAGTTTTTACAAAACCGAGAAATTTCTTGCCTAATTTCTAGCAAAAAGAAATGTCTTGCAATTTTGTCACGTCTTGCTGACTCCTAAATTACTTCTCATAAAGAGTTTATGGGTTACTTTCAAGATATCACAACAATACACTTTTGGAAAACAGTTTGATAAACTAGCCCAGTTCCCTGAGGCTAGTTTATTTGGTAATCTCAATTTTCTTATGAACACACCATTTTTGAAACATCAGCCATTTGGAACTTTCTTTAGTTCATCTTTTGGAGGTGCGTATTTAAATAATGAAGAAATCTGTAGATCATTTTCCTGCTCAATGATCAGTTTACTTCTCGCAAATAAACTTCACCAGTTGAATCAGATACCTCACTTTCATCATTGTCACTGACCAATGAGTGTAGTAACAATTATTCACAGAATTCACTTGGAGTCCAAAACATTTCTTTTTGGCTTAATTTCTTTGCCTAAGCTCAACTCACAGCACAAGAAGGAAGCTTATGGATTATCTTCAACAGCAACATCATCTTTATATAAAACAGTGATCAGCTCACTGACCATTTTGGGTTTGTTAACAAATTTTCCCCTGGCCAAATCGTTTGCCAACAATAATGACATACAATTAATTGGCATAGAAGGTATCACTCCACCCGCAACTGGTCTCGAAACTAGGTCCGATGTTAACTGAATGTTACGAAGAGAAACATTATCAAAGCTATCTTCAATACCCTGAGTGATGACAGACCAGCAATGGAAGAACTCGAACCTAAAGTCAATATACCATCTAACAATTATAGTTGAGTCGCTCTAGTATCATGTAAAATACGTAGGGTAGGAGATTAGCAGTCTCGTATATAAAATTACAGAACCAATAGACACAGAAAGTTTAAATTCCTCCTTAGCTACGTTAGCCCTTCTATCAGTAGCCAAATCAACAACATCGAATGATCTGGTAAAACTACATCCATATGTGGACACAGATGCACTGGGTGTTGCCTCTGTTTTTCTTTCAAACTCCAACAATAGGCCATAATGTAAAAAGGTGTTTAGAGAAATGGAAGACAAGCCTTCATGATTTTTGATGAAGTTTTTGTCCAATTTGCCAGAAGATTTCGAATAATAGGAACTGCGTTTTTGATGGTATCCTCAACTTCAGGGTTACAGGTTTCTGTTTAGCTGGCAGAACTTTCTTTTTGTGAAAAGTGGTTTTATGAGTTAAAGTGTAATCATTGGAAAGGGCAGCTGCTTTTATGTAATGTTTTAACTTTATTTTTGTAGAAATAAGTTTTGAGATCGTAACTTGTACAGCATTTAAATTCCTAAATTAAACATAATTGACTTAATTTACCCAAACTATTGTTAATATGCATAGAATTACAACGCTTATCAAAATAAACCTCTTTTACATGGATGAATTGCATATGAGTTTGACCATCGTGATTGTAGTAACCTCGAAACTTTTGCTGATGAGATTCTGGAACTAAGTCATATACTTAGAGGATAACTGCTTTAGTATTATCATAATCTGTGCAATCTTCCAGAAAGAGAGCAGAATGAGCTCCTTGTGTGTGTGCGTTTTCTTATAGCAAAGCCACTTCTGACTGTCTGTTTTACAAGTCAAAACACTGCAGAAATAATGACTATTTTTGGTAGGCTAGTCCATGATTTAAGCAACTTTCTCCAAATGTTCTAAATATTTATCAACTTCATTTTCATTAACTTGTGGTATCTTAATATGCCGACTGAATTCAGAGTTCTCATTTTGCCTTTGCCAACTGAAGTTGAGTCTAAAATCTATTTCATTTGGCCTATTTTACTTCCTGGCTTTGATATTGTCTTGTTCAGCCTCGAGATATTAACTTTCCATTTCGAAACGGGTTACTTCTTATTGGGGTTTTTTTTGTCTCAATTAATGCTGACTTTTCTAAGCTAGCCTCACACCCTTTTCATTTACTGTTCTATGTTTAAAAGAGCAACAAAGTTAAATAACTTATTTGCAAACAGTAATAAAAGTGTTGATCTACTCAAACACAGCCGAGACAGATCATTTTCTGAACGTCGGTTTTATATGTCTCCCATTGGTACAGCGGCCAGCTTATGGGTATAAAACGCTAATCCCAGGGATTCGATTCCATTTGGTAGACTCAGCGGATAGCCCGATGTGGCTTTGCAATAAGAAAACACTTAAGAATAGTAAAACTTCTTAGGACGTAAGTCTTGTAATATTTACTGTTAATATGAAACTTTGGTGAACGTATACATAATAAATAAAAAATTATAGCATGAACACTATAAGCAGAAAGAAACGGTTATAAGGTCAATCTCTGTAACTGAATCCATGTTGAAAGAGTTAATGAAATCATAATTATAGGTGATTTAATTTCAGGCATTATAGATCGGGAGAGACTAGAATAAATCTGTTAGGGAGACAGTTTTTTTAAAAACTGTTCAAGACACTTTTATTCATAAATTAATCTAGGAACCTTCTAGAAACAATGCTACATTGGAGACACAGATTATTTTTACGCTTTAAGGTATGGGCTTGTTATAAGAGTGACAGTCAACTCCTTAACGTGTATGGTATGTTGAGTAATAGTATTAAATGAGAACTTCCTCCCTGATGGTATATTGGCTTTACTGTTGAGTACAAGCACAACTATTGTGTTGTTTAGTTAACATGATTTTATAAATGATCACCTTTTGAAACAACATATTTTTGACATTACAGTGGTTTGACATATTCTATGTAAACAAAAGAAGTCTAATTTCAGTTTCTAAGTTCTTGGACTACTCTGTTATTCAATGTTTAGTGGGATTGACCACGACTTTGTGATGCTCCCTACAGCTGAAAGGACAAGCATGTTTAGTAGGATGGCGATTTGAACTCGCAACTGTCAGACTGCAAGTCGTGCATCGTAATCACTACTGTATGTTAGGCCTTGTCAGTTAGATTCTGAAGTTATTAAACAAGCGTGTACGAATGCTTTAGATGAAATGAGAATTATTTGAAGCTTTATAAACAATTGTGATACACGACATTGAACCAAGTTTTTGTCATATGTGTGGGTTTACATTCATTTGACTTGTTTGGAATATATTATTCTTAAAATGATTGAATTTTGTTATGTGCACTTATTGTTCAAATTTATCACCAACTACAGAGTATTCAGTCCCATAAACCTGACAATCCACAATAATACAAAAAGTGAGGAAGGATGGTTAAATATACAAGAAAACAGGTTTCTTCTGAAGTTTCCATTCAAGCTAAATAATAATCGCATACTACATAAGCAATATATATATAAGATATCTAAATCAGCTGTTACTAACACATGAAAAATGACGAAACCTGAATGATTTAATACCTTGACTAATTTTAATATTCGAATGGTGAGGCTGTGCTACTTCAGGTAGTTTATGAAAGTGTTCGTTTCTGCTAAGTTATCAAGTGTAAGTTAAATAATTCTGAAATGTTTGTGCAGTATATGATGAAATACTTGTTCTTATTCTAATTGACATTTTAACAATGTTAAATACACACAAAAATACAGCACACAGAATGCACACTTACAATTCAAGATTGTTTGTTAAGAATTAGGCACCAAGCTACACCATGGTCATTACGGGTATCGAAAATCCGGTTTCTCGTGCTGTGGATCCCATAAAATGTCACTGTATTACTGGGAGAGAATTTCAGTTTTGTATCAGAAACAATCTTAAAAAGACCTTAGTGTATTGATATTAACCTATGCATTTCGTCAGAGTATACCTAAGTGTGTTGTCAAATGATACCCCCAACACACACCAACTTAACCTGAGTGAACCAAGAAAGTTCTCAATCTATATTAAATAATGTAGTAACTGAGTAGTATGTGAAGAATTTTCAGACAGAAACGATGTTAAAAAACCTTAGACAAAATTTTGATCTGATGTAAATTCTTTATGCAGAAACAATCACCGAGCTTCAAAAGCGAAAGTGGATCAGACTTGGCCAGTTGAAGGATTTTACCATTATGCTCGGCCGGGATCTGAACAGAATGTGAGTAGTATTTATTAATTTTATTTGTTAGCCTCTAACAATAAAGGATGATCTCGAACTAGAATAAAACAATTATCTTAATATAGAGAGGTTGAATACATCACAATATTGTCACAGTCAAATAATGTCTGATGGTCAAACATAGTTCCTATTGGAAAAGTTTCTATTGTAAGACAGTTGTATAAAGAATACACCACTCTTCGTTGTCTGCTTTCTTTAATCAATCTCAGTGTATAAGGATGATAATTCTCCATCAGTCTGATCTGTGGATGATTTGACTGTTATGTCATTGTTTGTCTCCAGATGCTTTAGATATGCAATGATTGAATGGATTTATTGTGAAATAGCATGTATATATGTGGCTTCTGGCACTTTTGAGATGGGTATAATCTTTTATTATGCTACATTCTGATGAAGATGCATTTTGTTACTGACTGACATCCATGTTGATGTTTTCTCATCTGTTGCAAGATGCTGCACTTTCTGTAGCATGGGTGAGGGGTATGACTTCTTTCAGGTCTCTTTTTGGATGGTTTTGACGTTACAAGTTGATCTGTACATGTATTCCTTTGTTTTTCAATGTCAAAATTGTGTGTTGAAAAAGGGTGTTAAATAACCTTTCTAAAAGTGATCATTTTTGGTAGCATTGTAGTTCCTGTGACCTCAAACAAGTTATAAATGTCCTTCACTTACATGCCTTTCAAATACTACTTATATCTGCTTTGGTTATTGCAACATTTCTTGAAGTGATTATTCAGAATTGTCTAAGTAAAATGCACTCAACCTACTCTAAATTTTTGTTTATAATGTACTTAATCCTCAGTTTACTCATATGTTTGGTTTTTGTGTACCCAACTTTTTGCAACTAATGGATTTGATGACTGCCATTGGTAACTCTCAGATTAATTATATAATCTCTGCATTTTATATTTATGTAAACGATTTTTTTCTGGTTGTATGTAGAAATGACCATGCTTTTAATTTCACCTGAAAAGATGATCAGAGAAATTTTAAAACAAAAATATTATTTGTCTTAATTCAAGGCTTTTTCTTATTTGGATGAGTTTGTGTTCCCAAATGCATTTGAAAATGTTACAAGAAAAGTAAATGTCCTGAATAAAAACAAATGTACTTTCTTCTATAAGATTACACACGCAGATGCTGACTTTCACACACATGCAGTTATATCTAATATTTTATTGTTCATCCAGAAAATTAGGTTTATGATAAAGTTTATTTGGAATTTATGGAAGCAATTGATGTATCACAATAGTTTAAAAACATTTCAAAACATTATTTTTTGTGCTTCAAATTGATGTACAAGAGCTGCTATCTTTCTTTGTCTGTTTGTATAAAGAAAATAAAAACTGTTATATGTCATTGACAGTTTATTACTAGTTTCATTTATAACATACACAAACGAAGAAATATTTAAAAAAACGTATGATGCTCTCACAACTCTGTAAATAACATTTTCCATAAGCAAAAAAAGGATTTTGTATCATAAAAAGAATATTGATCAGGGAATATATGTATATGATGTTATGGTAACAGGAGTGGAAAAGTGAAATTCAAGGAAGATAATGATCACTTTAAAAACATTTATTACTTCCATGTGGTGCAAAAATTTAGTTAAATATAAGTTTATGTCCTTGGATTTTGCAATGATACTTTTTTGTGGGGAAAGTTAAGGTGTTTGAGAACTGAGGGTTTAAGGGTGTCATTGCATACAAGTGAGAGATGTTTACATCTAGTAAAGCAAATAAATAAATAATGCACAATGATTTAAATTGGCCTTTTACATGAAAAGTAGAACTGGAGGGATTCAATAAGTTAGTGATATAATTGCATGCAAGACAAATAACTCGCCAACACAGACCCGTTCTGTCAGTTTGTACAAGTGAAGGTGATTGATTCTGTCTGTAATTTGGAATGCCATTGGACAGTCTTTGAAATTCCTTTTACATTTGAAAGAAACTGAAAGTGGAGTGATAAAAATGTTGAGAGATGTGTTTTCTCTTGTCAGTAAAGTAATGTTGCATTGGAAGATGTGTAAAGACTAAAGGATTTTTGTCACTATGTGGTTTGTCCTTAGATCAGAGACAGCTTGCAATGAAGAATGTGTCAAGTTTAGCCTTTTTATTTGTGTTGTTGAGAAAATTCTCATGGGGTAATGTCAGAGTTTAGACATCTCAAATGTAAGAATTGACCCTTAAAGGTAGTGTTGGTACCAAGAAGGATAGAAAAAATTAAAATGTAAATAGAAAGAGCTCTCAGTACATTTCTAATGTATGTTAGCAGCAAATGTAGATGTAAAAATGCCAGAAATGATGTCTAAAAAGATCTGTATATTCAAGAGGCTGAGAAAGAACAAAATGAGACCATCTTTTACAAACCTTTCAATGACAATCTCACTCTCTGTTTAAAGATATGCAAAACAAAGAGCATAGAAGAAATTAACAATTCTTGGTAACAGTTTTTAATATGATTTACTTCTGTTTAACAGGAAGTGATGTTTGGAAGTAGTGGCAACTGTGTGTCTCAAGTTTGTTTAGGTTTTGAACCAACTGTTTACTATGTCTGAAATTTGTTGAATATAACTAACGTTTAGTTTTGGTGTCAGCTGCTTAACTCCAAAATTGTACAACATGAACCAATGTTTAGCCTTGAAAGAAACTGTTTGACATATTCATAGACACTTCAACAGGCAACTGGCAACGTTACATCATTTTTAATCTTGATGATAACACAATTTCTGTGTTAAATATATAGAAATATATCATTTTTAATCCTGTTAACAGATGGATAGGGTTATTTAGCATGCTTCAACATAGTTTAACAGGAACTAACATAAGAATGCTAAGCTGTTGTTAACAAACAGTTACAGACACCATTATTTTTTTCAATATGACATACATACATATTTATTTTGATCTCTCCTTTCATTAAACAACAATGATGTCAATACTGCTCCAAAAACCATTCTTTGTAATCTTTTTCCAATTACTGATGTTATGAAAATTGGATGATACCTCTTCTTACTAAACAATGAGAAAATAACTTTTATTGAAATATTGTGGAGATGACCTGCTGGCAGCTGCTTGAATTCTGCAATTACTTACTGCATCCATCCAGTTGTTAACAGATGGAAGACTGACGACTGCAAGACCAAGTTCCAAAAGAGAGGTTATAAAAGTACGTTAACCTGGTCCAACTTTCACCATGGCATTCAAGTTAGAGTGCACTGACCACAGCCATTCTCTCTCAAAACAATGGGTAGTTTCATTGTTCTGCTTACCATTGTCAACTCTCCAATAAAAGTGAAGGGGAACATGACTAGGTGCATGGAAATAGGGAAAAGAATCACTACTAAAGAGAGATAGGTTGTGATCTGAGAGCATATTTTCAATGAAACAATCCCTCATGTATATATTAGTACTACTCCACAGGAGAGTGTCTATTAAAATCTCCCAAAATGAAAAGGGAGATGGCAACTGTTCTGTAACACCATCAAAGTGTGGCTGATTGTCTCTCAGGAAGATAAGAGAACAAACAATGATGGTATTCCACTTACAGTTGGTTGTGGGCGAGTGCATATACACACACATACATGTGTGTATATTAGTCTACATGCCCAATCCACAATCTTGTGGTCACAAATGAGTTATAGAATCTGTCCAGTTGATGGTGAGAAAATATATAGTTCACTATAGTTACATTTATTCCTGACTAACGCTTATACCTATTGATCCATTTTTCACACATCCTACTTTAATTTCCAACTTTCTGTGCAAAGAGCATACCTGTTCCAGAAGTACCTCATTATGTGCTTTATTCATCTCAGAGTGCACCAGTTCATTCTGGATAGTTAGTTATTCTGCAGTGCTTCTTAACTGACCCTTTTACCTTTACAGAGTGGAGATAATACAATATCAGAAATTATTTTTAACACCAAAATATAATTTCCTATAGGTAATTCACACCCACCCTCCTCAAAGCTGGTGTTCTTGTTTTCGGACAGGTCAATTCTTGAAAGTGAGGATTAAGAATGAAGAGTAATTGAGATATATTTGTGTGATAGGAGATAGGTACTTATCAAAAACACATTTTAAGTGTAAAGTTGATAACGTTTGTATCTCAGCACAAGAGATTTGCATGTTTAACTGATTGGTGAAATAAGTAAGAACTTCAAATTTTTTACACTGGGAATTAAAAGTATTGTACGAATTTTTGTCTTTGCAGAATATTGCTAATGAGATCCTGATAACCTTAAGTCAATCATTTGAAATATTTTATCAAATGATCCTAGAAATAAAAACAAAAATAAGAAAATAAAAGAGCTGTTTCAAAACAACAATAACGAACTTTGAGACATTTTATGAGCCGTTATGGCGAGGCTAAAATTTATACTTTCCTCTGAATTTGGCTTTCCAGTTTACGCAATAGCTTTATATCTTGTTGAACAACGTGATCGAATTTAAGAGGTCAAGGTTTATAACTATTGTTGTTCAAGGGGGATGGGGGATTATATAATTTCCAACAAGATAATATACACCTCTCCTCCCATATAGTGAATACGGTGCTAAAATAGGCTCTCAGTAGTGGGAATGATTTTCAATAACATCTGGTCATGCCGTCTCAAACACGTGTGTGTTACCAAAGATTAACGTGGTGAACCCCAAACCACGTGTAAAGTTACCTGCATTTAGAAAACTGATTACCTTTACTGTGACCATTTTTGAACGTAATATATGAATATTATTCTCTTTCAACATAACTCCAGTTACGACAGAAAGTGTTCGTACACCCTGCGTCCCGAGTAGTTTTTTGCTCATAACTTAAAAAGTATCACGATAAGGCTAATAGAAGTGTAATATATTGCAAATATTATACAAACACACACCTACATAAATTATTATGGAAATTAAACCACAAATAAACTGATTGAGATGTGCAAGAAAGCATGTAGATAAATCCTTTACCTATTCTAAGAGTATTCTTTGGTTAGACGAGACTAACATCGAACTTTTCCGCCACAATGATGTTCGCTATATTTTCCGTAAGAAGGGAGCATGAAATCTTCCAAAGAATACTGTCCCTACACTTACACACGGGGGTGGCTCGATCATGCTGCGGGGTTCCTTCAGCTCTTTTGGTGTAGGCAGCCTTCACCGTGCCATCGGAATCATGAAAAAGAGAAGAGTACGTTGATATATTAGTCACTTATATCAAGAATGATGCTCGGAACTTGCGGCTTCGGCGTCGTTGGATCTTCCAGCACGACAATGACCCTAAGCATCCATCGAAATATGTGCAATCCTGGTTGCAGAGGAACCATAAAAGCGTTCTGGAATGGCCATTGCAGTCCACCGATCTCAGCACAATTGAAAACGTTTGGCATGAGTTCAGACCAGGGTTCATCAGCGTCATTCGAAAAACTTGCAAGAAATGGAGGCCTTCTGTAAAGAAGAATGGAAGAAAATATCACTCGGACTGTCAAACAGTCATGGAAGGCTATGAGGAGTGATTGCACCAAGTAATTCACATGAAAGGCTACACATCTGACCATTAAAGTACACGCGCGAACACTTTCTGCCCCTCCGATGTTTGGATATTTGTTTATAAACAGTTTATTTGTTGTTCAATTCACATAAAATTTATGTAGATGTGTGTTAGTGTAATATTTAAAATATAATCTTGATACTTTTTAAGTTATGAGCAAAAATCTACTCTGGACACAGGGGTACGGAACACTTTCTATCGTAACTGTAATATTTTATAATATTTATTAAAAATCAAAAACACAAAAGACATCAAAAACCAGCATATTTAAGTCTCATAACTAAAATGTATATTTTTTTAAAAGTAAAGTATGCCTATTCATTACGAACTTTACAGTATGTGAGTAACTAAGGAATTATAATTTTTTCAAACCAAAATGAAGGAGCATTATTATCACGAGAAGGAAAATCGTAAACGCAGACAAGAAATTACGAACTCGTGTCTTACATATTGGGTGTTTAAACTTTAAAATTTTTTATAACAATTTAATAATAAATTCATATTCTGCTGAACAAAGTATAATAATAAGGAGTGGAGCAACGGCAATAAATATAAACTTTTCTAATGTGCTTAAAGAAACTTACTATTGTTGCTGAGGTTCCACAAGTAAACAGTGCTTAAATGACAACAATTATAAACGTTTCTAATAATGTGCTTAAAGAAGCTTACCATTGTTACTGAGGCTCCACTAGTAAACTGTGTTTAAATGACAACAATTACTAACGTTTCTAACAATCTACTGAAAGAAACTCACCATTGTTACCGAGGCTCTACCAGTAAACAGTGCTTAAATGACAACAATTACTAACGTTTCTAACAATCTACTGAAAGAAACTCACCATTGTTACCGAGGCTCTACCAGTAAACAGTGCTTAAATGACAACAATTACTAACGTTTCTAACAATCTACTGAAAGAAACTCACCATTGTTGCTGAGGTTCCACCAGTAAACAGTGCTTAAATGCCAACAATTATAAACGTTTCTAATAATGTGCTTAAAGAAGCTTACCATTGTTACTGAGGCTCCACTAGTAAACTGTGTTTAAATGACAACAATTACTAACGTTTCTAACCATCTACTGAAAGAAACTCACCATTGTTACCGAGGCTCTACCAGTAAACAGTGCTTAAATGACAACAATTACTAACGTTTCTAACAATCTACTGAAAGAAACTCACCATTGTTACCGAGGCTCTACCAGTAAACAGTGCTTAAATGCCAACAATTACTAACGTTTCTAACAATCTACTGAAAGAAACTCACCATTGTTACCGAGGCTCCACCAGTAAACAGTGCTTAAATGACAACAATTACAAACGTTTATAATAATGTACTTAAATAAACTTACCATTGTTACCGAGGCTCCACCAGTAAACAGTGCTTGAATGACAACATTTGTAATAATGTGCTTAAAGAAACTTACCAATGTTGCTGAGGTTCCACTAGTAAATAGGAATTGTAAGAACTTACGAATGAAAGGAAATAAATACTAATAATAATTAAATCATCAATATATCTATAAGTTAAAGGGAATACTTTTAAATTAAGTAGAAAAACTATGCACTTATACATACCTGAAACGGTATATTGCATGATGAGAATTTGATATATGGTATACATAATGTTTGTGTAAATCTTGAAACCTAACGAACAACAGCACTGTCAAAGTTATTCGTTAACTGCGTAGTGGTCAATTCACCGTCGTTTCGTTGAATGTAGCCATCAGTAAGATTTTTATTTGATGTAGATAAGAGTTGAAACAAAACTAGCAATAAAATTCAACAATAATAATTTCAATTATTTAAGTGTTTATTCGTTTTTTTTATTTTAGAAAACTTAGCTTAATGCATAATAAAATTTCTCACCTGTTCTATTCGAGAAATTACTTCTCACTATAAAGAAAGAAACAGATTAGGTACCGTGAATTCTATACTTTCGAATTCGTGTGACATTATTTAACACGTGTTATTATTTTTGTAACAACTTTTTAATTATTTATTATTTACATGCTTGTTAATTGTTAATCGTTGTCATTTTTGTTATTTTCAGTTGGATGCGTTATCCCACTCAAACACTTTATTGGAATGGAGAGCTCAGCAAAGTATGTTGGTTAAATATTTTCGTTGTCTGAAGTTATTATTACGTAACTGAAGCACCCGCTTCAAATACGCCCGCAGAAATTTATCCATGGTGGGGTGATATTGTGACATGAAGAGAAACTCATGTAAATATGCTGAATGAAGAAAGAGAGAATTGTGTTTCTAATGTTCCAGGGAGGAAATGCCCTTCTCGACCCCTCCACTGCAGACGCCAATGATATGCCCTACCTCAAGCCCATTATATCATGATTTATGTTATTCACGTGTTCCAAATACAATTACACTCCACATTTCTGGATATTACAAATTCAGATCTTTTAATTGTCTGAGTTTATGTACTCTGATTTTACATTCCGAAGTTCAGAGATCTTGATTTTAGTCGCCAGTGTACAGATTTTAAATTTAGTTTCCGGAATGTATAGGATAAGAGTTTGACATGTTTGACGAATCATATTCGTTAATTGTTTGTTTGTTTTGGAATTTCGCACAAAGCTACTCGAGGGCTATCTGTGCTAGCCGTCCCTAATTTAGCAGTGTAAGACTAGAGTGAAGGCAGCTAGTCATCACCACCCACCGCTAACTTTTGGGCTACTCTTTTACCAACGAATAGTGGGATTGACCGTCACATTATACACCCCCTCAGCTGGGAGAGCGAGCATGTTTAGCGCGACTCGGGCGCGAACCCGCGACCCTCGGATTACGAGTGCACGCCTTAACGCGTTCGGCCATACCAGGCCGACGTGTGTGTATATTCAATGATACGAACAGGTGGTTAGGGAGCTCGACTCGTAATATGAGGGTTGCGGGTTCGAATCCCTGTCACATCAAATTTGCCTGCCCTTTTAGCCATAGGGGCGTTATAAATTGATGTTCAATCTCACTATTCGTTAGTAAAAGAGTAGCCCAAGATTGGGCTGTGGGTGGTGATGACTAGTTGCCATCTCTCTAGTCTTACACTGCTGAATTAGGGATGGCTAGCGCAGAAAGCCCTCGTGTAGCGTTGCGAAAAATTCAAAACCAAGTAAACCTGCTTTAATAAATATAGTTTCTTGTGCTTCCCTCCCCCACTGTGACTGAATTAAGAGACGAGGTATGTACATTAAATTTGTCTGTTGCAGTACTTTCTTATTATTTCTATTAATTGAAAAAAATAAAAAACTTCATGTTGCATTCTTACGCTATTGACACTACCCTATCTTCTCGCGCCCTACAGTATGCGAAACGCTGGACTAGATTATAAAAATCGCAAAACGATAAGAATTTGAAAATATAGAGCTATCAAAGACACTGTTCTTTTATCTAGGCGATTGCGGAACGCAATTAGAACAACTGAGGCGAAACCGTGCTGAGGAAATACAAGAATCGGATTCGAGGCTGACAGCAACGCACAAAGAAGAGACCGAAACGTGTAATTTTCTTCGAAATAGTTACATTATAGCCATTCTCAGTATAAAATAAATCTAATGTCTGTTACGAACGTTTAGATGGTTAGCAGTTAATTTTGAGTTTATAGCAAATTTAGGAGAGTTAGAGCTAACAAAATGAAACCAGAGATCGCACAATGGATTGTCTGTTCTCTGCCCACTGACTCACAATTTGTGAGCCGCTGGTTTAAATCTCAATCATCGAACCTGCTTGTGTTTTCCACTGTGTGTTCGATATAAAGAGACAATAAATTGCACTATCCGTTGGTGAAAGAGTTATCCAAGAATTAGTTTTGGTTAGTATAGATCCATTTGCTTCTTCTGTTTTCGTTACTATAAATCTTGTAAACTTAATATCTCAGAGTAAATGGAATTACAGATACTTTAAGGCACTTTATTTGGGTTGAAGTAAAATGTGTGTCAACAGCAACAACTATTATTTATTTTAGTGGACTTTAACCACCATGAAGAATTTAGAAAACTACGAGCTGAGTATGACAAAGAGGTGAGTTTAATAACACTTTCAGAGTTACTGATTTCTCGTTACCAATCATAATGAAATTCTTAAACTTATTTGGTTTTTTTTAGAATTTCTTACAAAGCTATTCGAGGGCTATCTGTGCTAGCCGTCCCTAATTTAGCAGTGTAGGACTGCAGGAAAGGCAGCTAGTCACCACCACCCATCGCCAACACTTGAGCTACTCTTTTACCAACGAATAGTGGGATTGACTGTCACATTATACGCCCCCACGGCTGGGAGGGCGAGCATGTTTAGCGCGACGCGGGCGCGAACCCGCGAATTACGAGTCACACGCCTTACGCGCTTGGCCATGCCGGGCCCTATTCGTTTTCTTAAATTTTCTTTTGATACTTCGCTGGTCGAATACAGCAGATGTTAATCTAAAAACATTTGTAGAACACTAGTTTGAGTATTTAGGTTTAACTTAACGAAGTGGGTTTGATTATTTAGACTTAAGTTAAAGAAGTAGGTTTGATAGATGTAACTTCTGTCCGTTCTTCGTTTTTAATTCCCGTCACACCAAACATCCTCTCTCTTTCAACCATGTGAGGGTTTTATCTTACGATTAATGTCACTATTCGTTGTTAAAAGAGTAGCTCAAGAGTTGTCGGTGAACGATGATGACTAGCAGCCTTCCCTCTTGTCTTGCACTGCTAAATTAGGGACGATTAGCACAGATAGCCCTCGTTTAGCTTTGCACAAAATTCAAAACAAACCAATCAAAATCATTATTAATTTATTCAATTTAATTCATTTTTGTAAAATTTTGTTTTTTTTTCTCGGAATATGATTTAATCGTTCGAACAAAAGAAAAAAAGTTTTTTCTTTGGATACCAAAGACATTCTGTTTTATTGTACTTACAATGGGAACAATGTCTGATAGTATATATTGTTTTCTATATAAAATTGAATGCAAGTACTTTGTCAAGTGCTTTGACTGATTGTTTATATTGTTTTACTGCACTACATGGGGACAATTGCTTTGTTGTCAACAATATCTGATTGTATGTATTGTTTCACTGAAGTACAATGGGGACAACTGCTTTGTCATAAAAAATGACTGATTGTATGTCTTTTTTCACGGTATCACAGTGGGTAAAATTGCTTTGTTGTGAACAATGTCTGATTGTACATTTTGTTTGTAAATAAGTACATAAATATAAGAATTTTAGCCTCTAAACAAATACCCAGTACGAGGGCACGAATGTGGTGGGTCATTATGTAGAATGCTAGGGCGTTTATTGTTTTTTAAGTGCTAGAAGAAGTAAAACACAAATTCTGTTTGAGGGGGAGGGAACATCTGCTACCTACTTTAACCTCATATGCGTGGTATAAAACAGAAAAGGAACAGTTCCATATGGTCTAGTTCATAACATCCTTCATCTTTACATCCTCTCCCTGTTTGCAGAGAAAGGTTGGTTATTGGGAGAAAAATTGAATGAACATTTAGAACATTCGAAACCTTTAAGATTCATTTATGATGTTTAAGTGTATAGAACATTATATATATTTGATCTATATGTGGACTTTGAAATCTTTATCTAGCGTCATCGGAATCCTGAATAAACTTTGACATGACAAGTTACTTTTGAACTGTCCAGTTTGAATGTCTGTGATCCTGAATGAACTCAATGCTAGTCAAACACAAGATCCTCTGAAACAATTTCATTCAAACAAATCAACACAAGAAAGGAACAAAAACGATAATCCTTGTGTCATCGAAGCCCTTGATGAACAAGGTACAAGAAAAGGACATACAGAGAATGATGATCAGACATCAAGACAACAGAGTAATCTCAACTTTAACGTGTTTCACCCAAGAAATGATGAACGTGAAGATGAAGAATCTCATCCAGTGACAGGACATCACCGTTATTCTGTAAAATCTTTTGCCCAAAGAGTACGACACCTTCACTGAGCGTTTGTTTAGATGAAGGTTCCAGACTAGAGGGAGAGTAGCTAGTCATTACCACCCACCGCTAACTCTTGGACTACTCTTTTAACAACACATAAAGAGATTGACCGTCACATTATAACGACCCCACGGCTGAAAGAGCGAGGATGTTGTGGTGTGACGTGGATTCAAACCCGTGACCATCGGATTACGAGTCGAGTGCCTTAATCACTTGGCGATTCCAAGCTAGGTAGATTCGAGGGAAGGCACCTAGTAAACCGCACCTACACCACGCCGACTCATAGACTAATCGAATAAAGAAAGTTTATATTCACTCTTATGACCCCTGAGGCTTTTTCCATAGAATGTTTTATTCTAGTGAGTAGCCAGTTAGGCCTACTGACTAGACATGTGTGATACACTTGGTTACAGAGTGTGACTAAGCATGTCTTAGGTCTCCAAATGAGATCTAAAGAACTACCAAGATAAAAATGTATATTTACAGAAACAAACAAACAAATATCCATGTTAAAAGTTAAAACCTGAATGTTATTCAATGAAGATAAATAAAACTATCATAAGTCATAAATGCACTATTAACTATTAACTAAAATCCACTATTAACCTCAGCAAAGCAATGGTAAGTAATTTATAATTAAAGCAGAAGTCAGCTCTTTCAAATTTTATAAATAAAATTACTTGAAAGCTGAAAGTTACTTCTCTAGAAAATAATAATGGTTCAGCCAAAGTAAAGTGAAAACCACGTTAAGTTAAACAATACTGTAGCTGAAAGCTCAAATTAACTTACAATTTGAGGAAATGTAAGAAACTAAAAATAATTATGAAAAGTTTTTAATTTTAATAAATTCTTTCTTTTCTGTTTTGAGGACAAACTTGACTTTATACTTAAGAACATATTGGCATTAAAAACAAGCTCAGATCTGCACGTGAGCGCACCTAGCACATATGATCCTTGTTCACTGAAAATTGATTCTTGCGCCTGGACGCGGTAGTCTATCATTGTTATTCTGTGATCGATTCGTTGCTAGGGAATACAGCTTTCAATTTATGTTTGAAACATGTTATCTTCCCTGCACGAAACTTGGCTACTTGTTAAATACTGAACTTACAACTTGTGTGCACTCAACGAAACAAGGAAGATTGAAGAGCCTATTTGAGCAACTCTTTATGTCCACGTGGTAAAATATTAAAAACAACAACACAATTTCGAAAAACTCATCTCCGTTTAAAAAAAAAGAATAGAAAACACATAGTACTTACCTGTACTTCACTCCAAAATGTGGAGCATGATAAATGTTTAGTGTTTTTGATGATCCAAAGAAATTAAACGTAATTATAACCAAGCAATTCTGACAAAGAAAAATTAATTGCCAAAATGAATTTAAAATTTAGATACTTCGCAGAGAAAAGTATTTCAGACAGTAAATAAAGTTAGAGCTGTTGATATTTTTGTAAAAATATGACGTGTATACATGTATACCATGTTACTCTTTACTGAAGAGTATGGCCGTGTGGTTAAAGTATGTGACTTGTAATCTGAGGGTCGCTGGTTCTAATTTTCATCACACCAAGCATGCTCGCACTTTAAGAAGTGGGGGCATTATAAAGTTACGGTCGATCCCACTATTCGTTGGTAAAAAAGTAGCCCAATTGTTGAGGCTAATATTTATTCGTCGTCTTGTTCTACATTATGAATAATTTGTGTAAAATAAATACTTCTAAATTGTTACTTATCGACAAATGGCGTTTCAAATTTTGTTCTGTATTTTCGATAACAAATTTTCCTTTATGCCATTTTTTGATTTCTGTAACTGAATAAGTGTTTATTATGATTTGCTTATTTGTGTTTTGCGAAATTAACTGTATCGTAAAATTTTATTTGTGATTTCGTATATTTTCACCATAAGTAAAATTAAAAACATAATCTGTGACGTAGTTCACTGTGGATCTCATTTTCATCTATTTAAAACTCCTCAGTATTATTCACGCCTAAATGAATTTAGGTTATTATATAGTGAGCTACAAAACGAGTTAAAATTGTTATGAATATCGTACATGCATTACAATTATACTAGACATAATTGTGTATCTTTATTACATTGTATATAGTTCTATCGATTGTAAAGCGGTTGCATTTTAAGTCTAATTTGCAAAACAATTACAAATTTATTCAGGAAATGTGTGTATTTTTCTTACAGCCCCGCTAAACTGGGTTATTTACTGAGCTCACCTAGAGTAATGGAACCCTTGAATTTAGCATTATAAAGCCGTAGACTTACCGCTGTATTGGCGGGGACTTCAGGAAATGATTCTGCATCTTAAAGAAAACGGAAAGCTAAATTTTCTCATGAACCGAATCACTGAGCTCAGGATATCTGTATTCTATTCGGTCAATGAATCCTGGACTATAATACTAAGTAGAATAAGAAACATATCAAAAATTAAACATAAAGCGCCATTTTTATACTTCCAGCAGTTATTTACTAACAGACGAAATATGATTTATTCTGTGTTGAAAATAGTAACTCCTTTTGGAGATATGTATTTTATTTACAACCAGTGTTTTGAAATATTTCGGGTCGCTGTGTCTTTATATTGAGCTAATCGTCTCAACAATAGCTTGATATCCCATGAAGCTTACCGTATAAAACATGACATTCTAGCAGAATGTGATTAATGTTCGCTGGAGAGAAAGGTGCGAGAAAGCCACTGAATTTTCTTGATGAATATTTTATTAGTTTTTACAATAATTTAACAGAAGAAAAAATACACAATGTCAACAACAACACTGTTGGATCACAGAGTCCAAATGAGAGACCAGAAGTCCCTGAGGGTGAAGAGTCAGCGGAAGAGGAAGAATGAGATTATAGTCGAAGACCCACCAGAGGTCACTGGGATGAAAAGATGTACGCTGAGGGACGTGGAGTTCCGACGGGATTTGTCAAACCATCCACATCTACACAAAACAAATGGACTCAAAAAATCAGAATAATCAACAGATTCTTTGTATTCAGTCAAATGTTTAAATACTTTTCAAACGAAACAAAAAATAAAATTTTTAATTTGTTTGCAAAATGTGTGTTATCCGCTGTTTCCAAAGCTGAACATAAAAACTCATACATAACTAACCTCATTCCGTGCAGTGGATCGACTCCTTTAGTGGTAGATGAGGTCGCTGTATTCGGTGTATGAAGGTGTAGCAGTTCAGATGATGTTAAACAATCTTGTAAAAATAATAACGATTTTAAGTTTTCTATAAATTGCATATACGAATATATGTTACTTTCTTATTTTACATCGTTTTACACCTAGTAACTGATCTTCTCTTGTTTTCGTATTTAAGGCTTAGTTTGTTTTTATACTTTCGGCTCGGCTTGTTTTTCCATTTAGGTTTAGCGTTTTTGTAATTTAGCCTCAGTTTAATTCTGAAATTCTTTTTCTGAAGCAACTAGAGGAATATTCCATTGCCAGGTAGTCACGAGCACCGCGTGTTATTTACAGTGCCCTGAAATATTTTATTCACAACGACCTTTAAAAATCGTGTTTGTTCATTTTTTTCGCATTCTTTCAAATTAGAAATTTAATAAGATAAAAATAAGAGTAAAAATTACATTTGAAATCAATTTTTGTTGTTCACATCTTCTGTGATGAATTCCAAAATAAATCATTTATGAGGCATGTGATACGTTGCACTTAAACAGAACTTTCGTCACCTTTCATTGGCTTATGAAGCCTCAAGCTTTGTCACTGGTAGACAAAGTTATTGAATTTGCTCAAATAACACAACTACATCTCAGAAAAAAATACAATTTTAGTCATAAGACATGAAAATAACTTGAGGAATATAATTTTACTTTTAAATTCTTGCTGTGACCATATTACTTTTGGTCGAGAGTACATGTTTGTGTCTTCAGTTAGGCGAGTCATAACTGACATGTAGAACAAATGTGTAATGTGACTACAGCATGGCAACGGTTAGAACATGCCATTGTATGCATATTAATGTTACCAAGTAATGCTTAAAACATGCCACTGGATGTTTGTTTTGATGGCATCAGGAGGAGGTTCAAATGTCTTAGAATGTTTTGTCGTCATTATGTACATCTAGAATTGAAACATAGAGTAAGCGGACCTTTTAAACTGAAACAGAATAAGTTGACGTGGTAGACAGCTATGACTAAGACATAGAATAAGTAGATGTGGTAGACTGCTATGACTGAAACACAGATTAAGCTGGCGTGTTGTTACTTCACATCTGGTCTGATGTTCTTCGTGTATTAACTACTAAACACTAATATTTCTCTGCATCATGTTGGATAATTGACCAAATATATTGAAACGATCAACGTTACATGAGTAAAGACAGTCACTGTTTATAGCTTTGTGGATATATTTGTCAAGAGGTCTATTTATCGATCAAAACACCATTGTCAAGCATGACCAGTTCTAGTAGCAAGTATGATGATTACGTTTAAAATTGTGTTTATAAATAATTGTAGTTGCTTGAATCTTTCACAACCCGTATTCACAGACAAAATATATGTAGGTGGAATTAATCAGTTGACTCTTTGTGGGAGTCAAAATTAAAATAATTAAGTAGGAAGAAGTATTATTATTACTGTGAGTCACGAAGATAGTGGAATTGTTGTCGTGCAGAAGTACACAATGAGTTACATACACTCTTTCCACTGAGAGGAATTGAACCAAGGATTTTTGCTTTGTAAGTCCGTATACTTACTGCAGACCGATAGATGGATCTGGAGTAATTGCGCAAGTGTCTTATTTTACTTTTTGTATTAGGATAGAAGTTAGGTACGAAGATGTATAAGTTGCATCTGTACATTCTTTTTATTCGCAGCTTTTATGTTCGGTAGAGTTTTTGTGTTTACATAAAATTAAACAGAGTCTCTCTTGATGGATGTCTTTGTTTTATACTTGCAATAAAACAGTTACTAACTTTATGGCTGTTATCGTGACGTAATTCCAGTTCACTGTAAGGCACAAATAGGTATGGACTGGGTGGAGAAAATTATTTATTTCCTTTATACAAAGTCTGGAATAGTCTGAAGGTTTGGGCACTTGACTCGCAATCTGCAGCTCAAAGATTTGAATCCCGTCATCAAACAACCTTGACCATTCAGCCATGGGGAAATTATAATGTTACGACTAAATCCACTCTTGGTTGGTAAAAGAATAGTCGTGGCTGACTAACAGCCTTCCCTCTAATCTATCAATTCAAAATTAGGGACAGCTAGCGCAGATGTCATTCAAGTATTTTTTTACTAAATTTACTAATAAATATAAAAACAAATGTTTAAACATTAGTTTGAAATAAACAACACTTGTTTCTGTTTACGTAATTGAAATTATGGGGAAAAATAAACATCAGTAATTCATGCTTTGCATAAAAATGAAATTTGTCGGAATTGCACTCAGAAACGTGACATTTGTAAGGGGACGAGTTCATGAGAGCATTTAGTATTTAAAGTCTTATAAGAGGATGAAACCTGTAAAAAGGTCATTCAGATGGAAGGATTATGCTTTGCATCAAAGCATTCCCTCAACTAAACGCAGAATACAAGGTATTCATGGAGGTTGTAGGATTAACAAATTCCCCCAGTGGCTCAGCGGTATGTCTGCGAACTTATAACGCTATAAACCGAGTTTCGATACCCGTGGTAGGCAGAGAACAAATAGTCCATTGTCTAGCTTTATGCTTAATTCAAAATAACAACTACAAAATAAACAAGAGTCCGTAATCTTTTATATCTGAAAATAGTTAATCAAATCAATGCAAAGAACCACAAATTTAAGAAGAAGTCTATTTTTTATTAATATTTTTTTGCTTGTTTGTTGTTACCCCCTAACGGCACAACGGTATGCTTATAGACTCACACCACTAGAAATTGGTTTCGGTACCCGTGGTGGGCAAAACACAGATAGTTCGTTGTATAGTTTTGTGCTTAATTCCAAACAAATAAATGCTTGTTTGTTGAATTTCGTGCAAAGCAACACCAATGCTATCTGCGCTAGTCATCGTCACACACCGCCTCCTCTTGCGCTATTTTTTACTAATTCACAAAACAGAAAAAGCGGGATTGACCGTAACATTATAATACCCCCATTAATGAAAAGGCGACCGTTATCTTGCGAGTCAAGCGTCATAACCACCTGGTCATAACTGGCCTTTGAGCTTTCTGTGCTCTATTCCATTACGGGTATCGTAATCCTATTATTTACGTCGTAAGCTTGTAAACTTACCGTTGAGGCACTGGCGGCGAACTGATAAGAACAGAGCAGTGCTGTCCAGTTGTGGCAGTTTGTTAAGTATGTCGCAAAAGTTTGACCAAAGAAAACAAAATTGACAAAATAAAAATCTCCCCAGAAAAATATTACAAATACCAGCAGGGGTGGATGTCGTGCAAATCAAGGTGAGTTAAAATGCAGTCAATGGGAACCTTTGCATCAGAGAAGTGGTAACTAGTCAAGAGTACTCTGTCAACTCTTGGACTGCTGACGGACAATAGAAATTAATCTTTTCTCTCACAGCTCAACCACAATCCAAAGTGCAAAGCGTGCTTTTGCGGTAACAAGACGCGAACCAATAATCCTCAGGCTTACAGTTGATGTTTACTAAAAGTCTAGGTAACGATTCGTTAAGTATGAAAAAAATACTGTTCATGGAGACACAACACAAGTACTTGTTAAACGGGAAAAGGTATGACAGTTCTGTGCTGATAAGACACATTCAACACATCTCAAATTATTTATAATTTGATAAAATAAGGTACTAATGTGTGTTTTTACTTTGCTATCTCTTGTGTCCATGTATTGTCGTCTGTGCTTTATTAGTGTTGACAGGTGTTTGTACGATTTCCATGTGTTATTTTTCGTTTTATGTTCTTGTTTAGTATTGTCTGATTTGCTGCGGTTTGAAGGCATTCCGTAATTATTTGACAACAATTATCAATATCTGTTTTATTTTTAGCTGTTGTTATTATTTTATTTGGTACTCGATAGTCTAATTGTTTTTAATATTATTTCCAATTTGCTTTTTTTGTAATCGAATATTTCTTTTCTCTGCATATTTTAGAAAGTTGCAAACTGCTTATGTTTATATATTTTACAATTTAAGCGGATAAACAGCATAAAAAAAAGAACGCAATTATATTATCTGAACTTTTCACTGTTAGAGTTATTCCACTTAAAGGAATTCAGTTAGTTTCTTTAGTTCCTGAGTTACTTACTTTCAGATATCATTGAACAGGAACTTATGTAGATTCTTCAAATATACTTCACCTTTTTAAATGATGAAACATGATGATGTCAACAGCATTTCAATGACAAACATTGAACCCCGGAGCCACAGCTCACGATGTTTTTCACTAACTTGGTAACAATTCTTTTATTCAGAGGCGCTTACGTTTTGATGATCAAATATCATTATAATCCTACATTAAAACATTTGTTTCTATTTTGACAAATTACTTTTTCTGTTATTTGAAAAACAAAATTTTGTATGCACAATATATTGAACTAAATATTTGAGAATGTGTGTATATCTTCTTCTGACAAACCCACATCGAGCTATTTGCTGAGCCCACCAAGATGAATTGAGTCGCTGATCGTAGCGTCGTAAATCTGCAGACTTACCGCTGTACTGGCGGAGAGCAGTTTTCACAGACACAGCGTTTTAATTAAACATCTTTAGGTCTTCTTGGTAATGACGTGAAGCACACAGGTGTATGATAGAGATATCAATATGTTTGTTTGTTATTCAATTTCGCGGAAAGCTACGAGATGGCTTCCAGCGCTTACTGTTCCTAATTCTCAAATCATATACTAGAGGAAGTACAGTTATTCAATATTATTTGTCTGAATGTTGTCTTAAATCTTACGAGAAACCCATAATACACTGCTGGTAAAGTTTGTTTGTTTCTTTGTTTTTTAATTCAAAGCTGCACGAGGACTATATGCGCTCGCCATCCCTATATAGCAGTATAAGACCAGAGAAAAGGCAACCAGTTATGACTGCCCAAGGCCAACATTTGGGCTACTCTTTTACAAAGGAATAGAGGGATTGGGGGTTACTTTCTAACACTATCACTGAAAGAGCGAGCATGTTTGGTGTTTCGGGGTTCAATCCCTTGATCTACAGGTTAGGAGTCGAGCGCCATACCAGTAAAGAAAGATTTGTATAAAATTATTATTACTCTCATAAAACATAATGTTAAGTAAACTACTGATTAATACCTCACTGTCTACCAGAATAACCAAGTAGACACTTTAAGATATATTTGAAATTTCAAGAGAATCTTAACGACCCATAATGGCACAGTGGTATGTCTGCGGACTTACATAAAAAAAAACCGGGTTTCGATACTCGAGGTGGACAGAGCACAGATAGCCCATTATGGAGTTGTGTGCTTAATTCTAAACAAAAATTCAAAACCAAACTAGCTCTGTTTTTATTTGTTTGAATAATAATTGTTGCTTTAGTTATAATATCAGGTGCATAGAATGTCTACGTGATGATATCATTCAAAGAAGAGGAGAAACATTCCTTAAAAGTAAATATATATTTATAATTGTTAACTATTTTACCAAAACAATACCACTTTGTCATATATGTGTTTTTATGTAAATATAAGATTCTGAGAAATATTAACATACTAAATCGTTACAACAACTGTTGCCACCTCCTGAGAAAGCTTTTCTATACACTATAAACCATGGAAGTTACAAAGAAGTAGAAATACTAACATACCAAATCGTTAAAACAACTGTTGCCACCTCCTGAGAAAGCTTTTCTATACACTAAAAACCATGGAAGTTATAAAGAAGTGTCTTACTTTTACAATGTGTTTCAACAAAAACGAACATTTTTAAATTTTAAAGAAACAATAAAAGAAAACCGTAAACGTTTCACTCCATTACTTTTACAAATATCTTTAGTATCGGCTCCTTCTTCATCAGTAATTTTATCTCTAGGACAAGGCTTACAGGCGTCAGAAGGAAAATGTGCCATGTAAGTCCCTCCTGGGCACGTGAGTTTATAATCCGTTGTCATAGTGACCAGAAGGACATGGACCTAAAACAGTTAAAAGTACATAGCTAAACATTTATTTACTCAGAGTTAATTTTTATTATCCTATCAACGAGTTTATTATCAAAAACAAATTTATTTTGTCAAAGCTTTATGTTATTAAAAGTTTTATATCTTTTTGTGTTTAATGGAAAGTATTAAATATACTTACAACACCTGTCAGCATCTCTTCGGTATCCTCGAGTGCAAGTGAGGTTTTCTACTGTAGCACACAGTGGAGAAAATAACGGAAAGTTAATTTTTTAGCTCATTTACTGTCACCGATAGGAATATAAGATTTTTCCCAGTGCGAGATTTGTGCAAAAAAGAAAACGCGTTCTTCAAAACGGTTTTTAACAGCAGGCTTTTATTTGTTTATATACTTAGTAACTGAATCAACTCGTCAAACTAATGACAGAAACTTGGAATTTTATGAAAGCACACACAGTTTTTCTCTTTATAAATTATGTTATACCTTGAGGTACGTTTACTTTGATACTTCGCTTTCAAAATTTTTATTTGGCAAAGTTTATTGTAAAACTGGTGTCACTATTTATTCTTATGTCAGTTATGAAAACAAACTCTTTGGGGAATACTACGCTGGTAAAATGTGTCAGTATATGATTCTGAGGTGCCTTACAAACAAGAAAAATTATATCAGGATACCTACGAGATGCTAAACTGTGTCATAAAGAAGTTCCGATAAATTATGTTGTACTGCGATTTCATATCGCATTGATTGTCTCATTAGTTGCCAGTTTGCATATTCAAAACTGTTTTGGTTTATTCATTCCTATACACTGAAGAATTTTAAGAATAGCCTGGCACTGATACAGTATGGATAATATTACGAGTTCTTCTTCATCACTTCCCTGAAACATCCCTTGCAGGTCATCTCTAGCATCTGTTCATGGAATAAAATGAATATTCCATGAGTATCCTGTCGGTGTCAATATAAACATATTTAAAGAATGCATCGACCCACTTAGCATGTTGGATTTGGCAATGTCACTCGTGAGACTGGAGTCGTGATTAATTGGACCAGTATATGGACGTACAAATGTTCCCATGGTTTGTCTTTAGAATGTTTAGCATTTACGGTAATATTTATAGGAATTAGGGGTAGATACGTTTACCAATGTTAATACCACATTTCCGCATGGACAAGTCCTCTCGTGAATATTGAGATAATCTGTTTTTATGTTCTTTTGAAAGTAATAAATCGATCACTTTAGATTATTTGGAAGTAAAGCCTCACTTTTATATAAAAATGACACTGCTCACATGGATTAAAATTTGAGTATTTTTAATACTATTGCAAGCAGTCTCTTTCGTGCATTTATGTTGTTAAGGAACGCACTTGAAGCTGATAAAATTAGAGACATTCTGAAATGGGTGATATAAATTTTTATAACGAAATCTATTTACATTTCAACGTTTTTAGATTACAGAGCGACAAGGAAGGAGATTTTAGGTGATGATTAAGTAGAGAACCTCAGTCAATAACTTGATAATCACGCTGTAAATAACCCTACATCCAAGATAAAATCAACAACAAAATACTATAAATCCAACATCATTTGTCAGTCAACCTAATAATTCCTTCTAATACAAGAGTAAAACCACTGTAAACTGGTACAAAGTAAAATACTTCTGCACCTAAACTTATAACTTTTATTGAATATTGTTGTGTGTATTATAATTTAAAGATGACACTAATAAATTATAACATATAAATGATTAACCGTGTTTCAACACTCTGGGTGGGGATAACCCAGATATCTTAGTCTGTGACTTTCTGATTAATTAAAAAACAAATAAACTTATCACTTCCATACAATACTGTATGCGTGTGTGTTTTCTTATGGGAAAGCCACTTCGGGTTATATGCTGATTACACCGAGGGGAATGGAGCCCCTGATTTTAAAGTTGTAAATTCACAGACTTACCACTGTATTCAGGGAGAAAATGCAATACTCTGTATCATATATATCACAAAACATGAACATTAGAAGCTTGTAGGCCCGGCATGGTTAGGTGGGTTAAGTCACTCGACTCGTAATTCGCGAGTTCGAATCCCTGCCGCACAAAACATGTTCGCCCTTTCAGTCGTGGAGCATTATAATGTTACTGTCAATTCCAGTAATCCAAGAGTTGGCGGTGGGTGGTAATGACAAGCTGCCTTCCCTCTATTCTTATACTGCTAAATTAGGGTCGTATAGCGTACATAGCCCTCGTGTAGCTTGGCACGAAATTCTAAAACAAAGAGAAGCTGGTACCAGACATATTCTTAGGTGTTAACTATTAAAACAGAAGAATCACATTTTGCAATAACTCTAACTAACACATTCAAATGAGGTTAAACAAAATATCGCAAACATATGGTGATATTAATAATCGATACTGTCAGTTAAACTATATTTCAAATTCTTTCCGAACTGTTTTGTGTATGATTTGTTTGTTTTGGAATTTCGCACAAAGCTACTCGAGGGCTATCTGTGCTAGCCGTCCCTAATTTAGCAGTGTAAGACTTGAGGGAAGGCAGCTAGTCATCACCACCCACCGCCAACTCTTGGGCTACTCTTTTACCAACGAAAAGTGGGATTGACCATAAATTTATAACGCCCCCACGGCTGGGAGAGCGAGCATGTTTGGGGCGACGCGAACGCGAACCCGCGACCTTCGGATTACGAGTCGAACGTCTTAACAATCACGCCATGCCAGGCCTGATAAAGGTATTGTTGCCTCAATTACACTGGAGCAGCTTACTTTGTTGTTTTGATAAAAAGCACATAAACTACATACAGTATCAGGCTGGAAATACAAATGGCGTTTTGAGAAATATTTGACCTCTCATTATTTTTGGTATATAGCAGTTGATGAGCTTCGTTAAGAAGTTCTTATTACTGTTAATCACATTAGTGTTTCAATTTTACTAATACTATTCAATGTTAATACGTTTTATGCGTATTCTTTAACGTATGTAATGATAGCTGGATTTCATTACAAAAGGAGAGATTCGGAACTGTATTCCCGCCGTGGGCAAAACACTGATAGCCCACTGAATAGGATTGTACTTACACCCTTGTGCAAATTAATTGAAACAAATGGTCATTTTACAATATTTTCAGCATGGCGGCCGGTGTAGACACGCTGATTTCCTTAAATGGTCATTTTTTCACACAGCGTCATTAGCTGTGTTTTGCGGTATGGTCGATCTATTTTTGGAATATATGACGGATGAATATTACGTCATTCGAAATTGCGTAATGGCAATGAGACCAGTCAAGAAACAACTTCTAACCAACTCAATAAAGAAAAAAACGATATCAATGGGCTGTGAAATACAAAAACTGGACGCAAGAACAGTAGAGGAAGGCGTTATTCAGTGACGAGACTCATTTCTTCGTACAGGGTTAAAGACTGCTAGTTCGCAAGATGTTTTGGAGCTTTTTCAGCTATTGAAGTTTTGCAGAGAAGAGTCGTTCCAGAATTGGAAAAGAGATTTCCAGATGGATCTGGCATTTTTCAGCAGAATCTGGCTCCGTACCACACATCGAAACTTGTGAAGAATTTTATGACTACAACGCGAATAAACGTGCTGGACTGGCCTGGAAACTCTCCGGACTTAAATCCTATTGAAAATCTATGGGCGATTTGTAACGAAAGACTTAAGGAAAAAGACTGTACTACGAAAGATAAGCTAATTGAGGCCATAATTGAGGTGTGGTACCGCAATCCAAAAATTAGAAAAGATTGTAGTCAACTCGTGGACTCAATGCCAAAGCGGATTAATGATCTGCTGAAAAATAAAGGTGGTCATATCATGCATTAATGTTTGTATTCTCAGAAAGAAAACGCAATAAATTGAAAAAAAATCGAAATTTTCCGTCTTGTTTCAATTGATTTGCACAAGGTTGTACATACGTGCAATGTGCAGTTAAGTCCTGGCCTTCTAGTTATAGGTGAGCGTGTTCGGTAAACGGGGATTCGAACCCGCAACCTTCAAATTGCGAGTCAAACACCTAACATGCCGAGCCATGTGTTGAACCAAAATACAAGAATGGTACTAAGATTGGAAACATTGTAGTGAAGCACATGAGATGAAAATAATATATATATAAATATTATTTGTAATATAAGAATTCTTACGTACAACTAAAGTAAAAAGACACTTCATAAATAGATCTTAAAGTGACAACAGCTTTAGGGATAGAATCCAAACACATGTCATTACCTAGACTGCAGAGGAACCATTACATCAGACAAATAAATGTTCAACAATTAGTTTTAGGTTATGCTGGAAGGACTTGAGGGTGTATGAAGAAACTAACAATAGTTGCTTGACAGAAATAGATAATATAATTAAAGCAAGAATCTTTGGGTTCATTAAGATCAACTGCTTTCTGTAAGTAACCAGACCTTCTAATACAGTGCTGGAAAACAATATTGTTGTTGTGACTAAATGAGGTTAATTATGTGAGGACTACTGGAGGGTCACGAACTGTTGCAAAAGCTGCGCATGATCGTTATGTTTGTTAACTCGTGCCGCTAGAGCCTTTAAAGATGTGCACCGTTGAAATCAATCAATCTTTGGCCCATGTTGCGTTGTTACGGTTTCGCGGCCTTTTATAATTAAATGTTTTAAGTATTTCAGATTATGAAAGAACTACGCACTTGATGAAGAAAAGTTCTTATTTTGTAACAGAATTCTCCTACCGCGTTTACGATCTGCCATAGAACCAGTTTGAAACGCAAAACAAATCTAAGCAATCAAAGATTTTATAGCATACCCACATCACGCTATATGCTGTGTCCACTGATTTTTAGCACTGTCAATGTGAAGACTTATCCTGTTTCACTAGGTGGCTATCAATCCGAGAAAAATAAAACTTATTAAAAATGTTTCGGTTTGTGAGGAAATTTTATGAAAGAAATAACAAAAGAAAAAGAGGACTTATTTTGTCGACCAAATGAAAGTAACAGTTAAAGATGTAATTTTTTTCATGTTGGTATTCTATTCATGCATTATTTTATTGTATCATGTCCAATTAAATGCATTGAATAAAATCCCTTTGAAACTTCGTGTAGAAACGACAACTGTCAAAAAATGCTCACTTCAGTAGAGGTCTCTTATTGCGCTCAGTAAAATGACAAGAAACAGTGGAATCCAGCTGGAAAATCTACACAACTAAATGATTGTGGGCTATCTTTGCTAACTGTCCCTAATGTAGCAGTGGAAGACTAGAGAGAAAGAAGCTAGTTATCACCCTCTACCGTCAATTCTTGGGTAGAGAATATGTTTATAAATTGTATAATTTATTGTAAATTATATTACTCAGCAATAATTTAAAATATATACAGCAGTTATGTGTACTCTTTGTGAGAAACTATCTAGTACATATTTTTTCTGAATTAATTCAGCAGTTGTGTTATGATGCATTGTGTTTTGATGACTAGAAACATAGTTCAAATATACATAACAAGGAACTTGTTACAAGTCATTAGAAAAACAGAATTTTTTTCATTTTGTTTATCTTGACATTACTCAATTTTTTTATAAATTATGTCAAAAGATCCAGTAGTATGTAGCAAACAACCATAATTAGCTGCATATATAATATTATAGAAGTGTAGTTTCTTTATAGACTTGTAGGATATGCCCAACTTTATAACTGGGAAGATCGTTTTTCATCGAGACTTTTCAAATTTTACTCATAGTTTATTTTAATCAAGTTCTGAAGCTTCAAAGGTAAATTTATAGTGTAGGTTGAATTATTTTCTCCACAACTAACTTTCATAGATACTGTTAAGGTGCAAACAGATTGCATAACATTTAAATTACAATTACAGAAGGGCTGAAGTTGTATAATAAACATTCACACTGTACATTGTTGTTATTGAAACTGGTTAGTAGATGATGTTCTATATTTAATTATATTGACTGAATACATACTTCAGTTCATTACATTTTCATTCAGATTGTTGTAGCACGAAGTGCAATGTTATGTACTTACAGTATTTCTATATTACTGTTAACTTGTTTATGCTAGTTATAAGACAAATTACATACCTCTTATGCTGATAAAATCAGAAACTTGTTAAAGATGCTGTGTGTTTATGCAGTTTTAACAGTTCTTACAACTGCCAACTTTATATTGGAACATTTGGTATAGAAGGACTCCATGATATGCACTGGAGACTGCTGCTGCCCTCACTTTGATACAGGTTGAAGATTGTTAGCCTGAGGATTGAAAAGGAACATGTAAGTGATCTGGGAATGAGGGATTTTGTAACAATTATCAGGGAATATGCAAATTTATCATTCATATTTTATGTTAAAAGAAAAAGACTTTGAGTTGTTATAGCAATATAAAAATGTAAATATTTATAAATAAGTACTTCAAACTAATTTTATTGTTATTAATTTTTATAATTTTTGTTTTCTAAGAGTTACATTAAGAAAGTTGTGACCTCTAATCTGTGCTAATGTGAACTTACCTCATAGTTTTAAGTTTGGCTGGAAAGCTCAGTGTTAAATTAATTGAGACTCCAGAGGTGATAGTGTCAGAGGGCACAGAATATTTTTCCTTTCCTTATTTGGTAAGTGACTACTTACAGAAACCTCTGTTCTACAGTCACCATCAAAGTCAATTCTTTTACCTATGTTTCTAAGCTTACATTCCTATACTGTCAAATCCTTAAGGCAAATGCCACATGTTTTTGTCCAGAACACATTAGAGCGATTCGCTGTCCCTCTCAAGTCAGACAAGAAATTCTGGAGACATCTTGATTGAAACATTTATGCCATACCATAGCAAACACCTGGTGTTAACCCTCATGCTATTTTGAACTCTACATGAGAAGTTATTGTTGAGAGAGCTATTAAAAACATTTTAGAGTTGGAGATACTCACTGGTTTCTCTAGCAAAGGAATTTCTGCTTTATGACATATCTCCACTTTTGAGGACAGAATTATGTAACTGACCAGTGTTCTAATTTTGACATTTACATCACCACATTTACATCATCATGCTTCTATCATGAGAGAATATTTCCACCACTAGAAAATATAGTCATATGTTCCTAACCTTCTCAGATGTTTCCAGTGTCAAAGGTGTGAACATACAAAGTTATAATCTTGTCATAATTCTTTGTTGTGTGCCTGTTGTGGTTGCAAAGACCTTGATACATACAGTTGTCAACTTGACCCTCACTGCATCATGGTGTTTCTCATCCCTATTTTCCATTCTTGCCTTATGTAGGTGAAATAGGTACAACATTTTTGTATTTTAAACAACATTACTTAATCAGATGCAGAACAATTATTCATTCACACTCTTTGTCACTTGAATCTGCTTCTACTGACAGAGATATGCATAAATAACTCCAGGTTACAAGGAGGTCAAGAGATCTCCTACTACAAAAATGCAGTGTGGTTGCAAGCAGAAGAGTTCTTCACCCAATACTCCTCCATCTAATTAAAAATGAATAATTTCATACAGTGAAACTTACAAGGTTTTTGTTCTAATTTAGATGGAATTAAGGCTTTGAGTGATTCCTGTCACCCTAAGTCTCTTTCTTCACTGATACTGTCACCTTTTGGCAGTTTTCTTTATGTTGAAATAACAGGTTGTGTGATGGATAAGTTTGTAAAGAGATGGCATTGCTGGTTGACCACCAAGAACCCACCTTGTATGTGCCACTCAGTATACACTTGTAGCTATCAATATCTTCTTGTGTTGTACCATCACTGGTTGTTTTCTCTACTCATATCATGGAGGAACTTAAAACCAGTCAACTTTGATGCTGTTATAGAACTGTGGCTCCCTTTCTGTTTTGTCTTGAGAGACTTAACACAGTCTTCTTTGGGGTGGTGCTGATATTGATGGTAGGAGTTGTTCCACTTAGCATAAACTCTTAGATCATAACTTGTCTCTTAATCAGTGGTAGTTCTTTTATCTGTTTTCATGCATCTAGTCAGTCTTTTACTGAATGATCTGTCTGTTCCCTTTCATTTTTCTGTTTCTCTTTTTTTTTCTTGGAAGGTTTACAGTGACACTGGACAGTGATAATATTCCTGTCATTTGGAGACAGACTGGATGTGGTCAGTGTCATCCAACCTGAGTGCCACAATGTAAAATGGCCTAGAACTGGTCCTGCTGTTTTTAATCTTCCAGCTATTAATGATTAGGTGGAGATGACAGCTAATTGTATCATTTTAGCAGCTGTTTCTTATACACTCAGAACCTCAACTTGTTTTCCATGGTGGTTTCCTGCCTGCTAGCAGACGTGAAATACTCTGAAACAGGCCTGGAATATCTTTTGTGGGTATTCCACTCTTTCTAATTTCATTGGTGTTTAGTGGGTCCATGCTCATGCTTCACAAGTCCAAAGTCAAAGCCAAAAGGAATCTTGGACTGAGGGCTGTATCTTGAGTGTCATGCTTTTCAATGTGAAAATCAGTGCTATTACAGTCAGTTGTAGCTGTTATTAGATGACGGTGCTGTCGGCTTGTCCCTCTGAGGCTAATTACTATCCTGACCTGTGACTTTTCATTGTGCCATTTGAAGAAGGTGGATACTCTTTATTAGAAGTTAACCCTTTCTTTACTGATCATTTTTGAAGCATTTTTCTGCTCCTGTTTGTACAGATGGTTTAAACTGTAGATACTCAATGGGCTCTCTTATACTTTGTTGTGGCCCTGTAGTTGTTCATAAAATTTAGTGTTTTGTCACCTTATTTTCTAGTATATATACTTTGAATTTTGCTAAGGAATGCTTTAAACTTGATATTAATGGTTCCATTTTTCATTCAACATTTGTTTTTAATAATTAAAACATAAACAGAAATGTTTAATGAACATGTGTAACACTACCATGTCCAATTTGGATAATTGTACTGAAAGTCATTTCTTGACCACTGATCATTCACTGCCTTAAACCTTATTACTATTTGTATATTTAATGAAGCATTTGTATTAGTTGTAAAACTTTTTAGTTCTCTGTTTATTTTGGAAGATGTACAGTTTACTTAATTGGCTGCTTAGTATACACACGTGTTTACATGTATATTTTCTCAAACTTTTCTTGAACAAAGATCAATAGTTGTTTCATTGTGGTTCATTATGTGATAGATGATGCTTTACTGCATTAACTACCTGATTCACAGATAAAATAAAATCAGTGTGTTAATGATTTATTCCTGAATTACTGTGTGTTTTATTAATTGTCAGCATTTATAAAGGCTTTTATTCTTTCCGCCAATCTACAGTTCCATTTTAAATAACAGTGACACAAAGTAATTACACTTTATTATACAACAAGCTGTTAAATTACTGTCATACATTAGATTGGTCAGTGGGTTCAGTGTTTAGTAACTCAAATGGTGAAAAGGTGTCAGAGAACACATGTATTGAATTTAATAGTTATAATGACATCAGTTACTGGAACAACTGGTTGTAAAAGACAGAAGTTATTTTCTGTTAATATTGTTATTCAGTATCATCACTTAACTGTCTTTGTATTTCTTGTAAGAAACAACAAACAAACATAAAACGTGAGCTGAATTACCAAAAAGGTATGCCAAAATTTAGTCAGACTATTAACTGTAAAGACTAGGTGATATTCTGTTCCACTAAAGAGAACACTTCATTAGCTTTTGGAATTCTTTATCTGAAATAAGCTTGTGAAGTATGCTTAAATTTGTATGTAGTTCATATCCAAAATATATATTCATCAAACGTTAGTAAAGTTTGGTCCAATTAAAGAAAGTAAATATTATATATTTATTTAATGTATGTGTTTTTGTAAGCTTTCTATCCATCAAACTGCAAACAAGAATGGAAATTTTATGAAGCTAAATTACAATTTTGAATCTTTTTCTTTTGATAATGTCTAATATGAACTGTTTGTTTCTTTCTGTAATGTGAGCAGATTTGATGCTACCTATTTGACTTCAAAAGGTTTGAAACCAAACCTGATATAGAGGCTGAGGAAATAGTAGAAGAACAATGTGAGGAAAAAAGATGTATGTAGAACTGTAGAAAGATGTTTAGGATGATGAAATGTGTGAGGACAGGTTGTGTTGATGTGTGCTTCTGGGGTTTCACATGTAATAACTTATTTTTTATTTATTCTAATTGAATTTTTATTATTAATAACTTTATATTAGCAATATTGTAGTCCTCCAATGGTAATTTTCTTGAAATGTATAATGTAATGTTCTCTATAATAGTTATTTTATAAATTGTAAAAGGATGTTTTAATTAGCACTTGAAAGAAACATACATTGCAAATAAAATAAAGCACCTTCAAACAAATATTTATCTTATCATGAAATGGAAAGAAGAAGTTTCACCCTGTGTTCAAAACATCAGATAATTGGAAAACTATTACACAAGTAAACAAAATCATCATTCATTAATATTCAGATTTTTTTAAACGTAAAGAACAAAAATATTTAAGTTATGTTGCTAACAATGGTTTTCAAGTAATATTAACACCTTTTGTGTTTAATGAAAGGAGTGTTGAAAAAGAATCTATACATATATATATATATATCATTGTAAAATAAATAATGGTGTGTGTAACTACTTCTTATTGACAAGTTAGTATTCTCATGTTAGCTTCTCTTGAACTATGTTGAGTCAAACATGTTTCTGACAGTTCAACAGGAACTGATATAGAAATACATTACGTTTAATCCTGTTAACAGATGGTTCACGTCTATTGATGTGTTAAACAGTTTTTACTCAGTTTAAATATTTTTTCATGTTGCACAATCTTAAGATAAACAGCCACTACCAAGTTAAGCATCAGTTTTTTTAATAAATATAAGTCATACTAAACAGCTAGTACAAAATGTAAACATCAGTTCTTGTTTAACAAACTTTGCACATTCAATTACATACATGTGTTATCTGTTCTTTGGTCAATTATCCTTACATTATACAACTCAATAAAAAAAAAAACCCTCCAGATGTAGCTAACCTGCTACCCTCGCCATCTGCCGGCGACACATAAAACAACTTTTTTCAAAAACAAATTTCCATAATTCTTATTTTCTACCCTTACAACATAAATATAATTTATATCTTTTACGGTGTAAAGTTTCAGAAGTTTAGGTTTTCATTAATATTAAATATATATATATATATATATATGTGATTTTAAACACTAGGTGTACAATTAGGTAGTTAAAATTACCAGCGAGATCAACTGTATTACGAAAAAGACCATTTCAAGCTTAATAAACAAACGCTAAAAAAATCACTAGTACAAGCTGTGAAATTCTAAAGACACATGAGAAAGAAAGAAATGTTTAAAACATAGTAAAAAAGCTTACGTCACGTGTAATATAAGTAAAACCATGGTGAAGAGTATTTGAAGTTTCATTCGTTAAAGCACATGTAAATCGTTTCCTTCGCTCAAACTCGTGCGCAAGGTAACATAAAGTTTTAAGGCCCTTATCTGACAACTTTAAATAACCTTCAATTGCAACAAATTGTAAAAATATAAAGGTCAGCATGAAGAAATAAAGATCATTACGGTATGATGTCTTCCATTCTTTTATTTTATTTTTCTTGAAACTACTGACGAATATATAGCGATTTTTTATTGTTTTTGGCTACTTGTTCTACGATTGTCGTTTATAACGATATTTTTTCATGCACTCGTTGTACCTAATTGAACGTGACAAGTCTCAAAACTTATGACGTTCAAAATATCGGGGAGCCCCCACCAGTACAGCGGAAAGTCTGCGGGTTTACAAAGCTAAAATCAGGGCTTCGATTTTCCTTGGTGGGCTCAACAAAAAGCCCGATGTGGCTTTGCTATAGGAAAACACAAACACAAAATATCGGGTTTCGATACCTGCAATTGGCAGGGCACACAAACAGCCCATTGTGTTGCTTGGCGCTTAACAACAAACAAGCAATGCACGTGTCAGTGAGTTTTGAATATGATGAGAGACTTTACTCATAACTCATATACGCATGCACCTATACTGATCGTATGATCTATAGAGCGAAGAAAGTTCTTATTGGTTTAACATGTCCTGATGTTGGGATTCTTAACACCTGGAACGAATACAAAACTAAACAACGCGATCTAATAACCCATGATCTCTCCAACCAACAAACGTATACTACATTACGAGAGAACGATAGCCAGACCAAGATAAAACAAGTTAATTAATTTTTTGTTTGGCTCGTGCTCATGTTATACTCTATTTGTTTATTCTAAGCTAGTAAGAAGAGTATTTTGTTGTTTCTTTTAGTTTCGCGCAAAGCTACACAAGATTTATCTGTGCTAGTCGTCTCTAATTTAGCAGTGTAAAACTAGCTAAAGACTAGACATCACCACTCACCGTCAACTCTTAGACTACTATTTTACCAATGAATACTGGGATTGACTGTCACATTGAAACGTCTTCGCAGCTGAAAGAGCAAACAAGTTCAGTGTGACACGGATTCCAACCCGAGACCCTCAGATTACGAGTTGAGCGCTGCCTAACTGTCTGACAGTGCCGGGCCGAGTAAACGGTGGAAAAGTAGCTTGCCAGCAACATCTTATCACATAACATTGAGGGTCACTCTTTTTATGCACCCAGTTTAAATTATCAAAAATAGTTTTCAGAAGTGTATAGATTCTCAGGAGACTTGTCAGCTCCGAAATTCAGAACTTTACCACAGGACCAACTCACACCTTATGTTGTATTATGCAAAAGTTGTCTTTTTTTTAAATATAAATTAAAATTATAGTCATTTTGCTTTATAATGACTAGCTAATGTATTTGTTCAACACACGGAAAATAAACAGGAGCTTACCAAGCTATTTCATTCCATGCTGGGTGTTCCTAAGGGTATATTCCTAATGTTTCGAGTTGACGAGAAATCCCCTTGAAGTAAAAAGATGACCCAAGAAGGTCCAAACGTTGTTTTGCACTTTATTTAATTAAAGTTTTAATACCCATACCACATGTCTTGAAAATATATTCCTAGTGATTTTGAGATCAGTCAAACACTGAAAACGTTAAAGCGGACACACAGACAGACAAGATTCCCTAGAAAATGATACGTGGGATCAGACGCTAACGCTATCCTCCCCCATGCCACTCTCATGGAGGGCTAATGCTTTTGAAGTTTGATATAGAATAGAACAGCATGGGGAATTCATATTAGCTTTAAAAATGTGAAATTTCAACCTCCCTATGTTATTCCCTAGGGAGTTTTAAAGGTTCATTCCAGGTTTCGTTTAGATCGATCACAAACTGCAGGCGTGAAAAGCGTGTGTGTTGATTAATGGTGGAACGAATGTTTGCGCTTTCAATGATACATCGGACATATTCGATACTATTTTGTTCTCTATCTACAGCAAATTGATTTTTTTCATTCGACAATAAACCTTTTAAGATTGTAAGAGACAGTGTTTATAAGGCCTAGTAACGCACCTACTCTCTATTTATTTACTTGCATTTTAGTATACATATCAAATTCAGCAACAATTTCAAGTGCAAGTGACATTTCACTTGTCCCTTTTATAAGTAATAATAAAATCTGTTTTCATAATAATACTTCCACCCTTGCTCGCGTTTATACCAACAGTTCACAATATATCTTAGGCCTAGCAATTGTAACCTCTTCTAATTCATTTTTCCTCATACTTCCAAATTCTTGAAATTTGTGAGTAACCATAACAGCAATAGGCTTGTTTGAAGTCGTATAATTCATTATATCCTTAAAGTATATTGGAAATATATTGCAAAATGAAACAGTTAAACCTATCGTACCATTTTCGTTATATTTGCTTCAAGACTTAGTTAACTGCTTCCCTGATACTGTTACTGTTGCACATAAAGTTTGTTTGTTTTTGAAAATATTACAAAAAATATCATTACAAAATCTTTAATTTGAGTTGGGTATTCTACAATAACAAATCGTGACTCTAAATAAACCTGAAATTATGTTTATATGATTGGATGTTCGTATGAGATATTATTATAATATATATAATAAATATTTATATTTTCCCCCTTGCGGAAAAGTAAGAAACATTTGTGTAAAGAAACTAGTATTGTGGTAGATGGTGTACAAAAGAAGGTAAAAAATAGTAAATATTTATAAATTATGTAGGCCTAAATGTTTGTTATTGATTTATATTAACGCTGTATTATTTTGCTTTTAATTAGTTGTGCTAATAACACTTGAAAACAGTTATTACACAAACAATTATTAATATATTGTAGTGACATGATAGTATTACAACAATACAAGTTATTTTAATAGTACGACTACGGTTATAGTGTTACAGTATATTTACAATTCAGAGACTTTCTACTAACAACTAACTAACATTTATTAATAATTAAGAGGTTATTAAGACGAGAAGTATAGAAGAGTTTGAACAAATTATCTTATAATAAATGTCATCAATGTAAATATGTTGCAAAGTTGCAAAGCTGAACTTAATTAGTTAGGTTTAAAAAGTGAAAGTATGCATTACTGTTAATATTCAAATGCTCAGATAATTGGCTGATAAGTGAAAGTGAATTGCCAGTTAGTTTTACCAAAAGGGGACGAAAGGCCACCTGAAGTATTCACCTGTATTAACCATTTGCACCACATTAGATTGATATGTTGACTGCCAGTCAGTCAATAGGCACTAAAATTGTCACATAAGGGATACTTAAAATTGCTCTTTGTGCTATTGTAATATCAGTAAAATGTGCACATTTCTCATGAATCATGAGAAAAATTATAAACTCTGTAGGCTATGAATTGCTCTTTGTGCTATTGTAATATCAGTAAAATGTGCACATTTCTCATGAATCATGAGAAAAATTATAAACTCTGTAGGCTACGACATGGCAAGACATATGAACTTTAGAGGGAAAAAATTGTCAGTGTTGTTTTTATTTACTTTAAAAACAAACCACGTTTGGGATCTTGCAGTAGTACATTTAGTAATATTTTTAAATTAAACTGAGATTGAAAGAGTTTCATTTGAGTGTTTGAATATTTTCCTTATATTTATTGGCTTCTCAGTTCTAGTCTTAAGGAATTTGAAAATAAGCTTAAGTTATTTGTATTACATTGTGAGGCTGTGCTTTACAGTTTCATACAAAATTAAAAAAATATTTGAATGGGCAGTGTTGAACTGTATGTTGAATGTTTGAATGGCATATTTGATATTGGGCTTTATGTGTAGTATTTGTTAACATTATTACTTTTATTTTGAAAGCATATGTAACTTAATATAACGAGTTTTTAGTACTAATAAAGTGAGGAAACTTAGTAACATTTTTAAAAATATCAGTCACAAATCAGAAGAAGGAATTATAATAAGCATTACTTGGAATATTATGTGTAAACTAGATTACTGTATCCTAGAAAGGATATTGAGTTATTACAAAATGTTCCGAGAAGGATAACTAGGATGATTCCAGGGATGGAAGGGTTATCTTATGAGGATTAAGATCTCTTAATTTGCTCAAACATTTCTTGAACTTGTGTCTGGTTGCTTGGCATTGGACTTTACAGCATACAAATTAATCCTGACATATGATACCAGTCTGTACAACATACAAATAAATCTTGACATGTGTCACTAGTCTATACAACATACAAATTAATCTTGACATATGTTACCTGTCTATAGAACATACAAATTAATCTTGACATATGATACCTGTCTATACAACATACAAATTAATCTTGAAATATGTTACCTGTCTATAGAACATACAAATTAATCTTGACATATGATACCTGTCTATACAACATACAAATTAATCTTGACATATGATACCTGTCTATAGAACATATAAATTAATCTTGACATGTCATCAATGTAAATAAGTTGCAAAGTAGCAGAGCTGAACTTAATTAGTTAGGTTTAAAAAGTGAAAGTATGCATTACTGTTAATATTCAAATGCTCAGATAATTGGCTAATAAGTGAAAGTTAATTGCCAATTAGTTTTACCAAAGTTACAAAATACAATAAGGTCTTAGGTCTTATATATGTGTATGTAATTAATCTTGACATATGTCACCAGTCTATGCAGCATATCGTTTAATGAGGCTTTACATTGTATTAGTTAATTTGGACAAGTGCTACTAAACTATGTAACAGACAAATTAATCCAAACATTTACTACCAGTTTGTTCAACATAAGAATTAATCCTGATATATAATTTAAACTTATGCACATTAATTAATCAAACACTATGTAAATTAACGTGTCTTGTTTGAAAAAAACAAAAAGTATTCCATGCTTGTTCTGAAATAATCTGTGTAGGTACATAACTAGTATCACAGTTTGAGGTTTCATATATTTGTTTATGTCGTGTATCCTGCAGTGGTTTGGAAGATTGACAAACTATTGTTTGCCTCTCTGAAGATGGGAAGTACAGACCATTTTGGAAATCTTTCTTATAATGAAAATGGAATAGATGGCTACAACAAGGTAGGCCAGAATAAGATCCTACATGTTGTAATTAGAATCTAAGTCAGTTTAAGTATTCTCTATTTTTTTAGGTTAACAAACAATCTTTGAACAATAACATGTTTAGTTTTTTAAAATGCTTTAGTTCTTTTAATACGTCTCCCGTCTTTCCCTTTTCATGTGTATATGTCTTGACGCATCTTATTTCTGTTAATACATATCTGTGGATGTACAATTTGAATTTAGTGTTAACAACAATAAAATATCTGGAATGAACAGTACATGGGAACATATATTTATTCATATCAATTAATGTGCACTGGTTAAATGTGGTGACATTTGTTTTTGGTATGTTGTAAAATTTAACCAAACTTTATTTAGTGAATCAACATTCACACATCATAATATTAGAAAAACTGGTTTAATTAACTGTATATTGATATTCTAATTGTTAGAAACAGCTTTCTTGTGTTTTCAATAATGTTTGCTAGTTTGGTTATTATGGTACCAGCTAGAAATGGTATTTTCTTGTTAACAATGGCTCATTTTGAAGTTTAATTTGATGGTGACGTATTGCTTGTAATTTTGTGTCCATGCAGTGGTCTAATTAGCTACTTTAGAAGATTACTAAAAATGTCTAGATACAATTTTATATGACCTCTTCATAACCCATCAGTAAAGCTGTACTGATTGTACAGCTGCTTTGAAAGTACCATGTTTAATTGTTATCCCTATATTCCACAATGATAAGTGGCAGCAGGGTTCACGAAATTGTTTATTGGAGATGGGTGGTCAAAGCTAGTTTAGAATATGTGTAGAATTTGTATAAAAATGATAAAACTATATCTTGAATGGAGGTGGGGCACAGCTCTTCAAACGTATCAAAAATATTTTAAGATTTTTTTTAAGAACTGCATTTTGTAAAGTATGTTACAACAAGGTATATGTCTAAATCAGTAAAAGATGATTTACTGACACAAGTTAAGCTATAACTTATTGTATGTTTAATCCAGAGAATAGCAGGTAGTCAATGAAATTGTTTTTATTGAAAATAGCCTTTTAGGACAGTGACATGACTAGTTAAAGAATGTGATGTTTTAAAAATGTACACGAGTTCATAATACAGGGTCATGTAAAAAAAAATTTCTAAAATTGATGAATAATATGTTTTTTAGAATTGTTTAGTAAAGAACCTTTGAGATGGTAATTTCTTTAAACTTAATGAAATAAAAAGTTTACTTATATCATCAGGTTTTAAGGTAAAAGAGAAACGTTTGTATCTTCATCTGATTACAGATTTTTACGGAAGTAAAAGCTACCTTTTCTTCCAAGATCTTAGAAAAGTCGTACGAAAAAGTTCAAGAAATTTTGAAATCTCCTGAATTTTCAGATTTAAATGTTATGAAAACAGATACAGAGCAGACAATCTGTGGTAGTTGGCATTCTGTTGTGGGTGTGTACAATAAACTTTGTCAAGTTTTTATGACAGAATTTAACTCTGATGTGGAGCGTGGTGAGAATTTACAAGTAACCGATACGACGGTGCTTGCATCGTATGTTCTAACAAGTGATCATACATCATGTGGAGCTAATGAGTTGTCTCAATTCAAACAGCATGATGAGTTGGTACCACTGAGTGAAACTGTAGTTAATGTTCAGACATCAGAAGAAGATTTATTTCTTGAAGAACTACATCCGAATGATTATCACCAAAACAACTCGGACCAAAGCCCATTAGCCATTGATTCAGTTAACCATCAACTACAACAAAATCATGAGCCACGGAGAGATGTTACAAAACATGACAACACTCCAGAATCTCAACTTCCTTCGAAGAAGCCCATCAGAGAATTTCAGAAAGGAAAGAAATCTCAATGGAAGCTTTATGAGCTCACCACTCCCTTTAAATACTTCTGTGACGTGTGCTCATTTAAGACAAAAAGAATGAGCCATTTCAACAAACACAAAGCCATCCATGAAAAGGTAAACACAAACCAGAATAAGGAAGAGTTTGGGTTATGAAAAGTTAACTCTGATTAATAGCAATCAATAATTATCTGAGTTACTCAGTAGTTATGTCATGTTATCGGTGGCATTAGACAGAAGTGAGATCAGTAATTAAATGTTAATCAGATTACTCCACTTGTTAATCATATTTCATGCTCTAAACTTTGAGCATTTTTATAATTATATTGTTTCTGTAATTAAATTGATTTAATGTTTTTTGTACTACTCATAATTACTGGAAAGGTAATTGCTACTTTACCTCCACAACAGAATTATTAGAACTGCATAAAAACATAAATTTTGAATATATTCCAAAAATAATATTAATTGTAACATTGTTTCTGAAGGTTTGATTAATAGAGGGTCACCTTTCAAGATATTTACAGGTCTAACTAGTACACACACACACACACACATTACCACTTCATAAGCTTAGATTGATATTTAGATATATTTTCATTTTATTTCATTTTTGCTTGTTTCAGTGAATGAATTCACAGTGTCAAGTTTGTGCCTAACACATTAGCAATTCAGTACTAAATTAATAAGTGACAATTCGTGATGACAAGAAACCCTCCTGAAGTAAAAACATATCTCAGAATGACTGGTATGGGTATTAACACATTTACTAATAAAGCAGACAACAACATTTCGACCTTCTCAGGTATTAACGTTGTTCTCTGCTTTATTAGTGAAAGTGTTAATACCCATACCAGTCATTCTGAGATACATTAATAAGTGACAGTTTGTAAGTGTAGTGGTATTTATTGAAGACTATATAATACAAGTTTTTTTTTATACAAGAAGACTGATCAAAATACTCTTGAAACATAAAACATAAGAATACCATTCTGCTTACAAATCACGTTGTGAATTTAAATATTATTTATACTAATTACATTTTTGGACCATGCACATCAGTCTAAGGATGACATTTCTTCCTCTAGCTGAAAACTTTGTACAAATGTAACGAGTGCTCCTTTACCACTCTACGTTTGAGCCACCTGCGACGACACGAAATAGCTCATAGCAGTACAATACACAAGTGTAGCCAGTGTACTTATCAGACAGATGAACTAAAACTTCTTCTCAGACACTGTAGACTTAGACACTGCACAGTTAGCCAGAAGAGAAAAACAGCACAGGTAAGGAGAAAAAAAAAAACTTCATGTTCCTTTTCTGCAATTATCAATGTTCATATTATATCTGTATATGCAATAAAATTGTTTATTATAGAGGTAATTATTTTTCTATATAAATAAAATATTCTGAAAATTAGAGAAGAGGTTTTTTTTTTATTTATGAAAAAAAGACATAAAATGTAAATAAAAGGAAAAATAAAGATGTTATTTCATGGCTGTTGGGTGTTTCTCAGGGTGAAAAATTAAATAATTTTTGGATTCTTTATTGAGGGTGCAAAAAAAATATGTGGGTGTTTGGTAAAATATTTGCCTCTGTTTTATTAATGCAAAATATACATATTTCTGTGTGACCCACAAAATCATAATAATTTTATCACTTTTAGGGGTCATTTTCGTAGCTCCAAAACAACTCTTAACCCGGCAGATCTTTATTTTGAACAAGTTCATGGGATGTTTGTAACATATAGTATTGTAATTTTTGGACCAACAAGTGGCAAACTCTCTCATTGTTTTTGGTTCTGCTAGTTTTCAAATGTATTTTGAGTGTAATATATTAGCCTTCCAAAGTTATTTCCTCTTGTTTTTGCCATTTTCAATATTAACCTAGTTTTACTGTGGTTCATATAAGAAATTTGACATGTTCTGTCACAGTTTGTACCAGCTGTTAACACAGTATGTAGACTTATCACTATCTACTTTCACCTAATTTATACAATGTTTTTATCCAATCACACTCGGTTAGTTTCCTCACAGAATTTTAGCAAGACAAACTCTCTCTTGATGTCTGTGTATTGATGCTTATTACAGTACATTCAGCTTTAGTAAGCTTTATTTACACCTATTCAGGAATAGTTTTTGTCTTCTAGAGGTTTTTGTGTTTTATAATTTAGTAAATTATTTAAACAAAGTTGTAAGATTACATCTGTTTTCACAATTTTAAACAATAAATTGTTACCAAGAAAAAATGTGAAAAGTTTTTACACCTAAAGCAGCAAGTTTCACATAAAACTTTATACAGTCAACAACATTTTTGTTATGTAGCATTTAAGAGATTTATATCCAACACTTAATTTTGGGTAGGTGATGTCCTTTAATTTATTCTAGTATCTTGAGAAAGGTTTACAAGCCAAATAATTGTTTCATTACTATTTATACAAGGAACTTTTTCTTGCTATTTAAACAAAACTGTGGCACTGCTTCATAACAATATACAGATATTTGATATTTAAACATAATATTTTGTCCTTTGTCATGTTTGTTTACATATATATCTCCTTTTTATAATATTATTTTTGATGAAGTAATTGCATATTTTTTCAATATTATTTGCTTTTCAGTGCCTTGTTGAAAAACTAGTATCTTTGTATGTAATTCAATGGGAACATATTTAACATGTTTAGCAAGTTGTGTGATTAATTCTAATACTTTCATTGCCAGTTTTACAGTCAGATGTAAACCGTATTTAAAGGGTTAAGTTATAATTACCGGAAACAAAGCAGAGTAACTTTTCAAATTAAGTCATAAACAAGAGATCAAAATGAAAAAAACTGAAAATTCATTTGCTGAATTTAAATTTGTAGACGTTGGTACACGTATGGATATTTATTTGTGTATTTATTTATATGTGATTGTAAATATATACTTATTGTCATGATCACTAGTCTGTGAATTTAATTATTAATTAGTTACTAAATTGTTAGAACGTAATTTATAATTAGACTTAGGTTACCAAATGAAAATGGTTTATATTTGATTGCCATAACTTTAAGTATGCCTATTTTGCCTACACATTACTATAATGTAAATATTTTCTTTTATGTAAGAGTTATTTTTAAGTTCCAATGTGGTAAATTTGTTAAAGAATTTAAAAGCCCGAGTACACATCCATAACTTGTTCTAGTGCTATCTTAATAATAAAGTTAATCTATCGAGTTCTTATCACTCTGAAAATGTGACAGCAAACTTGCTCAAGGCAGTCCAAAAATAATGATGTATTTTTCATAAGAGGATAATTTATAAATTATAGGAGTATAAATATTGTTCATATACTTAAATTTAACTTCTCCATTGCCATGTGCACATAATGCCCTTTTATAGGTCACTGCCATGTGAGTTTGTAATTTTTTTAACCACTAGAAATACAGTATCCATTTTAAACTTGTCCTAGTTCTCCATTTTTTACTGTTTATCCAGAGAGGGTTGTTTTTTATAAATATTACAATGAAAGATTAAATAGTAGGATATTTTTTTTAAACTTTCCATAAAATGGATAGATTACCATCAATTCCTCACTGTTAAGTAAAACTATTATTTTACTAATAATTTTTCTTAATTAACTATGCTTCAATATACCTACATGTAGCTTCCACCATTGCAAGGTAAAAATTGAAGTGGTGTTCCAAGTGTGACATCTCCATTTGCAACAAAAATGCTCATGTATCTATGTATGTATATTACAAATTCATTAATTTACATATGTATATGCTACTATAGCATTAAATACAGGATAATTATAGACTTAAGATTAGTTGTATCAGTGATGGTGGCTGGAGCTATTGGTTGAGAGCAAAGTTTCTTACTCGCACTTCAAGCAGTGAAAGAAGTTTATCTCTTGAATTGTTATCACTGATGTAAAGATATTTTGTGTAAATAAATGTATAATTTTTTTAACAGTTGGTTAAAGAGATATTTTAAGAATTATTACTTAGATTATTATAGAAGATTCTTCCAACCGTATAGGTAAATATTATTATTCACTACCATGTTTTAAAAGTACACAAAGTAACCATCACTATAACAAAATGCGTTTTAGCTTGTCTCAGCATAAGTCAGTATGTTATTAACAGAAGAGTTAGTGTGTGTGTGTTAGTGTGCAAACAACAGTTTCATGGCAAATGCGGGTTTCCTCTTCCACAGGTTTTGCACTGTTCTCATTGCTCGTACCGGACAAATTTTCCTCACAGATACGAACGACATGTCAAGACACACGTCTCTCAGTCCAGCCACAAGTGTGAACACTGCTGTTATAGAACCTGGAGAAAAGAACATCTTGTACGTCACGTGAATAACGTTCACTCTCACAAAAGGCCATACCTGTGCGACCTTTGCGGGAAGGCCTTCAAGCGTGGGGATGCTTTGCGACAACATCGCTTGACTCACGACACTCGGGAGACGAGAGCAAATTTCCATTTCAGGTGTTCCATTTGTGACAAGAGTTTCCGTACACAGTCCCACTTGTTCGAGCATCAAGCTGTGCACACAAACGTTCGTACCTTTCTGTGCGAAATCTGTGGTGCATCTTTCAAAACTCGATCAGTACAGAGAAAACACGTACAAACAATTCATAAAAATCCTCGTGCTTATTCGTGCGATACTTGCGGGAAAAAATTCAACACTCAGTACACTCTGAATCGACATCAAAAGGTTCATAACAGTGGGAAAGATGGCAAGCCTGACATTCAAAATGTTGAACAGCCTAAAACCAACGAGGGGGGAGATTCAACCATAGTAACCTTGAGCACTGCATTACCCTTTCAGTTGGAAGAATTACAGACCATTTCCATGGAACAACTCTCAACTGCAGGAGTAGAAGCTGTCACTGTAACGGCTCAAGAAGTTGTCCAACAAGGAACACACACCATCTTACAGATGCCTGAAACAACATTGTTGTATCTTACTAATGCCTGCTCTTTACCACAGATGTGTAATACCCAAGATGGAGGGCTGTAAAATAATTATCAAAAGAAAACAAAGATGTGATAATTTTCTCAATCATGAACAACTTGGTACTTTACTTCTGCAAGCACTTATTTTTACACGGTTTAGCAGTTATTGTATAATGTGTACAAACAGAAATTGGACTGGTGATCTAGGAAGTGTCATAACTTGGTAATTAGGTAGAATTGAACAATGTATAAACTTAAGAGTACAAACTGGGAAATTTTAAATGAAAAGGTAAAAAAAAATGAACGTTATTTATGGAAAATAACTTTGGGGCAGATCTTCACCTTCAGGGTTGGGGGTAACTCAGATTGTGTGGTGTTGTATGATAGTTTTTATTTTAATGCACTTTCTAACATGACCAGAATCAAAATGTACTGTCAGAATTTCTTATAATAGGAGAACAATGCTCTCACAAACAGAAATAGACATTTGAAACACACGTACGTCATTACTTATGTTTAGTAACAATGATGTATACATCAGTTTTGTTGTTCTTGAATTTTCAGATTATGACATGTAACCCTAACATCTCATAACTAAACATTATTACTGACTGTTGGGTAACCATGCAACATCTCATAACTAAACATTATTACCAACTGTTGGGTAACCATGCAACATCTCATAACTAAACATTATTACCGACTGTTGGGTAACCATGCAACATCTCATAACTAAACATTATTACCGACTGTTGGGTAACCATGAAACATCTCATAACTAAACATTATTACCGACTGTTGGGTAACCATGCAACATCTCATAACTAAACATTATTACTGACTGTTGGGTAACCATGCAACATCTCATAACTAAACATTATTACCGACTGTTGGGTAACCATGCACAACTGTGATTGTTTACAAAGTACTCTCATCAGTTTCTCGTGTTCATAATTTTAAAATTATTACAAAATAAACCACTGATTGTTTTTCATATACCTGTGGATTCAAACGAACTTTACAAATGTTGATAAAAACGTGAGGAATCATCACAGCCACAAGTCCAGTGAAAGATGAAATAATATTTAAATTAGTTGTTGTTGTTCCTAAGGTTCTCTCATGCATATAAATACTTGTGGATCTCGTTCTGAATGGAACATGCTTTTAATCTTCTAAGTTCAAAATAGCTCATTCTAAGCTTCGTGACATTAAATATTTCAGTTGATCATACCCCCATGTGTTTTTTTTCTGCATATTACTTGATTTATTTACTGCCACATTTAGGGTTAGCGTTTTGTTCTAAACTTTGTTTTTACGAGCTATGGAGATCTTGTTAGTTGTATCTTAAAGATTACTGTATGTTTGGATGTTCATAACAACATAAACCTATCCATTCAGTGGCATGTAGATTATTCATTGGTAAATGATTCATTTGCTGAATCTTTACATGTATCTCTGAATTTAAAAACCTATTTGTCTTAGATTTTATTCATATTTTTAAGATTTTCTATAGGAGTAGTGGAATTAACCACTTTATCTCACTGAAAAGCATCACATATTTCCAAATGAAAGAGCTGTCAAAATAGACTTACAAATTATTTTATTGTTTTTCCTTTTAGCAACCTCAGTATTTCTGAATTTTTTGTCTAAGTATTATTTCCATGGCAAATGTACTAATTATGGGATACCATACATAACTAATTATTTAATTATGTAGAAAATATACATCATAATTAATTATAATGCACATTTTTATATAGCTTCTAATCATGTTAGAGTATACATACTTATATTATTAATAGCAGTGTGAAATTCAGATTTGTGTCTTTTTTTTTTTAAGGTTTCAAATATTAACATCACCTTCTGACTTTGCACGTTTCTGATTGGATTGCAGCCCACGTGATGTGTATTTTGACTGAATTTTATAATTTGCTGGAATATTGCATAGAAGTGCCATTATTTGGTAAAAGAAATGTAATGGAAACTGTTTTTGCTGATAAGAAAATCTTTCATGTTAAAGTATAAAAACTACTTTGTAGATAATAAACAGTACAGAACAAATTAATGCTGTATGAAACTGACACTTCAATTAGATGTTGTTGTATTGGCAGCTGAACCTTTTGAAAAGAATGAGAGGTGTTACATGAAGATTGTCATTAGTTTTCAGTGCATCTCCCCCCTGGTAAGTGTGCAAACGTGCTCAAATATGGGGCTTGATTCCCCTAACTGAACATAGTGTGGATGGTATAATGCATAGTTTTGTAGTAAAATCCCATAACTCATTCTGGGAGTTTAAGCATTTCTTTATAAACAGAGCTAGTTTTCTTTCTTTAACATTTCTTCATTCTTTTTAAATACAAATTATGAATTAAGATACTGTGTGGTTTACTCTATGAACAAGTGAAGTTTTGATATATATGTATGTATAAATACATATATATATATATATATATATTTTCATATTGATATTATGTCTTTCCTTTTGATTAAAAACATTGTTTAGTTTTAAAAATTGCACGATATTTTTAGTCCACTTTTTAGCATATTGTGCATAATTCTTTTGTATTGTTTGCAGATAGCTTGAGACTTTTTTATGTTCGTACATTCAGCAAATTCCATATCCCATAAAACTTGTGTTATTCATGTCAAACACATTTAGGAATATTCTAGAATACTTTTTTCAAAAAGCTTTGATTGGTTTGTAAAGTTTTACGAGTGATAACTGCAAAATATCCAGTTGTTGTGTTGTCTCAGACGTAAGGATAGCTTTTATAACTTGCAAAGTACATTGCTTAAAGTGCCCCATCCAGAGCAGCTGTTAATGGATGTGTGTTGCACCATATAAGGTATACCTCAGTTAACGCATGTTGCAGAAATTGCACCATTAAATTATGCATCAGTCAGTGTTACCCTTAAACGATGTAGTTAACGCAAACATGCATTAGTATATTAACTTTAATAACATGCCATTATATTCAGAAAGGTTTGTGCTTTTATTGTTTCGACTTGTTTGAATTTATGCATCTAGTTTTATAATACAAATAACTTCTGATCAAAAACAGATAATATCTTATAATTCACAAATAAAATTATCCCAGTAACAAATTTAATTAGTTTTTCATGATGACGAGAAACCCACGTGAAGTAAAAATGTATCTCAAGATGTTTGTTATGGGTATTAACACTTTTACTAATAAAGTAGAGAACAATGTTTCGAACTTCTTAAGCCATCTAAACATTGTCCTCTGCTTCATTATACCTGGCATGGCCAGATGGATAAGGGACTCGACTCATAATCTGAGGGTCACTGGTTCGAATCCCTGTTAACCAAACATGCTCTTCTTTGCAGCCATGGAGGTGTTATAATGTTACGTTCAATCCCACTATTCATTAGTAAAAGAATAGCCCAAGAGTTGACGGTGGGTGGTGATGACTAGTTGTCTTCCCTCTAGTATTTCACTGTTAAATTAGGAACAGCTAGCGCTGATAGTTACTCGTATAGATTTGCGCATAATTCAAAACAAACCAAACCAAATTGCTTTATTAATATAAAAGTATTAATACATGTCTGAACCGTCCTGAGACAGATTGATTTATTGGTTAAATTATTGTGATTGTTTTTGTCTATAATCCTAGTATTGTAGTAGATACACATGAAATATTCTACAAATAGCTACTTTCAATAAATATATTCCAAAATTAAAATTTGTAATTTTTCATTCTACCAAAATGTTTGCTCTTTCATTCTTGAGTGCTCAATATAACTTTTTTTTTTCTTTTTTGGTGAAAATGTTTAACATATTATCTCCAAACTTCTATTGTAGAACAAAATGTATTGATTTTATTGATATTGAATACTAGGTATAGTTTTCACCAAAACAAAACAAGTTTTAATCTCATTTCTCTTCCTTTGCCTCCAAAGTATGCCTCTCAACTTAAACTGCTGAAAACTAGGTTTCACTTCCCGTGGTGGGTAAAACGCAGATATCCCACTGTGTAGCTTTGTGCTTAATTTCAAACGGACCAAATCTCTTCCTTCATCAGATAATACTTAGCAAGATAATTTTCTTCTTTTTGTATTTCATTTCTTGCTTTGATAAGATATGCCAGATATGCTATCATATCAGTTAATGTCCTTTGTACTGTGTAAAAGTATAGTTTAACCAGTTGATGTTTTATTTCATTTGCAGTTAAAATTTATTAATTCTTTTACAGGAACACATATTTAACAATTTTGTACGACTGTTAGCATGGCCAGGTGGATAGGGTGCTCGGCTTGCAATCTGAAGGTTAATGGGATTGAATCCCTGCTACACCAAACATGCTCGCCCTTTCACCTGTGAGGACATTATAATGTGATGGTCAGTCCCACTATTCATTAGTAAAAGAGTAGCCCAACATTTGGCAGTGGATGGCAATGACTATTTGCCTTCCCTCTGGTCTTACACTGGGTAAATTAGGGACAGATAGCCCTCGTGTAGCTTTGCGTGAAATTCAAAAACACTTAAACTTCTAAGACTGTTCAAAGAATATTCAAGAAAGAAGGTATATTATTATGCTTATGATTTTAACAGCAATAAGTTATAAGTTCTAATATTTATTTCAGAATTATGCAAGTTAAATGTTGGTTTTAATTTTTTAACACAAAGCCAGTCTTACTTAACCCTAATTGTCTTTGAATGCTGGAACCTAAAAAAACATTTTTGGAATTTTTTTATCATTAAAGGGGCATTTTATGGTAAATAAATTTATTATACAGGGTGTTTGGAAAGTCACTGTGCAGTTTTGTAATCATATGTTATTATTTCATTCAGTCTATTTCAAGTTAGCAACTGATAGCGGTGTTATAAACAAAATACGAAGGATCCAGGCCTGTATTGATGCCAACGGGGGTCACTTTCAACATTGTTTATAATTGTCATTCATATTTACCTCCTGTATTCTATTTTGAAACATGTCTGTTAATAAATATATAAGTGCACAGTGACTTTCTGAACACCCTGTATAACCAAGAGAACTTTGAAAAGAAAACATTTTGTTTTTCACATTTGATAAAATAGAATTGTAACATTACGAATGAATGTAATTGGATCATTCATTGTAATGCATTGTCAGTTGTTAAATATATTTGAATATGTTATATTATTGTGAGGCAAGTTACTGAATAAAATATTACGAGTCCACTCGGTACCCATATTTATTATATACTTTGATCTTGTATAGCTTTAATCTGTATAGTTTTGTTTCTCCTTTTCAATAACTAACAGCTACTTTTTAAAATGTTCAAAGGTCTGGTGTAATTTTTCATTATGCGTGCGTAATATGTTAACAACGACAAGGTACATTATTGTCTGTATACATAAAACCATGTCTGCAAATAAAAGAATTCTTTAAACTATTTCATAACTTTGTTTTTTCAATGGTAGACCTACTTCAGAAAATGTCGGTGGAATAAAAACTGGTTTCTATTGAATAAGACTTCAGGTATTTATTTTAATAGAAATTTAACTAAAATAACCTTCTGTACACTGACTAGAGTTATATTGAGGAAGTATTAGGTTTGCCAGCGTTGTATCCAATGTTGAGTACCTTTTAAACCGAACTTGGCAGAACTACCTGGCTGTGTTTGGCCTGGTACCCTTGTGTATATTATATAAAGAAACAATGATTTATCTAATTTTTCCACTGGGTGTTCTTAAGGACATAAAACAATATTAATGAATATGATTCAATGGTAAAAATAAGTTCGTAATTTGAGAGATAATTCATATTTGATGCTGCAAGTCACCATTTTGTACCTTACAGAAAACATGTGTGCGTATGTATTTGTAATATTGGATATTTAGCTTAACTATTCGTTGGCTAAAGAGTAGCCCAAAAGTTGACAGTGGGTGGTAATGGCTAGTTTCCTTCCCTCTGGTCTCACACTGCTAAATTAGGGACGATTAACGCAGATAGCTCTCGTGTAGCTTTGCGCGAAATTCAAAAACAAACCATCCCCAAGGGTAAACACCACCCAATTGACTGAGGGCCACTCTCGTGTCAACAAGGAGTGGGTCATACCACCTGGAAATCACGTTGTCTGCCATTGAACGGACCATCATCTTTTTCCTTAGTGTCATTCATACTACTGTGACTTTCTCTAAAAGATACCACATGCAGTGCCTTGATAACTCATGGAGTCCCGTGAATAATTCTGAAGAGAGAAATTAAGTATTTCCTTTGATGAGTGTTTTATACTAGTAATAAACCCTTATACACGCTGATTATTAGTTGTTATATGAGTTAGGCCACCAGTTGTAATAAAACTTTGGCCGGAAGCAAAATTACCAACTAAAGCAGACATAAAATGGCGAAAATATCAGTAAACTGAACTTCAAGTCATCGACTAGCCTTCTCACTGTGCCTACTGACGCCATCATTAGACAATACTACAACCAGAAGCGTCGCTCAGTACTGATGAGATTCGAGGCTTGAACTCATAGGCGCAGGAATTTTCGGCGTTCCATTGTGATATCGACTTTGGTTTTCTCTTGATTTTTCAAAACATCAGCTGAGGACAGCTGATCATCAGACGTTCCGTGTACTAAAGTCTATCAACGCTTCTGGATACAAGAAACTGTTTTGGAAGTTTCTTTTCTTTAATTAGTGATAATACTCCGACGCTTATTCTCTCAAAAGTAGTTCGATTTTGTACAAAAAAAATTATAATGACACATTTATAAAAGATGATGTAGCCAAGTGGTTACTGTTAATTTATTGAGATTTGTCTGTGTAGAATTGGAATCCCATCTTCAGTGAAAGTTTATTTCTTACACTTAAAATAAGTAGGTTTAAAATACATTTTTCTTACTTTCATAGTTATTTAATACCTATAATAAATATTTTAATATTTGGTCGTATTTGTACTGCAGTCAAGTTTGTAAACAACTAATTTTTAATGTTCTGGCTTTAATATTGATTTTACAACGAAGTACTTATTTACATAATTTTAATATTTTAAGGTGAAAATTTTATACAATTTATAATTTTCAATAGATAATCACAATATTTGTATTTTATTTAGTAAAAATAGAAGAGTAAATACAAGATAAATAAAAAGAAAGAAGTACAGTTGTCAAACTTGTATTGAAAATAATCAAATAACACAATTTAAAAAACATATATTTACAAAGAAGAGAAAGAAGGCCCGGCATGGCTAGGTGGGTTAAGGCATTCGACTCGTAGTCTGAGGGTCGCGGATTCGAATCCCCATCGTACCAAACATGCTCGCCCTTTCAGCCATGGAGTCGTTGTAATGTAACGATTAGTCCCACTATTCGTTGGTAAAAAGTAGCCCTAGATTTGACGGTTGGTGGTGATGACTAGACTAGCTGCCTTCCCTCTAGTTTTACACTGCTAAATTAGGGACAGCTAGCGCAGATAGCCATCATGTAGTTTTGCGCGAAATTCAAACAAAGAAAAGACAACACCTAGAATGTGATATACAAAATTAAATCAATCTGAAAAATGATACTTATTGAAAAGCCTGAAATGTTAAATTTTTTCTGCCTTATACAATTTGATTTTCTTATAAATAACCAGTTACAGGATATTGTCTGACTAACCAAAATTAATTTTGAGCTTTGAATACATTCTTACGGGCTGCCATGATTGTTCATGTGTTGGTTAACACGCTTGTGTCAAAAGAGCTGTTGAATCTAGAAACCATAAAATTTCCAATAAATGTTAATAATATCAGTGGTTTGTTTTTGAAAGGTTTGTAACTGATTTATTAAGATGCATTTATTTCCTATAGGTATTTGTAGTTTTAAACGTAGTCACTTGTGGAGTGGTTCTTTATGTAGTCTCAATGGCAGTGAACCAAAGATGACCATAACATGGATTTATCTATGACTGTCAAAAACCAAGATAATATCAACAAGGATATTAGAACACGTTCTACTCCCATGAATTGTCGAAGATTACTACCTACTTGTATAGTATGGTTGCACTCGATGTACACGGCCATCATTCAGTGTTGCCATGTTTTCATTTGTCATGATGTGAATGCCTTTTAGAAACTGGCGAAGCATGACTGTAATTAATTATATTTGTCATCAGACATTATGTTAAGCCTGTTATATTTTGACACTATATTTTCAGTAATTTGTCTTTCATTATAAAGACCGTTTTGTGTTGTTAGTTAATAATTTGTATTTAGAACTAAATCTCCAAATCTAACCTTACCACTTAAAATAGTATTAGATTTACGGCTGAAAACATCGTTAACAGAAAATTTAATTAGCTATGCTGACACCCTAGTTGGGTTTCAGTTTCGCTCTGATCACATAGCTAACTCTGATTAAGTATATTAGACGCTGCCATCTTGAATTCAAGAGCGACCTATGAGATCACTCCCACCCCACAGTCAAACTTGATTGGTCGTAGCAACCATACTGCTCTTGGCTACTGTTGGCCCTTCCAACATTACTGGTAGTGAAAATAAATCAGTGAAAAATGATGAATTAAACGTTTTAACGTTGCTACAAATTCGTAAAGTTCTTACCTGTAGGATGATTACTATTGTTGTCGTAAGCTGCAGAAAACCTAAGTTACAATATTACTTCTGTTGTTATAATCCACAGACGTTATGTCTCTAAAGTTATTAATTTAACCATAAATCGTTAAGGGTATTTCATAAAATAACAGCGCTGCCATAAAAATTAGTAGAACAAAGCTATTCGTAACTTATAATTGAAAGTTTCGTTTTTCTGACATTATATCGTCGTGAAAACGACCTTCAGAAGGTTTGTTTTTGTTGTTGTTGTTTTTTTGCTTTCGCGCAAAGCTACACGAGAGCTATCTGCGCTAGCCCTCCCTAATTTAACAGTGTAAGACCAGAGGGAAGACAGCCAGTCATCACCACTCACTGCCAACTCTTGGGCTACTCTTTTATCAACGAATAGTGGGATTAACCGTAACATCATAAGTCCCTCATAGCTGATAGGGCAAGCATGTCTGGTGCGATGGGGATTCGATCCCGGAACCGTCAGATTACGAGTCGAGCGCCTTAACCACCTGGCCATGCCGGGCCCCGTCAGAAAGTTGCCTACAAACTAAACACGAACCGTATATATGTTCATTCTTTCACCTATCTATCTAACGAAGTGGTTCTCAAAGTGTTTTGTTCTCGGACCACCTGATTTTTTTTAATATCTCGGTGGACTACAGTGGGATCTGTATACCATTCCACACTATGTTGTCATTTCTCTTCTGTTATTGTGCAACATTTCAAGAACCATCCGGATGGAGCCGTAATGGTAACCGTTGACCTACGGATTAAGGAATACAAGAAATGACTCACTTTAAGATAATGCCTACGTTGTTATTGTTACTTTATAAGACTGTTTCGTGTAGGAGGTTTCAGTTTCAGTAGTTCAAAAAAAAGAAGAGCAAACAAAGCTAGAGCGCGAGATTTCCTTTACAGTCACGTGCTGGTAGACAAACAACGGAGAGAACGACATAAATCTGCTAGCTCGCCCTCTATGGTTATTTATTGTAACTAGTGCTAGAGTGGATAAGCTAGTTTCCTTTGGATCGCCGAAGGGGGTGTATGCCAGAGCTGCAATTTAAAAAGTAAGTAATCTTACACGTATTAGTTACATTTTACGTTGAGGTAATAGTATATAAGTGATAAAAAATTGTGGGATTTTTAAAACTGCTCGTTAAACGATTTCTTTCTTAATTTATGTTTCAACAGGAACCATTTGAAAGTATTTGTTATTAATTGAAGTTTCTAATACGAAGGTCCTCAGTTGGAACAGTGATAAATCTACGGACTTAACAATGCTTAAATTCGGGGTTTGTGTCCTCGCGTCATACCAACAAAGTAGTTTAATTTAGCTTTTCTCGAAAACGAACAAACTACACAGGAAATATTATTGTAAAGTAACTGAAAATGTGTAAATACTTTCACTTCATAAGAAATGAGAGTAACTGGAAAGTTTGATTTGTTCTACATGAAATGATCTGGAAGTCTCATCAAAAGTATTTTATTTTTTCGAAATGTATAGCGCATGCTAGAAGGATTAGATATTGTGATAATTAAGTTGAAAAAATAAGAACAAATCCAAACAAAAACATTCAGGGTTAGTAGTAGTTCTTGTTCTACAAGCCCTGATGAAGCTGCTCTAGCCGTCCTTATTTTAGTCATGACTTTTGGTTTGGCTTGTTTTGAATTTCGCGCAAAGCTACACGAGGGCTATCTGCGCTAGCCGTCCCTAATTTAGCAGTGTAAGACAATAGGGAAAGCAACTAGTCATCACCACCCTTCGCCAACTATTGGGCTACCCTTTTACCAACGAATAGTGAAATTGACCGAACATTATAACGTCCCCACGGCTGATAGGGCTAGCATTTTTGGTGTGACGGAAATTCGAACCCGCGACCCTCAGATTACGAGTCGAACGCCTTAACCCACCTGACCATGTCGGGCCCTTGCTGTTGAGAATTATTATTTTATTAGTATCGAACAAGAGTAGAATGACTTACAGAAAATGAGTCTCACCCTTGTTCTGCCACGTTTTACCAGCCTAAGACGTTATGTTATGTACCATAATGATCTACATAAAGAAAGATATTCTTGATTTGTAAATCCATATAAAATATACAAGATTATGTAAACTATTCGATTTTAACATACTTGTCCGGCTTGTGAACCCAAGGATCCGTGGTTCGCGCTCCATTGTCACAAAATCACGCTCTGTACTTTGGGGTTTGAGGTACGCTACGTCTTCTTACTTTCCTTGCAATTTGTCAATTTAGAATAAGTGATGGCTGTGTGCATATTAGCCCTTCTTAACCTTGCACGTAGTTTAAGGAGCAGTGCTAATATCAAAACAACCTGATAGAACTTCCTTGGAGTTCTCTTAATTAAATCAGTTTCTATATCTGTCAGACCTGATGTATTTTTAATGTCGCCATATTTCTTTCTGATCTCCCGCTGATACAGCGGTAAGTCTACGGATTTACAACGCTAAATTCAAGGGTTCGATTCCCCTCGGTGTACTCAGCAGATAGCCCGATGTGGCTTTGCCATCAGAAAAAGTGTAACAACTACATTAGTTGTCGGCCACTAAATGAGTTTTTAACGTGATTACTGTCAGTATTAATTTATATTTTTGGAAGAAACAGTTTCTTATAACAAAATGTTCTGAAACAATAACTGTTCGTGAGGTTTTTAATCGTGTTATTAAATAATTTACAAGATATGTGAAAATCATAATGACAAGAAGAACGGTGAGAGAGGAATGTTTTGGAATTTCGCACAAAGCTACACCCGGGCTATCTGTGCTAGCCGTCGCTAATTTAGCAGTGTAAGACTAGAGAGAAGGCAGCTAATCATCACCGCCCACCGCCAACTCTTGGGCTACTCTTTTACCAACGAATAGTGGGATTGACCGTTACATTATAACGCCCCCACGGCTGGGAGGGCGAGGATGTTTAGCGCGACGCAGGTGCGAACTCGCGACCCTCGGATTACGAGTCGTACGCCTTACGCGCTTGGCCATGCCGGGCCGTCGGTGAGAGAGGAAGTTGTTTTGAATTAAGCACAAAGCTACACAATGGGCTATCTGTGCTCTGCCCACCACGGGTATCGAAACCCGGATTTTAGCGTGTAAGTCCGCAGACATACCGCTGAGCCACTGGGGGGCTAAAAACAAATGGCTCATTTTTAGAGCGTTTCTGGTTTGGCCATTTAGCCCATATGAATATAAATGGTTCAAGTCAGATTGAAAATTCTAATTCCTATCCATCATTTATACACTATACATAGATTACATTCTAAATCTGTGTTTGTGTTTTCTTACAGCAAAGCCACATAGCTGCTTAGCTCACCGAGGGGTATCGAACCGCTGATTTTGTGTTATAAATCCGAAGACATACCGCTGTACTAACGGGGGGCCGAGAGAAGAAGTAGGTGTATTGTTTTATAAGAAGTGTAATATCTTCCCTCTGGTCTCATACTGCTAAATTAGGGATGGCTTTCTGAGATAGCCCTCGTATAGCTTTGCGCGAACTTCTAACATTTTGAATTTTGTAATACCTGTTGCATACATTAAGGGAATACGCGTTCTCAATAAGAAGTTTTTATTTATTTGAACAAATAAAGAAATGTTCATGTGTCTCCTAAAGAGGCCATTGTTATACGTGTGTGTGTGGGTGTTTTCATTTAGCAAAGCCACCTCGGACTATCTGAGGAGTCCACCGAAGGGAATCGAACCCCTTATTTTGACGTAAATCCATAGACTTAATGCTTTACTAGTGGTGGACTATGTTATATGTAATGATATTTATTCTTAAGGGGTACGAAGTAGTTATAAAATATATGCCTCTCTAATTTTGCCACTGTAAATTATATTTCGATTTGGAAGTTTGCTAGGGGTCACGTGACATTACACCCAAGGGAGTTTATAAAAATAGTTTTAGAATTTTAATGATCAAAATATTTTGTTAAGTTTTAGAAATAACGATACTTTATGAATAAGAGAGTTAGCGAAGTGTAGAGTCAGTTTTCCGTTCATTCAGTGACTGGAAAGTTCGTGAAGCGTCCACACCACAGTTAATTATCGGATATATTGTGTTGTCCAGAAAAAATGTCGGAATTCTCATGATGACATTTGAAAGCTGAATGTTGAGTAACTTATCGTTGTTTGGTTGGTCTAAGCTAACGTTTGTCGTTTGGCCCCGGCATGGCCAGGTGGGTTAAGGCGTTCGACTCGTAATCCGAGGGTCATGGGTTTGAATTCCCGTCTCACAAAACAAGCTCGCCCTTTCAGCCGCGGGGGTGCTATGATGTGACGGTCAATCCCACTATTTGTTGGTAAAAGAGTAGGTCAAGAGTTGGCGGTGGGTGGGGATAATTAGCTGCCTATCTGTACTAGCCGTCCCTAATTTTGCAGTGCAAGACTAGAGGGAAGGCAGCTAGTCATCACCACCCACTGCCAACTCTTGGGCTACTCTTTTACCAACGAATATTGAGATTGAACGTTATATTATAACGCCCCCACGGCTGAAAGGGCGAGCATGTTTGGCGCGATCCTCAGATTACGAGTCGCACGCCTTAACACGCTTGGCCATGCCGGGCCCACTTAATGATGGTATCTCGTACAAGATAATAAGGAAGAAACAAACGTTATATTTATGTGGACCGAACTTCGGGTTACTTTAACTAAATAATTTAAAATGACCAATCGAGCAATCGAAGCGACAGAACATGTTATAGCAATATATTGTTTTATTTTGTAAATAGTGTATCTAGTATGAAAACTGACTCAACCGAGAAGTGAATAAAATAAACTTTCTTTAACAATAAGTTAGATGTTTTTATTAGATGTGAAACAGTGAAAAATAGGTTAAAATAAATTACATTGTGAATGAATCGGTATGACTGAATAAGTGTATTATCCCAGTTGGCGTAGAAATATATAAATATACATATATATATGTACAATGTGGCTTTCTAATGGTAGTTCTACGTAGCTCTTAACCTAAGACGTTTCTTTATCGTGGTAACTGTATTATTTTTATTTTTATGTATCAAATAAACTACTTATTTGCGAACCACAGTTTTGTAGTATAATAGTTATTATAAAACAGTTTCTACCCCGTCTCTGTTCACCACTAAAGATAATTTCACATTTATGTTTTTCTTATTTTGATAGCAATGAATTAGGCAATTATATAGCAAACGTAATTTAATCAGAGCTAGCCGTGGAACTTTTATATTAATAATGTCTGGCAAAACCATCGTTACTGTTTTGTGTTCATGATGTGCTTTGTTAAGAAAGCCAGGTTTGCCACTCTTGTATTCACAATGTGGTTCATTTAGAACTTTACTGTTGTCTTTTTATGGTCCTATTGTTCGTATATTTCATGAAAAACGTCGATACTGGCGTTTTAAGTTCTTTTGTTGCAGTTCACTAACAATATTATTGTTGCTGGTTCATGTTCCTAGTGAAGTTATCTGAAAATATTATTTTTGCTTGTTCATGTTCCTAGTGTAATTCACTAACAATATTATTGTTGCTGGTTCATACTCCTAGTGTAATTCACTAACAATATTATTGTTGCTGGTTCATACTCCTAGTGTAATTCACTGACAATATTATTGTTGCTGGTTCATACTCCTAGTGTAATTCACTGACAATATTATTGTTGCTGGTTCATACTCCTAGTGTAATTCACTGACAATATTATTGTTGCTGGTTCATGTTCCTAGAGTTGTTCTCTGAAAATATTTTTGTTGCTGGTTCATGTTCCTAGTGTATTTCCCAAACAATATTTTCTTCCGGTTCATGTTCCTAGTATGTTTACTGAATGGATAAGCTCGAGGGTTCATCATGTTAAAAATTCGGTTTAAATATTCGAGGTGGGCACAACACAGACAGCCCATTGTGTAGTTTTGTGCTGTCAGCAAACAAATATTACTCAAAACCAGTAACTGATGACCTGTTAATGAAAGACAGATTGGTATCCATTTCTTTCTCTTTAACAAGTTCCTAGAGACACAACAGTCGTGGGTTCTCAGACGCCGTCATCAATATGCGTGACATTAGTTGGTGTCTGGAGGTTAACAATCTTCTAAAAAACAGTGACGGTCTGTTACCCTCCAGATGACAGTAATCAATTTGTTTTGTTTAATGTTGATCAGTATAAAATAAACCCACGCCATGCATTTGAACTGATGTAACCTTTTATAAGCTTTACTTTGAGCTTCTGTGATAAAAAACAAACAAACTAATACTTGAAGCACAAACAGACAGAAATATAAGACAAGTATATGTGTGGTTCGGTCGAGCGTGCATCACTAGTTCGAGACTGTGAGCACGAAGGTTCCTTGTCGTAAAGTAAAGACATTAGTTTTAGAAAGTTAACAGTTGTAGAAGTATCCAGGATGTCATTTCTGCATCATTGTAATAATTACATCCGTATTTTGTTGAGTCTTTTATGTCTGGGTGTACGTTACCATGGTTATTAAATAAATAAACATAGGACTCCTATAATAACTTGTTTATGTGATTTTCTTATCCCAAAAATATTGAACATGCGGGAAGCTTTACTACCATTGCGACATCTTTTATGGTATTTATGTCGTTGTTGTACTTTTGTTGTTGGCGGATTTATTTTATTTTCTACATTTTATTTAACCCTTAATTGTATAGCAAAGACAAAGCCCAGAATGTGGCTGATAAAGAAAACAAAACCAATGCACATCGTCGTTCTTATAAGAAATTTTGATCGCTGAGTCAACTGTCCTTCCGCAAATCTAGAATGTATATAGATCCAACCGTCCCCCGCTAGTACAGCGGTAAGGCTATGGATTTACAGCGCTAAAATCAGGGGTTCAATTCCCTGCGGTGGGCTCAGCAGATCCGATGTGGCTTTGCTATAAGAAAACACACACACACACGTTTGACGTCTGGATATGAAACGTTAATTTTCTTTTGTAATATTACGCTCAACAACACGAAAAAAGCTATTAATATATACATTTAATAAATAAATATAAATGTTTTATAGTATCAAAAAAATACATATTTTGATACGCACGTCAATATAATTGGCTAAACGTGTAATGAACAAATAACAACAGGTATCATGAATTAACTTTTATTGTCAATATCATTATAACAATTGCTGCCTTTTTAAAGTGCTTTCTATTGAAACCGACCTGGTGAGCTCGTCCGCCAGGGGACTAAGGCACTCGATCCGTAATCTAAGGGTCGCGGGTTCGAATCCCAGTCACACTAAATATGCTCGCCTTTTCACCTGTGGGGACGTTATAATGTGATATTAGGTGGTAAAAGAGTAGCTCAAAAGTTGGCGGTGGGTGGTGATGACTAGATGTCTTTCCTTCAGTTTTACACTGCTAAAGTAGGGATGGCTCTCGCAGATAGCACTCGTGTAGCTTTGCGCGAAATTCAAAAACAAACAAACAATCGGCTCGTTTGGGTTGAGAAAATATTTAACATAGAAGAGCGAACAAAGGAACGCCATTATACCTATATTAATATTATAGATAAAATTACATATTCAAACATCTAACACCGCCCTCTACATTGCGACACTCAGTTACACAACCCCTTCCAAACATGTGGTCAGCTTCCGGTCAAACAAACAATCGATTCACAATCTACACTTTGAGGTTCAAACCCTGTCATCGAATGTGCTCGCTCTTTCAGCCGTGAGAACTTTATAATGTAATAACCAATCTCACTATTAGATTGTAAAAATAGCTCGAGAGTTGAAAAGGATAAGATTTCGTAAAAACATTTGTTTATGTTGTTTTTTTCTTGAGGTGTAAAATAAACCTTATGTCAGAAGTGTGAGGAAAATTCAGACCTACCGAAAAAATTAACCAACGAAATTGAGATGTCAACTTGTTTCCAGAACACCAGATAAGCTGCGTACCTCTTATAGATTAGGAACGTCCAGCGCAAAATATCCCTCGAGTAATTTTGCCAGAAATTCAAAACAAACACGCAAATGTGAACTGAGTCAAATCGATAAACTGTATTTTTTATTAATTTATTTAAAGTTTAAAATCGTGAAAGCTTAATAGAAAAAAAATAACCGTCCCAATAACATATCATATGTAATCACGCATGCTAATTGGATGTCACATCAATTACTTTGAAAAGTTATTAATCCACGTATACGTACGAGACAGATTGTGTCTGTAAAATATGAACATATTTATGTTCTGCAATCTTTTCAAAATCAAATGTAGAGACAATTGATAAATCGTATAAAATGTAAAGTTGAATATAACGATGCTCAATGTTGTTTTGTTTAATTGTTCCTCAGATTTTGCAAAGTAATCAATTACCGCATTTTGTGTAATTGTTTACTTGGTATTTGACAGCTAGGACTAGTAACTGTTGAGTTTTCATTGACAGCTAGGACTAGTAACTGTTGAGTTTTCATTGACAGCTAAGACCAGTAACTGTTAAGTTTCCAAGTGTCGCTATTTTCACATTGAATTACGCTATGCAGCAAAAATTTTACTTGTTCGTGTTCCCGGGCAGAAAGTGTTATTTTCCGATTGCTTATGCTTAAAGTAAATGGGAAAGACTTATTTTTCTCTTCAAACTTTGCTTTTGTGACCTGTGAGCGGATAACGAAAACATGATGGGAGACTATCTGGGGGCTGATACGTGAAAGTGATTTACATTACAGTCGCAAATCTCGAAACACTACTCACTTCTAAACATTTTTGTATAACTTTAGTATAAATACATGTAAATCTTGATTCATGTGTTGTTTTATTCAGACCTCATGTAAACGAAACTGTGCAAATTTGCCCTTTTTTATATTGAAAATAGGTTAATTTCTAAATTTCATTGTCCAGTTCACAAAAGCAAAGTTTGAAGGGAATAATGGCCATTTCCTGTACTTTTACAACATAAGCAATGAAGAAATAATACATATTATCCAAGAAAAAAATTTGTGTTACATAGTGTAATCCGACACTCTCGGATTGCTACACCCAAAGTCTGAGAGTTTCGTCATCAAAGTTGCGATTTGATTAGAAATCAGAAATATAGACATTTGTTTACACCTTAATTTCTTCCGGATTTTTTTAACAAAATGGAGAAACACGTCGCTGGAGCAAAATATTTATGGAAACAAAAATAACACAAGTATTTCTCTCATTACCTGTGCTGTCTACACTACTAAAAAAACAAACAACATCCACACACCGCCTCACTATGAGGCGAATGATGCCTTCTTATACTTGCGTCTTTCAATATTAAACCTGGCATGGCAATCTGCAAGTCTCGGGCTCGAATCCTTGATACACCCAATATGCTCGTCCTTTCAACCGTTAGAGCGTTATAGCCTGACGTTCAATCCCAATATTTGTTAATAAAAAAGTAGCCCAATAGTTGGCGGTGAGTGGTGCTAACAAGCTGCTTTCCCTCTCATTTATCACTGCTTAATTAGAAGCGATTTTCGTAAAAAGCCCTCCTGTAACTTTGCACGAAATTCAAACTAATTCAATGTTGTAAATATTGAGTGAGGTTGTTGACGTTTAGCACATAACCCAGGAAAGGGACAAACATCTCACCACCATATTTTCCAGTTTGTATTGACAAGTACGTTAGACTCACTTAGTTTTTGTTTTATTTTTACCTGATGTATCTGTACTTTTGGTAAACGTCGTTAGAGGTCAGCTGTTGGAGAAAATGTATTTAATTAAGTGTTTAAGTACTTATGACCAAATGTTTAAATTCATATGATTAAGTATTAAGTGCCTATTAGTAAGTGTTTAAGTTCATATGAATAAACGAATATAATGAAACATTTAAGTGTCCAAGTCTTAAATGTTTAGTATATATAATTGAATATTTAAGTGCATACAACAGGCGTCTAAAAGCAGGAGTGTCATAGTTTTGCAGAAAAAAGAAAAGAAATAAGAATATTATTCACATATGTAATTAATTTTGTACAAATAAACTCAGTAAGTGTAACATAACTGGCACGAAGTCGTCACACATTTTATCCAAACTAGTTAACACACACACCTGTATATTGTGGGGTTGTAAGTTGCTGTTACTATACATATCTATTGAGTGATATATCTGGTACATAGCCTTGATACATTTGTCAGGCCTAGTCTACATTTTGTGATTAAACAGTACGTTGCAAACAATTCCGTATGACAAATGTTTGGTTATTTTGACACGTTTTATGTGTCACCTCAAGGACGAGTGATTCCATGACACACATTACCGGTGAATATTTAGATTGTGTGTATAAGGTATCGTTTCATCGAGCAAATAAACAATAAAAGTGGTATAAGTGTTCGAAATGATTACTGAAGATAACAACATTAGAAATAACAAGGGCAGAAGCCAAGCCCTCTGTTTGGTGATTCAACAACTTTCTCTGGACAAACAAACGTACATAACGCATTCCTTTACTAAGCATATATCCAAAGGCATTCATTTTTGTTGTCACATGTATATAGTGTTACATTTTGTTTTGAAAAGAAATTTGTATCTAAAAGTACTGTAGTTGTGTCTCACACATCCATTTAAAACATAAACCAATTAGAAACTGTAATATCACTTGTACACTTTTCATACATTAAACTATTTGAGAATTAATTTATTTTTAAAATAATGTACAATCATAAGCGGGAAAAAGTTATTTTAGGAAGATGGGTTTTTACAAGAAACAAACAACTTTGATTTGTTCTACTGTTGTACAGATAGCACCATTTTCACTAATCGTTTGGCTCCGTATGTCCAGGCGAGTTAAGGCGTTTGACTCGTAATCTGAAAGTCGCAGATTCGAATCCACATTGCAACAAACGTGCTTGCCCTTTCAACCGTGGGGACACTATCATGTTACGGACAATCCCACTATTCGTTGGTAAAAGAGCAGCCCAAAAGTTGGGGGTGGGTGGTAATGACTAGCTGCTTTCCTCTAGTCTTGTACTGCTAAATTAGGAATGGATAGCGCAGATAGCTCTTGTGTAGCTCTGCGCGAAATTCGAAAACAAACAAACATAATCGTTTCATTGACTGAGTTTGTCACCTGACATGGTTTCTAAAAATGGAAATAGTTTTTATAGTTCACAAATTACTATAAGATTAAAGATGATAAGTGGTGTTAGGATAATTAGGCACCTCAGAAAAGGAATGCCTCGGAATATTTTATTATAATGAAATTATTTAATAAGGTATTTTGTGATGTATAAAAAACAGTATAAACTAACCGCTAACTGTAAATACATTCGAGAGCAGAATACTGATAGAGCTAACGAAAAGGCCGTGTTGTGTATCCCAGACCATTGTCAGTTTCTGAGTTGTACTAGGATCTATCCAACATTTTCCACACACTATATTTGTATATATCCACTTGATGCCATTTCTACTCTGTTATTATGTTAAACATATGTCAACAAGACTGGCACTGATTGTTACCACGTGAAACAAATAAAGCTTACTTAGCTTGAAGTAGAATTGTTTTTTTCGTTTTTTGAATTTCGCACAAAGCTACACGATGGCTATGTACACTAACTGTCCCTAACCTGGCAGTGAAAGACTAGCGGGAAGGCAGTTAGTAATCACTAACCACTGCCAAGTGTTGGGTCGCTTCAACCAACGAATAATGGGATTGACCGAGGAATTATAACGCCCCAACGGCTGAAAGGTCGAGCATTTTTCGTATGATCAGGATTCGAACCCTCGACCCTCTGATTACGAGTACAGCGTTTTCACCAAATCAAGAAGAGTAAACAGGCAGTAATAAACGTAGTTCGATAAATCTTAACTAAGTTATTAGAAGTTTTTTTTTGCATTGATCACAGAGGGTAACTGGAAAACTCTTGTCGGGTTTATCTTGAATTCTTCTCCTAAAGTCAAGGGTTCGATTCCCCTCAGTGAACACAGCAAATAACCCGATATGGCTTTGCTATATAAAACACATACACACAAACAATCTTAAAATAAGACTCTTTCTTTCGTTTCCTTTAAAACTGTTATCAGATTTCTCCTGAATCCGGTAATTTGATATTTCCCTTTTCTCCTGTAAAAGTCTTGTCATTTGTTAACAGCTGAATTTATAATTTCTTGACATTAAGCAGTTATTATTACAAGGATAAAAATTCAATTTAAATCTGTGTGAAACTTATATTCATCTGTATCATACTATGAAACTACGAAAATGCTTTACCAGTTATTATGATCACACTAACCAGAGCCAGAATAAAACTAAGGCTGGAAAATGATGTTGAAACTGATTTAAGCTCACAGACCTAGTTTATTTCCAACTTGTTGACAGTCTAATTGTAAAAAAATAATGTTTGAAAGATCGTTACCAGAGATTTGTGGACCCTAATGCAAGTCGAACATATCGGACGTTTTCATACGACTGTCATTTCGCTTATATGTCATTAAGTATCAAATAAACAATTGCTTCAAAAAATATAGTAAATCGAAACGGTGATAAGTTATACCATTCTTTAATTAATACCGGGTTCGATTCCCCGTCGCATCAAACATGCTTGCTCTTTCAGCCGTGGGGGCGTTATAATTCCACGGTCAATCCCCCTATTTATTGGCAAAAAGTAGCCCAAGAGTTGGCGATGAATGGTTATGACTAACTACCTTCCCTCTAGTCCTACACTGCTAAATTAGGAAGGGCTAGCGCAGATAATCCTCGTGTAGTCTTGCGCGAAATTAAAAACAAACAATAAAACAAAGGTTTCAAAGTCCTACATTTGATACCTTCCAAAGGAACTAAAAAATAAGAATGCTGTTCATGTATGTGAAAGAACTACAGACTTTCAGCCATCTTATAATGGCTGAAGACGTCCATTTTATTCTTTTGATATCCATCCACGCAGGAGTTATTTTTATAATAACGAACATTGTCCAATCTGTCAACCATCTCACGCAGAAGGCCTGCATTTTAAGCTCTTTGTTTTTATGGAATTACAGTTCTCCACCTTACTAGTAAACAAACGAAACGAAAACAGATGGTTGACATCAAACTTGTGTCATTTGTCAATAATTACAGTGTTTCGTGAAATCCGCTTGAATCGTAATTATGAAGTTTGTCACAGAACTGCACGAGGTCATGTCACATACTTGTGATTCCAATATATTTTATCAGTTTCCTTTACGAATATCCCTCTGAGTTTGCTTTTTTCTTTGACATAACTTATCTTTGAAAAAACAAACAACCGTTGAAGTCCAGGACATCCTCTCCATAATTCACAGGTTTTTCATACCTATTGAACAGCCCAGAGTTACCCACAATTAAAAGGTCAGGTGGATGAAATTATGAATAGTTTTAACTATTTATTTGTTTTTTTAATTTCGTGCAAAGCTACACGAGGGCTATCTGCGGTAACCGTCAGTAATTTAGCAGAGTAAGACTAGGGAGAAAGCAGCTAGTCATCACGTTCCATCGCCAACTCTTGAGCGAATCTTTTACCAACGACTGACCGCAACATTATAATGTCCCCAAAGCTGAAAGGACAAGCATGTTTGGTGTAACGGGGATTCAAACCCGCAACGCACAGATTACGAATTGAGTGCCTTAACCACCTAGCTATGTCGAGCCTAGTTTATAACGAATTAACTTCTTGGTAAATTAACTGTGAAATTACTCCATCACTCCAAACATGTTCGCCCTTTAAGCCGTGGGGGCGTTATAATGTTACGGTCAATACCACTATTCGTTGGTAAAAGAGTAGCCCAAGAGTTGACGGTGGATGGTGATAACTAGCTGCCTTTCCTATAGTCTTGCACTACAAAGTTACGGACGATTAGTGCAGATAGACTTTGTATAATTTTGCGCGAAATTCAAAAATAAAACAAACCAAAACCTCCATTCTAATCTTTCTCGCAGTGAAGACTTTTGAAACAGATTTTCTGTTTTATTCCGCTTCTTATTTTGAACACGAGTGAAACGCTGAACTCACGTGTTTAGTACACGAAGTTGGTAAACGTAAATAGATAGAAATTCTACATAAGAGTTATTGTTTGTTGTTGTTGTTTTGAATTAAGCACAAAGCTACACAATGGGCTATCTGTGCTCTGCCCACCACGGGTATCGAAACCCGGATTTTAGCGTGTAAGTTCGCAGACATACCGCTGAGCCACTGGGGGGCAGAGCTATTGGATGATAGTGGCAGGTCGTCCACCAATCATCTTCTTAGAATTGTCTACACAAATGCAGTATGAAATAACTTAAAAGTGAATAAGAGAGCATATCAAGGGATGATGAAAAAAAAACACATTTTAATCCACCAGTTTCGTTTTTTTTTATCTAACTTAAATTTTTATTTTTAAAAAATAAAACAAAAACTTTATGTTTATATCCAATGGAGGCTCCTACGATTTAGGTTAATGAGAGTACAAAAGTCGCCACTGATCTCAAACACAGTTGTGACTAACCTACACAAACGATAATGCGTTTCACACTCCAAGTGCAAGAGAAAGGTGACTTTGATTAAATTGTCGATTTTTCTTTTGAAAGTTATCACTGAAACGCAAACGCAACTTCTCTTATCAGGGTTAATAAATTCCAGTTGGACATCTCGGTCACCCAATTTTTTCATGTATGAGAAGATATTTCTTTTACGTTCGTCCTGTTTAGTCTCACATGAACCTTTGTACACATGGCTGTTACGAGATATGTGTTAATCTCAGACTCAGACTAGTGAATTTTTCTGAATGAAGTTACTAGTTTAATTACTTGTTGGAACTTATATTGTGCACAAAAAACCTTGTTGTATTGTGTTTGTTTTTCAGTAAAAAGCAACACAATTGGTTGATGGTGTTCTGGCCATCGTAAGTATCGAAATTTTACTTTTAGCACAATAAATCTATAGACTTACCACTGAGCCACTGGAGAGCTCTTTTAAAATTAGAACAAGTCTTTAATATCTCGTGAGTGATCGTTAACTCAGTCTAGAAGGCTTAAACATTGGACAATCAGTTTCTGATTGTTATTCATACGTAAGGTTTGCAGGCACGTCGAAATTGGCGTAAAAATGGAAATGTAAAAGTCGTATACGAATAGAACTTCTCTGACAACCAATGAAAGTGCACGAAATATTATCGAATAATTTCACACAATAACAAATATGATACATATAAACCGTAAACTGTTTGCTGTTTACAACAAATCTTAAGTAACTTAAGTAATAATATTTCGTTTTAGAACCAGCACATACATTAAAGAGATGTACAAAAACTTTGGTTTGTTTTGATTTTCGCGCGAAATCACATGAGGAAAAATCTGTCCTACCCGTCCCTAATTTAACAGTGATATGACTAGAGGGAAGGCAGCTCGTAAACACCACCCACCACCAACACTTGGGCTACTATTTTTTACTAACGAATGATTAGGTTGACTGGCATTTGTTAACACGCTTACGGTTGAAAGAGCGAACATTTCGGTAACGGAGATTCGAACCCGAGATCCTCATATTTCGAGTCGAGTGCCCTGAACAGCAGGCTAGACCAGGCCCACAAAAAGTTGCCAAAAGTGTAATGTTTAGAATTTGCCAAAAAAAAACAACTATCGTCTTCTTTCACTTTAGTTGGCGCCCTTAATTGGCACTGCGGCATATCTACAGATTCATACTGACAGAACTTGGGTTTCGATACAAGAAGCAGAACACGGATACCCATTTTTGTAGCTCTATGCTAAACTGCCAACAACAACTGTACATAAGTACGTGTAGCTGATAAAGCTAAACAAGTGTTTTTATGCTCTTGTTAAGTGATTAAGTGATTTTGTAGTGTAAAATGGCGGTAGGATTCTACATGTCACCGTGTCTGTGTTCTGACGTATTTTATTCTGAGAGTTTATGTGTAATTGTAGTCTTACTTTATCAAAAAGAAACTTCAGTTAATCAAGTTTTCTCCTCTAAAAATGATTGTTATATTTGATTAAAGTGACTTGTTGTTCAATGTTTACATATTTTTCTAGCTACATAGCTGCACCTGTGAAGAATGAAGTTTATGTGTGTTCTGTTGCTTTCTATTCTTCTGTGTGGCGGCAGTCTTTCAGCCAGAAAGGTAGGTAATATTGAATAAAGCGTCATCTGGTGATTCAACGGTAAACTAAAGGAATTACAACGTTTAAACTAACAAACAAATATTTAGATTAGACCGTTTTCTGTTCTTAAATATAACTCCTGATGGTATAATTATTCGAACCATTATTATTTTCGTCTTTACTGCCTGTATTTTTATTATTTTCACAAAGTTTCCACCAGAAAATTCTCAGGCCGTCATCAGGTGTTATATCAGTATTTGTATGTGTCACAAAAAGTGAAGATTTCTGTGCTTTAAGATAATTCGAACTCCCGAACCCGACTATCCAGTTTAGAATAGATTGACGGTATTGCACTGAGAAGTAAAACATATTTTTACCCTCAGTAAATATATAATTATTTTTGTTTTATTTTAATCGTTCACATGGTGCCCCCCAGTGGCTCAGCGGTATGTCTGCGGACTTACACGCTAAAATCCGGGTTTCGATACCCGTGGTGGGCAGAGCACAGATAGCCCATTGTGTAGCTTTGTGCTTAATTCTAAACAACAACAACCACAACAGCGTTCACGTGGTATCTCGTCGCTACGAATGACAAAAATATGCAACAAAATAATCATATGTAAAAACAACTTTAGTGGCTAAAGATCGTGAAATAGGTAGTAACACAGTCTTGTAGTCGAAAGTAGAGTGTGGTCAGCAGTAAAACAGGCTTGTATTAAAAAGCAGAGTGTGGTCAGCAGTAAAACAGGCTTGTGTTAGAAAGGAGTATGGTCAGTAGTAAAACAGGCTTGTATTAAAAAGTGTTTGTCAAAGTATAACTGAAGCTTTGAAAGGAAGTAGGAATCATGAATTAATATTCCATTTTTTGACAGTACTTTTGTTCCGTAACAACATGGGTAACAAAAATAAAACATTAATTTTTCAGTTCAAGTTATCTTAGAAATATAGGCGAACATTTCTTTACGTTTTTTGTGTTTTAGCCATAACACTGCACAGAACGTTTAAGCTAATGTGTATTTAAAATTATTTCATGCGTATGGAATTAACGTATTCAGATGTTTATACTTATATTAACTGGACTATAACCATCTTTTGTGATCCACACTGATTCTAAGTACTTCTGTTAATCGGACTATAACCATCTTTTGTGATCCACACTGATTCTAAGTACTTCTGTTAATCGAACTATAACCATCTTTTGTGATCCACACTGATTCTAAGTACTTCTGTTAATCGAACTATAACCATCTTTTGTGATCCACACTGATTCTAAATACTTCTGTTAATCGGACTATAACCATCTTTTGTGATCCACACTGATCATATGGAAGTGCGTGTGTAGCTCAGTTATGCTGAAACTGTTATTATTGGCCGTGTACTTTTACCACGTGCCATTGGTGGAATGGATTTAGAATATTTAAATTAATCCTTTTCAAATAAAGGAGAATATTTAATACACAATAATTATCCTGCTGTCTTTAAGGATATATCACAATACTTATCCTGCTGTCTTTAAGGATATATCACAATACTTATCCTGCTGTCTTTAAGGATATATCACAATAATCATCCTGCTGACTTTAAGGATGTATTAGAACTAGACGTACGCAATAATTATCCTGCTGTCTTTAAGGATACATTAGAACTAGACTGTCGGTATTTTCAATAGAATTTTAGTTATAAAATTTAATAATGTTTTTGCTGCCTCCCCCAAAATTCTATTTTATCTTTCCTTTGGTATTACTGAAATATCTTGAATGAATGTTGCATTGTAGTATCAGTTATAGATGTCAAATTCCTTTATAATGATCCCCAGTGCCTCAGAGGTAAATCTGAGGGCTTACATATATAAAATCAAGGCTGCGTTACCCGAGGTGGGCACATCAGAGATAGCTCTGTGTAGTTCAACATAATAACAAATAATGCTTAATATCGTTCAAGTTGTGATAAATTTAAAATATTAACACAGTAAAGGTCAATCAACTGTACGTTAAAACGATACCACCTACTTAATCGAGGTTGCTGAACAAGTTATTTAACCAGCCATACAATTCAGCGGGATCAGATATGACGTTCTATACTCAACATGATTTTGCTTTAGACTAATATTCCTCAATCATGTACATTCATAAAAACATAAACACATCAACCGTTAAGCAAGGTTTCACCAGAACTAAAAATTCTCTCCAGTTTACGTTTTTTTCTGTATGTACATGTTATAAATTATGGGCTTTAGATTTAATGTAAAAATGTCTGTATTTTTACAGTGGGAAAAACAGTTGGGTGTCACCATATGTTTATCTGAGTAAATACATAGATTATGCAAGGTCGTTATGCAACACGCTGGTAGCGTTTTGTTTTGTTTATTTTTGAATTTTGCACAAAGCTACTCGAGGGCTATCTGTACTAGCCGTCCCTAATTTAGCAATGTAAGACTAGAGGGAAAGCAGCTAGTCATCACCACCCACCGCCAACTCTTTGGCTACTCTTTTACCAACGAATAGTGAGATTGGCCGTCATATTATAAGGCCCCCTCGGCTGGAAGGGCGAGCATCTTTGACGCAATAGGGATGCAAACCCCGACCCTCAGATTACGAGTCGCACGCCTTAAAACGCTTGGCCATACCGGGCCTACGTTTTGTTTTAGCACGTATTATATACCCATTGCTGTGTTCGAACGCTAGTGCCACCTGGACGAAATATAAAATAATGATCCATACTTTCTTTAAAAAAACTACATTTATTATTGATACACTATCAAGAAGTGTAAGAAGTATTTTAAAAAGTAGTTTATTATTATACACTTCATATTTTATTATTTATTAGCTGGGATTTCTATCCTCTAAAGTTACGCAACTTCATGTTTAATGAATGGTCATTTTATGACATGAAAAGTTGCTTTTCCTTATACGTAATTGTAAAGAAACAAAAACATGCCCATAAAAACTGCAAAACACAAAACGTGAGACTGTTTATTTGCACTTATCTTTGCAAGGATTCAAGAAACCCTCTTGTGAAATTTGGAGAAGATCCGATGAGACAGGACGAAGCAGTGGTTAAAAGAAACGACCATAAAAATCACAAAACTGAAAAATTTGTAAGTTCCCCGCATCCACCCAGTAAACCTTCATACAAATTTTTGTGAATCTCCATATACCCCTTGTGAGGTAAAGTAGTTACTTGGACATACAACAGACAGTACTTTACATTTATATACAATATTTGCACAGTCACAAAGCGCGGTGATCCCCTGACAGTATTGGATTGTGGACAATTAACCCTTTTACTCATTGGATAAAACGGTCTCATATAAAAGTTATGTAAACATAATGTCTTAGCTTGCTGCGTCTCTGTATCACTCATCCTCAAATTGTCTATTAACATAACTTTTACACCATCAAAGACTGTTTAAATATATATCTGATCCGTGCATAAAGAAAGAAAAAACTTCATGAAATTTAAACTGATTTTTATTGGTTCCAGCGCCACCAACGTAGTGAGAAGAAACTCGACGAGTGGGACATTGAATACACTAATGAAAAGGATGATCTAGACTATATTGCAGAGGATGACACTGATGAAGAAGATGGAGAAATAGCCTTCACGGACCATGATGATTTGAAGAGAGAAAATGGTGGATACGAAGAAGGTAAAAAATACACATATTTGTAATTTGAGTAGCAAGGTGTCAGGTGAACTATTTAAACTGTAAATATAACAATCAATTTATATTTGACGAAATAAAATAAATAAATTTCTAGTCCATGTGTCTCAAAACGGTTGGTATGGGTATTAACTCTTTTATTGGCAAGGAGAGAACAGCGTTTCGACCTTCCTAGGCCATCTTCAGGTTAACCGTTCCGAGATACGTTTTTACTTCAAGTTGGTTTCTCGTCATCAAGAATCTCTAGCTCATGGCCCAGTAAAACATTCTAGCAAAAACCTTGACAATTAAGTCCTATACATTATCCGTTTTGTCGAAGGAAGTTTTAGCTTTATTTGTAAGAATAGGTTCTTTCATGGATCCTTAGATCCAGATTAATGCAAACTGGACTTGAAGTCCTGGATAGAGCCAAACACAGAAGAAAATATCTGTGTCTCATTCTAGTAATTTCGGTATTAAAATCATGTGAATAATTTAAACTATAAATACAACAATAAACGTAGGCACAAAAAGCTATTATGAGAACAATAATATCCTAAGACAATTTTGTAAAAAAATCTTCGGTTAATTGATAATAAATATGAAGATCTTTTTAATATCCATTATTTATTGAAGAAGATACGAAATGTTTGATGAGAACACCTACGTTCATTCTTATCATCCACTCTCTGCAAGATCGGGAGATAATTCGAGAGTCCAAATTTGATGACGAGAGATCCACTTTCAGAAGATAAGGTTTGGAGACGGCTTAAATGGGCTACAAAAGAAACGTAATTACAAGTAACAAATGTGAAACGCTTGGACAAGTCACCAGATGTAGATGTACCTGCATCTATTTCCGTACTGGATTTGTTTTAACAATATTCTCTGACGCGTTGCTGTAGTTAACGACAGGAGTAACATCCCCAATTTAAACAACCAATGAGAACTACGATGAACGAAGTGGAAGATTGTTGTTTGTTTGTAGTTTAGCACAAAGCTGAACAATGTGCCCTGCCCACCACTAGTCTCGAAATCCGGGATCTAGCATATTAATCCAGAGACATATTGCTGTGCCACTGAAGGGGGTCAAAACAGAAGAAATGTTTTGTTCAGTTATTCGTACAACGCTACGCAAAATAAATATATATACATAGTCGGCCTAATCTTAATACGGTCGACTAAAGAGAGAGAAGACACTCTCAATAGCGCCCACCATCACATTTTTGGCTGTTTTGTTTGTATCGAATATTGGGGTTTGATCGTTATTCTTAAAGCAAACTGATAGTTCCAGAGTGCGGAGCTCGTTTTGGGGGGCGACATAACATTAATGATTTCCAGAATCATACTCTGCGACGCATGTAAATTACGTTGATTAAGATTTCTCGGTAGGTCAGCGATAATTTTACGAATTTATGACTCTAAAATCCGAGGTTCGATTCCTCTCCGCAGATAGAACACAGATACGTCAATGTGTAGATTTGTTTTCGAACAAGCAAAACATTGCTAACTCACGGTAAACTCGATTCAAAAACTACTTTACTTCCCACCAAACATGCTCGCACTTTCAGTCATGGGGACCTTATAATGTGACGGTCCGTTTTACTATTCATTGATAAAAGAACATTCCAAGAGTTAGTGGTGGGTGGTAATGATTGGTAGTTTCCCTCACTGCTAAATTAGAAACGACTACTGCAGATAGGCCTCGTGTGCCTTTGAACGAAATTCAAACAAATAGAAAATCGAAAACTTACGCGAGTTTTTTATCTCGGTTTTATTATTTATAAATCTACCTAATTTAAGTCTTGTTTCTTTATTTAATTATCTACAAATTTGTCTTGTTGAAATGTAATGTTTATCACAATTTGCTTACCTCATTTAGTAAGAACATAAATCTGTTTCATTGAAGTAGTTTTTATATCTTGGTTTTTCTGTATATAAATCTGTAAAACTGATATCCTTTATCTCGGCTTAATTATGTTTGTTCTACACGAGGGCTATCTGCGCTAGCCGTCCATAATTTAGTATTGTAACACTAGAGGGAAGTCGGCTAGTTATCATCACCCACCGCCAATTCTTGGGCTACTCTTTTACTAACGGAGAGTGGGATTGACTGTAACATTATAACACCCCCAAAGTTGAAAGGCGAGCATGTTTGGTGTGACGAGGACTCGAACCCGCGACATTTGGATTACGAGCTGAGTACCTTAATCATCTGGCTTCATTGTGTGAAAATCTGTATCATTGAAGTATTTATTTTTTCAGTTTATTTTTTATATAGATTTGTCTGATTGAAATATTTTAATTCGGTTTCGTTATGTAAACATCTGCCTTGTTGAAGTTATTATTTCATTATGCAGAAATATGTCTTATTAAAGTTTCTTTTCGGTTTCATTTTGTTAAAATTTACTTAAATGTAGTATTTTTATTTTAGTTTCATCATATGTAGATCTGTCGTATAGAATTCTGTTATTTTGGTTTGGTTATACAAATATCTGTCTTATTATAGTCTTTGTTTAGATTTATTCATGGAAAGATATGTCTTACGGAAGTATTTCTACCTCGATTTGTTTACGTAGATATGTTTAAGTTATTGACTCTTCTGTTACCTGTATAGAATGTTCAGTTGTAAAACCAAACTTTATGAATATGTGATTTTTTCGTAGTTTGTTTCATAAATACCAATTTCTATAAACTATGATCTCGTGATGAATATCGTTCGAGTTTCGTTCTATAATGAGCCCGGCATGGCCCGGTGGTTAAGGCACTGAACTCGTAATTGGCGGGTTCGAATCCCTGTCACGCTAAAGATATTCGCCCTTTCAGCCGCGGAGGCGTTACAAGTTTCGGTCAGCCCCACTATTCGTTGGTAAAAGAGTTGCCCCAGAGTTGGCGGTGAGTGGTGATGACAAGCTGCTTTCCCTCTGGTCTTACACTGGTAAATGAGGAACGGCTAGCTTGTGTAGCTTTGCACGAATTTCTAAAAACAAACAAACACACTATAATACCTTGACTTAGTGATAAATATCACCTGAGTTTTACATTCTGTTTTGATTTTTAATTTCGCGCAAAGCTACACGTGGGCTATCTGCACTAGCCGTCCCTAATTTAGCAGTATAAGACTAGAGGAGAGTAACCTAGTCATCACTACTCACCTCCACCTCTTAGGCTACTCTTTTACCAACGAATAGTGGGATTAATCGTAGCATTATAATTCCCCATGGATGAAAAGGCGAATATGTTTGGTGTTACAGTATTTGAACCTGTGACCCTCAGATTACCAGCCGAGTGCCATAATCACCTAGCCATGCCGGGCCATTTTACATTCCATAAACCATGATTTTGTGATAGATATCACTTAATTTTCACACTCTGTAAAACATGATTTCATGGTGGATATCACTTGAATCTCACACATAACATAGCTCTTGTTATGATCCCTATAGATCCTTGTTCTCAACATTACTGTGGGACTGGCCGTACTTGTGCCACGAACGATAAGGGAAAACCTTTCTGTGACTGTGTTACTGAGTGTGTAGTTGAAACAGATGAAAGAAGAAAAGTAAGAGATAAATAATTTTTATGCTGGTTTATTGACCCAAACTGCCCAACAAACGATGCTTTTAAGACTGTTAAATGAAGCTAATTATCCAATAATATTACAAATATATACGTACACATACTTTCTGTAAGGTACAAAATGGTTATTCGTAGCATCAAATATGCATTATCTCTCAATTTCCGAGCGTATATTCAACTTGTTTTTACCATTGAATCATATTCGTTAATTGTTTGTTTGTTTTTTTAATTTCGCGCAAAGTTACACGAGGGCTATCTGCACTAGCTGTTCCTAATTTAATAGTGTAAGACTAGAGAGAAGGCAACTAGTCATCACCACCCACCGCCAACTGTTGAGCTACTCTTTTACCAACAAATAATGAGATTGACCGTATCATTATAACGCTCCCACGACTGCAGGGCAAGCATGTTTGGTGAGACGGGGATTCGAACCCGCGACCATCAGATTACGTGTCGAACACCTTAACCACTTGACCACATATTCATTAACCTTATGGTTTTTGTCGTTAAGAGAACTCAGTGGAAAATCAGTTAAATCATTGTTTCATTACATATAATATACACAAGGTACCAGGTCCTGCAGGGTCAGGTGGTAAAGATACTAGACTCGTAATCCGAGGGTCGCGGGTTCGAATCTCCTTCACACCAAACATGTTTGCTCCTTCAGCCGTGGGGGCGTTACAATGTTGCTGTAAACCCAAGTAGCCCAAGAGTTGGCGGTGGGTGCTGATGACTAACTGCCTTCCCTCTAGTCTTACATTGCTGAATTAGGGACGGCTAACGCCGATAATCCTCCTGTCGCTTTCCGTGAAATTCAAAAACAAAGCATTTGAAGGCGTGTTTGTGTTTTGTGATTTCTTATAGGAAAGCAACATTGAGTTATACTAAATAATTTCTTTATCATTTATTTGAACAAGGTCAGTTATCGTGACCCAGAAACATGTGTTATATAATATAAATATCACGCACTGTAAGAGTACGTGACATTATCATTAATTTAAAGCGAAAAATTAGCGAAGATCTATCTGATCTTTCTATTATTAAAATATACATAAGAAAGAACAGCCACATTGAAAGATGCTGAGAGACGTGAGAAATATCATTTGTCGTCGTTAATTTATTATTGTATATCTTTTCTGATTTGATTTTTATTAGTTTTTCTTTTACAGGTATGTAGTAATCACAACGAGACCTGGAACAGTGACTGCGAATTATATCAGATGAAGTGTTGGTGTGAGAACAGTCATAAAACATGTACTAAAAAGAAATATGAGCATGTTCATGTCGAGTACTATGGAACATGTAAACGTAAATATTTCTGTATTATATTTTTGGCTATAGATGTCGCGTCTGTTGCTTTCCTTAGAAGTTTTAATGAAACAATTGTTAGTGAGTGTCCATTTTTTGCTAAATATTTATTTAGGTGATTTATCAAGAGATAAGATTCTGTGATTTAATGAAGGAATTACAAAATTTTCTTTTGCACATATCATCTTAAATATAAAACAATAATTTGTCGATGTTCTTACTTCTTCCTGTAATTAAATTTGGTTACACTGTTGCCTGTCAACACTTCGTTTTAGGTTTAATTATAGATGTCAAAGAACTAACTGCAGTCCCCTCAAGTCCCTTTACAAATTTTTGTTTTCAGAAATCAAACACAATTTCCAAAGTTTGATAAATTCAATTTTCTGAGAGCTAAGCCTAATCAATATAATAATACTGGCTAAACATGTACGTCAAATCATGAGCAAATGAAAAACAAAAAACAAGCAATGTGAGAAAATAAATCATTAAATATCTTTGAAATTCTCTATCAAACTTAAAATATACCAACATTGCCAAAGAGAATATCATCTGTTAACATTTAAATATATCGATTACTAAACAATGCCTAAAGTTGCATGGAGTCACTTTTTATGTACATTCTTGTAATCACTAAAATTCCTATGTACACTGGCTGTATCATGGCTAGGCAAATGAAGCACGAACTATTTGGTTTCAAAGTAAAAGAAGTTGATACTGTTACCTTAACCAAGTTTTTCCAAATATTCTTAAAGTAGTGTTTTACGTTTCCACCTTATCACTAACAGTAACCATTTATTTCAAGCTTATTCATTGTTTTATTGAATTAGAAATCACTAAATGTTCCGATGATGAGTTGGCTGATTTTCCTCGACGCATGCGCGAATGGCTGTTTGCAGTGATGCAAGACCTGGCCCGTAGAGATGAGTTAAATGACTATTACACCCAGTTAGAGAGACTGGCGGAGGAGGATCTCAGTCTTAAGTGGGCGAACTCTGTTATTTGGAAGTTTTGCGACCTAGACTCACAACCAGAGGACAGGTAACGTACTAAACACTAAAAGTACCAGGGGCGTAGATCCTGGGGGATATACATCCCCCTTCATTTTAAGTTGGGGGTATGGTACATAAAATCATCTCATCCTACAGTTTGGTCTGTTGAATTATTTTATTGCATCACAGGCCTTCAAATTGTGTGTTTGTTCTTGTGTTCTTAACAATCGAATTACGTGATTAGGCCTAGATGTAGGCTTTTTCAGTAGCCGAAATGTACATCTTTAATATAGGTGTGCTTCGAAGCTTTCCGATCTGAGCGATAGTTCGTAAGTATCAGTCGGTAGCCCTAAGTATACATGCAAGTATCGTGGCAACAAGATTACTTTGTGACTGCATGTTTACAGCTTTCAGGTTCACGTGATCAGAGATTACCAATTTGCAAATTCAACAGCTCACATAAGTGGTTACAAAAATCATCCCCCCCATCGGGTGTAAAAAATCTACGCCTCTGAACAGTACTACTTATTTTACTAATGTGTCTTTGGTGTATAAAGTGAATTTATTGTTGAAAATGTGTTTCACGTAATATTCTGAATTCTAATTCATTGAGAATGTGAAAATAATAATTAGTTTCTCTGATCCCGTGTCTTTCGATTTTTCAGAGAGTGAAACAGTGAAAATTTTTGTTTATATAAACATAACAAATATAATTTAAAATGTCCGTTAATATAACGCAACGATTTCAAGAGAGTTAGTTATTTAACGAATTGTGAGTGAGTGAAAGTGGAGAGGTTTGTTTTTGGAATTTCGCACAAAGCTACTCGAGGGCTATCTGTGCTAGCCGTCCCTAATTTTGCAGTGTAAGACTAGAGGGAAGGCAGCTAGTCATCACCACCCACCGCCAACTCTTGGGCTACTCTTTTACCAACGAAAAGTGGGATTGACCGTCACATTATACACCCCCACGGCTGGGAGGGCGAGCATGTTTAGCGGGCGCGAACCCGCGACCCTCGGATTACGAGTGCATGCCTTAACGCGCTCGGCCATGCCAGGCCCCAAGTGGAGAGGACTACATAGCATTGGCTGCTGTTTTAAACATCCATACTGTAACATCATAAATAACTAAGACAGAGTTGTGCTGTTATAGATATACGGTCTCAATAAAAGTTGTGTTACTACAACAGCTTGTCTAGTCAGGGATATGTTATTTCAATAAGAGTTATGTCACTGCAACAACTTGTCTGGTCAGAGATGTGTTGTTCAATCAAAGTTGTTAACACGTTTCTTGTCAGAACCGTGTTTTGAAAACTTATTCGGTCAGAGTTGTTCTTGTAACATTCATTTAGTCAAGGATGTTATATTAAAACTTATATATCTTTGAAAAATAATTTCGGCTGCAGTGTTAACTGTGCAGTAACCCAATTTTAATGGTATTGAATCCTGGACCTTTCGCAAGTCAAACTAACGTTTTAGTTAAAACCATAGCCAATTAAATATTTGTTAACCAGGGACGTAGATGTTTTACACCCGATTGGGGGGGATAATTTTTGCAACCACTTATGTGAGCTGTTCAATTTGCAAATTGGTAATCTCTGATCACGTGAACCTGAAAGCTGTAAACATGCAGTCACAGAGTAATCTTGTTGCCACGATACTTGCATGTATACTTAGGCCTACTGACTGATACTTACGAACTATCGCTCAGATCGGAAAGCTAGTTTTACGCTAATATTATATTTCAATGTATCATGTGTACGTCTTACATTCCACTAACGTACATTGTCCTTTTCGTTCCGCTAACATTATGCTTTGAAGTTTTATGTTCGTATATTATGCTTCGTTAACAATACATTTTGCTATTTAGGTGTACGCCGTGTGTTATACTATTATATTTTAACGGAGTTTTCGTACATAATGATTCTGTTACAGTGTATTTTACTGTTTCAGTGTGCATATATTTTGTTGTTTATTTTTTTTACAAACAATTATTTACTTTTCTCAAATGAGCAAAGTTTATCCTACTAAATTAATGTTCTACTGTTTTTTGAATGCAGTATCAATGTTAGTTTATTCACATAAAGTCTTGGTGTTCTCGTAACTTGAAGCATTCTTGTTTTATATTGGGACAGAGTAACATTGAATAATATTATTGTAATATTGTAACGTTCATATTGTTCTAGTAACGCATCATTGTTTAATTGCAGTAACATTATGTTACATTAATTTATTATTGTACTGTTCCACGTGTTAATATATTATTATTATAACAACACTGTATCTGATATGTTATGTTCTTATGACCCTCTAACTGGAGTTTCAGTATATTACGTAATCTGTGATTCCAGAGTTATTTCACGTCAGGAACTTTTCCCAATCCGAGCTCCACTACTTTCCATGGAACACTGTATTTCTCCTTTCTTGGATAGTTGTGATACTGACAATGACCAGTCAATAACTCTGTCCGAGTGGGGATTTTGTCTTGGACTAAAAGACGGCAAGTATTTTAGACTTCACATATGAACTGTAACAAGTAGAAAATTTACCACGTGGATAAAAAAACAAAAACAAAGAATATTACCAACATTACTTTAAAAAGTGTATAGTTTAATAAGTTTTCTGAAGCGTTTAATTACAAAGATTTTATAACGGTTTTTAATAGACCGGAAAACAACATCGAAATAATGATAAAAAAGATCGTAAAATTAAATTAAAGTTTTCAAATTAATAACGTTTTAAAAACAAAACTCATAACAAATGAATCGTATAGTAAAATAAATGGTCTTAAGATGCTTTAGAAATGATAAATTTATTAAAACATTGCAGGATTTATTGTCGAGTAGGTTATGTGTGTATACCAGCTTTCATCACTTGCTGAAAACCGTATTTTTGAAATAAATGACTCACTACTTTTGCTACACAAAATGTTAACTCTGAAATATATGAGGCACCAATAATTTTCTCGCTCAAGTTACAGACTTTGAATAGCGTGTATGGCAACACTAACTGGTGAGAATAAAAACAATAGTGGTGGTAATTTTGTATATAGTTTTTAAAATTATAAAAACACGAGAAATTTGGTGCATAAATCTTGATAGATGCAAGACTGTTTCTATGGATAAAACGTCAAAAAAACTTATGGAACTGATTTTTGTTTTAAAAACAAAGGTGGCGCAAGGAAAATGCTACGAGTTAATACAATTAATTAGGCCAATTCAGAACACCTAAGCAAAAGAGTAACTTCTTAAGTTTCAGTCACTTAAGCCTTCTGATTAAACGTAGTGATGAGTCTTAACTAATGACTACTGTGGTCAATATAGAAAATATTTAACGGTTTTTGATTAATAACTCTAAAGGCTATTTAAGAAACTGATTTTGAGAAACTTTTAGATTAAAGTACTTTTGCTTAATCTACAAACCACGAGACTGTAATAATGTAAAGATAAACTTGTTACGTGTATTACTGAGAGTTGGATAATATTAATGTATAAATATTTAACACAGAATATCTTTAACGTCTAATATCAGGTCACAGACTGCTTTTCTTGTTTTAACTTTTTACGGCCTATCACAGACTGCTTTTGATGTTGTTGTAACGTTTTCCATTAGATCACAGATTGCTTTCCTTGTAGTTGTATAGTTTTCCATTAGATTACTTTCTTTGTAGCTATAACGTTTTCTATGGGAGTACAAATTATTGTTCTTAGAGTTGTAACGTTTCTTTTCAGAAGAGAGACTGCTTTTCTTGTAGTTCTCCATCAGAATACAGACTATTCTATTTTTATTGCAGTTTAAACTGTGGCCCGTTTTTCTTATAATTATAAGACTGTTTTTTCTTATAGTTATAACGTTTTCTATCTCCTTATTTTCCAGAGGAAATTCAAGATAAGTGTGCATCAGTACACGGAAGTCGAAATAAAGAATGACAACATTACGATGATAGCAAACAAACCACAACAAGATGAAAACGGCTTGTTTACGAAATCAAGACAAATGTCCTAAGCCACCAGACATGGCAATAATTCTATAAATTATTTTACTGCTTAATTTCTTTTTTATTTTAAATACGAAAATATATGCCGCGTTTTTACAAGACTTAAAGCGTGAATGTATAAATATACTATGCCACTGTTCCATATAACCATGTTGGTCAAAATTCCACTAAGCAAACAAGACAACAAAAGTCAACCAAACAAATCTTGGTGCAGTAAGAGTTTTATATTCATTCTGCGAAAGGTTTGAACAAAAATTATTCTGACTGAAATTTCATAATTCTTAATGCCAGTTTGTATCCCAATTCAGAGTAATTATAATTAAAGAATAACTATTCTTGCTTTGTATTCTAAATTATCTCAATAAACATTTTCATCCAAACTTTAATTTTCCCGAATTCTTAATGGTGTAATTAGATATTATTATTACAAAATTTTACAATTAGCTTGTTTTTATTTGTGTTGGGGGCCATAAAAATGCGCTTCGCATTTTGAGGCTTTGGAACGCAGTTTTTAAAAATCTTTAAAATTTTGTACACTTTTTGTTTAAAATTGCAAACAGTTCATAATTCAAACAATATGTGTCGCTACGTAAAAATTATTATTACTGATACTCGTTCCGCTCTGACGACAAAACGCTTTCGAGCAAATTTTCACTGCAAATAAATACCTCGAAACTTTGGAATCGATTCGTTTGGGTTTTTTTTTTTTAATTTCACGCAAAGCTACTCGAGGGCTATCTGGGCTTGCCGTCTCTAATTTAGCCGTGTAAGACTAAAGGGAAGGCAGCTAGTCATCACCACCCACCGCCAACTCTCAAGCTACTCTTTTACCAACGAATAGTGGGATTGACCGTCACATTATAACGACCCCACGGCTGAAAGGGCGAGCATGTTTGGTACGACGTGGATTCGAATCCGCGGATTAGTAGTCGAGTGCCTTAACCACCTGGCCATATCGGATCTTGGGAATCGAACATTGGCTCTAAAATATAACAATCTTTTGCATTCAACTGTTTCTTACCGTTACGGCTGGTGAAACTTCAGGTGCTGAGTGACGTATACAATAGTGACCAATTCATTAATTCATGATTAATGTTTCATTTGAATTAACCACAGAGCTACCAAATGGGGCTATTTATTCTCTGCTCACGACGGGTATCGAAACAAGGTTACTAGTTGTGCTATTTAGAGGCCATGACTAATGTAATGTGCAGTAAGATTGAAAATTTATAAAAAGACAGTTTCAATGCATGTTAACATGAGTGATAAAACAATTTAAATAGCTACACGATAATACTCAATGAGTTCATTAGACTTATGGTTTTTATCTCTAGAACTCAAAGAAACGATTAATTGAGAGCTGGAAGATTTACATGTGAAACTTCAGTGTTAGAAGAAGGACTTTACACATAATGAAAATAAAACAGGAATTACCAATTTACCATGATACAGGCTTACCGTTGAGCTACATGATACAGGCTTACCGCTGAGCTACATGATACAGGTTTACTGTTGAGCTACATGATACAGGCTTACCGTTGAGTTTCATGATACAGGCTTACCGTTGAGCTACATGATACAGGCTTACCGCTGAGCTACATGATACAGGCTTACCGCTGAGCTACATGATACAGGCTTACCGTTGAGCTACATGATACAGGCTTACCGTTGAGTTACATGATACAGGCTTACCGTTGAGTTACATGATACAAGCTTACCGTTGAGCTACATGATACAGGCTTACCGTTGAGCTACATGATACAGGCTTACCGTTGAGTTACATGATACAGGCTTACCGTTGAGTTACATGATACAAGCTTACCGTTGAGCTACATGATACAGGCTTACCGTTGAGTTACATGATACAGGCTTACCGTTGAGTTACATGATACAGGCTTACCGCTGAGCTACATGATACAGGTTTACTGTTGAGCTACATGATACAGGCTTACCGTTGAGTTTCATGATACAGGCTTACCGTTGAGCTACATGATACAGGCTTACCGTTGAGCTACATGATACAGGCTTACCGCTGAGCTACATAAAGGCTTACTGCTGACCTACATGATACAAGCTAAACGCTGTGCTACAGGAAATGGAAATGCGGAAAAGGAATAACTTGAATAAGTTTTTTTCTAAGTATATTTTATTTAATAAAATTTAATTCTATAACCTTCATGTAGTAATATTACCACCAGTGATTTTTCATGGTACATTATAAACCATATAACTTGTTTTAAATTACTTTTAAACAAGCTAACTGAATCTAAAAATTTTCCCATAAATGAAAATGCGATACCAAATGAATGTTTTTAAAGTCTCAACTAGATGGCGGGGCAGACGTGTGCTGATTTACCCTTACATTAACGAAAACTATCGAGCTCTTATTTTTACTTTGATTAACCATGTTCATAATCATTTTTTATATATATTATCATTGTACAGTGGCTAATAAAATGTTCCGTAACGCATCTTAGAAAAAACAAACTGACTAGCTTAGCATAAGAGTCTTGCCAAAGTTTGTCCAGTAAAGCAATAAATGAGAACTGAAAATAACGAAGCCCAGTTTGTTAAAATGTGGCCCCCAGTGGCTCAGCGGTATGTCTGCGGACTTACACGCTAAAATCCGGGTTTCGATACCCGTGGTGGGCAGAGCACAGATAGCCCATCGTGTAGTTTTGTGCTTAATTCAGAACATCAGTTGAAGAGTCCACACAACTCCCAGACAATTAAAAGTTAATTTTTTTTACGCCACGGAACGACGAATAACCTTTGAAATCTAGACAACATAAAAATCTTATACTAAAATACATCATGAACAACTAACAAATCTATCAATGATTCACACAATTTGTCAAAAATTAAAAAGTCTCTGCACTGATCCATTATTCATAGATACAAATTATATAAAGTTTGATTTGTTTGGAAGTTCGTGCAAAGTACACGAGGGCTATGTGCTATCGTACAGAACAATGTTTCAATCTTCTTCAGTCATTTTCAAGTTAATCTAAGTACACAGAGGGAAGTAAGATAGTCAACGTCACCCACAGCTAACTCTTGGGCTTCTTTTTTGCTAACAAATATTGAGATTGACAGTCGCATTATAACACCCACACCGATGAAAGGGTGAGCATGTTCGGTGTGACGGAGATTCTAAATAGCGACCTCTAGATTGCCAGTCATAGCCCTAACAATCAAATCATGTTAGGTCAATTCTATAAAGTGTTTAATAAGTTAGAAATAAAAATAAAATATTCTAACTTGTATCCAGAATTTAATCAACAACAATTACTTTAACCGAAAATAAATCTTAAATAAGATTCACTTTTGAAAAATGCCACCTGGTGACCCAGCGATATTCGTAATGGCATATGATACTGGAAAATGGAATTTGATCTTCGTAAGTAATTCTTTTTAAAGGTTTCACTGAAAAACAAAACAAACAAACCTTTATCAAAAAAATCTAACGCTCATCTAAGACTCCATTATAGAAAAAAAAACCAGATTAAATACGTATCAACTAAAAATATTCTGACTGGTGAATAAAAGGCTGTCAGAAACGTTTACTATTTTAGGTACGAATGATATATTGTACAGTAATAAATAATATAATGTATAATATATGGGTGTAGTGGACTAAGAATTATTGTGAACTATTGTTGATAAATTCGACAAAGGAACAGCACACACTCCTCCAGTTTTAAAAATAATACGTATATTCAAAGCAAATTAAACGCAAGTACAAAAAGGTGGGTGCGTTATAATGTCACGGCAATATCACTATTTGTTGGTAAAAGAGTAGCCCAAGAGTCGGCGATGGGTGGTGATGACCAGTTGCCTTCCCTCTAATCTTACACTGTAAATAAGGGACGAATAATGCAGATAGCCCTTCTGTAGCTTTGCGTGAAAATTCCAAAAACAAAATAAAACATAAGTAAGGCCTGGCATGGCCGAGCGCGTTAGGGCGTGCACTCGTAATCCGAGGGTCGCGGGTTCGCGCCCGCGTCGCGCTAAACATGCTCGCCCTCCCAGCCGTGGGGGTGTATAATGTGACGGTCAATCCCACTATTCGTTGGTAAAAGAGTAGCCCGAGAGTTGGCGGTGGGTGGTGATGACTAGCTGCCTTCCCTCTAGTCTTACACTGCAAAATTAGGGACGGCTAGCACAGATAGCCCTCGAGTAGCTTTGTGCGAAATTCCAAAACAAAACAAAAACAAACATAAGTAAATTCAGTTACACAGTCAATATATTTACTTGAGTAATTATAGGATTTTTTCCAGATAACAAAACATTTTTTCCTCTTATCTTGGTTAATATCAGATCATCCCACAAGTAATGCTCGAAAATTTTAATACAGAAAGTGCATCGTCATTTTTGTCTTTATAAAAGGCTCTAATAACTAAAATATGTAGTAGGACAAATAAAATAAGCTGACCCAACTCCACTTTTTCAAATGATTAATCAAATAAACCCTTGTGTCTGATGGATGTGTCTGAGGAGCACATTAAGCATATAATGCTTTATGAGTTTAGAAAAAGGTAATAGTGCAGCAGAAACTATATGAAACATTCGAGGTGTTTTGGTACGCAGTCTCTCAAGGAAAGAAAATGTTGAAGATGATTTCAGAAGTTTATATCAGGTGACTACATCTTAAGTAATGCGCCACGTGCAGGTCTTCCTGTTGAGTTTAATGATGACTTGGCACTCGCTGCAGTTGCTAATGATTATGCTGTAACAGTTGAAGAACAAGCAAAAAAGCTAAATTCAACAGTTCACCGTCATCTGCAACAGCTTGAAAATGTGTCAAAACTTGGAAATAAGTCACGCATGATTTGACAGAAGCCAACCTCAGAGCAAGAGTGGACATTTGGACTTCTCTGTACTTTTGTGAACGTAACTGATATTTTTTGGACAGGTTAGTTACTAAAGACGAAAAATGGATATATTATAAAAATGTTAAGTGCCGCAAACAATGATTTAGTGCAAATAAACTGGCTAAAGCACAGCCTAAAATGGATCTCCCTCTGGAAAAGCCTTGTTAAGCGTTTGATGGTATATTTTTGGTGTGACCCACTTTAAGTTGCTGCCACTCAATGTAATAATTACATCAGACTTTACTGCCAACGTTTAGAGCGCTTGAATGTTGCACTGAAAGAAAACAGGCCTGCTTTGATCAATCGCAAAGGTGTTGTGTTATACCAAGATAATGCACGGACCCATACAGCAAGGATCACATCTGCAAAGATTGAAGAGGTAGACTGGAAAAAAACTTCCAAATCATCTTTATTTTCCAGACCTTGCCCCATCTGATTATCATCTATTCCGAAGTTTGCAGAGCTATCTTGTTGGAAAAGAGCTTGGAACACAGAAAATGTCAAAACTACCCACTCTTCATTCTTTTCCTCCAAACCCCAAGAATTTTACAGAAGTAACATTCATAATCGTTGGCTGGAGGTAATTAACAATAATGAAACATATAATATTGATTAAATAATATTAAAAGTGTTTGAAATCCTTTCTCTTTTTCTGAACTTAAAATCGGACATTACTTAAGATATAACCCGATACTTTGATTTTTGGAGTTCAGAGGATCTTAACCTAGAAGAGAGAGGCATTACCTGGTGGTTAGGGAACTCGGCTCATAAATTGTGGTTACCAGGTTTGAATCTCCTCACTGAATGAACTCGGCTTTTCAGCCGTTAAGACTGTGAAGGTCAATTCCACTATTCGTTGATAATGAGCAGCTCAAGAGTTGGGAGTAGATGACGTTGACTGATTGTCTTCCATCTAGCATTAAACTACTAAATTATAGACGTCTAGTGCAGATAGTCCCTGAGTAATAATGCCCGATAATCAACAACGACAAGAAAAACAACCTCAGCACCGTTAGAAAGTATATACACGTTAAAGAAAGCAAATAAACTGGTCACACATAATTCAGTTAATAATATTTTGTTAGTTTTTGAATTTCACGTAAAGTTACACGACGGCTATCTGCGCTAGCTGTCCATAATTTGACAGTATAACGCTAAAGGGAAGGCAGCTGATCATCATCACCCATTGCCACTTCTTGGGCTACTCTTTTACCAATGAACAGTAGAATTGAACGTCATAATATATGACGTTCCCATGGCTGAAAGGGAAAGCATGTTTGGTGTGATGGTGATTCAAACCCGCGAACCTCGAATTACGAGTCGAGCGTCTTAACCACCTGGTCATGCAGTGCCTCAGTTAATGATGATCGTCAGATAATTATTTTGGCTAAAAGCATAGTTTACAACATTGAATAGGCCCGGCATGGCCAAGGGTGTTAAGGCATGCGACTCGTATTCTGAGACTCGCGAGTTCGCATCCCCGTCGCACCAAACATGCCGTGGGGGCGTTATAATGTAACGGTTAATCCCACACTATTCGTTGGTAAAAGAGTAGTCCAAGAGTTGGCGGTGGGTGGTGATGATTAGTTGCCTTCCCTCTAGTCTTACACTGCTAAATTAGGGACGGCTAGCACAGATAGCCCTCGAGTAGCTTTGTGCGAAATTCAAAACAAACAAACAAATAACATTGAAATACACTGTTTAAAAAGAAGTTATGTGTCGTGATTCAAGCGAACGTCTATTAAACTGAGTTCATTTCTCTGTCACAAAATATAAACACATATAAATAGTAGCTAAACGGTTGGATGAAACGGTAAATTTAGACAGAGTGACAGCCTTGCTCTTAACGTAGTAATATGGAATTGTAAGTCAGTTTTCATCACGGGCAGCCAACTATTTTAAGCATATAACGAAGCAAGTTACTTTGTTAGTCGTCATTAATCAAGAGTCACTTCAGTACTTTATCACTAAGAGTAGAGCTAGGCCTAACGTGAGATGAGAACTTGAGTTTTGCTGACGTTGCCCAATCTAGTTTCTTATTCATTTATTTTTTGTGGACCTATTATCCAGTTATAAATGTATAATTAAAAACGAATTGGGAACTTTTCTGTGAAATTGGTTATCTGACTAACCCTTGAATATATGTTGCTTATTTCTGCGTACGTTTCTGTCAGTGTCAACGTAAACTAAATCTAAACAATAAATGTTTAAATTTTCATTTGTTTCTGGGGCTAATTTTTTTTTCTGTTTTAAAAAGAAAAAAGTCGTTTTTTCATGTATGAAGGCAAACCAATGCTCTGTCGAAAGATGTAGAATGTTCCATAATAAATAAATGACTTAATACTTACGAACCGTTTTTGCCTTGTTATTATAGCTAGGACTAACTAGATAAAAAACACCAGTGGTTCAGCATGGCCAGATGGGTTAAGGCGTTCGACTCGTAATCTGACAGTCGCGAGTTCGAATCCCCGTCGCACTACACGTGCTCGCTCTTTCAGTCGTGGGGGCGTTATGATGTCCAGTCAATCCCACTATTCGTTGGTAAAAAAGTAGTTCAAGAGTAGGAGGCGGGTGATGACTAGCTGCCTTCCCTTTAGTCTGTAAACTGCTAAATTAGGAACGGCGTAGTGCAGATAGCCCTCGAGTAGCTTTGCGCGAAATTCAAACAAATAAAAACACGAACCCGTAATCCTACTCCAAAATTTCAACATTGTAGGTGGTGTAACCATTAAATAGTTGTGTTCGACTGTCTTATGTGTAACTTTCGGTGGTTCACCCTCTTTGATGGCTTGCAACACTTAAAATTTAAGCTAAATTTGGTTTTCGATACCAGAAGTAGGCATAATAGCCAGTTTTCTACCTTAATCACCAAGCAGACAGCTTAAACGTTTAACAATGGGCTACCTTCACTCTATTCATTGCAGAGCTCAAACTTCACATTTTAGATAATATAAGTCTTCAAACTAACGGCTGAACTATCTAGGGAAGAGAACGGGGCAACTTTGTTTTTACTGCATGTTATAATCAAGTCCTCACTTCAAGTGAACACAATGGCATGCCAAATTCTAACGCGAATAACCAAATATTTAAAATAGAGCGTTGAGTCCGAAATTTAGTTTTAGTTATTACTTATAATTATAAAATATAAAAAAAATAAAGAAAAAATTCATGCTTGCGATTTTATCTCTCAGTGTTTCTTTAATATAACTTATTAACGTTCCAGGGATATCAGTCGTGTGTTCTAGGTTTTCTGTGGACAATATGTTCAGAGCACGCGCTGTAACACTACCGTTCAATAGAAAGTTGTTTCCCTTCTAAGTTGTTTAAATATTCATTTTATTTGAGCTACGCATTAGATATCTGACCCTTTTGCTGTTGGTTTTTTTTATCTCTTTTATATATAATTACCCAAAGCGTTTACACGAGTTAATACCAATATATATAGAAAAATTATTTCCATTAATGTTTTTGTTAATTTCTCGCAAAGCCACCCGAGGGCTGTCTGCGCTAGCCGTCCTTAATTTAGAATGGTAAGACTAGAGGGAAGGTAGCTTGTCATCACCACCCACCCTCAATTCTAGGGCCACTCTTTTACCAACGAATAGTGGGATTGACTGCACAATATAACGTTCCAACAGCTGAAAGAGCGAGCATATTTGGAGCAACGGGGATTCGAACCCGCGATTCTCAGATTACGTGTTAAACGCCTTAACCCACCTGGCCATGCCAGGACGACTTTCGTTAATGATCGTCCCTCAGTACTCGTGATTCAGGAAGTACTGGAGATGATTTACTCTATACTTTGCGCCGCTAGGCTGCGCGATCTTAAAATTCTTTCTACTCATACACTCGAGAAACGAGTTACTATATTATGATCTCCACTTCATACCATTCTATACTTGGCTGCATGCGCACCATGTGTCTAAGTGGTTATGCGGGGTGGGATAATGTCCTTCGATGTCGTGATTTACTTCCAAATATACTCCGTACTTTCTCATTTCAAGAAGCCAGCTCTCAGTCAGCACCTGAGGTCAGAGAAGGTAACAACAACTAATATAACGTATTTAAGCTGCTACAGAGAAGCAGATGGTTGCTCTGAAACAATTAACGTGCTTACGTGTTCTGGACCGTAGGTGAATTTGGAATACGTGCTTTGGAATTTACTTTACGTTTAGTCGGTACGAAACACGTACACAAAGTTGTTTCGTTAGTAATCATTAATCAGGGATTGCTTCAATACTTTTTCAGTGAAAAAAGAGGTAGGCCTAACTTGAGAACCAGAGGCAGCATATGGGTTTTATTGGCTTTGCCCAAACCAGCCTGTTGTTTATTTATTTTTGTGTGTATCTTTTAATCTAATGAAAACTAAATCAAGAGCCAGCTTTGATTTCGTATACGTTTTACAGGCTCTGCGCGATGCATAATATAAACGATATCAAAAACGTTTCGAATTTGAGACATTTTTTAAATGGCCGTTTGGGCTAAGGAACGCCTTACTGTTCACTGTGGCAGCAGAAGTGTACTGTATGAGTTATAAATAGTGTATTGGAATAATATTTCACCTTTAAAATAATTATTCGATGACGTCCATGAAAATAACTAATATATACAGATATTCTGTTTGTAACAAAATTTTCAAACTCGACATTTGTTGTATAAGAAATCACATTGTCTTCGTATTTACTGGAAATCGAGTTCATTACAATGGAACATTGTAGATTTCCAATAAATCGACCCTTTTCTAGTTTATTTAAAAGCAAAAAGACCCAGACTGAGACCTCTCGACAAAGTCAACGATCTGTCGGTGTCCAGACAGAACCTCTGTCAATGATCTTGCCACGTGTAAATCCCCTAAGTCAAAATATTGTCAGTGAATCTTTCCTTCACGAGAATATTCTTCAGAATACCAAGTCCGTTGGGGCAACAGTTCCCCTTATTTCAGAATATTGTCAACTGATGAACAATAATGATGATTCTAGAGGTCGCTCTTTAACCGAAAGTGACAAGAAACAAATACAAAAAGCTTCTTTGTTAACTTCAGGAACCACTGCGGACTCGATGTGTCCAACTTTAGCAAAAGATATTTCGAGAAAAGACATCTTAAGCCCCGATAATAATTTTGACACTCTTACATTTATTGTATCTCCTAAAGACCTCGAAGGGATCGACGACCAACTTCCAGCTCAAACTACAGAGTTAGAAAAATCTTTAATTGACAAACATTTTCGGAATTTAGCGCATCGGTTGAAGCTGACGTTGCAAACAGAATCACTTGACATCGACTTTGGTAACCAATGTTCAACAAACGAACCACGTGATCTTAACGCAATCAATACTACCTGGAGAAGTAAACGCTCTTTACAATCCAATAAAGACAGCAGTTTTGGTTTCGGAAATTCTACATCACAGTTACTCCCTGCTAATAACAATATTTTTAAAAGCACGTTAACTTTATATCCAAAAGAAATACATTCGAATAAATGTGAGGATGAGGTTAGAGAAAATACAGAAGTCCCTCTTTTGAGTGTAACAGAAGAAAAGCAAAACGCTTCCGATAAAGAAGAAAGGATGCCAAAAGGAAAAGGAAAATTTTCAATTAAAGAAAATCTGTCTGGTGTGATTTTTTTCGGTCATAAAAGCATAACCAGTGCGAATAGTCAAAGTAAAAAAATTGCAGATGACTGGAAGCCAAATCTTGATGAACAATCTATAAGTAGTCGAGACTGTGAGAACTTAGGGACGATATCCATTCAATTTGGAAACGAGTTGTCAAAGTGTGAAGCCAAAAATGTAACTATGAGCTCCAGCAATGCTTTAACGAGCTGTACAGCAGTGTTAAGCTCAACATTTACTGGCAACAATCAAGAAAAAAATCATATTAACGAAAAACATCTACGGATCCCATATGTCGGGAGAAGCAGCAGTTTAGAGAGAAGCATTACTGATTGGATACAATTAGACCAAGAACCTCATGAAGAGCACAACATAGAAATCCTCTCAACTGATGGGATAGGCAATAAGATTGGACGAAACGAGGATCACTGTGTCGTTGACAAAAGGAGAGAAGAAGATTTGAAACTGGGTCAACACGATAAGATTTTGTCTGGAGAAAATGTTTGTAATGAGAAGACTGACACAAACATTGAAGTTGCTATGGTTACTCAACAGAGAACTTGCAACCACTGTCCAGAAAGTGAAAAAGAAGTTACTGTTTATGACAAATTCTTTGACTACAGAGCACATAATGACATAGAGGAACAAATTCCACACACAAGAGACGAATTTTTAAACATAAAATACGCGAGTCGAAAACAAACAATTGTCAAATCTTCGATAGCAGAAAATGAAACCGCAAAAGAAATAGTTCTGAAAAAGTGTTCTCATGAACCCAGAGAGTCATATCAAAGTAAAGTATCTATACTTCCACGTGTTTGTGAACATTCCTTGTCGTCTTTACTTTTTGGAATAAAAGAAAAGACGGTGGAACATGAAAAATTTTGTGAGTTGCTGAATGGTACAAGTCATGATAATGGTAATGAGTTATGTGAATTCGACAATGTCATATCCTCTAATTTTAACGCTTTGTACAAAGCAAATCGCGATATATTGAAGAACCAGAGGAGTGAAATGATACATTACCAACAAAACAGACAATTCAATGCTCATAAAATTACGACTCAAAGAAGGACATGTGGTACTTCTCATTTAAAAGGGACATGTGGTACATCCAATTTAAAACAAAAATTGGTTGAGGAATTAAAGGAGATATTGCATCAGAAGTCAATAAAAATGTTTTCTCCAAAATATATAGGCCCTCTCAGCATCAGGTTAAAAGAACTTCGAAAGGAAAGCTCCAAGAATGATCAACAGGTTCCCGACAGTACCTTACTAGAAACCAGAAACAAGCTTACCTCTGCAAGGTATGCGCAAGAGCCCTGTGAAACTGCTGCAATGAAATTCAAAATCAAATCTGAGAAACAATTACCAGGTACCACCGTTCTGGGAAAAAGGACCCATCTTGCTCCTGAAATCTATGAGCAGCAGTTCCATCACACTAAACCATTAGAAGTCAGAGACAATCTGGTCCATACAGAATGTGAGCCCAAGTTTCCTGGTACTAACGCACTGGAATACAGAGCTAATCTATCCCATACAGAAGATGTGCTGCAGTTCGTGGACACTAACATGTTAGAATACACAAACAACTTCTCCCATACAGAACATGTGCCACAGTTCCTTGACACTATTACTTTAAAAACTAAGGGTATCACTGTCCCTTCGGAATATGGTCATCAGTTTCCTGACGGGACTACTTCCGAAGCCAGAGATACTATTACAGTGAACACTGAGGACCAACTGTATCAACCACAGACGGTAAATAATCCAGCAACGCAAAAAAAGAACCAACTAGAACATGAACAACGACTGGTTAGCCTAACAAAAAGAGAAATCAAAAATAAAGTTAAAGTACTACCACACGACCAACAGTTATTGGAAGAATTCAAAGCTAAATCACGGTATGGGTTTCTGATTACCAGAAGAGATGAACCTGAAGTGGCACATGACCAACATACGGTCAGTACTATACCAACAGAAACCACTGAACAACCTAGTGTGGTACATGACCAGCGTACGGTCAGTATTTTACCAACAGAAACTGCTGAACAATTCAGTGTAGTACATGACCAACATACGGTCAGTACCGTACCAGCAAGAATCACTGAACAATTTAATATGGTACATGATCAACATAAGGTCAGTACTGTACCAACAGAAACCACTGAACACCTTAGTGTGGTACATGACCAACATACGGTCAGTATTGTACCAACAGAAACTACTGAACAATTTAATGTGGTACACGACCAACATAGGGTCAGTACTGTACCAACAGAAACTACTGAACAACTTAGTGTGGTACATGACCAACATACGGTCAGTACTGTACCAACAGAAACTACTGAACAACTTAATGTGGTACATGACCAACATATGGTCAGTACTATGCCAACAGAAACCACTGAACAAGTTAGTGTGGTACAGTACCAGCCCACGGCCAATACAACACCAATGGAAACCAAAGACAGACAAAGCCCTAAACATCACGATCTGAGAACAAAATGTGGTATGACTGTAGAAATTAAAGAAGTGGTTCCTAAAGCGAACCAGTTGGGATCATTGGAGTGTCTCTTATCCATAAAAAACGAGCCAAACCAAATTTTTCAAACAGTAGATCCAGATAAAAATCTTCAGGCGTATCCAGAGCTAATGATTCCTGGTAAGTTGACTTAGATCTCTGGCTTATGTATTTCCAATAGCACGTACTGGTTAAACAATGTCTTGAAAAACTATTGTTGCAACGGTTTAAATCTTAAGTTTCTCTTTTTTAACATTATTAACTTAACATTATTTTTAGTGTTTTCATTTCAATAGACAATGTTTGAATTACATTATTTTGTTGATGAAAATATTGTAGATTATATGATATCCCCGTAAAACAAGTCAAAATAAGTCTCCACCGCTTAATGACAGGATTTGGTTTATGTTAATATATGTGTATGAAACCGTATAGATGAAATTGTAACAAACATCATTAGATAATTTATTAGTTTTCGATGGCCAGCAGCCTTATGTTTTCTTCAAGTTAAAAATTATAACAGAATAAAACTTACCAAGTAGAAGTTAAAAATACGAAATTCAAGCGGAACTGAATTTATTTAAAGGGAAGACTAAAATTAGGTGAAAGTACGAGTACTATAAAATATACATTGTCAACAAAGACGAAGACATGATATTAAATGATGACTCTCTGACTTGGTTGAAGTAGGGTTAACAAAAACTAACTTAGTTGGACATAAGTTCTAATAATGGTGTTTTTAGTACTTGTAATAACCAAAACAAATATAGGGGTACGTGCCAATTTTTTTACCATGTGACAGGTACGTGCCTACCTCTAAGCTGTTCTTGGCCTCTCCCGATTAGAAACAAATCCCTAGAACCGCCATAATGGATTTGAAACTTCTAGTGTTTTCTTTAAGTCACACGTTGAATCCTGGGAATTCGGAATTATCTGTATCACATCATATGACAGTCGTAAAGTGGTCTCGCACTCAGGGAAATATCCAATGATAATGGAAGCTTAATACCTACGACAGACTCTAGCCTATGACTGACTCATTTAGCACACGGCTTTTCTGATTCAATCAAAAACTGAACTGAGGCTAAAATTAGTCATTTTGTATCTTATGCATGAACAGAGATATAGTGTAGCATAATATATAGCAACGTCTCATCATAACTCTGCAATAATTTTGTTTCTTTATAATGTATCATTAATCGATTGATAAGGCCTAATTAGAAATCTTGATAATATATTTTTCACCTGATTCAAACAGTTCAAGACGCTGTAGATAATGACGACCTTCAGGATACAATACAGGATCAAGAACGTCGTGAGGACAAAAGATCCTCTTCTCAGGTGAACTTGAGTGTCATGGTTATTTCCAAAAATGAAAATTTTAAAACGGAGATAAACGGTAGTCAATTCACTTACACATACACTGTGTTGATTGGAATAACATACTTGAAACCCATTTTCGTAAGCCTAAAGTTCATGTAATTAAAATACTTCTGAACATGTTCCAACAAAGCCCGAGGGAAGCTGAAGTTATGATTTAGTTCGCTAGGGCAATGTTAACAGTTAGATTTTTGGTTTGTTTTAAATTTTCGCGCAAAGCTACACGAGGGCTATTTGCGCTAGCCGTCCCTAATTTAGCAGTGAAAAACTAGATGTAAGGCAGCTAGTTATCACCACCCACCACCAACTCTTGGGCTACTCTTTTACCAATCAATAATGGGATTGACCGTCACATTATAATGCACAACGGCTGAAAAAGCGAGCATGTTTGGTGTGACGGTGATTGGAACCCGCGAACCTCTGATTACGAATCGAGTGCCTTAACCACTTGATCATACCGAGCCCTACGGTGTTAACAAATTCAAATATTTGTGACAAATTATTTTCTTCTGTAATTTACTTCAACGTTTATGTTTCGTTTAAACTTTTAAAAAATATCACGAAACTACGTTAAGCTAACTTGGTCATCTAATAGCTTTTTAATCTTTTTCCGCCTTGAGACCAAAATCAAATCAACAAAAATTGCAGATAATGATCTGATAATTTTTCCACACATCAGCATTTACACGACGCCCATCATCAATTGACGCCGCTACCTACAACTTTTCCCCTGTTTAAGGGTCAAGTAAACGAGAAAAATACCTCTATTGCTGAAGAGTATTCGATGACATTATTTTATTTATCTAACTGTATGCTTTAAAAATTGCACTATCTCAGTTTGGATCAATTTTAGTGCCCTCCCAACGAAATAATTAATATTTGAGAATATCCTGATTTTTTTCTTTGTTTCATATAACAGTTTTAGTCCTCTAGGAGGAGTCTTGTAATAGTTTCGATAAATAAAATCTAATTTATTATTGGAACTTGAATGCATTTATAATTTTGATAATTTTTAGCTAATTGTTGTTTCTCAGTTCCGATTGTAATATTGTAATGTAATTTTCTGTATCCAAACTTCAATAAGTCATAGCTGGCCGATCTAAATACATTGCGGTTGTTCTGTTTCAGTTCGTTTAAACTGTAACAGCAACGGTGCAGCGGTTGGCCCAGAGATCGGAACAAAATGTTAAATAATTTACTTATATAACACCAATTGTTAATGTGTGAACCTTTTTTTTTTTCAAGATCGCGAAGCATGGTTATAATTAATTATACTTGCCACAAGATTATATTGAACGAAACGTGTCTTCAGGAAATGTATATTGTAGATACAGTGATGTTAAAATACTTACAGATGTCCCGTAATAAAATAGACATGACAGTAAGGCTTTCGAAACATGTTACTAGGCCGCCATCTTAGAAGGGTCAATGTTCCACTTGTGTCACATCTCGGTATATTCATACATTGGATAGGGATGCACTTCTTTAGAACGAAAAATAACCTTAGGTAGCTTTTCAAATTTGACTAACCGTGTAATTGGAATTCTCTAACAATATATCGTCATGTGGTCAGTGTTTTATTTTTATGTGAATGTAAAGTTCATTATTATCCTGAGAAATTAATTGTAATTGTTCACGAATACAAACGAAGTGATACAACCCTTAAGTTACAACATATGTTAAGGAGTTGGCTCTTTACATAAATTATTTTAAAATAATCAATATAATAAAAGTTCCTATATCCCAGTTTGAATGTCGTATACGTTTTAGATTCTATTTTCGTTTCTTTATTCACACTCGACTCGTAATCCGAGGGTTGCAGGTTCGAATCCTAGTCACACCAAACATGCTCGCCCTTTAAGCTATGGGGGCATTATAATGTGACGGTCAATCTCATTATTCATTGATAAAAGAGTAGCCCAAGAGTTAGTGGTGAGTAGTGATGACTAGCTGCATTACCTCTAGTCTTACACTGCTAAATTAGGGACGGCTAGCGCAAATAGCCCTCGTGTAGCTTTGCGTGAAATTCAAAAAACAAACAAACTATTCACACTCATTAGTGTAATGTTTATATATTTTGTGTCCCTTTTTAGCATTGGAGAATATCTTTTATTTAATTTCTTCACGGTAGTTATTATTTGTGTTATGACGATAAGAAACTTTAAAAAAAGAAAACATTTTCTAATCTTTAACTTGATATTTAATTTGATATTTTTACCCTTAATCTGTACGCTTGTGATACTCCTTAGTTATTATTCTTTGTTATGATGTTCTATCGTGTAGCGGTTGAATTTATTATTGAATACAGTGTTAATTGTTTTGTCTTACTACGTTACGTAAATTAGTTTATCTTATATGCATACAGTAACACCTCGTGTTTCGATAAGCCTACATGGAAACTACGGAAGTCACTTTGGAAAGATGTTAGAAGTTTTAAATTTGTTTTAGCGTTAAAAGTCCGTGAACTTACTGTTCACTGGGACTTAAAGGCAGTAGTAAAATTTGTCTGCAATAATAATTATTCAAACAGTAAGAATAGGGTTCTATCTTCTTGATAATTTGACGTCCAAATTACGTTTATTTTTATTTAAAGTTTTAATTCCATAACTAAGAACCATATTTTCCTTTTTATATTTTTAATGAACACATTAAAGGGATAATTTAATGATTCCACGCGGTAGTCCCATTTCATTCATATGGAACCGAAGACCATTTTGCCATACAGTGTATAATGCTTTCTTAATATCAAGAAAACAAGCAACAGTGCATTCTTTTTTATTAAAGCTATTTATTAACGTCTCAGTTAACTTAATTAAAAGATCTGTCGTTTGTCTAAGTTTTCTAAATCCGTTTTATTCTTCAGGTAATTTTGAAGTAATCTTAAAAAATGTGGAGAGTTTATTACTTATTATTCGTTCAAAAATTTTGCCGACACAACTGGTAAGGCTGATTGGTCGATAACGATTTGGGTTATTAGCTGATTTTCCTTTTTGTGGGACATTAATATATTGGCTTGCTTCTAAGAAACTGGGATGTATCCAGAGTAGAAGATAAATTAAAGATAGTTAATAGGTGGCCAAATAATTTTGAAGTGCCTTTTTTGAGAAGAATAGTTTGTGTGCCATCATTTCCTGGTGATTTGTTTTTTGAATTCTTGATTGCTCGTTTGAGTTCAGAGAGTGTGATTTTTTGGTAAACAATAGACTCTTATAGTCATAAGTGTTATGAGTATTATTGTTAATAACATTCATTGGAAAGTATGGTTTGTATAATTCTATGTTATTTGTCACGTGATTATTTACTTTGTTGTAGAAATAGTTGTTCATATGTGGGTCATTATGTGTTTTGAACATGTTTTGTAGTTGAAAGCTTCTGCTTTTGTTGGTGCTCACTAAGGTGTTGTTATGTTTCAGTGTTGGGTATTTTCTTGAAGTAGATTCATTGATGAATCTTTCTAGGTGCAACCAAAACTTTTAAGGGTCAGTTTGTTCATTTAATTGGGAGCAGAAGTTATCCCATTTTTCTTGTTTAAGCAGCTTAATTTATGCTCTGATTTTGTTTCTGATGCTGTTTATTTGTGTTATTTCTTGATCTCTTATTGCCATGAAACGTCTTCTTAATTGTCTTCATTGTTTTATCAGTGTTAATAGTTGTTTGGTTGGTTTCCATGCATTGTTTGTGCTTGTCTGTTGTTGCTTTGGTACAGTGTCCACAACTGCTTTTAGTAGGTACTCCATTATTATTTAACAATAACTACAATTTTTTATTCGTTGTTAGCTGTATGCTTAATTTCATCCGGTAGTATGTTGTTTAATACATTTTGAAATTCCTGCCAGTTTACTTTTTTGTTGTCAAATTTATCTTATTTGTAGACTTTATCTTTATGGGGAATGAGATCGAAGGCACACCACATTGGAAGGTAATCGCTGTCAACATCTTTTAATGAGACAGATGTCTAAAATATCATTTGAATTAGTGACATAGGTAGTATGCGTGGGTGTACCATCGTTAATAATGGTTATGTTATTATCATCTATGAATTGTAATAGGTTCTGCCACTTGTGTTAGTGGATTTACATCCAAAGTTCTTATGTTTACTATTCAGATCACCTATTATAATTGTATTTTGGTTGTGGGAGAAGATGTTGTGGATTAGGTTTATGTCAATGCATTTAGTTAGTGAACAATAAATATCTTCCACCGTTATTATTGAGTGGTTTTCTAAAAGGATATCAACCATTATATTTTTGTTATTACTGTTTATTTTGATTTCAGTAACGGAAAGGTTGCTTTTGTACCTTAACACAATACATCTGTTGGAGTCTTAATTATTTGTTCTATCTTTTATTATTGATTTATAATTCTATATTTTAAATCTATTATTACGATAAATTAGAGTTTCGCTAAGAATAAAAATATCAGAGTTTATATCGTTTATTATATCTTCGATATCGTGTTTCTGGGAAGCAAGTGCAGCTTGGATGTTAACACTTAAAACTGTGAATTTATGTTTTTAGTATGTATCCCGTGATTGTTGTGATTAGTTGTGGTATGTGTGGTGTTTTATGTTTTTTTTCGAAATTCTTATGAGGAGATGTACGCATTTTTTAGATTGAGTCGGTTTTGTAAGTTCTGTAAAAATGTTTTTAATTATGTTTGCTGTTAAACTTGTTTCATCGATTGCAGTAACTTTTGTTGTATGTGTGTTGTTTTCTTAGAGATTTGTTGTATCAGTGTTTTTTGTTAAGTTCTTGTATATTGTTTACTGTTCTGGTTGTGTTTTGTTGCTCGCTTTTTAGTTATTTTTGTTGTGTAATGCCTTCTTTCAGCTTTTGTGCATATGTAACTGGCCCTGTACTTGTAGTTGTGTTTGTTGTACAGTTGTTTTAGATGTGTTATCCGGTATTGGTTTTGTTGTTTTTATTTCATAAATACATTTTTTTATTTTTTTTATATTTGTCACAACTTTTATAATTTGCTGTGTGTGTTTCTCCACAATTGGGACATTTTTTTACATACAGCAATGTGATGTTCTCCGCCACATCCACAGCACCTCGGTGTTGCTTGACATGCCGCTGAAACGTGTCCGTATCTTTGGAAATTGTAACATTGTGTAATTACATATGCTGGTGTTTTTAACAGTTTTTAACTTGGAATTTTTGGTACCATAAAATGATACCATTGTTTATTAATTCCAAGATGTTTTAATTTTGATCTCTTAAATTTGTAGATTTGTTTGTGATGTTGGAGATCATTCTGTCGACTTTGCTGCAGGGTATATTTAGATTCTCTAGTGCTTGTTCAATGTTGTGTATTGTCATTGAGTAGTGCACCCCACTAATATTATAATATTATAACGCCCTCACGGCTGAAAGGGCGAGCATGTTCGGTGTGACGGGGATTCGAACCCGCGATCCTCAGAATACGAATCGAGTGCCTTAGCCACCTGGCCATGCTGGGCCTTACAATTTAGTAATCTCACACAAATGTAGTGGTATAAATTTAAATGTCTTAGCTTTTATTTAGCCCCCCAGTGGCTCAGCGGTATGTCTGCGGACTTACATGCTAAAATCCGGGTTTCGATACCCGTGGTGGGCAGAGCACAGATAGCCCATTGTGTAGCTTTGTGCTTAATTCAAAACAACAACAGCTTTTATTTTAAGCTCTCTAGTGGTAAATTCTAGAAGCAGTACTTTACTTTCATTAATTAGTTTTACGCATTACTCGTTACATTTTTTTCTTTACAAGTTTAGAAGTACCTTGTACGACAAGAAGATTGTATCCAATGTTAGGAAGTGGAAAATGGACCATATATTTGTTTTTCAGCATTGAGAACGTTTCACTTATGTTGATTTAGGCAGTAATTATTTTCTCATGGTTTTTAAGTATATTTTATTGGGAAGGAAGAGTCAGGTATTCCATGTTTAGGTCATTTCCTTTCTATCCGGCCATACAGAGGAAGTTATACCAGCAATATTTTCAGTTGGTGATGTTTTCTGTAGAATGTTCCTAAATTAATCAGAGTTTAGAGTTAGTGCCTTATCGTGATGTTCTCTTACAATAATTCTTTATCATTCTTATGAAAGTTATTTGAAATTGTAGTGAATGAGAGGGTTAAGGAGATCAGAAACATAATTCCTTACAACACGGAAGCTGATTAATTACAAGTACAATTTTTAATATTTCTAATTAATAATTTTTTTTATAACATGCATAATATTAATTTCTTATCTAACTATAAATATATAGGATGGTTAATGTTTTTAGTGAATTAGATGAAATCCATGATAAAGCAATGCAAAATCTTTCCAAGAGTTCCCAATTTTTTTGTACTTTGGAATTTGAACCAATCAATATTATGAAACATAATTTCCCAGTTGTTTCAATACAAATTACAACTTTTTCATTAAGCAAGAATAATTATTAAGTAAAAAAAAATTACTGTGCCAAGCTAATTCAATCAAATACATTTATTTCTTAAAGGTCTTCATTGGTAGCTAATAGTTATGTTGTGTATTTTGCTGCATTACATTGTTAGAGTATTCACTTGTAACAGGGTAATTTTTTATTTTGTGATTTGAAATGTGCAACTCTATATTTATTACAGCAAGTATATGTTGTATTTGTTAGAGCAACTTGTGTAATTAAAATGACCTGGTATGACAGACATATTATGATTCTTTATGTATCCAGAAAAAGACAACATTTTTATCATGATACTGTTTTGCTACAAGAAAATGAAACATTAAGTTCATTTTTTTTGTTTCTTTGAATAAAATAATCTTTTTTTGATCTTGTGAATGTGTATTTCAAAAAGATTTTGTGATTGACATTGTAGGTAACAAATCAAAAGCCAACTGCACCAGATGTAAATTTTGCATTGGAAACTGTGAGAAGCTTTAATTTCAAAAATTTTCCTAAACCTATGCATGTAATCGAGAATCCTGAACAAAATCCACCAACCCAACTGAAGAATTGGAGTTTACCACAAACTGATTTGCTACCAAAACTTACTTTACTTGAAAAGTATCCAGGTATGAATTATATATACAATTATTACAAAAAGCAAGAGATATATATTGACAAATGCATAAACAAGAAAAACTTTTAAAAGTCTAAATGAACTAAAAATGAAACCCTGAGATGATAAATGTTCTTCACATCACAGACTATTGTGTGCAGCCAAAGATTACAAGTATTGAGAGTACCTTACTAGTGAATCAATGCACTCTAATAATCTACAAATAAAAATAGAATATTGAACTGTCTGTTAATAGTAATTAATAGTTAGTTAATTAATAGTAGTTAATAGTAATTATAATAGAGACATGAATGAAAACATGGACATTCCTTTTTATTTTTTACCTAAAGTATCTTGCATCACTTAAGAGTTGGAATTTTGAAAGTTAGTAAAGGTAAAATAACTTTATATTTTATCATGTACATGTGTGTGGCATATTAAATATATCATTATAATATTTTAACTTTTTCAATGTACAATATATGGTGTTTTGAGAAAGATTTTCAAAAATAACTTGTGAAAGAAAAGGTTATTGTCTTACTTGTGCCGGAACTCATTTATGAAATGCTTCTTGCACCAACTACATTACAGATTTGTTATGATACAACTTTTCATGATTAGTAAATTTTAATTGATTCTGTGGGTTAAATAATTGTCATTGTTTTTTTTTATATCTATCCAACAATTTTGAATATAGGGTTCAAAATATGAAAATAAATTATAGTTGGATGTAAAGAATATATATGAAAGCAATCTAGGTTTCGTGTGTGTGTGTATAAAACTTTAGACAGAGGGATCATTGTTAAGATAGATTGTTTTTATTTTTTGCTGTGTTTGTTTGTGTGTTTCAAATTTGGTGTTCTGATTTTACAGAGGAACACAGTATCAGAGATGAAATTTTGACAGCTAGAAATGTTTTGGTGAAAGAGGACAAGGAATATAAAGACAGTTATCATGATTTTTCAACACAAGATGTCACTTCAAGAACAGTATCCATTAAAAACCCACCAAAATATGAGTTCACTGGATGTATGGAAAAAGAATTTCCATTGGAGTTACCAACAGTAAATGTTTTGCACTAAATAGTACTATAAATAGCCACCTAGTTTTTCAACTGACATAACACACTTTGACATTCAGATACAGTGATATCCAGTAGGTCTCCAAAGGTTTCTGTAAAAGGGCAAATACATGTCTGTTATGTGAAGAATAATTAGAATATTTTTTCAAATATATGTTTCTTACAAATATGGCTATCTCTCATCTGCTTTTGTCTCTTTCCATCTGTTGGAGTGAAAGGCTTCTTTACACTTGTTAATAAAGGACAAAGACAGCAAGAATGATCCAATAGAACTCATTCAAAATTAAACAATAGGGCCAAGAACAGAGTCTCAAACTTCTTGCATTGTAGACTATTTCAAATGACATTTAAACAGAAAATAACTGCACTTTGTTCAAGTATCTGTATAACCCCTTGAAATACCATCCAGGGAGTGTACACCAACAAAGGGCCAAATTGGTATAAGTTTTTATTTGAAGGCTAATATCATGACTAACCTTTCTTAAGTCAAATAATTAGCACATGTTTATGACCTTTGTGTTATCCATTCCACGAGAATAACATAAATGCATGCAGAATACCTGCATGAAAGTTTTGAAAACTTGTTTAAATATACCTGACTAAAGTTTTATTCTTGATTCAGTTTAGGAGGGTTGAAATTGATAACTGTTTTGGTTGTGGCACACTTAGATCAATAAGCAATTTTCACATATTGAAGAAAAGACAATGAATGTAGTATGAACTTTTAAGTTTAATGTTGTAGAAGAAAAAAAAAAAAGTGGTTTCATAATTTCTTACATGGCTTTGGTGAAATGAAATGGTGTTGTATGGTACCTGAGGGTGTATTTGACACCTTTACATGAAAGCTGATGATGGTTATGGTTGCAAATGTCCTTTTATCCATCTTATTTTTTTATGTGATTATTACAATTCAATTTACACCTAAAAGAATTTTAGCAAGGCACATGTTAAGTAATTGCAATAAGTAATAGGAAATGTTAGATTGTTTTACAAACATATTTATATCATGATGTGAAAGTAATAACAAACTTAGTAATTCTCAGGTTAAATGAACAGTTTCAAATTTTTTGTCATTACATTTTGTGTAGTTGCATGTGGGAAGAGTATTTCCCAAAATCAGAGGGTGACCATGCAAGTTTTTGATGCTTAGGTTTTGTTATGCAATAATAAAACTCACTGAATGTATTTCATTCTTTTTATTTTTTCAGACTGTTAAAGAAAAGTGTAGAAGTGATTGGTACAAACATGTGTTCAAATCCCTGCACAGACTGGACCAAACAAATGGTAAGTTGGCAAAAGAACATTTTTAGATGGATGTATTAGTTTAAGCTAAGTTTTAATTTTTTGATAATTCCATTTATAATATTAACAGACATCCACTTATAAATGTTTTCTGAATAATATTAAACATTATCTTTGAACTATAGTTTCTTCACTTAATATTTTATTGTACTGAGGTAACAAAACCTTAATCACTTAAATGTTGTTGAGAAATACAGTTCATGAAACACACGATATCAAAATGTATTATTTATAGCACTAGTTTTTACAATTTGATGAAATGTAAAGTTTGAAAATATTCTTAATTTGTTTATAGCAGGTTTTCTTCTTTTGATAACAGTTAGATAATGTGTTTAAGAATAAATAGTATGAAATGTCATATATGTGTACCTCACTTAGGGCATTTTATGAATCAGGTTAAAAAAGGAAAGGTAGACAACATTTATTTATATTAATGTTCTCTTCGTATATGTGGCCAGGTGGTTAGGGCACTTGACTCACAGTTTAAGAATTGCAGGTTCATATCTGACCAAACATGCTCACTCTTTCAGCTATGAGGGTGTTATAATGTGATTGCCAATCTCACTATTCATTGACAAAATAGTATTTGAAGATTTATGGTGAGAGGTAACAACTAACTGCCTTCCCTCTCTAATATTAAACTGTTAAATTGGGGATGGCTAATACAGTTAGCTCTCATGTAGCTTTTCATGAAATTTGAAACAAACAAAATGAAATCCCTGCTGTAAATAAAAAACTAAACATATTTCTGTTGTTTTTGGATTGTAATTACATGACACCACACAAAGTATCTTGTATAATAATTATCAGATGTCTAAAGAAGTTCAAGATTCATAATTAATGTAAAAATGATTTTAGTTCATGCCGAATTATTTGCTATTTTAAAATCTTGTTCATGGTAACTGAATTTGTTTTTTACTGATCAAGCTATTTTTCCTGATATTGTTTATATATGAACAATCTTTCTGAACATAAATTTACGTGAATATTTTACTGTGGGAATTTTGCATTGATCAAGAGTAATGAGTTTGCGTTACGGTAATTGGCTGTATCCCTTGGAGACATAAATTATTTTTTGTTTGCATATACATACATTCATGATGTTAGAAAAATTCTTATTTTCAATAAGTCTCAATACAAAACAAAAAAAACATATAACCCAAGCACTATACCTCTGATGAAGAAAGGTTCACTTTTTGAAAGAGCTTGGGTTATAGGGTTTTTATTGTTTTACATATGTACTTAATGGTGAACAACTAGGTATTTTTAATATTTTTGGTATCAAATGAGTTATTGTAACTATGTTTATTGGTCTTTATCTTGGGAAGAAAATGCACCTTATTGAAGGAGATCAGTTATCTACTTTTACATTTCACAAATTCAACTTGTTTTTAATTATAAACAACTTTTCTATTGTACCACAAAATATAAAATAAACAAATTTATGGGTTACCAAAATGAAATATTTTATCTGGTAAGCTAACCATTTGTTAATTTTTTAAATTATTTTTAAAGTGAAAATAATTCTTCGTAACTTGAGTTGCTCGTATAGTATTTGGGTACAGTGAAGTTCTAAAGGGAAGCCAAAGGTTCCCACAAAATGTAGGATCATTATGTGACAAATAAATTGAATGCAGACACTGAAAAAAAAGAAAACACAAGTACAGCTTGAAACACAAAAATGATTTATTGGAATACACATATGTGGCTACTGGATTCAAAGACATCAACAGAAACATCAAGAAAGTCCAGAAGTCAAGAAACAGAACTATGGATGGATCCAACTTAAACACTGAAGAAAAAAAAAGAAAAGAAATGCTGGTGCCCTACAGATACAGATATCACATACTTTAAACAGTGTTCTACATTCATTCTTAAGCCAAGTTAGGTGTACATATTTTGAAATCATCTTTTAAACAAGCTATTTTCCATAAAGTCTGTAAAGTGCAAGCTTGAGACCTAAGAACAAAGTTGGCAGTAAAGGTAGTCTGTACACGAGTAAAAGAATTACACGTTTATAACCTTTAATCAGCTCATAGACAAGAACATCACAATCACATCATTAAACCACATGAAATTTAGAAAAAATATTACTTAAATGTGCCCAAATATGTTAATGTATATTACGTACAGTTTATGGATTGGTAAAATTCATGACTATATAATATTTTACACACAGATCTTCTTCTTAGTATTACAAGTGCTCTTGAGGTTTCAATAAGAAAAATGTATCACTGACAGGTTAGAGTAAACTAACTGTGTGGTTTATATTGGTCACTGATTTCATCAGTAAATAATAATTTGATTTTTTTAACTATTAGAATAATGTTATTTAATTATGTTATGAAGAAAAATTTCTATTGATGTGAAATTTTCATTGTCTAAAGACAAAGATATTTTTAAATTCTGTATAATAGTAATCATATCAAACTGAATAAATCTTCTCACTTTAACTTTGTTTAGATGAATATTCTTGTCACTCCACCTTATTGGACAATCAAAACATCAAGAAGATGATAGAAGACTTCAGACCTAACATTCTTCCACGGAATACTACCAAGTATGTTGGTAACTGTTAGAATGGACAATCTTCTATAAAAGTAGTCACATGATAATTCTTTACACAGCTATTGTTAGATTTGTACTATTATTACTGGTGTAACAGCAGTTGTGACAAGGCTTTGACAAACAATCTTAACTTGTCAGTTTCATGTAATATATTTTTAAACATCTTCCAGGAGCACATGAAGTCTTAACCTATACACGCATTAAAGAAAAGTATGTATTTGTATATCAGTGTAATCCATATATTCATATAGGTACTTGTATAAAAAGAAAATGAATTTTTTTTATTTTGACTAAGAAAAAATTAAATTTTAACATCTGTGTAGAAGTTTATTTAATAGTCGATAACTGTGAGCATGACATATTTAATAGCCACTAGCTGTGAACGTGACATATTTAATAGCCAATAGCTGTGAACATGGCATATTTAATAGTCGATAGCTGTGAACATGGCATATTTAATAGCCAATAGCTGTGAACGTGACATATTTAATAGTCGATAGCTGTGAACATGGCATATTTAATAGTCGATAACTGTGAGCATGACATATTTAATAGCCAATAGCTGTGAACATGGCATATTTAATAGCCAATAGCTGTGTACATGGCATACCAGTTTAACAAATCATCTCCAGAATGTCTCAAACAAGCTTGTATTTCTCCTTTGCTGTACTTACAGTATGAACATTAGAATTTGTTTTTAGATTCTTAACGTCAATATTTTTTTCTTTTATATTTCATTGACATTATCAGTATTTGAGTTAGATGCAAAAAAGATGCATTTGTAATTTTAATATGCTTATTACTTGAATCAATAACAATGTAAGCTTAGTCACTGTCTTTAATGTTCAGATCAAATCAGCATCTGTCACCTCATTCATCAACAACCTCATTACAAAAATGTAGGAACCATTCACAAAGTATCATGAAGTTTGATATTGGGAACGCAGTGCAAGCAGACATTGAGGTGAAACTGGTAAGGAATCAATTTTAAATGGGTTGTCTTTTGAAGACCATAATTTTCAGGAATTGGAAAATACAAATGTTTTAGTAATATAATTGTTTTACTTGTATACCAAAAGTGTGAATTATCTAACTTTCCACTGACTTTAAAACTATCCTCATTAACCAGTTCTACTAGTATTTTAATGGCTTTACCAATCACTGATGGCACCCTGAACTAACATTCTTGACGTAATGCTACCCAGTATATTACTGATTGTTAGAATAGACAATCTTCTGTAAAATAGTCACATGATAATTCTTCACACAGCTGTTGTTAGATTTGTAATATTGCTACTGATGTAACAGCAGTTGTGACAATGCTTTTACAATCTTACTTTGTCAGTTTCATGTAAAATATTTTGACGCATCTTCCAGAAGCATATGAAGTCTAAACCTACCATAAAGATAAATGTGCCATTAATCTAATGTTTTCAAATATGTAAACTTGTATCCCTTGTGGGCCATGGCTCTGTACTGAAATACTTCTTGTATTACCCTTGGTACAACTTCGACTTACATCATTTGGTCTGACTTTTAAAATTGAATAGTTTTAATTGGTTGTTGACAAAGAAAGAGTATTCATAGTAATTTATGATGAGACATAGCTGGCTACACCAATTTTCTTTTGTTTTTTCTGATATAAACACCATTTCTTTGTTATACACGAAGCAGATACATTTGTAGTCGTGTGCAATTTGGGGATGTTTAAAGGTTTTTATTCAGTTACGTGCACCATCTTGGTGAGGATGTAATGAGCCAAAAAAAAAAACTTCGTTTTTTCTAAAACATAATAATAGTATAATTTTAATTGTATTATGTTGACTTTCTAGAATTCCATATTCTTTGTTTCTTTTTCTTTTTTTGTCAAGTCTCTTCATTTTCTTTTCTTTCTCATATCACTCTGATCCTGGGATACAAAAACAGTATATTTATTCAAGTTACATATTAATAGATAATGTTTTAGATGGATTAAGATGCAACAGCTAGTTAGTAAATTTATTTTGACACAAGACTTGGTAAGGTATTAATTGAAGAAATAACATTTGTCCAGGATAAATTCTTAAGAAGTTTGATCAGTGTCTGCAGGGAACTAAAAACTAAGACTGGACAAGATAGTGAATGAAACATCAGTGAAGGACACAAAATTAAATAAATATGAAACTAATCAGTAAAATTAACACCACATGATAAATGGGAGGTTATTGAGATCTCGACTATAAATATTTTCAAAGAAAACTAAATGAATAGTTCATTAAACATTGAAAGCAAGATGTGTTTTCATGATTTTTATGATAAATTTTCTGCACTGTTGAAGAAAAACCAAGCTTCCATCACAGACTATTTAGAGTGAATTAATCCTAAAATGTACCATTTACAAACGTGTAATTTATAGTTATTCTGGGATTTTCTAGCAGGGAAGACAGGTCTTATACCCTCGTGACAACCCTCCTAGACAAATGAAGTAAGTGAAGCTAACATTATTGTGGAGATAATTGTTATAACCATTTATCATCTACTGAAAAGTATCTAATAGTCTTTGATAAAGGAAGTAACATTTTTTTTTACATCCAGTGAAAGCCAACACTGAAAACATCTTTCAGAATTTAAATTACTAAATTAAGCTCTGTTTTTCAAGTATTATTGTATTAAATATTTTTGTTATTATTGGATAGCTGTATAATATTGTTGACAGCATGAAATGTTTCTTACTTAGTGCTAAGGTAACACTTATGTGATAGTGTTACTGGCAACAACACAACTAGAATGAAACCACATAAGTAACAGCGCCAAAATTCTGTCATTGTGTTATGGTTTAAGCTATAAGGGTTCAATATTTAATATACCAAATGATTTTAAGTGCATATGTAACTTATATAATTTCTTTATGTAATTAAACTGTAATAATTCAGCAAAGGTTTCAATGAGATTATTATCAAATAGGAGGCTTGAGAAGTTTAATAGAGTACAACTGCCTGTTTAAAATAAAGCATTCTTGTGATTTTTTTTATTTCTCAGTAAATCCACTATCACAGTCTATAATGTGATTTCTATAGGCTGTGTGTACCTATGTGCTTGACCTTAATTAAGCCTAACTCTAAAGCAGTAAGGATTAGAGATTCACCAGTTTCATGTGCCATTTAAAATTCATTGTAAATGGAAAAACAAAAATAAATGTTCTGTATGAAGCTTAGCTTTTGTCAAAATAAGTTTTCGTTTTTTTTCTCTAGATCTCAAATCTTAAATAAATCTGCAATCCAGTGACTCAGCATTAAATCTGAAGAATTATAATGCAAAAAAATTGGGTTTCATTACCTATGATGGGAAGAATGCAGTTAGCCCAGTAGCTTTATGGTTCAAAGTAAACAAACAATGACGAGAGTTTGTACTTTGTAATGGTTGATGTACTTTGTATAATGACACTTGGTGGATGATTTTAAATGCAAGTTATTTTTTGATTTTTTCTTTTGAAATTTTTCAAGCTGCAATATTTTTTTGCAGCTATTGCATGGAAGGATATGAAAGTGATACAATGCTGGTAAGTAGAATTAGCAAAGATTCTAGGCAGAAGATCGGACATGAGAAAAACAAATACCAAAATTTTCAACAAAACTTTCAGACCACCAAATATGAGGGGATCAGATACCAAGAAGTTGAACAAAGGTTTCCAGATGCCAGACATAAGGGGAATAACTATCAAGAACTTCCACAAGAGTTTCAGAACAACAAACATGAGGGGAACAGGTACCCAAAACTTCAACAAGCATTTTTGCATAAAGATAGGAACCTAGGTAAGTGTTGCATTAATGTTCCATATAATTTACAGTTCCTGCAAATTTCTAAATTACTATTCAGATTATCTTCTTAACAACAAAAAAATCCATAATTAGGCCTAGTGAAAATGTGAATATTAAAATTCTCTTTTTAATTATCTATGTTGACTGTTTTGGCTGTCAGCATTTTCATTATTAATTATTTTTTATAATACACCACACAAAGTTTGATCTTTTAGTTGTACATAATTTGCAGACACCATTAAATTTTAATAGTCATTCTACTTTAAAAGCTTTAGTAGACTTCTCAGTGAAAGTTTAAAATAATGCTTAGGTCTGTAAAAGTAACTTGTGATTAATACAGTTGCAATTGAATAAGAAAAAATATTTGTTGTCAAAGAAAGTTTTTATTTGTTAAAAGTAATTAAATAAAATTTTTAAATGTTAATTTCTATTTACATTTTTGCATACATAGACCAATGATTTCTTCACAACTTATTTGTGTCTGTTATCAGATAACTACTGACAGTGATTTGTATATTTCTGTACTTAAAAACCTATTTGTTAAATATGTTCCTTACCTTGGTTTTCTTTTATACCTACTAACACACATTGTATGGTAAAGTGGATATCTTCATGTATGTGCTTGAAAAACACAAGCCGTACCCTAATTCTGTTATCAGTAGAATGGGTGAAAAAAATTTACACTTTAACTTAGTACAGTTCACACTAGTACATTTTTTTCAAGTAACGGTTTAATATAAATAACATTTTAACTGCCACTGTCTTATATCCCAGGTAGCCCGAAAATACTCCTGGTATCGGGTAAAAAGTTTAACTGGCTTATATTGTGGTTGACATATTATTATACAATCTAATTTAATGTCACTCAGAAGTTCCTATCACTAGTATATCATAAAGTTAATATTTATAACATGCATTTTAAGTTTGTTTTAATTTGCTGCTTTTAAATCTCCTAACAGTTTTTTCAAACAATGCTCAGAGTTCTTTGGAGGAACAGTTTTATGGTCTCCTTAGATCATCTTCAGAAAATGATGAGGTAAATTATTTTAAAGTTGAAATAAATAAATTTATTACACTAAATTGCTAAACAATGAGAGACGAGCTTCTTAAATGAACCTGAGCACAGTAGTCCTCAATGTTTTTATCCCCTCAAAAACTCCTTCAAGAATCAGAGATAACTGTGTACCACCCCCACAATGATAAGTCTCTCAGTGGAAGCTTATTATGTATGTCTAAACCTATCACTGACATAAACAAGTAAGTTGATGAAACTTTTAAATAAAACACTATTTTTATCTCATTAAACACTGTATTGTTGTTGGTTTTTAAACTATGATAAGGAAACAGTCCTTATTATCACAGATCCTCTTGAGTGTCTGAAGGTAACAGGTTTAGGATTATGGTCCATACATTTTGTTTTTATGAATATAAATGAGTTTTGTAAAACAGGAACCACTGAAAACCATTTCTGTAAATACTGAGAGAGTTCTCACGTGTATACTGATGCTCAACTGTAAGAAACAAGTAACGATATCTGTAACTTTAAACACAGTTTGTGTGAGTATGTAAGCATGTACAATACGGTGCTTCATTGACCTTACAAAATACATGCTGCAAAGTACACAAATTATGTTACAGTACTTTAGAAAATACAGATTTTCTGTGAAGAAGTGTTAGGATACAATAATATTTTGCTAATATTTCCGTTTTATGGGTATAGTATAAGACACACTTGTTTTCCAAAAAAAGAGGTCTCAAAACCCCCCTGCATCCTACACGTCGAAGGTCAAACATTTTTTACATCCCTTGGTGTACCTTGAAGGAGTTTATGATGAGTAAGCAGTTTTTTTTGTTTCCATAATGTTTATAGGTACCAAACCTTTTATTCTTCCCCAAAGTGTGGAAATTGTTACAAAGGTATTTAAAATCTGTGATGTGAGCAATTATCTTAATGGTACCAAAGATGATATTGTTTGAGGACAAGTGAGAGTGAATTTTAAGAACTTGTTTTCAGTGATGCATGATAAGATTTTGAAAGTTTTCACAATGCATGAACAATATTTTGATGTGAATGTGTGACATAACCATATTTTATTTTATTATGGACACTACGTTTGAAGTATTCTAAAGAATAATAAAATATTACGTTGATGTTGAACAAATAAATAAATGATAACCATGAAAAATATATTTTCCCTGAAGATAGCCTTGAAAATAGGGGTCCATCTTATATACCAAATAATACAGTATCTGTCATGGTGTCTTAACTATATAGAAAGAAGCTAGCAAAGAACCAACTTATAGTACTGGTATATGGTAGAAAAAAATGAACTTAAGAGTAGTTCACAGATAAATCTTCATAATAACAGTGTTTAACACTATATATTAACAGATAAATCTTCATAATAACAGTGTTTAACACTATATATTAACAGATAAATCTTCATAATAACAGTTTAACACTATATTAACAGATAAATCTTCATAATAACAGTGTTTAACACTATATATTAACAGATAAATCTTCATAATAACAGTGTTTAACACTATATATTAACAGATAAATATTCATAATAACAGTGTTTAACACTATATATTAACAGATAAATATTCATAATAACAGTGTTTAACACTATATATTAACAGATAAATCTTCATAATAACAGTGTTCAACACTATATTAACAGATAAATCTTCATAATAACAGTGTTTAACACTATATATTAACAGATAAATCTTCATAATAACAGTGTTTAACACTATATATTAACAGATAAATCTTCATAATAACAGTGTTCAACACTATATTAACAGATAAATCTTCATAATAACAGTGTTTAACACTATATATTAACAGATAAATATTCATAATAACAGTGTTTAACACTATATATTAACAGATAAATATTCATAATAACAGTGTTTAACACTATATATTAACAGATAAATATTCATAATAACAGTGTTTAACACTATATATTAACAGATAAATCTTCATAATAACAGTGTTCAACACTATATTAACAGATAAATCTTCATAATAACAGTGTTTAACACTATATATTAACAGATAAATCTTCATAATAACAGTGTTTAACACTATATATTAACAGATAAATCTTCATAATAACAGTGTTTAACACTATATATTAACAGATAAATCTTCATAATAACAGTGTTTAACACTATATATTAACAGATAAATCTTTATAATAACAGTGTTTAACACTATATATTAACAGATAAATCTTCATAATAACAGTGTTCAACACTATATTAACAGATAAATCTTCATAATAACAGTGTTTAACACTATATATTAACAGATAAATCTTCATAATAACAGTGTTTAACACTATATATTAACAGATAAATCTTCATAATAACAGTGTTTAACACTATATATTAACAGATAAATCTTCATAATAACAGTGTTTAACACTATATATTAACAGATAAATCTTTATAATAACAGTGTTTAACACTATATATTAAGTTTTATTGTCGTGTCACATCCCATAAAACATAGAGAATTGTCAGGAGAGCAGAGAGTTTGCATAAACCTTTACATGATTCTGGTTGGGCTCTCTGACAAATCGTTGCAGACTTGAAATGTGCTCTAAACGATGTCAAATGCACCCTAGATCATGAGACCAGATAGGTAAGTAGGAGAGGAAGATGTTAAGGATCTTTAAATAAACAGCTTTTGGAACAGAAAGAAGACTGCCACTGATTTCAAGCATGAGAGCAACTATCATGTACCAAATAACAGTGCAGTGTCCAGATCTATAGTATTAAGACTGGTGAGAATTGGTCATGTAGCAGTTAAAAATATCTTTACTTTGATCTCCAAGTATTTTTGAGATACTGAAATGTGTTAAAAAGTACCAAAACTGGACTGTTGATGGCTGTAAAAGTGTGTTATCAACAGATGAGTCCAAGTTTGAAATATCGAAGTATAGGTTTTGTTCTGGTAGAAAAAAAAGAAAGATACTAACCTCACTGCATAGCACCTACCATGAATCATAGTAAAAGCAGTGTGATGATTTGGGAGTGATTTTCTGCAAAAGTAGTGAGAGTTATTTGCAAAATAGATGGAATAATGAACCATGCAAGTACATTCAGATACTGATTCATCATGGTATATCCAGTAGTTTGTGTATTATTGGTAAAGAATTCTACCACCAGGAAGATAATTATCCCAAACATCCAACCTATACAGAAATTACTTAGCTAAGAACGAAGCTGCTGGAGTCATTGAAATGACACAGTTGTTCCCACAGAGCCCTAATCTGAATCCTATTGGCAGATCTGGAGTTTTATATATCAAAATTTGACAAATCAGAAGTTACTTCCAAAGAGATTTTATGGGAGTGTATTAAAGGCATTCAGAGCAAAATCCCAGAGGACGCTTTGATTAAATTTGTTTCAACAATGCCTAAAAGATTGTGTGCAATTATTAGAACAAATGAAAGACACACAAAATATTAACTATTTGCTGAACTCGGTCACTTCCTCTGAGTTTCTGTTGTGGTAAATATGAAGATTAATAACATTTTTATGTTTTAACTGTGATTTACCTTCCAGTGTTCTTACAAGTAGTCTGAAATCTATTTTTTTACTTTGTCCTAACATTTGTACACAGTACTGTAGACCTTCAAGTGTTTATACTATATCATTCAACCAACTTATTCTAACAATGAAGATTGACCAATTATTTTTCTTCTGACATATCATTTAATGCCGATATTTTCCAGCACATACTCAAAACTGCTACTGTATCAAAGCAACAGCTGTTGTTTCAGATGTTTTTCTAGTCATGTACCTATCATATTGATGACGTAAAATCATTAATTTTGATTTATCAGATCTATTTGTCTTTTAATGAGTGAAATTTTCATAAAAAATAATATATATAAATAAACACAATATGTTTTTAATGTATTTGATAAAACCTTTTTCTGTTATATTTATTTATTTATTTCATGTATTAAATCTTTTACTTACCTTCTCTGTTGTATGACTGATTGTATAACATAGTTTTAAATGTTTACTTGTTTAGTTCGAGAATTTTATTTCTCAGTATGTATTAGTTGTGTGAATTATTAAATTTTCTTACTTCAAGTTTAACTTAGTTTCAACTTATGTTGTTTAATCTTTGGTTTAAACAGCAAAGAGGGAAGAAAGAACGTGAAAATTCAATAAAAGAGTTGGACGTGCGAAGACAAAAAAATAATTTAATGTAGGTTTAGGTTGTTCTTGATTTATAATAAATAATATTAAAGTTTTTTTATATGTCCATGAAATATGGTCAGTCCTATACTGCATTCCCAAAATATTATGTATTACAAAGTTTATGTTTTTCTCAAAACTAATAGATATTATAGAATATTTATCTAGATTAGATTGTTGTATCGTATCATGGAATCTTTTCTTTTAATTCTAAATTTAAAAAGAAAATACATATATATATATATATATATATATATACTGGGTGGCCTGTAAGTCCCTACCCATCCATTTGTTATTATAAACAACGTTATAATACTAATGGTGAGTTGAAGGCAGCTGTTACTGCAGCATTTGGAACAATAATAATTTTCCTATGTTGAGGAAAATGTCTCACAAAACGTGGCACCGCATAGTATTACGCAGCAAGAATGAGGGTCAGCACACAGATACACTGGATACATAAGATATATGGATGGGTATGGAATTATGAGCCGCCCTGTACATTAAGATATTAACTTAACACTGTTTTATCCTGTACTAATTAGTGCTGACAACAAGATACTTTACAGATGATTAATCAGATAGCATAGCCTACTAATATGATAATTGTTGTACTTACAGATGAACTCCAGAAACAGTTTTTATATTAATTAAAGTTAAAATTAGAAGCCTAATTAGTGGTTCATATAATTAGATATCATATATTATATTTGTTGCATTTTTGGGAGAGACAAAAAACGAGATGAGCACATTTTATAATTTATACACCATCTTAAGGCTCCCTAAATACACGAGACCTCAAGCAGTTGCTGTGTGCTTGTGATAATTGTTAAAAGTTTTGTCAATTATTATAGCCAAATCTTTCCTTTTTCAGGTCATTGCCTTCAAAACCCACAGTTCAATATGACAATCTGCATGAATATTCAGTCATATTGCCATGTGACACTTATGAAGTGTGTGATATAGCTTGTGTGCTTTTCAGTTTTACAGCCAAGACTTCAAGGTAAGATTCATTGTTCTCAGTTGCTCTTCATTTTGATTAATTATCAAAAATTACTTGTAGTAATTGTTGAAAGAATACATGCCACAGTGTAAACATTTAACAACAGGATAAAAATTTATCAGTAACATAATTACAACCAGAGGGATTAAAAATGAATTAGTCAATAATTTTAGCAAAATTAGAACTTTATTTTCTTATTTCTTATTGGTTTGATTTGTTTTGAATTTCATGCAAAGCTACATGAGGGTTATCTGTGCTAGCCATCCCTAATTTAGCAGTGTAAGACTAGAGGGAAGGCAGCTAGTCATCACCACCCACTGTCAACTCTTGGGCTACTCTTTTACCAACAAATAGTCGGATTGATTATCACATTATAATGCCCCCATGGCTGAAAGGATGAGTATGTTTGGAATAATGAGGATTTGAACCTATGACCCTTGGATCAAGTGCCTTAATCACCTGGCCATGTCTGGCTTTTTATCTATTATAAAAATTAATTTATAAAAATGATGTCTCTTCTGTTACTCTCATTGATAACTTATAAAGGTATCATGTTTTAATTCTGCCTGATACTTGAATACTCTTGATTTTAAGTAGTGAGTTTTTAATTGTTTACTTAGAATATTCCAGTTATTCATTGGAGTCGGCAGTGAATTTTTAATTGTTTACTTAGTTGGCATGCTGTATTCTAAAACTGCTTTATTACAGTCAAACTCTACCTTTATTGATGAGAAAAGTTTCTGTTTTCAGTCATGACTTAATTTGTCTGTTTTTTGCTATATTTACCATGTTAGGATTTTTTTCTGATCTTCATTCAAGCCATAAACTGTCAATGCATTGTTAAAAGCTTGCACTTATCAGTGTTCATTTCTTTTCTGATGACTTAATAACTCTCACCGTGTATGCATTAGGCCTAAAACTATTGTATAAATAAGGGATACTTGCAAATAAGGTTCAAGAAAATTTTGATTCTCTTAAGGATTATGAAGAATGTCTTATGATACATCCTTGCAGCTTCTTACATCTTTTTTTAAAGTCACTAACCTATACATGAATGCCAGAAAGTGGTGAATAATGGGCATTAATATCATTTTTTTAAAGTTATTGATATTAAGCCTGTTTGTTTATCTTTGAGTATCTCACAAAGCTACCTTAGAGCTATAGGCACTAGCCATCTTTAATTTACCATTGTAAGACTAGAGGGAAGGCAACTAGTCATCACCATTCACTGCCAACTTATGAGCAACTGACGAACAGTGATACCCCTAAGGCTGAAAGGGGAGAATGTTTGGTGTGATGAGGATTCAAATCCAGGATATTGAGTCATTTCGTTACATATATGTGTTGAGATTTTGATATAAAGTTGTATCTGAATAAACGTAAGTCAAATTCTTATAGTTACTACAAATATGACAAATTATTTTTGTTGTGGTACATTATATCTCGGTAACATTACATTTTGCCTTATGCATTTATGATACAGATAAGTGAAATTTTCAGTTTCTTGTAATTCATAAAACAAGTTAGTATGTACATATTAGAATATGTTGCCTGAACTGAAGGGCATCATAATAAAAACTAGAAAAAGTTTTCACCTATCTTTTATTTCTACCTTTTGCTGTGAGGCTACATTAAGATTATTTTGTCAGTGAGTGTCCTTCATGAGAAAATATAATTATCAGATAATACATATCACACACATAATGTTACAATCTATATTGTACCAGCCAACTCTTTGTAAGTATACAGATAAGGAACCAAACACAACACAACAGATAAAATTTCATTCTTTCACAGAGAGCTGTCTTTGAACAAAGGAGATATTGTGTATGTAAATAAGAAAATCGACAAGAACTGGTGTGAGATTGAATACCTTGGAAAGACTGGCATTTTTCCTGTGAAATATTTAAAGGTAACATTTTATAAAATTGATAAAAACTGTCTTTTTTTTTCTTTCACTTTGACAAATTATTTAGTGTGAGTGAAAACATTGCCTTATAAAATTGAAATATTCCACAATGATTTCAATGGAAAATATTTCTGTAACTCTAACAGGCTTTCTATATTGTGATATGTAAATAGGAATTCTTACATGGAATTTATATAATTCTCTTCTGAAATTTACACCTGATAGCATAATTAGCTTCTAAGGTAATTTCTGGTTTCAATATCAGAAAATTTGTTGTTTTTTTCACTTATTTATTGAAACTGAATTGTGCCAAACAGAAATTGTTAAATAAAATTATAGTTTGTCATGTTTGTGTTACTGATATTTTTCTGAACTTTGGTTGTGCAATAATTTTTCACACATATCTAATGTTCATTAACTGTATATTAAGCTTAAAATGTTAATGTGTTTAAATTTATAAGGACAGTAAGTAATTCTAATAACAGTAATTTCAATGTTAATTAGTATAAAGTGGTCTCAAACAATTACTGAATTTACTGTATATAGTTAATATATTACCAAATAATTTAATCATTTAGATTCTCATAAACAAGCAATATTTTAGAGAATACCGACACGTTTTTGTATTTGTTTCTCACGATTTTCTAGATCATACCACTAGATGAACCTCAGAAAGCCACAGAGGGAAAAGCAACAGTAAAACTCAGCTTTTGTGCTCAGAGTTCCATGGAACTTTCTCTGTTGAAGGTGATTTTTAAAGTTTCAAAACCAAAGTTTAAACAAGTTAACTTCCTTAAGGTTTGCTATAGTTCTGCAGAAGAGACAATGTTTTCAATTTATTTGCCATCTGTTTCTCTAAATTAGGGTTATGTAAACTTTTATTATTTCTGTTTTACTTCAAAATAGTACATTAAATAGTTATTTCAAAATGTAATATTAAAATTTATCTAAATTAATTTTTTTTTGCTCTTACATAAAACATATCTTGGTTTGTCAAAATACATGCACTTGTAGTTGAAAACATTTTTGACCATATTTACTTGATATGTACATCACACTTTGTGATTAATTATGGTAAGTATTGTACTTATAATGAAGTACTGTCATTAATGCTTAATTGTTTATTTTAAAAAACAACAACACAATGGTAGTCTCCACAAATTCTGTAAGAAACTGAATATGATCATTTATATACATCCAGTCTGGAACTAATCATTAAATTTATATATATGTTTTTAAGGGGGAAACAGTTATTTTAACTGGAAAAGTAGATCAGAACTGGTACAAAGGAAGAATTGGCCACAAGAAAGGCATAGTACCGTCTGCATACTTGGATGTATTATACGAACCTAAGGATTTCAGTGAGTTTGGGAGATTTGTTTTATAAAAATACCAGATTAGTGTAACATGCTATACCAGAACGATTCACTTATGACATTTACCTCATTCAACATAACATAGTTGCAACATTCTTTACAGTCAAACTCGGCCCTTATTAATAAGGAATGTTTCTCTATTTTCAGTCGTAGTTCATTTTGTCTGTCTTTTGCTGTATTTACCAAATTACTCTCAGTGCACTGTTCAAAGTCTGTTAAGTCTTTTTAATATTCACATTGATTAACATTCCCAAACAGAAGCTAAAAAAATTTAAGTTGTATTAGAAATTTCATTGTTTATATAACTCATACAAGCGTAAACATTCAACTTGTGGCATTAATAAATAATTTGGTTGTGTTATCACTAAATTTTGACTTCATGTTCTCACTAGCACTAAAGTGATATAAAAAATTAAGGTACCTCTGGACTGGAGATTCGGAATTTTAATAGGATATCAAACAAATAGACGTGTATATTGTGGACCTCAATAACAATCTTTATGGTGTAAATAGAAAATAAAAACCATGTCTAGAATTTTGGGGTATTTCTTAACTACATGTTATCACTTATTCAGGTATTACTGAGGAAAATTGTAAGAAATGTCTAATCTTTAACAAGTTAAAAGATTAAATAAATTAATAATATTTGTGTCAGTAACAGTTAATGAAAAGAACTCTTCTTATTCACGATTGGCTTTTGTCATTCTTACGGAATAACTTGCTGCATATGATGTAATGTTCAAGAAGGATGAATTACACACATTACAATACATATGATATTCAGTCTGAGCAGGAAGTTGTGCTATCTTTCTGAATATTTCCAAAATTAATTCTTTAGTTTTATATGACCTTGCACTGTAAAAATTATAAGATTAAGAGAAAAAGTCTTCATTGCACCAAACATGTTCACCCTTTTAATTGTGGGGGCATTATAATTCATGGTTTATGGAACGTAAAATGGCCCGACATGGCCAGGTGATTATGGCACTCGGCTGGTCATTTGAGGGTCACAGGTTTTTAATACTTGTATAACCAAACATATTTGCCTTTTCATCCATGGGGGATTTATAATGTTACAATTAATCCCTCTATTTGTTGGTAAAAAGAGTAACCCAAGGGTTGGCAGTGGGTGGTGGTGACTAGATGCCTTCCCTTTAGTCTTACACTGCTCAATTAGGGACAGCTAGCACAGATAGCTTTTGTGTAGCTTTGTGTGAAGTTAAAAATGGACAAACAAACAAGAGAAGAAATCTGTCTGAACTTATTCAGTATTCTAAATAATTAAATGTTGTATTTCATTGAAAAAGATTCAGGATGTTTAAAATTGTAATAACGTTACTTCCAGATGTTGGTTCTTTACCTCCAGAATCACTTGGTCTCACTTCAGATTCAAGACAGTAAGTAAGACAGGTTTTGGGTTACAAATTTGTTTTTTATTAAAATATTTGTCTGTTTTTAAAATTAAGAATATCATAATTCTTTAATTGACATGTTCTTTCTTTATTAAAAATTGACAATACAATGGCCAGAAAAAAAATGTTTATGTTCATATTTATCTCGTTATATTAACTGCTAATTATTTCCTGCTGTCTTATTTTCATCAGCAGAATAATTATTATAAATTAACTAGAGTTAATGGATATTTATCTTATTATATTAACTTGCTAATCATTTCCTGCTATCCTGTATTCTTCAGAAGAATAATTATAATAATGTAACAACAGTTAATGGATATTTATCTTATTATATTAGTTAAAAACAAATGTATATGAGTGTTGACTAAATATTAAAGAAAATTTGTAAGGAAAAATTGAATAAAGTACATTGTTTTTATCATCTATTTAATCAATTAAATTGTATTTTTTTTCTTTATTAAATATGATTTGACATTTATTAATTTCTAGATTGAAACTTTTTAAGGAATTTTTTTTATTGCAGCCCTATCAAAACTAGAAACTTTAATTTTTGCAAGCTAGCAAAATATTTGTTTTGGGTTTCAAAGTAAGTTATCTATGATACACTTAAACATGAAAAAGTAATGTACAAATACAGATTTTTCTTTTTGAAAATTGTTTGCCATTATCTGAATTTAAAATGGTTCACAATTAGAATATCAGAAAAACTTCTTTGATCAAACTTGCAAATTTTAAAACAAGCTGAGAGTTTAAATTTATTTTAAAGACAGCTGGTTAACCTTAAGATGATGTAAGAAGGTCAAAACATTATCCTATACTCTATTTTAATTAAAGTTTAAATACCTATACCAGCCATCTTTAGAATATATTTCTACTTCAGATGAGTTTCTGGTCATCACGAAGTTGGAGGTTTCTTAATTATTTTAATCAAATTATGTGAAGTTTATTAGTTCTCTACCTCAAACTAATTACAGTTTGCAAACTGATGTCGTTATTTCCAAATTATAAAAAGTCCCAGTTTACTTTTGCAAAAGTTTATTATATATAAGTTTTCAGACACTGTGTTGCAGTGTATATATCTTCAGCATGTTGAAGTGTTGTTATTGGTTTTTTAAGTATCATACAAAGAAATGTGTAGTAATTACTCCAATAATTAGAAATAATCATGTAATACTACAAATTTAATATCTTATGTTACAGTTTGTAGAATTGGGTATACAACTAATCTATGTATTCCATATGACTCCTTATGTTATTGACAGTTGTTTCATCTTTGAGTGATATTACCATTTTAAATTTCACCTTCAACATATTTTCACTTATTGTTTTTGTTTATTGCAGAAAATAAATTTATGAGTAATGGAGTTCAGACAGTACATTAAATTCAATGGATATCCATCACAAACAAAGGGTCAGATGTAATTAGTAGTTATTCCTAAACTAAATTTCATAAGTTGTTTGTATAGAAATTGGTGTGTTTTAGTGGAAACATTGAACAAGAGAGAATTGTTAGACCTGTTTTTCATATAAAACTTCATATAATTTAAGTGTTTGGAATTTTTTTTTTTTTCTCCAAAGCAGAAGTATGGATAGATTTGCTCAGAACCATTACATTTTGATGTAGATTTGAATTGTTTAAGAAATATTTAGTAACTTAATTGATTAAAACAATACTGTAATCTGAGACTGCCCCAATTTTTCTCAAAAACCTAAATACATAGGAATTGAGGTACTGTATCACAAATCAGACCATGTTCTCTCCATATTTTTTCTTTACAGAAATGAAATAGACTATGTATTTTTTATACACACGTTTGTAAATCATCACCTCATTATCTTTTTTTAATTTGTTTATTGTAACACACAGATTATAATATTTATGGTTACAACATTTCATTTGGTTAACCTGGCATCATCAAATACAATAACTACAAGAAGTGAACTAAGTTAACCACTGTAACCAGAGACATTATATTCTCTATACCCGACAATAAACAAGTTTCATGTAATGGGGGAACTCCTCTAAGCATTTGATTACAAATATATATGTAAAAACAGCTGGTATAGGTAGAGAAAACTGTGTAGAGGAGCAAACAACATTTCAACCTTCTTCTGTCGTCATCAGGTTCACAAAGAACAAACTTAGTTGCATCAAAGAACACAGTAAGAGTTAACTGTAAATACTTACATAAGTATTTGTATCTAGGCTGGGGAGAGAGAGTTTTATTGATGCAGTCTTACCAGTGTAGTGATTCTAACTCACTAGTGCTGGAACTAAAGCTCCATCACACACAGTCTATATGCTTAAAGATCTCTCTCATTCTGGCACACAAAGAATGTCTTTCTCCTTTTCAAACGAGGGCTTATCAATATATACATCATATGTACCTCTTAAAATGTTTCTAAGCAAGAATATTTTATTTATTTCTTACTATTTTTCCATGACAAAAGAAAATATTACATTGTATACAATTTCCCCCTTCTCAAGTACACATACCATCCATTTTACTTGGAGTCATTCATCTCAACAATTGGAGTGAACTACCTTAAAGCAATTTCATGGTTCATAGCTAGAACAGAAAACTACTTCTAAACATAATGTTGCTCATGCTACAGTGATCTTTTGTAAGGAAAAACATGTGGGACAACTCCACAAATATTCAGGATGAGAAAAACATGGTAGTTCCCTTTTTTAATATTGTATTCTAATAGTAGATTTGCAACATTGAAAGTCCGGGAAAATACCTAGCAGCTAAGTAGTAGAAAACACATGGTATACCCCCATATCACAGGAAGCACTGAAATTGGTTTGGCCATTTTATTTATAAATAAATTGTAGTCTTAAATAATTAATCAAATTAATGCTTTTGGCATTTTCTATGTAGGTTAAAGGTAAACCTAAATGAGCTATTAACTTTAGTTCATTTTCTAGCACAACAGCTTTGAATGACATTATTAGTTACAAAAGAGATCATACGAATTTTTGTTCTCAAGCTGAAGTGGCATCTACAAGAAAGGTAAGGGAAACTTTTATCTAATACTTTTTTAATATTCTTCCAAATATTACTCTAGACGAATGATTCAATATCTTGTTACACAAATTTAGAGTATATCAAAGTGACACAAATATTCAGTTTATCATGTACATAAGTGTAAAACGTCAAAATCAAATGAAATATTTCTAAAATCATAAATTATTTTATCTTTCAGAAAACTCCTGTCAAATCATCAGGTAACTCTCCACAAGAAGAAACAATACAACCTGTAGAGAAAAACATTCAATTGAACACTAATGTTAAACCTATCTTGTAAGTCAATAATACATATTTGTCATTAGTAGCAGACTGGAGTAATTTGTATAGTTCTGAAGATTTATTTGGAAACTAATAAAATATTGTGTAATAAGTGAAATAATCTGTAACTTTGGAAGCAAAATGCTGGAAGTTTAATAAGTAATTCTTATCAGCATTAAATTATCATTTGACTTGTAATACTTCTAACAGTAATATATTTTGACAGAATGATGTATTAATTTATGATTTTGTATCTTCATAAATATCAGTTTCTGATTATGCTCTTGATTCCATGCTGAAACAGTAATGTTTGTCATGGCAAGTTATTTAGGATATCACACTTGTATAAAGTTACACTATCAGAGCTGTTTAATGGGTTTGTATTGTGTGCAAGAAATTTCTATGAAAGGTACTGTAAAGTTTTTCTTGTAAAGTGATGTTGCATTGTTTAATGAATATTAAATCTGTGACAATACTTGAAGCTAAAAACTACTATTAGTGTGTTCTATAATGTAAAATATTATTTACCTTTACAAGTTTTTTATAACAGCTCACTCACCCTAGTTCTAAAAAGGACTACAAAAATACAACATTAAAATTATTTATTGTCACATAAATATAAGGCCCAGCATGGCCAGGTGGTTAAGACACTCACCTTGTAATGTGAGGGTCACGTGTTCAAATCCCTTTTACACCAAACATGCTCTCCCTTTTAGCCGTGGGGGTGTTACAGTGTGACAGCCAATCATATTATTTATTGGTAAAAGAGTTAGCAGTGGGTAGTGATGACTAGTTGCCTTCTCTCTAGTCTTACACAATGAACTTATTTTTGCTATTTTTCATTTTACAAACTTTCCTTCAGATATCAAGCAGTATATAACTATACTCCACAACACAGAGATGAACTGGAACTTCAGGAGGGAGACACAATCTTTGTGACAAAAAAGTACAATGATGGGTGGTATGTTGGCATCTCTGTACAAACAGGATTGTTTGGAACTTTCCCAGGAAATTATGTGACACAAATCTGGTAAGTTTGTTGAAATGTGTGCCAAGAACTCTGTTTTTTACATTCCAGCACTAAAAAACTGTGAAGTGTCTTGACTAAGTTTCTTACTCTGTTGCATTTTAACATAGTTCGTTAGTGAATTAAATAAAGTACTCGAAAGTTTGTAGAAAGAAGATCAGCAGTAAATGAGGGATATCAGTAAATTGTTGAAAGAAGAGCAGCAGTAAATGAAGGATATCAGCAAATTGTAGAAAGACTAACAGCAGTAAATGAGGGATATCAGCAAATTGTTGAAAGAAGAGCAGCAGTAAATGAGGGATATCAGCAAATTGTTGAAAGACTAGCAGCAGTAAATGAGGGATATCAGCAAATTGTAGAAAGACTAACAGCAGTAAATGAAGGATATCAGCAAATTGTAGAAAGAAGAGCAGCAGTAAATGAGGGATATCAGCAAATTGTAGAAAGAAGAGCAGCAGTAAATGAGGGATATCAGCAAATTGTAGAAAGAAGAGCAGCAGTAAATGAAGGATATCAGCAAATTGTAGAAAGACTAACAGCAGTAAATGAGGGATATCAGCAAATTGTTGAAAGAAGAGCAGCAGTAAATGAGGGATATCAGCAAATTGTTGAAAGACTAGCAGCAGTAAATGAAGGATATCAGCAAATTGTAGAAAGACTAACAGCAGTAAATGAAGGATATCAGCAAATTATAGAAAGAAGAGCAGCAGTAAATGAGGGATATCAGCAAATTGTAGAAAGACTAACAGCAGTAAATGAAGGATATCAGCAAATTATAGAAAGAAGAGCAGCAGTAAATGAGGGATATCAGCAAATTGTAGAAAGAAGAGCAGCAGTAAATGAGGGATATCAGCAAATTGTTGAAAGAAGAGCAGCAGTAAATGAGGGATATCAGCAAATTGTTGAAAGACTAGCAGTAGTAAATGAGGGATATCAGCAAATTGTAGAAAGACTAACAGCAGTAAATGAGGGATATCAGTAAATTGTAGAAAGAAGAGCAGCAGTAAATGAAGGATATCAGCAAATTGTAGAAAGAAGAGCAGCAGTAAATGAGGGATATCAGCAAATTGTAGAAAGACTAACAGCATTAAATGAAGGATATCAGCAAATTGTAGAAAGAAGAGCAGCAGTAAATGAGGGATATCAGCAAATTGTAGAAAGAAGAGCAGCAGTAAGTGAGGGATATCAGCAAATTGTTGAAAGACTAGCAGCAGTAAATGAGGGATATCAGCAAATTGTAGAAAGACTAGCAGCAGTAAATGAGGGATATCAGTAAATTGTAGAAAGAAGAGCAGCAGTAAATGAGGGATATCAGCAAATTGTAGAAAGAAGAGCAGCAGTAAATGAAGGATATCAGCAAATTGTAGAAAGAAGAGCAGCAGTAAATGAGGGATATCAGCAAATTGTTGAAAGACTAGCAGCAGTAAATGAGGGATATCAGCAAATTGTAGAAAGACTAACAGCAGTAAATGAAGGATATCAGCAAATTATAGAAAGAAGAGCAGCAGTAAATGAAGGATAAACAATAAAATGTGTTTAGTTTCCACTTGAAATGACTTTGCTTTCCACCGCCTCTCTTCCTCCTTCTTGTAGTTTCTGTTTTAGAATTCATTCAACTCCTACATTCTTTGGAAATTGATCAAAAATGTAACTTTGGAAAATGAAGGGAAATTCAACTTGTTAAGTTTTTCTGTTGATTCATCTGCTAAATAAAAATATATGAAAGTGTTAAAGACATACTCCAACCTTATAAGTTGCCCCATAGTTGAAAGAGAAAGCATTTTTGATCATAAGATATGAACCCAGAGTCTTCAGGTTGCAAGATGAAAATAACAATTCATTGAGAAAATACACTTGGAATAGCAGTATTTGTTATTTTGTTAGTTTTAAGCTCTGTGATAAGCTATTTGTACTCTATCCACTGCTGGGAATCGAACTCAGTATTTTAGTGTTGTAAACCTGTAAATTTATGGTTCAGCAACTGATGGACTATTATACACTTAGACATTCCATATTTTGAACTTGTAGATTATAGGGAAAGCAGCTAGTTAACAGCACCCACCACCAAATTTTGGGCTATTCTTGTCTGACCAAATGATGGGATCTGATGGTCACTCTTATAGCACATCATTATTGTAAAATATGGGATGCAACCCATAAACTGGTTAACAGTGTCAATAATCACTAAGTTACAGTCAACCCTTTCTTCATTAATAGTGAAAAAAAACGTTCAGCTTGTTACCCCAAACAGGAGTGCTTTACCAAGTGGGTCAGAAAATCTGTTAATGAAGCATGATGTACCAACTGGGCTGTTACAATCAGTTTCAGCAGAAATATTTTGATTTTCATACTATACATCTGAACAGATATCACGAATGTTAAAGAATACCAAAACATACAGTTATTAGTTACTTAACGGCTTATATATGTAACAATTTATTCAAGTGATATCTGTGTTTGTGTTTTTATGAAAAGGTGTTTTTTGAGTTATTTCAAAGCAAACAAGTGTTTAAAAATGAATTATATACCAATTTAAACTACTTAAAAATTAATTATGTATGAGTGTATATTTGTTGTTTCATCTAAATGTATATTATAAAATAGTATGTACTGTCAACTAAATATTTATCAGATTGTTATAGTTATTTTAACTGTCCTATACACTTCTCACCAGAGCCATCACACCCAAGACCAGAAGATGCGACAGTATAAACCACAACAAACTAGGCAGGTAAAGAAACAAGCTCTCTTTTTCCTTCCACCTTAATTCCAGTTTGAAATTTTCTTTATGCCATCCTGAAATTGCACGGAACAAATAAAGTTGTACTTGAAATAACTGCAGTAGTTTAAGACGTACAGTAAATAAAAATTATTTATTACCATTTATTTAAGATAACAAAGAATAATTTTATTTATCTGAATTTTTACTGACATTCTATTCTTCCAATTTCTAATAACTGAAAAACTTGTAGTTGTTTGAGTTCATTTTATTATAAAGTTTGTCTAGTTTTAAGAAATTCTAACACCATGTTTTTTTAAAAGCCAGGGTTTGATTTTTATAATGATTCATAAGATGTTCTAAGTAGTGAAATGATAATTTGTAAAACCTATAAAATTGCATATTAGAAATAAAATAATTCACAAAAGAAAAGAGTACCTCAGCAGTCTTGGGAAGTGGCCCTTCTGAAAATGGTTTTAGTACGGAATTTCTTATTTTGTGAATTAATAACAGAGCTACTTCTTATTCTATTTCACATGTTTGATCAGTTTTTAACTCCATAACAAAATGGCTACCAGCATCTTTATTAAATTGTCATTTCAAGAATACAGTAAGGTGTCAAAAAATAAAAGTTCACTAGTTATAATCTTTCTTACATTCACTTACTGGATGGGTTGCTTATGTTAACAAAACACATACCTTTTTGTTGTTCCAAATGTCAGATGTAGTTTTCTTGTACCTTGCTGTATTATTAAATAACTTAAGGTATACCGAATTATTTGATTTTTCAGCTTAGATGTTTACTTTCTAATGATTTTGTATCTTCTTAAACAAACACAAATAAACAAGAAGTGTCATGTTGCTGACTAATAAAATCAACCATTTGTAGCCAGATGCTATAAAATAAAATGTGTGAATTGGAAAGTCAAATCATTGTATGAACAAAAAGAAAAATATGTACACCAATTGGCTACTTCATATTAGTTGGGACTACTTTTCTTAGTTTGGCAAATACTTTGAAAGGTATCTAAGTACAAGTGTAGCTTCTTCAAGGATGGTTTACAAGTCATTGGCAGATGTCAACAGACGATTAAGGAAGCAGAAGAGATGCTTCAAGCTCATACCTAAGATTTTTCAGTAATTGCAGTAGCTAATAGAAATATCCTTTAAAATCAAGTTTTAATTGTGATTGAGGTTGATTGGGAAAAGTCTTTCGTGGTGGACATCATGTATAGTAATATTCAGACACACACAGGTAAGATGTTACACACCCTTCTTAAACGACCCAGCCCTTGCCATAAGATTACCCATGTCAAGCAATCACTTGTAATTTATCCTAACAGTATAACACGATATGATCATATCCCTTGTTTACATTTTCACTTTGCTTTTAAATGAAACCCCTGTGATAGATTGGTGTTCAATTTAGGAGAACTGCATCACCCTTCTCATCTTTTGTGCCACCTGAAATTGGAGTTCAAAAGCATTGGTTTAACATGCTTCTCAGGGGCACACCAATTATCTAAATAACTTAACTATAGATGAAATATGAGAAACCAAACCACATCACATAATTCCCAGCATTTGGTATACAAGGACTGTATTAGACAAAGACTACTTGTAAGTTATATAGAAGCAAAGGTGAAATTAAGAATACTACGAACACGGTAATAAAATACATTGAAATGTTTAAAACATTAACATACGCAAGGGTCTACAATAATATCACAACATCCAGATAGTTTTAAAATGCCTAAATGTTATGAAATAGAAAGATAAAAAAAAATTGAAAGATTAATCTATGTACCGCCATTTGCATTTGTCACTTTTTTTATTACGTCTAAATTTATTAGGTTTCCATTCACCAAAGTATTTGAGGAGTATTTCAATAAAAAATAAAAAAGTTTAAACAAATATGTAGCTTATTTCTTAACTACAAGTAGTTTTGAGTATATTATTATCATGAAATATTTTTGGTTATGACTAATTCTTCAGAACTGCAATCCTACAAAGAACTCGAAAATCTCTCTCACCAGGGCAAAATACAAAGAAAATAAATTAACAACAAGTGTGAACATTTGTTGTTTTTTGTTTTGTTTTGAATTAAGCACAAAGCTACACAATGGGCTATCTGTGCTCTGCCCACCACGGGTATCGAAACCCGGATTTGGGCGTGTAAGTACGCAGACATACCGCTGAGCCACTGGGGGCAAGTGTGAACAAAATAAAACGTGTATATAATGAGACAAAATAACGTGGCTCAAATTAGAGCATTCGAAGTTAAAAAGTTGACCAGATAATTATTATATGTACTCTTCACTTTATTGTACGGTAATTTACGTATGCAGAGGGAGCGACCGCAAAAAACTCTTGAAATATTTAACAGAAAACCTTTAGTATCCGCGTTTTAACTCACACTCACAAGGAAAGAAGAAATGAGAAATATTTTTCTTGTTTAATTGATACGATCTTTTTAATTCTTAATAATTTCGACTTTGGCCATAACAAGGATTTTGTGAATATCGGCATCAAACACTTCCACACCACATTTAAAATGAAATCAGTGTCCTAAACTACAGAAAATACCATAAAATTCTGTATTAACGTATTAAAACTGTAAACACTTATTTGCCTCTGCGATTGCAGTCTGAAGTAAAATCAAGAACCTTGCCAGATTCTAAGTTTTCCCTTTGCGTACTGGGCTGAGGTATCAATGCCCAACAAGAGCATTAAAATTAAAGGCCTTAAGTGCTGAACAAATAAACGCGGATTTAGCACGTTACTTCTCTTTGTCTATTCATCACAACTCACCTTTATCTTTACGAACACCATCACCTTCACATACAGTATATAAATATATAATTTAGTCTTTAAGTACACCATCACCTTGACTTTCACCATATAATTACATAATTTAGACTTCACGTACACCAATACCTTGACTTACAATGTGTAAATATATAATTATATTTTCACATACACCATCACCTTGACTTACAGTATATAAATATATAATTTAGTCTTTACTACATCATCATCCATAACTACAGTACATAAATATAGAATTTACTCTTCACGTACAATATCACCTTGACTAACAGTCTATAAATATATAATCACACCTTTATGTACACCATCACCTTGACCTGCAGCATATAAATATATAATTTAGCCTTTACCTACACCATCACCTTGACTTACAGAAATAATTTCGTCTTTACGTCCACCATAACCTTGGCTTACAATACATAAATATATAATTTAGTCTTTACGTACACCATCACCTTGACTTAAAGTATACAAATATATAATTCCATCATCATGTACACCATCACATTGACCTACAGTCCATAAATATATAATTACATCTCCACATAACCATCACCTTGACTTCCACTATATCCAGGGATGTATTAACGCATAGGCACACGAGGCACGTGCCTGGGGCGGCAAATTTTGACCAAAAAAAAAGAGAAAAAGAATGGACACCATTTTAAAATGTAGTCCCTGGTTATTAATTCCCCCTGCCATTTATGCCGCCCCAATAACCTCTTGAATCTCCACACACACACACTCACTATTCCACCACACCGTCGGGTCGGTCGCTTCAAGTTTAAAATATTTCTAACCTTCCCTCCCTGAGTCCCACCTAATACGCCTCGCCCCCCCCACATCATCAACCCATCCGCCCTCACCTCAGTTATTTATTTGTGTTTTTCAAAACTCCCAACATGTTTTTTACTCATGTTGACACACCAAACAATGAATTACCTGCTACTCAGTGTGCTACGCCTACACAAAAAATATTTTATCATGGCTTAATAACGTATTTTGTTTTGTGAAATTGCGTATACGAAAATTCGGATTTTCGGTTGCTTCAGGCTATTATCTGGAAAAATATATTTTGAAATATTCTTCCTCATCATTCACAGTTTAGCTTAATTGATTATTTTTAATTGATTGATTGAATATGCGCTTGTCTAGATTCCAATGTAGTCCTTACAGAAAAGTTCCTTCAAATTCCCTAGCAATTATAGGCATTTGTTAGAATAAAGAAGGGGTAGTGGCAGACTCCATAATACCAGAACAGAAAGGCGCACAGTCACTGGAGCAGGTGAGCGTCGGCGGAATCGGCTGCGAGTGTCACGCATAATCGTTTTTGCAGGCCGCCGACCGCGCTCTATCAATAAAGTTGACTCCCAGGGGACGCGGTTGTACCGCACGGGGTCTGGATAGTTTTGGGCGATACAGGTATTTGTTACTGGTAGTATAGAGTTTGAAATAGTAAAGTGTGTTAGAATTCATAATTTGATTGTCAATAGCCCAGCACCCGTTAACATGGATACATCGGCAGTAATATAAATCAGTAGTGCAGAAGCTCCCCTTTTTCATGTATATTTTGTTATGGGCTTATGGTTGCAAGTCGATAATTGTTTTACCAACTACCATAAAACTCATTATCTGCCGGACGAATATATGGTTCACCAACATATTTACAATATAATCGACAATGTAGATAATAACGTGGTAAGCGATATTGGTGTCAAAATGTAGAGTTCGTTATGCTTTTACTTATTCCTCCGTCACCCAATATCTTACTGTAAGTTATATCGTGTTGTCAGTGTCCAAACCTCCACAAGAAGCACAATTCTTGTGAGGGCGAGGGTCACTGGGGGTCAAACGGCTCACGGATCTCTATGAGGTTCGCGCGGCTGCCATAAACAGCTCGATCCCACGAAAATGACTCAGATCCTGATGATCTGAGATGTGAAAGTAACAAATTCACTGTCAATACTCAATATACGATCAGTGGATTCTAGTGATATCGTCATGAGTAACATACGCCGAAAATTGAGTGGAGCACCTTATAGGAAGATAGCAAAGTTAAAAAATGAAAACACACGTGATGTTTTGGATAAGACACCGACGATGGAGGCCTTTTTTGCTAAACAAAGGCAAGAACAGCCTACTAGCAATGATGTTCAAACCAACAGCGATGGAGGGAATACACATGAAGGGCCTAGCAGTAGCAGTTTTGAACAATCTGAACGACTCAAACATATCGAACTGCAGCTTGAACAAGTGACGTCATCAGCAGCAGGCCTAGTAAGATCTGCCGGTTGCGTGCCTGAAACGTCAATGGTTCCAGCAAGTTTTTCAGACAAAGTAAGTTCAGATCCAGCAGAGTGGATAATAGATGATTACACAAAAGATTATATTGCCACACATGCCATCCTTCAAAACGATGACTCGGATTTCAAGAACTCTGTGAAAAAGGACGGGGAGAAAATTAGATCTGTAACCAAAGGCATGTTTGAAAGAAAACTGCAAAATGGCGAAAAAAGTAAGCGGACATATTTGGTTTATTCAGAGAGCAAAGGTAGACTGTTTTGTGCTCCTTGTCGTTTATTTGATTTTGGAAAAAAATCCAAACTGGCTGACAAAGGCTTTGATGACTGGAAAAATGCTACTGTCCGGCTGAATGAGCATGAAAACTCTCCTGAGCATCGGTCTTCAGTTTTATCTCTAGTAGCAAGGGGCAACATGTTGGGACGTGTAGATCTCCAGATGGCCATACAGCTGCACGACGAAATCAAATACTGGAGAAATGTACTCACTCGTGTGGTAGCTGTAGCGAAAAGATTGGCTTCACGTGGGCTTCCGTTCAGAGGTCGGGATGATAAGTTTGGCTCGGTACACAACGGCAACTTTATGATGTCATTAGAACTAGTTGCGGAGTTTGACCCCTTCCTCGCTGATCACATTCACCGATATGGCAATGCTGGCAAGGGATCCACGTCTTATCTGTCTTTCAGTACTTGCGACGAATTCATCCAGCTTATGGCAGACCTTGTTCTAAAGAACATTTTAAAGTACGTCAAAACTGCAAAATATTTCTCAATCAGCGTGGACTCGACGCCAGATATATCCCATGTTGACCAGTTGGCATTCATCATCAGGTACGTGAACAGTGATGGTTCACCTATGGAACGTTTCCTGACTTTTATACCCAATCCGGGCCACAAAGCTGAACAGCTGGCAGAAGTTGTACTTAGCCTGCCTTAATCATATGAGCTTGACATTTCTGAATGTCGTGGACAGTCTTACGACAACGCCAGCAACATGTCTGGTCAGTACAGTGGTCTCCAGGCTCGTATCATGGAGAAAAATCCTTTAGCTGTGTATATCCCATGTTCAGCACATTCATTAAATCTTGTAGGAACGTGTGCTGCTGAATGTTGCAGAGAAGCATGTTCATTCTTCGAGCTCTTACAAAGTCTCTATGTTTTCTTCAATGCTTCAACCCATCGTTGGAAAATTCTACAAAAACACCTGTCCGCAAATAAAGAAAGTCTCTCTTTGAAGAAACTCAGTGACACTCGGTGGTCTGCTTGTGAAGATGCTTGTCAAAGCCTCAACAGAAACTGGCAACAAGTGTTTGATGCCCTCACCACCATGGAGGGAAATGCTATGGAAAAACCAGCCACTAGGAATGAGGCCGCTGGACTTCTTTCCAAATTAGGAACGCTAGAAACAGCTATTTTGTCCACAGTTTGGGGAACAATACTGGAAAGATTCAATGCTGCCAGTAAAAAGTTTCAAAGTGCTGATATGGACATCGGACTTGTAGTCGAGCTTTATGCTTCCTTGCTGCAGTTTGTGAAAAATTCAAGAGAACTGTTCGATCATTTTGAAGACAAGGCGATGTTGAAGTCCAGCATGAAGACGTACGAAATTAAGTGAAAAAGGAAGCAAAAATTTTCAGATAGTGACACCCAGGCAGTGGAAGAAGGCAGAGAGGAATTTAGAGTAAATGTTTACAATGTGATCATTGACAGACTTTGCTCAGAACTACAGCGAAGACAAACCGCTTATGTAGAAATCCACGCAAGGTTTGGATATTTGTCCAAGATAACAAATCTTGAACCCACTGATGTCATCAGTCAAGCTGGAACACTGTTGAAACTTTACCCCAATGATTTGGAAGTGAGCTTCGTAGATGAATGTCTACATTTTCGCGCACATCTTGTGAGTATGCAAGTGCAAAATGATGACTCTTCTGCGTTAGCAGTATACAGAAATCTGCGAGCTAAAGGACTTCAAACTGTATATCTGAACCTGGATATTGCTATGCGCATGTTTCTGTGCATTCCAGCAACTAATTGTACATCAGAGAGATCTTTCTCGGCTCTCAAACGTGTAAAACATTACTTGAGATCAAGAATGGCAGAAGATAAACTAAATGCCCTGTCACTCCTCACCACTGAAAGTGATATTGTTTGTAGAATAAACTATGACGATGCAATAAACATGTTTTCGGAACAGAAGGCCAAGAGAAAGCCTGTATATTCAGCCGCAGAATAATATTTAGTGATAATTGATTTTAATGTTTCATATTTTATTGTGTTGGAAAATAAACGTTGTGTTGATTTTGAATGATAACAACTGTGTTTGTCTGTTGTTGTGATGGTGATGCTTGGTGCAAGTTGTGGCACGGAGGGGGGGGCGGCAAAAGTATCAACCTAACCTTGTGCCTAGGGGCGCCGAAATCCTAAATACGTCTCTGACTATATCAATGTATAATTTAGTCTTCACGTACAAGATCACCTTGACTTACAGTCCATAAATATATAATTACATCTTTACGTACACCATCACCTTGACTACCAGCATATAAATATATAATTTAGCCTTTACCTACACCATTACCTTGACTTCCACTATATAAATGTATAATTTAGTCTCTACGTACACCATAACCTTCACTTACAGTATATAAATATATAATTTAGTCTTTACGAACACCATCACTTTAACTTACAGTATATAAATATATAATTTGGTCTTTACGTACACCATAACCTTGACTTCCAGTTTATAAATATATAATTTAGTTTTCCCGTACACCAATACCTTGATTTACAGTGTATAAATACATTACATCTTCACCTGCACTATTACCTTGACTTGCAGTACATATAAATACTCTTCAAAACAAGAAACGTAAAAGGCAAAATTTGAGACATATTGTTAACAAGTTCATTCCGGATAGTTCTGTATGACATGTGTGAAACTTTGCACATTCACTGCTGAACGTCAAAAGTCTGCAATAGTTGAAGTTTAACGTCACTCAACATCAATAACGAGTATGCTCCCCATGAGCATCAATAACTGCTTGGCATCTCCTGCCCATGGAAGCGATGAGATGACGAATCACATCCTGTGCAATGGCTGTCCATTCATCCTGCAAAGCTGTTGCAAGCTAAGGTAGAGTGTGCGGTTGAGGTTTGTCCAACTCGTCCTAAAGATGTTCGATGGGGTTTCAGTCTGGTGATCTGGAGGGCCAGGGAAGAACGTTGAAGTTGTGGTGTCTCAAGAAGACAGTGGTGAGTCAAGCTGTATGAGGACGGGCGTTGTCATGTTGAAAAACATTGTTGACGTTTACCATGATGGGTTGCACATGGGGCCTAAGAATCTCGTCAATGGTTGCGTACAGTCTGATCGAAAATCCTACGCAGCCCAGATATCGTTGAGGCAGTAGACGTCGCAGTGGTAGTCCTATCCTGAAGGTGACGTAACCGGATGTAAAGATCTTGTGCGGGTGTGATCGCACGAGGTCTGCCAGATAGTGGACGGTCACAAGTTGATCCATGTTGTTGGTGACGATTGTATAGCTTTGTGATGGTGCTTGGGTGGACATTCACAGCTCTAGTAACATTTGATCTAGATTCTTCTGCTTCCAAACGACCAATGGCGTTGTTGCGTTGTGCTTCAGTCAGTCTTGGCGTAACTGTATTACGTGTCGGTGGCTTAACACTGAGCTATGGAAACCGGGAACCCGTCACTTTTATAGGGATTTTGCACATGTTGCACTTCCAGAACATACAGATCTTTCAAACAAATTTATTGGACACGAATGCGTTTTGGCAAAAAATCCAATGTTTTCCTCCGTTTTCAAAGTGCACAACTTCTATTGTCATTTTGGTCTGACAATCAGAGCCTTAACACGTGTAACATCACATACTCTGAGCTTGTAACGTTATTACACATATTTCTCTTTAAAATAACAAAAATATCCCTTTTGTGTTTCTTTTTTTGAAGAGTATATACAATTTAGTCTTTAAGAACACCGTCATCTTAACTTACATCATATAAATATATAATATCTTCTTCACGTACATCATCACCCCTATCTATAGTATGTAAGTATATAATTTAGTTTGTATGTACATCATCACCATACCTACAGGAAATAAATATATAATTTAGTCTTTACGTACACTATCACTTGGAAGTACAATATATAAATACGTAAGTTAGTGTTCACGTATACCATTACCTTGACTAACAGCACATATATATATAATCAAGTCTTTACCTGGATCATCACCTTCACTTACAGTGTATGAATATATAATTACATCTTCACGTACACCATCACCTTGACTTCCAGTATATAAATATATAATTTAGCCTTTACATACACCATCACCTTGACTTACAGTACACAAATATATAATTACATCTTCCTGTACATCATCACATTGACTTATAATCTATAAATATATAATTTCATCGTCACGTACACCAATATATTAACTTAGATTATATAAATATAAAATTACATCCCCACGTACACCATAATTTTGACTTGCACTATATAAATATATAATTTAGTCTTTACGTACACCATCACCTTCTTTTACAGCGTACAAATATATAATGTAATTTTAACGATTGTTGTTGTTTTGAATTAAGCACAAAGCTACACAATGGGCTATCTGTGCTCTGCCCACCACGGGTATCGAAACCCGGATTTTAGCATGTAAGTCCGCAGACATACCGCTGAGCCACTGGGGGGCAATTTTAACGAACACCATCGTCTTATCTTACAGTATATAAATATATAATTTACGCTTTACGTACACCATAACCTTGACTTTCAGCTTAAAAATATATAATTTAGTCTTCACGTTCACCACTCCATTGATATTCAGTGTATAAATATATAATTACATCTTCACGTACATTATCACCTTGACTTACAGTATATAAATATATAATATAGTCTTTATGTACACCATTACCTTGACTTAGAGTAAATAATTATATAGTTACCACTTTACGTACACCATCACCTTGACCAACAGCATATAAATATATAATTGCATCTTCACGTACACCACTACCTTCACTTACACTACATAAATATATAATTTAGTCTTAACGTACACCAATACCTTGAATTATACTGTATAAATATATAATTTAGTTTTTATCTACACCATCAGTTTATTTGTTTGTTTTTATTGTAACTTTTAGTTTGACTTAGATATTTCGTTTCTGTAGTTTAACATGCGAGGGAGAATACATTGAATTCATGAGGTAAATGTCTCGTTAAGGTTTCACTTCCATTATCTATTTCATGTATCCGTCAGATTTACGGCATACATTTATCCTGTTTTGTTTCGACTTGTGTTAGTAAAAACAATTTTAAAACTTTTGCATTTCGACGTTTTTTTGTTTGTTTTTTTCCTCACAGAAAACTTTGTTAGTGTTCACAAAAATAATGAGGCCCACTATTCACTTGTAACTCGTAAACTTTCAAACATCTTGTTAGTGGGCCTGAACTGGCTGTTCTGCTACGAATGCATGCACTAAAATACCACGGTTGCAGAGTCATCTGTCAAAAAATTTACTATTGAAACTTGTTCACACAAACACGCGATTCAATGAAAATTAATCGTTGATGTTCAGAATTAACAGGACAAAAATGTTTTATTTGATTCAAAGCTGATCATTATCGTATACAGTACATTTTTATAATGCTTTAATTTCAAATTCCAACTATTTTATTTCTTATAAGAACAGCTTTCAAAATTTGAAAGGAAAAAAGTGCTTAGAAAATTACGAAACATGATGTCTATGCAGTTAGTGACTAGAATATCAACGTGCTTTCGATGAACTTTTGTCGCTCGTGGTCCACCCACTCAGTGCACAGGCTCACTTCGTCACATTCTGCCTTTCGGCAAATGTAGTTTTTTAGCTCCTTATACCTCGTTTCCAAGGATTTATGCGTCTCAAACCGGTCCATCATAAGTCTGAGCCAACCTAAAATATCATTTCTGGCTATTCCACAAGTTTCGTATTTGACTGTTGTTTACGTTTCTCAATGCCAGTGATGGTAGGGCAGTGTTTAAATATACAACAACAGATAATAATTCTGTAAAAGTTAAATTACGTGTAACTGTTAATAACTCATATTTTACATGTTCTGAAATTGTATTATCATACTTACTCTTGATAGAATTATTTTGACAATGATCTGAACTTATAGAAAGAAACGTTTATGGAAAAATAGTGAGATATAGCATATATTTGGAAGCAACAAAATAATGCCCATTATTTAAAATAAGGCAAATATTTTCCTTTTATAAGTGGAGTATTTATCAAACATATACACGCAATTTCGTAATAATAGTGCTTACTTTATTCTGTTGCGTTCATGTAAACAGCACACATATTGTATGTGTATAAAAGTTTAGCCTAATTCTATGGTAACATGCTTGAGCGACAGCTTGCAGCAATGTATCTGTTTTCTGTCGAATTTTACTACTTGGAATACATATTTCATTTTGAGTGAACTGTCTTTTAATCTGAAGTATTATCTTATGTGATTATCTCGTTTTTAGTCAAATAAAATAAAACTGATACAAATAGGTAAAATGAAATTACAAGCCACACAACAATATAGTTTCTTTATTTTTGATCCCCCGCTGGCAGCGGTAAGTCTTCAGAGTTCCAACGCTAAAAGTAGGAGTTCGATTCTTCCAGATAGACACAGCAAATAGCCCGTTGTGGCTTTGCTAAAAGAAAAACACACTGTATTTCTGTTTTTATATTGTAAAACAACAGTAACACTAGAGGGCAGCTTTAAACATACTTTGTGTGTATGTTCGACGATGTTGTTACGTGACAACGGACAATCAACATTGTTATTTTGAGGTATAATTTTAATTATTGGATGGGATGTTTGTTCTCTTCATATATTAGCCTCACAATTAAATGATAGAATTCTTGGACTTTATCAACAATATTAATTTAATTCGAAAGTCTTTACAATTGTTTAAGCATCGAACTTGAGGTCACACTGGAAAAAATGAAATATCCTAACCCTATCGTAGTCGTGCCGTATTGAATACCAAACTCAGTAAGCTTACGATCAGTTGCTAGTAATTACCGATAATTTAATTAATGACATCTAAGTAAGTATTTTTATTAACTATACATAACTTTGATACCAAATAATCCAAAGAAATTTGATGCGAAATAATGAAGTCAATACTTCAAAAAAAAATAATAGGAGTAAGTATTTTGAAACTTTAAAATCGGCTTACTCGCTATATAATACTTTACTGGGTTTATAGCAAATAAAGGGAAAACTTGCTACCAAAGTATTTTTTTTCACATTTTGATGGACAGTGTAATGTCAGGCACGAATATCAAAATTCTGATCATATTCCTACTGAGTGATATATACTTTTAAGTAAGCATAGAACATTGCCGTTTTGAAAGAAGTAGGCCTAGGTAACTACCTGTGGTATTTACTCTACAAAATTGATTAATCATTCTAACTTAGTAATCAGAATATTTTTCTCTGTACAGTGTAAACATTAGATTATTAACAGTTATTGAGTTTGGAATATATACTGTGGACAGAATTTTATGAAGTGATTGTAATGGAACATAAATTTCAAACACTGCACTACTGAACTCATCATTATAAATATGACAAGATCCATTTAGTTAGTGCTCTACTTATGAATATGTCACTTTAAATATGAAGAAAACCTAAAACATTTGTGCCTTCTTTTCTTACAAAGTGAAATTTTACAACAAAAAAGGTTTAATAATCATCAAAAGATGGCTGTGTATATCGACTTAAAAATTGAAGATGGGCCATCTCTAAAAACTCATATATGTTGGCATAAGATACAAACAATTCTTGCAGTTGCATCATATGATCAAGAAAAAGGTGGAACTATAAATTTATATCAAGAGGATGGTTCACCTTTAGTTTCAGACATAAATTCCAAAATTGGAGTACCTATAACATCAATTTCATGGCACCCAGTCAGAAAAATTCTTGCTATTGGGTGGGAAAATGGTGATCTGTGTGTATGGAATGACCACGACCAACAACAACATGATGCTGAAACCCAACATAAAAAAGCTGTTGCCGTAATGAAATGGAGTGAAAATGGTACGAGACTGGTTACTGCTGATGCCGTTGGAACCTGCATTGGTTGGAAGGTGGACTCAAGAGGTGAGATTTCTACTGTCTTTCACCACGAGTTGAAAGACTACTTGACAGATATAGTTTATCAGCAATATCCAGAGGAAAATATTGAACATGAAATAAGTAAGCTTGCTAAAGCTGCCGTAAGTGGAGATGAAAAGGCTTTAAATTTGTTTTCATCTTGGTCTTCGCCTCCTGCTAAAGAAGGAAGAACTCATAACAGAATGTCTTTTGCAAGAAAAGAGTCTTATGACTTCTTTGTAGGCTCTGTATCAGGAACTATATATTACGTTACAGAAAATGGTAGCTGTAGTGATGTTTTGCATTGTAATGTAGCTATTCGTCAGTTACTGTACTATGACCAAAAGGATATTCTGGTCGTGGTAACTGATAACTTAACACAGTACAAAGTAGGGGATGAAGGAACACTCACTGAGCATGCAAGGGTAAAGCTAAGTGGCCGAACTTCTGAGATCAGTGTTGCATGGATAGACAGTGGACTTCTTGCAATGAGTACTGGAGAACGAGTTATTCGTTTGTTGAATGTAGACAACAATGATAGTACAGTTTTATCTATGGATACTCAGAAAGATTTTAAAGAATATACAGAGGTTATAACATGCATATCATGTGAAAAAACCAAAAAGGTTATCGCAGGAGGGACTAGTCATGGAAATATTGTAACATGGAAATATGCAGGATCATTTAGGGGAGGAGAGACTGCAAATGAAGATATGTGGAAATTCCAAGTAGCTGCATCTGTTCAGGGGGCTGTAAAATCTGTTAAGTGGGGATCAATGAAAAAATTGTTGAGTGTGATAACAACTACTGATATTTACATACTCAATCAACAAGAATTATGTTGGAGTTTCAGAGATCAAGTTGCAGCTATTCAAGTTTCAGGTCGCCAGCTTTTGATTGAACTTGTAGAGAAAGATTGTCACATTGAATTGAAAACTGATATTCACATAAAATCTGTATTTGTGAGCTGGAGTCATGTAGCAGTTTCAACAGGAAAACGAATTCTTATCTACGAACTGGATACTGATCAGAAATCTGCTAAATATGTAGGAGCATTTGATTCAACATCTCAAGCTTTAACTTTACATGAACAGAGTGCCTACATTATAGAGAATGGGAAAGTGGAGGTTAAGACTTTTCAAGGTACAACAAAACAAAGCTTAATCTTTACTGAAGAAGAAGGAATCCCTATCAGCATAGACTTATGTAGCACTTACCTTGTCGTTGGCACTTCTTCTGGGTATGTTAAAATGTGGGATGTTAGTCGTAGAGAACCAAGACCACATGCTGGCCCAAAATCACTGGCATCAGTATTGAAAGATAATGGCCAAATAAGTTCTGTTAAATGTAACAGCAAAGGTGACAAAATTAGCATGATTATTTGCAGAGCAACTACTAAAGGGAAAATTTTTCCAGATCCTCTTTTATATGTTTGGGATTTAGAAAGTGATTCCTTGCTATATTTTGACTTTGCTTTTGGAAAAAGAGAAGAGGATGGTGATAGTCCTCAGTCTGCTGGGATTCATAAGTCTCCAACTCGGAAAGCACGTGCAGACATGGCTCGAAGAGTGTGTGGACGTTTTCCAACCTCTCATTTTTGGGACTTTGAAGATTCTAGATTTCTTGTTTGTGAAGCTAGCTTGTTACCTTTAGACAAATCAAGTAAAAATAGAGGTAGCTTGTCACAGTCTGGCTTGTTAAAAAAACAGTACTCAACATCATATGACATGGAAATTGAAGAAAAGCCTGAAATTCTAGTTGTTTCAATGTTCATAACTTCAGAACAAGGACTTTTGATTCAAGACAGTTTTTCTCTTAATTTAAGTCAGCAGTTAATTGGAGTAAGTGTCCCATATTTTTATCTTTTAGAAGAAAGTTTAGAAAATAATATAACAGATGAGTCAAGTAGTAACACGACTTCTCTTGGACAAAGATATCAACGAGCTGACTTAACTGAAAATATATCTAAAAAGAAGGAATTTTCCAGCTCTATTATAAGGCAATCAATGCGAGACTTTGTTGGTCTTGAAAAAAGTGATAAAGCAACTAAGAAAGCGATTATGACCTTTAGTTTCTTCCTAGCCACTGGAAATATGGATGAAGCATTTAAAGCTATCAAAGTGATAAAAAATGAGTCTGTGTGGGAAAACATGGCTTGTATGTGTGTAAAGACAAAACGTTTAGATGTAGCTAGTGTGTGTCTGGGTAAAATGGGTCATGCAAGAGGAGCAAAAGCACTGCGAGAAGCTGTTATTGAGCCAGAACTTGATGCTCAGGTTGCGATTCTTGCAGTCCATTTGGGAATGTTAGAAGAAGCAGAACATTTGTTGAAATCCTGCAAACGTTATGACTTACTGAGTAAATTGTATCAAGATAGTGGTCAGTGGGGAAAAGCTTTGGAAGTTGCTGAATATAATGACAGAATACATCTGAGGACCACTTACTACAATTATGCTCAGCATTTGGAAGCCAAAGGTGATATTACGGCAGCTATTCCTCTGTATGAAAAATCAGAAACTCATCACTTTGAGGTACCACGAATGCTTTTTGAAGAACCTCGAGCTCTTGAAGCTTACATCTTAAAAACTAAAGACAAAGAACTCCTCCGATGGTGGGCTCAGTACATGGAGAGCATTGGAGAGATGGAAACAGCTCTTCATTTTTACGAAGCAGCACAAGACTATTTGTCACTGGTAAGGGTTTATTGTTACTGTAATAATTTAGAAAAAGCAGCAGAAATAGCCAATGAAACTGGAAATAGAGCAGCATGTTTTCATTTAGGAAGACAGTTTGAAAACCAAGACAACATTAAGGAAGCAGTTAACTTCTTTACCAGGGCTCGAGCATATAACAATGCCATTCGTATTTGTAAAGAAAATAACCTTGAAGATCATCTTTTGAATTTAGCTTTAATGAGTGGATCTCAAGAAATGGCAGAGGTTGCAAGATATTATGAAGAAAAGCCTGGTCAACAAGATAAAGCAGTGATGCTTTATCATAAAGCAGGTTATATGACAAAAGCTGTTGAACTTGCTTTTAAAACAAGGGAATTTAATGCTCTGCAGTCCATTGCTAGTGATTTGAACTCAACTTCTGATCCACAACTCTTACATCAGTGTGCTCAGTTCTTCATGGAAAATGGACAGTATGAGAAAGCTGTTGACCTTCTTGCTGTTGGTAGAAAATACTTAGAAGCATTGGACTTGTGTGTGGAACATAATGTTGCTGTCACAGAAGATTTAGCAGAAAAACTAACAATGCCTAAAGAGGAAGGGAACATTCAGTTAAGAAACAGAGTTCTAGAGAAGATAGGAGAGTGCTGCATGGTACAAGAAAACTACCATTTAGCAGCCAAAAAGTTCACTCAGGCAGGTAAAAGAGCTCAGGCAATGAAAGCTTTACTGAAGTCTGGAGATACAGAGAAAATTGTCTTTTTTGCTGGAGTTTCTCGTCAGAGAGAAATTTATGTCATGGCTGCAAATTATTTACAGTCTCTCGACTGGAGGCAAGATCCAGAAATCATGAAAAACATTATAGGATTTTACACAAAAGGCAAAGCTTTGGATTTACTAGCTGGTTTTTATGATGCTTGTTCTCAAGTGGAAATAGATGAGTACCAGAATTATGAAAAAGCTCTTGGTGCACTTAATGAGGCATATAAATGTTTAACCAAAGCTCAGTCAGGTGGTGCTAATAGTCCCCAAATAGAAGCTAAACTGGCACAGATGAAACTTAGGATGGAACTAGTCAAAAGGTTTGTGCAAGCAAGAAGATTATACAAGGAGAGTCCAGAGGAATCCCTTCAACAGTGTAAAGCGTTACTGGAAGAAGAAGGTATTGAACTGGCCATACGTCGTGGAGACATCTATGGGTATCTTGTGGAACATCTTGCAGAAAAAGGAGATTATAAAACAGCTCATAGTCTTATTGAAGAGATGCAAGCTAATATACCAGGAGTCAATTTACCATATTATATAAGCGTGGAGACCTTGAAAGCTATCTATAAAGCTTTAGACATTCAGCCTGGTGGCTCATCCCATCTCTTTGGGGGGAAACTGAGGAATGGACGCATTGAAAATGGAGCTGCAGAAGATGTGGAGTCTGAAGAAGAGGTGGAAGAGGATGTTCAGGAAGAGAATGGATATTAGTACTCTTTCATTAACTCTCATAAGATAATATCATAATATGGACTTGTGTCCACTGTCACATGGTTTTCATGATTTAAAAATAAATTGTCTGTAGTTAAATCACCTCAGATAAAAGAGATTAAAATATGATTAATTCTTTAAAAAGGTAAGAATGATTGGTTGAGTTAGTTAAAACATAAGATAACACAACATGTATTATTTAAATGTGTAATCAATAACTTATAAAACTTGAATCTTTTATGCTTTGTTCTTTTGGTGAAAACTGTTGATAATTATACATTGTGTAATCTAAGTATTGGTGTGAGACTCATTTAATCATCAGTATATTAATAGCTGCATATTTTTTAAGTTGTTACTTCTATTGTTGATAAAAGTTATTGCACACATGCTGTGCAAGATAAATCAGATGTAGATATTTTTTGCATTGTTAAATCAGAAAAGTTGTGACATGCATGTAGATAAAAGCTTGTAACAGTTAAATGGAACTTTGTGAGAATTATAAATATTACAGTATTTTTTTAGGTATATCCGATAAATAAAAACACTAACATTCCTAAAACAAGGCTTACACCAAATTATTACCAAAATTTGTTTAGATTTTTCATACTGTATGTCTGATTAATACAGCAGTCTTGATTCACAGTCAGATAGTTACTAGTCTAGAATTTTGTAGCTGTGGCCTAACAGATGTTGGTTATATTGTGTGTTAAAGTTCTGTACAGAAAATGTGTAACACCAAACTTCTCGAACTAAAACTGTAGTGTATGTAAGTTTATTTGATCAGTGAATTTTTTTTTATTTAAAATATTTGAATTTTTATCAAATTGTTTTCTCATTAAATGCAAAACTACTAATTAGCGATTTTGTTTTTTTATACATTCATTGACCGACAAGAGATTCTGAAACAGGTATACATACCACTGGTGGGGCATCGAGCTGGTGTCACCGGTACGTGACACAGTTAATATAAAAAAATCATAAAACTTGTTATAAGCCCTATCTCAGCTTTCCACATACATGTATGCTTACTACTATCATCAGTCCTTAAAATTGAGAAAAATGGTACCACATATTCAATCATGCCAAAAGTATATAATCACACACCTCACATTAACGGATGGATATTTGGAATATGGAATTTTTGTTCCAAGGTTTTTTTTATTTTTAATTAGGCCTGGGTCTGTATTCTTAAAATATTAAACAGAAAGTGGTATGTGAGACTGAAACATTGAGAACCACTGGACTAGATTTAGATTCACTTATAAATTTTTTTACATTATTTTTGAATTTTTTTAAACTTGGGAGAATTTTAAAATATGGTTTCTGCAGAAAACAAAAACACGAGGAAACTTTGTGGTACTATCTATGGATAAGTGTAAAAACACAAGGAAACTTTGTGGTACTATCTATGGATAAGTGTAAAAACACGAGGAAACTTTGTGGTACTATCTATGGATAAGTGTAAAAACACGAGGAAACTTTGTGGTACTATCTATGGATAAGTGTAAAAACACAAGGAAACTTTGTGGTACTATCTATGGATAAGTGTAAATTTATTATTGTACAACAGAATATATTAAGATAAATTAAGTTATGACATTTATTAAAAGAAGAAACTGATATTAACTGTTAAAATTTATACTTTTCATATGAAAGAATAAAATTATAAAAATGAGTTACTTTTCTCCAAAGAATTTTTTTCATATTGCTTCTCATTTTCTTCCATTTGTGAGAAAAAGTGTAAATAATTGGGTGTTTTAATTAAGTTTAAAAATGTAATTACATTTTTGAAAATCCTTTATGTGAAATAACATCTCATTTTGACTTCCTGCATTACTCTGGATTAAAAAATCAGAAATTTCTAAATATTTGGAGTACAAGTATAGGTTTCTTAACATTGTAGAACCTTAAGGAACTTTTAGTTTTTGTATTTTAAATGGAATGATATGGACTTCTATTCAGTGTTAAGTTATGGCTATTGTGTCGTGTATTCATAATGTAAAAGTTAATTCTTGGTTACTTTACAAATAACAAAAAGGTTTCATATCTCTAATAAAATTGGACTGTAATCTGTTTTGAAAGAAAGAACTACAAAGATTCATAGGATAATTGAATTCATGTTACATTTGCGAGAAATTGTATTAACAAATTATTTTGATGTACATAAAACAGATTGTTATAGTTTATGGTGACAAATCCATTTTTATTGCAATTTGTAAAATTGTAACCGAAAATTGATTCTTTTATTTCAGTATATCTAACAGGCTGTTAATTTTAAAACATTTCAGATGTTCTGTTCTGCAACATGTAGTTTTTTTATAGGACTGTGGCATATTTGAAGATAAAACTTAAAACACTTGTTAAATACAAATGTATGCATAAATGAAAGCCATTTATCTGAGATGATATCCAAAAATATTAGTGTTAAGGATTTACATGTTTTGCTAAACTGTATTTCTGAGGTTTAGCTGTGGAATGCTGTAGCAATCTCTTTCCCACTGTAAAAACAACCATGGGTCCAATGTTTATAGATGCCTTGAATTTATAAAGATTTTAGCAGCTAAATAACATAAATGAATAGTAAAGTGTGTGGGGAGTGTGGTACATTAGGAATCCTTACCATAGTTAAACACCAAAATATATAATCATATTTAGTGTTGATAAATAGGGGCACCGTTAATTTGCCATCGTTCATATTTCTGTAACGATTCTCTTTAGGTGTATCTGTAGTGTTTATCATACATATCTGTGTATACAAGGTAAGTATTTTGGTGTGTGTTTATGTAAATATATGTATGTCAATTTTTAGAATTACTTTGTTAGCATTATATAGAATGTTTAGAAGGCTGCTTCTTTCTTGTTTGTTATTAAATTGGTCATTGGTTATGTTTAATTATATATTCTTGTTTAATGTTGGAGACATATTAGGTTTAATTTGTACATCTCTGAAAAAGCAAAGACTTAAAGTCACAGAAAATTTACAGTTTTAATGTTTGGTTTCTTGTTACATGGTCCTTTGCTAAACAAAATGTGGTCACAGTTATCTCTGGCAAGCAGACAATTGTTCACATGCATTATATTTTGTAGTAATGAATTCTATCAGTTTAAAAAGCAATCTGATATTCTATCCTTATAGAATATAGAATGAACTATTAGGGATGTCTAAAGATATAGATGTGTTATTTAAAATTAATTTGCAGAACAATTTAAGCAAATATTTACAGTGAAGCCAACAACCTGTAAACAATACCATTTGTTCCTACTTAGCCAAAATGAGTGTTGTTCCTAATTTTGCAGAAATTTTGGTTGCATTTAGTAAAATAAGTTTCTGTATATGGTTACAGAAAGTTTCATTCTAGTCTGTCTGTTAACCATTCTCCCACAGTATTTTTTACATTAATTATTCTTTGTAGAATACAATTTTAAGAGTAGGATATGAACCTGAATCTTTGTTTCAGCATATGTGCAGTAGTTGTAATATGAATGAAACATATGTCAGTACTTAATGTTCATTATTTATTGCATGTGAAGTTGCTGCAGTTATTCAGATCAGTTAATAGGAATATGTGGTATTCCACAGCTAGGCTAAAATTTTTTATTTCTGTTGTAAAGTGAAATTTAGGTATTTGAGCCAAAGACTTGCTTTTCAATTTTTTGTAGTATTACTTAATTGGATTATTCTGTCGTGATTTTAGGATTATTTTATTTGTTCTTATGCTTTATTCTTTTAATAGTAAATTAAAAAAATAGCATTCGTATGTTCACGTTGTATGTTTTGCATCCTACAAAAAGCTTTCCATAATATAATGTAATGTGTATGACTTATAAGAATAATTTAAATAAAACATTGAATCCAGTTTACCATCATATTGAAGAGAATACTCAATTTCAGATTACTAACCAATGTTATTACTGAGCAATAAATGGCACCCATTGATGTTTTATATGACATTAGGTGGTGAAATATAACACTGAAGTGTTATATTGTTCCAAACTATGTATCTCATCTGGTCAGAGAAAAGTTGTATCAAAATCTACGTAAGTTTATTTTCATATGATGAACTATTGAATGTTACGTTTAGTTGGTGAACTGACCAGCTCATATTATGTTATAATTGAAGTGTACACTGGTGACTGTGTAACAAAAAGTACAGTTATGGTTGTGTTCTTATCCATAGAGCAGTTTGTAATGGACATACATGGGGAAATTATTTTGAAAATAATTCCATTGTTTAAATAGTTTGATGGATCTTTTTCTTTATATCTGATTGTGAAAGTTTTGGAAATAATGAATTTGAAACTGGCTTCTATGTTCTTGTCTAAATGTGTAGGTGGACAGTTAGTTGTCTGCACTTTACTCACTGCATAGTTCAAACCCCTATTTAAAATGTTATAAGGCCTTAAACTTCTGCTGAGGCCTCGGGATGAGGGACAAGATAGAACTGAAGTACATATGAGTAAAACATTCCTCTGTGATAAATTTTAATGATCTATATGTGATGGCTTTAATTATGTATGTATGATCTACAACTCATTGTGTATTTTAATGAAAGAATTTTAAGTTTTGTGAAACATGCATGGATATAATAAAAAAATTTGATTTAGAAATCATTAGACAATGTGTTGGGGAACTGTGTTCACTTCAGCTTATAACTTTAATTGCACATTACTTGTGTAACCCCTTTAAAAGCAAGGTAGCACCGTAGATTAATATATTTGTAAAAGCATACATACTTATACACACACACATACATATAATCCAATGAAATTTGATTTCATTAAAAAAAGGTCTGGCTTATCTTTCAAAAAACAATATCTCTGGATTAAAAATCTTTTCCTATTAGTGCCATGTATTTTGAGTTTTTGTACATGTATTATTTCCATTTGTTTACCATTATTATTGGTTACAACTTGAATGGAAATACAATTATTAGAGTTGTACTGTTGATTGAATTTTGGCCTTTGTTGAAGTATGCATGTGTATGTACATATATGTGTAGTTTCTTGTTTTTTGTTATTCTCAGCTATGCAGGTAGTGTGAAGAATTCTGATTTCATGTATTATCAGTTGAAAACACAAATGCAAACATGTATATATTGTACCTTGGAACAAATTTTTATATGTTATTTTGATTATAATATGATCCGTCCAATGCATACATTCAGTAAATAAATTATTGTGTTTCACGAAATCACTTTCTTGTTTGATTATTACTTTGTGAATATTTTATTTTTACATTTCATTTAATGACTTATAATATTACTATCACATCATTAAATTTTATGCATAAAGTCTTCATCAGTGTCTAGTTCACTTAATTGAAATGAGACTGATTTTTTATAAAGTCGCGAGGACAAGTGTCATGAAATAATATTTTAAGAACATCAAGACCTCCTGTCTTCCTGTATCTCATCAAAACCTACTGTCCTTCAGTATCTAGCCCCTTGCTAGTACAGTGGTATATCTCTGAATTTACAATGCTAAAATCAGGGGTTCAATTCCCCTCGTTGGGCTGAGCGGATAGCACCCTGTGTCTTTGCTATAAGAAAAAAACACACCTTCAGTATCTCATTAAAATCTACTGTTCTTCAAGACCTACTCTCTTTTGGTACCATACCAAGACAAACTATCTTCCTGTATCTCATCAGAACCTTCTATTCTTCAGCACCTCTTCAAGACCAACTACACTGGTACCTCATTGAGACCCACTGCCTTCCGTTATCTTACTCTTTTATATTGGTCAATGAGAAGAGACACGAAAGACAGTAAGGAAGCATATCGCAACAATTTTACTTGATATATCTCAACCCTTTTGGCCTAGGTGTGTTGTTTTTTTTTCTTGTACTGTCATACTTAAAATCATTGTCTGGTGATTCAGGTTTAGAGTCGCAATCTCGTTAGTTTGCATTCATTCAATTGTGAAAATATTACATTTTGAGCCCATTTTCGTATAAAATTCTATAATTTTCAGCTGAAAATGTCACCAATGTTTTGAATAGAAACAATCGTCATCTGTGTAGGTTAGGCTTTATTTGTCTTGATTTTGTGTTCTCGTTTCGCCTTTCTGTGGGAAAATCCAAACCGTTTTGTGTGGTCGCCATACGGTAGTGGATTAATAGAACCTGACATGGCCTGATTGTTAAGGCACTAGACTCGGTCATCTGATCGAGGACTACTTGAATCCTTTTACTAAACATGATTGCCCTTTCAGTTGTAGGGACGTTATAATATTACTGTGAGTTCCACTTTTTTATTGATAAGACTAGCTGCTTTTCCTCTAATCTATAATTTCTAAATTATGAACGGCTTGCGCAGGTAGCCTTCAAATTGCTTTGTGCAAAATTCAACAAGCTTCGCCATACACATATATACTCCACCACTCTAAAATATCCATCAGTACTGCTTTGATTAGAAGACGTTTTCAAACAGTGTATGGGAATAAGACAAATGTATGTAAAATTTTCTGGTGCACTGGTGTCCTGAAAAGCAATATATGGGGTGAGCCTAATATTACGTCCTTCTAATATCATGTTACATTGTATATGTTCGTGAGGAATCCAATCGCAAATATTAGTGTTCAAAGTTCTTAGATTAGCTGCTGTATCGAGGGCTTACAACACAAAGAGATCAAGTTTCAATACAGACGGTGGCAGAATATAAAACAGACCACTGTGTAACTTTGCACTTATCAAACTTTCTGAAAAATTTTTTTGGTTGGTTGTAATTTCAGAGCAAAGCCATATTGGTCTACCTGTTGTGTTCATCTCTGAAAAGCGAACCCCGGATTTTAGTGGTGTAGGTTTTTATAGAGTTGCCGAAAATGATAACAAAATATCAAGTTATAAATCAACTATAAAAAACGTGCTTGCCCTTTCAGCCGTGGGGGCGTTATAACGTGTCAATCAATCCCACTATTCATTGGTAAAAGAGTAGCCCAAGAGTTGGTGGTGATAACTAGCTGCCTTCCTTCTAGTGTTACGCTGCTAAATTAGGGACGGCTAGCGCAAATAGCCCTCGTGTAGCTTTGCACGAAATTCAAAAACAAAAACAACAAATAACATTTTGATCTCAAAAATTAAAAGAAATAATGTGATATTTCAAATTTAGTTTATCAGATAAACATCCAAAAGTAGCTTATTTACTGTGAAAAAGATGTTTAATTATCGAAATAATTAATATCTTCGTGGGTTTTATCAGCGATAATGAAATCACTGATTATCTGTGCTCTTAAATTGTCCTTTCACATCATTTTGGCCTGGCATGGCCGAGCGCGTTAAGGCGTGCACTCGTAATCCGAGGGTCGCGGGTTCGCGCCCGCGTCGCGCTAAACATGCTCGCCCTCCCAGCCGTGGGGGCGTTATAATGTGACGGTCAATTTTCGTTGGTAAAAGAGTAGCCCAAGAGTTGGCGGTGGGTGGTGATGACTAGCTGCCTTCCCTCTAGTCTTACACTGCTAAATTAGGGACGGCTAGCACAGATAGCCCTTGAGTAGCTTTGTGCGAAATCAAAAAACAAACAAACACATCATTTTTGTACTTAAAACATATCGTTCATAAAATCAAAGCAAGTCGTTCGTAAAATCAGTTGGTATTTACAGCTATGTTTAGCCAACTATACCAAATCTACAGTTGGTAATAAGCCAGAGCTTATGACCACGCTAAGTCATTTCTTGGACATGAGGATCGCTAACTGAAACCTTACTGACCTATTTCAAGGTATACTAGTACAACAACAACAAACAACGGTATTTTTCCAATGATTTAAATGACCTTGTTCATGAAACATTTCAGGCTTAATGACCTTGAATATAAAACTCTATTGTTACTTCAGGTCGTTAAAAGATACTGGTTACACACGATTTATTTTAACGTCTGTCGACTTTTCTTCCTTTAGTGATATCAGTTCATAAAGAAACTCATTATAGATGCATGTTTAATACATTGTCTTGTATTAACTTGCTCGGTGGTTAAGGCACTCGACTCGTAATCTGAGAGTTCCAGATTCGAATCACCATCACACCAAACATGCTCGCCCTTTCAGCCGTTTATGGGCGTCATAATGAGAAGATCAATCACATTATTCGTTGGTAAAAGAGTAGCCCAAGAGTTGGTGGTGAGTGGTGGTGACTAACTGCCTTCCACTGCTAAATTAGGGCCGGTTAGTGCAGATAGCCCTCGTTTAGCTTTGCGCGAAATTCAAAAACTAACTCAAACAATTTTATAACGTCCAAGGCGAAAAGTAATTTTTAAATATTTCAGTTGTGCTAAGAGACGCTAAAATTTTGTTTTTTTAAACTACATCACGTACTGAAATACGAGTAATAGTATGATTAATTACTAACAAATTGGCGTAAAATGTAAAATAAATTGTTTGTTTTTGGAAATTCGCACAAAGCTACTCGAGGGAAATCTGTGCTAGCCGTCCCTAATTTTGCAGTGTAAGGCAGCTAGTCATCACCACCCACCGCCAACTCTTGGGCTACTCTTTTACCAACGAAAAGTGGGATTGACCGTCACATTATACACCCTCACGGCTGGGAGTGAGAGCGTGTTTAGCGCGAACCCGCGACCCTCAGATTACGAGTGCACGCCTTAACGCGCTCGGCCAGGCCAGTCTCCTGTGAAATAAAACTTGGCATTAACAACATTCATGCCAATTTTTTCAGAAATGAATTTTGGGCCCAAGTAATGAACTGGAAACAGTGCAGCTTAGCCTAATGAACCAATAGGTTCGATAGTTTAAGTAAAAGTACCTCATGAAAAACTGGTAGTGCACATCCGCACATTGCCTTAATAATGGTGAACGTGAGAAAATTGTTTGTTTTTGAATTTCGCGCAAAGGTACTCGAGGGCTATCGGCGCTAGCCGTCCTTAATTTCGTAGTGTAAGACTAGAGGGAAGGCTGCTAGTCATCACTACCAACCGCCAACTCTTAGACTACTTTTTTTACCAATGAATAGTGGGATTGACCGTCACATTATAACACCCCGACGGCTGAAAGGGCGAGCATGTTTAGTGTGACCGAGATTTGAACGTGCGACCCTCGGATTACGAGTCGAATGCCTTAACACGCATAGCCATGTCGGGCCACATGAGAAAATTCATTCCGTATATAGATTGGAAACATTTATTACACAGTTTATTTATATGGTCTGAAAACAGTTACAACATGGTAAAGCAAAACAAAATTAACTTTATATTAGTACTTTCATTAACGATATTTGTTAGAATATTTAATATATAAATTTTTATTCTTTATCTTTTCTTATAAAATAGATGGCAGCACTGTCTATGTATGGATGACTTGGAATGTTCATCAAAATGGTATGTTAAATATCTCCTCAATAGGTCATCAGAACTTTACAATATCTATGTAATGATTGAATCACAAGTTCTAGTAATGTCTGTATATAAATATCGTAACAAAATATTTGGATTTCTTGTTATTCTTTCTTCTGTTTGTCTTTATTACGTGATAACTGAAAAACCAAAACAATGATGCCAGCTAATTTCTCTTGACACAGTTTTCAACGGACTTCCACTTTTAAAAGTATCATTGATGATTACTAGTAATCTGAAAAAAATACTAGTGTGAAAGATGTTACCGTTAACCTTTGAAGTCATCCTTTTTACAGAAATTCGGTGTTCCTTCAGAAAGCTTACACACAGAGTGAAACAAGAATTACCAGCCAATAACCTCATTGTATTTAGAACGTGGTTACAACTACAATATTCGTATGTCTCGTGAAACACTGCATTAAAAACAAATGGAAACAACTACAGAAAACCCTTTCAAAGAAGGTGATAAATGTATGGGTGGCTAATATTAATCCTTCCCAAACAACGTAAACAAGATGGTCGTGAAGTCATCTGTGTCATTCCTACATAATGCTACAGACGAGAATTAATGTACAGCAATATTTGTAACTATCCAATCACAGTTAAGTTTAATTTACCCTATTTTTATCTGTTAACATTCTAATACACTGTGTATCTGTATTATTATGTGAATATCATCTCTACAATACTGTTTGCTTGTTTTTGAAGTATCGATATTAGCCACCCCTACATTTACTTACTTTATTGAAAAGTTTTTATTTACTTGTATATTTGTACTATGAAAATTTTTTTTTATCGTGTTTACATGTGCATATCTGCGGCCACAATGGGATTAATTGTTACTTTGATAACGCGTCCAAAGCCGAAAGTTCAGATATTTGTTCAGTGGCACAACCATACGAACACGCAGCCCGATACATTAACCATCACCTCACCCTCGGCTCACGATTGGTTGGACTTTTTCTGTTACGTAAACGCTAAAAGTCAGGACAAACTAAACTACCAAGACAATATAGGTGAGTAGATAGTTAAGCTAGATTAATGTGATATTGTTTTCAAGTCAAAATTATATAATACGAAGCCTTAATATCAGCCAAAAGCCTCTAATTTTGAAAATCACTACCACAATGGGCGTGTCACGTTGAATGTGCTCAAATTAAAAAAATCCAAGCAACATATACACACCCCATGTCTGGCTTCTTAGAGCTGAAGGTGCAGCTACGGAAGATGGGAGGGGTGTGGTTCTTGCATAAATTTCTTGTATTTCCTGCAGGCCTGAAATGACCCGGATGAACACTTTAATACTTGAGACTACATATGAAGTAAGAGTGTCGCTCCACCCACTACTTCGTTAATTTATATTAGATATCAGAACAGAAGGAGATGGAAAACTTTAGGTTTATTTGTCTGTTTAAGAACAAAGCCACGTTGCGCTGTTTGCTGCGTCACAATGGAGAAACGAGCCCAATATTTTAACGTTGACCCATGGGGGACAACCTTAAACTGGCTCCATTTTAAAATCGTAAATTACACGTATATGAGAAAATGTTTAGCAGTTATGACTCACTGTTATATTGAAAGCAAATATTTAAATGTGAACTACGTTTTCAAAAGATCGAGATAAATCAATTCGTTTTATATGATAAATAAATTAATATATATTTTTAATTACTTCGGTTTGGTTTCATTTTTGCACAAAGCTACACAAGGGCTGTCTACACTAGCCGTCCATAATTTAGCAGTGTGAGACTAGACGGAAGGCAACTAGTCATCACCATCTCCCGCCAACTTTTGGGCTACTCTTTTATCAATAAGTAGTGAGATTATATTATAACGTCTTCACGGCTGAAATGGCGAGCATGTTTTGGTGTGATGGGGATTCGAACGCGCGACCCTTGAATTATGAGTTGAATGCTTTAACCACCTGGCCATGCTGGGCCTTACTAGTTTGGAACAATAAAAATTAGAGGAAAAATTGTCACCAGTATTTGTTGATAATGATCGTTAAGTAAAAATATTTTTAAACATTCTAAGTCGATAAAGATGTTCTGGCTTTAAGCTATGAACACAAAGAATTAAGTTTTCAGGTGGTTATTTGAATTCCCTGCATACCTAAATTACCTTCTGTTTATAAAAAAAATCATGTTTAAGAATTTTCTCCAGAAAGACTACTTAATTAGTGGTTCGAATATGAAACTTAAAACAAAACGTTCTATATCTCTCGAAGTTTTAGATAAATTCCACGAGGGTTTTAAACCATCTTAATGGCAAACATTTGACATGAGTTATGCTCGACATTTCTGATATTACGTGCTTGAAAAATTGTATGCTTGTAAGGGCGCACGTGTGCGATATAGAAAGGACAAAAGTTACACGACAAGTCTGTTGTTGTTTTTGTTTTTCGTTCAAGGTTTTCTCGATTGTTAAGCGGGGATTCCGTAGTGTTATAATTAAAGATATAAAAATTCTGGTAAGCCAACAACGGTTTGGACTTTTGTTATTATGGCGACGGTGGTCTTTCATGTTAAGTGTGGTGGTTGTATTTAATAGAGTTTATAAAATAATTTATAGTCTGTAAGTAGGTATTATATACATCCATAAGGCTCGGTATGGCCAGGTGGTTAAGGCACTCAACTCGTAATCTGAGGATCACGGGTTCGAATCACCGTCACACCAAACATGCTCACCTTTTCAGCCGTGGGGGCGTTATAATGTGGCAGTCAGTTTCACTATTCGTTGGTAAAAGAGTAGCCCAAGAGTTGGCGGTGGGTGATGATGACTAGCTACCTTCCCTCTAGTCTTGCACTGTTAAATTAGAGATGGCTAGCGCAGTAGCTTTACGCGATATTCAAAACAAAACGAACTATTTCGATCGACTACGCTAAGCGTGTAATGTTCAGTTTACTTGTTTAAATGGTTTATGACTTTTAATGATTCAGTGGAAGTCTCAAGGCTTATGACGTTACCCTTAGCGTAAGTTTGTGTTTAACAAAATTTATTATAAATGATTTAATAGATGTGAGATGTTGGTTTGTCATTAAATAGGCCGGAGGTATTAATCATTTGTTTGTAATTAAACAGAAAGCTACACCAAACGGACTATATGTGCTCTACCTATCACAAGTATCGAAACCCGGTCTATAGCACTGTAAGTCCGTAGATATACAATTGTGGCGCTGGAGACCCAGGAGGTATTATATAAAAAAGTTTATTTGTTTGTTAAACACAAAGCTTCACAATGGGCTGACTATGCTATGTCCACTGTAAGTATTGAAACCTGATTTTAACGTTATTACTCTTTAGACATACCACTGTTGAACACAAAGCTTCACAATGGGCTGACTATGCTATGTCCACTGTAAGTATTGAAACCTGATTTTAACGTTATTACTCCTCAGACATACCACTGTTGAACACAAAGCTTCACAATGGGCTGACTATGCTATGTCCACTGTAAGTATTGAAACCTGATTTTAACGTTATTACTCTTTAGACACACCACTGTTGAACACAAAGCTTCACAATGGGCTGACTATGCTATGTCCACTGTAAGTATTGAAACCTGATTTTAACGTTATTACTCCTCAGACATACCACTGTTGAACACAAAGCTTCACAATGGGCTGACTATGCTATGTCCACTGTAAGTATTGAAACCTGATTTTAACGTTATTACTCTTTAGACACACCACTGTTGAACACAAAGCTTCACAATGGGCTGACTATGCTATGTCCACTGTAAGTATTGAAACCTGATTTTAACGTTATTACTCTTTAGACACACCACTGTTGAACACAAAGCTTCACAATGGGCTGACTATGCTATGTCCACTGTAAGTATTGAAACCTGATTTTAACGTTATTACTCCTTAGACATACCACTGTTGAACACAAAGCTTCACAATGGGCTGACTATGCTATGTCCACTGTAAGTATTGAAACCTGATTTTAACGTTATAGTTCTTAGACATACCACTGAGCCACCGAGGAGCTATCTGCAGAGTATTTTGTTTGTTTTAAATTTCGCGCAAAGCTACAAGAAGGCTATCTGCGCTAGCCGTTCCTAATTTAGCAGAGTAAAACTAGAGGGAAAAATGCAAGTCATCACCACCCACCGCCAACTCTTGGACTACTCTTTTAGCAACGAATCGTGGGATTGACCATCACATTATAACGCCCCACGCCTGAAAGAGCAAGCATGTTTGGTTTGACGTAGATTAGAACCCACGACCCTCGTATTACGAGTGGAGCGCCTTAACGCGCTTGGCTATACCGGGCCCTGTGGAAAGTAACCTATGAAATTGACTCTGAAACACAAACCATAAATGTGTAGATTGTCTCAGTCTTCTTATCGACTGGCCTCTCTGGAACATTTCCAAACGTGATGCTATGTTATGTTATGTTATGTTATGTTATTTTGAATTAAGCACAAAGCTACACAATGGGCTATCTGTGCTCTGCCCACCACGGGTATCGAAACCCGGATTTTAGCGTGTAAGTCCGCAGACATACCGCTGAGCCACTGGGGGGCCAAACGTGATGCACATTTGAATTCTGGTAGCTTTTTTTGTTGTTGTTTATTTCTTGGCAGGACTCAATTAATATTGGTGACGTTTGCGAAAAATCTACACATAATTTTCCACTTTTTTATTACGTTGTTTAAGTTATATTTAATTTTGTATATCCGTCCATCATAGGTAGCGCACGATTCTTTTGTTGGGCAAGATTATTTTTTGTGTTGGTTAGAATAACGCTTCTCAAGGGACAGTTTATTAGGCGAGGTTGTTTGTTTGGTTTGGTTTGTTTTGAATTTTGCATAAAATTAAATGAGGGCTATCTGCGCTAGCCGTCCCTAATTTAGCAGTGTAAGACGAGAAGGAAGGTTGTTTGTTAGTCCAGGTTAAGTGTCGAAGGGGAGGGATTATTCCTCAAACGGTCATGGATAAACTCTCTTTCTCCCCCTTACAAGTACAGCGGTAAGTCTACGGATTTACAACTAAACATGCTCGCGCTTTCAGCCTTTGTGGCGTTATAATGAGACGGTCAGTCCTACTATTCGTTGATAAAAGAGTAGCCCAAGAGTTGACGGCGGATGGTGATGACTAGTTGCCTTCCCTTTAGTCTTACACTGCTAAAACCAATAACCAAATATCTCTACTTTCCGTTAATTTTATATTTCCTGTTTACTTGTTCAGTTTTTGAATGCCCAAAGGATGGACACAACATATGTAAACGTTCAGTGTAGGCATACAGTCATGTGAAAAAGTTAGGACACCCTATGAAAGCCTGTGTATTTTTGTAATATTTTTGGATGTATAGATATTTAATATCAATTTCAACAATACTGAGAGATTATTGGAATATAACTGAACAATTAAAACTGAAGAAAAGACTTTCAAGATATTCTGTAAATGTAATTCTACATAAATACATATTCTAACTGAGGAAAAAGTAAGGACACCATACCCCCTTATAGCTAATGTTACCCCTTTGGCTGAAATAACTGCAGTGAGACGCTTCTTGTAACCATCTACCAGTCTCTGACATCGGTCTGAAGAAAGTTTTCCCCACTCCTCAATGCAGAGTTGTTTCAGTTGTGAGATGTTTGAGGAGTTTCTTGCATGTACAGCTCGTTTTATGTCACCCAACAGTTCTGCTTCAGCTTAAATTTTCTCACAGATGGTCTCACGTGATCCTCAAGCACCCTCTGATACACAGTAGAATTCATGGTGGATTCTATGATTGTGAGCTGTCCAGGTCCTGCTGCAGCAAAGCAGCCCCAAACCATGACACTTCCACCTCCATGCTTCACAGTTGGTATGAGGTTCTTTACCTGGAATGCTGTATTTGGTTTACACCAAACATGTGCTCTGTTCTGGTGTCCAAATAATTCAATTTTTGACTCATCTGTCCAAAAAAGCATTATTCCAAAAGTCCTGGTCTTTGTCTACATTCTCTCTGGCAAACTTCAGTCTGGATTTGATGTTTCTCTCAGAGAGCAAAGGTTTTCTCCTTGCACACCTTCCATGCAAATTAAACTTGTGCAGTCTCTTTCTGATTGTAGAAGCATGCACTTTCACATCAACAGTAGCCAAAGACTGCTGTAGGTCCCGTGATGATATGTTAGGGTGTTTGGAGACCTCTTTTAGCACCTTGTGGTCTGCTCTCGGTGTGAACTTGCTTGGACGACCAGACCTGGGCATGTTGGAGTTGTTTGAAAGCCCTCCACTTGTTGACTATTTTCCGGACAGTCGAATGGCTGATTTCAAAATCAGGTTGCCCTCGTGTAGCTTTGCGCGAAATTAAAAAACGAAACAGTTTTCAACAATCGTAAAGGGAAGACAATGTTCCTGAATCTGTTTTGAAGTAATGTAAAAGTCAGACACTTCCTAATTGGTCAGTAATGTGTTTTGTTTTTTAAAATGAACTTATTAGCATCACGAGACAGATAGACAAAGGTTTTGATTATTCATAATGTTTTGTTTTTCTCCCTCGTGGAAACGCGACGCAACTTTTAATTTTTTCAATGTGACGAGTTCAGTTAATACAGGAGTGGCCGACCGCCATCACCGCCTATAAATTCCTGCGGAAGAAAGCGAAGATTGATTCTAAAGTGTTGTGAGTTTCATTGCATGCGTTGCGGTTTAGACAACACTTCTTGGTAATATTAGGGAAGAAGTATGTGCGAGAAACATCAAACAATGGTTCTGTCCGACGTTTTTGGAAATTTCATTTGTATTCACAAATAATGCCCCCTAGTATTCACATCGCTAGAAACTGGGTTTCGATACCCGTGGTGGGCAGAGCACAGATAGCTCACTGTGTACTTAATTTTAAACCATAAGTAGGCCTAGATATAATTCCTTTGGTTTCTCGTATAGAAGTGAACGAATAATTTACGAAAATCTCGTGTTTTAGGATGAGAAAATATGATCAGGACCTGAAGAAAAGTTCAGTACAAATAATATTAGCAGAATAGTCATGGTGGAATAATAAGACCTGTAACGTTTTAGAATGAATAATATCATAAGGTGTTGACTGAATGCTGAGAATAAACAATATTATTAGAACAGTTTAATGGAATATTTAGACTTATATATATTCAGAATTAAATATTATTAAGACAGTTGGATGGAATGCTAAGCCCTTTCAGAATGTTGTTGCTTCAACTTAAGCAGAAAACGGCCCAGCATGTCCAGGTGGTTATAGCGTTCGACTCGTCATCTGAGGATCGCGGGGTCGAATTCCAGTAGCGTCAAACATGCTCGTCCTTTCAGCCGTGGGGGAATTATAACGTCACGGTCAATCTCACTATTCTTTGGCAAAAGAGTAGTCCAAGAGTGGGCAAGAGAGGTGATGACTAGTTATTTTCCCTCTAGTTTACACTGCTATATCAGGGATGGCTAGCACAGATAGTCCTCGTGTAGCTTGCACGAAATTCAAACCAAACCAGTCTTCAAAACGTGTACTGACCAAGTGGAGGCGAGGAGCTTTATAGTAAATGAAATCAAACTTATGAATTACCAAAGTTTTATAAAGTTGTACTTTCCAGTTTGTAACCCTAAAGTTTAATTTCCACAATTTATCATGTTATTCTTTAACACCAAATCAAACATTAATATAAATAAATCCGATATATATTTTAATTTTCACTGTGCTGAGGCTTAGCATGGCCAGGTGGGTTAATGCGCTCGACTCGTCGTCTGAGGGTCGCGGGCTCGAATTCCTGTCGTACCAAACATGCTCGTCCTTTCAGCCGTGGGGACATTATAATGTGACGGTCAATCCCACTATTCGTTGGTAAAAGAGTAGCTCAAGAGTTGGCGGTGGGTGGTGATGACTAGCTGCCTTCCCTCCAGTCTTACACTACTAAATTAGGGACGGCTAACACGGATAGCCTTCGTGTAGCTAGTCTTGTGGGAAATTAAAAACAAACAAAAACAATAAACAAACCTCCGTGTGTTGTGGCCGTCTTGATAGTTTTGTTGTGAACTTAAACATGGAGTTTCATTATATCAACGTGGTTTGATCTGAAAAAATTCTATATTGGAGCGGAAACATATATCTAAATTTATTACAGCTTTTAATACGTTTTATTTACTGTTGGCGTGAGTAGAAATTATGTGGTGTCGATAGTTGTTTCCCAAGGTCACAACTGCATTTCATTTTCACTTTATTATTATTGTTTCGAGCACGCTACGTGTGCCATCTGCGCTCTGTCCATCGTGGAGACTTAAGCCCTGGATTTTAGCATTTTAAATAGTAAATTTACAACCAGCTGGACCACCCGGATGACCTGTACTAGTGTGTTTTCTTATAACAATGCCACATTGGACTATCTGCTGTGTCCACCAAAGGGAATTGAACCCTTGATTTTAGCGTTGTAAATCCGAAGAGTTACCTCTTCCCGAGCGAGGGTAGGACCCATGTCATTCCTCTGACAAACATGACGTGGAAAAGCGGTAAGTCTACGGATTTGCGACACTAAAATTAGGGGTTCGATTTCCCTCTGTGAACGCGGCAGATAGCCCGATGAGGCTTTGCTATAAGAAAAACACTCATTCTCAATGATACCAGTTTAAAATATTTTGGTTATAAAGTTATTATATTTATTATAAGAATTAAAATTTCAGTTTCTATCTTCATATTTCTAAGTAAACATTCGAGCAAAAATTAAGACAATTTGAGAAACAGTCTCAGTTATCGAGTGTTGAAAGTTTAAAATTGTATGTCCCTATTGTGGTAGCAAAACACTTTATTTCTATTCAGCTAGTTTTTTATAGCAACTAGAGTTGGATTCCTTCGAAAAAAAACCGTATTGTAACAAATAATCCACAACTAATGTTTTATATGTGATATTTTTTTCAGCCAATGAGACTTGTTTTTCTTCTGAATGTTTAAGATATTCTTGCTACGACCGGTTATTTTTACCGAATACAAGTTTGTCTTATACTGTTGTTTTATTTCATCCCCGGACAAAGGCCCGGCATGGCCAAGCGTGTTAAGGCGTGCGACTCGTAATCTGAGGGTCGCGTCAAACATGCTCGCCCTTTCGGCAGTGGGGGCGTTATAATGTGACGGTCAATCCCACTATTCACTGGTAAAAGAGTAGACCAAAAGTTGGCGGTGGGTGGTGGTGACTAACTGCCTTCTCTCTAATCTTGCACTACTAAATTAGGGACAGCTAGCTCAGATATCCCTCGAGTAACTTTGTGCGAAATTCAAAACAAAAACAATTTTATTTCATTACCACGTAATTCAAAACACAAACAGTTTTATTTCATTACCACGTAATTCAAAACACAAACAGTTTTATTTCATTACCACGTATCATCAACTGAACTTGCTTATTTTCATATAGGTTTGTGTAATAAGATTATTTTAATTTTCATTTTTATGTTGATCAAACTTGTAGCGCTAAAACCTGGGTTTCAATTCTCCGCGGTGGACAGAACTCGAATAATCCATTATGAAGCTTTGCGCTGAAAACAAGATATAAAGATTTGCCGAATTTAGCTCTTATAATACCTTTTCGGATAATTTTAGAGAACATACAAGTTTCAGAAGTAACTAATAAACTAGTTTACTGATAGATAGTTCCCTTTATCTAAGCATTTACTAGCTTTCAGATACATTACTAAATGTTTAAGATATATCAGCTTTCAGACGTAAGATTACTGTTAAAAATATCATTCTTCAGATGTAAGATTACTCTAAAATAACATAAAAATATATCAACCATAGATACAAGATTGCTCTTAAATAATATAAAAATATGCATCATCCTTCATATAGATTGGTGTATTAAGTAAATACTCTAAAATGGATTAACCTTTAAATTCAATGTTACTTTAAAATGAGATGAAAATATATACCACCTTTTAGATGTAGCTTGTACAATTTAAAAATATCTGTAAATGTTTTTACTAATTTTATAAACTAAACATCAAATATAGATCTTTTTGCGACATGTTTAAGGAATTAGAATTATTTATATATTATTTATTAGTATTAAATTTATTGTGTTTATAGATAGTAATAAAGTTTTAATTCTTACTTTAACAGTTTATAACTAACTGGATAATAAATTTGGTCAAAATCTTTTGTACTCATAACGTCAACAATCGTGTAGAATACAACCGCAACATATATTACAAATCCAACAATGCTTAAACCTTTTTATCTTATTGGTTTTATTTCCTAACTAGTTATAAGGTGATTTAGTTAAAAATATACCAACTTCTTACGTTGGAGTACTTTTGGACGATGAAAACTTACTATGCAATTTGACGATTTTTCAAAAGTACTATATATTTATCAAAATTAAACAAATTAAATATGTTCTACAATTCATACTGTAACCACTAGATGGCAGTAACATATATTTTCAGACTTCTGTTGCTGTTACAACTGGCTTAGGCCTTGACTGCAAAGGCGTTACTAGCTTTTTTTTTTTTGATATTACTTTACACGGTATTAGCAATGTGGGCGAAGGTGTTTGCAGAAAACTGTACTATTTTACGGCTCTTCAAGAGAAACTAAGTTATTTATATTTGAATACACACACACATATCTATAAGTATTTTTCCTAGATAGGGTTTGTACATTTTAGGCAATTCAAGTAATTGAGCTAATCGTAAACATTAACATTAAACAAATTGAAACAAATAACTTGATGCTACCATCATAGCCTCTAGCCCTAAATTTTTTATTGGAAAGTTTATACGATGTATTTAATTTCTTCTCAATTGACATACATATTGATGACGTATAAATATTTGCTTGTTGTGCTCCCAGATCTATTGGGAAAGAGACCCTACACACCTCAACGATCAGAACAAAAACAAATATGAAGTTATTCACAAACCACAGAAGAATGACATGTTTAGTGAGTTAAAAAGCGAAAACGTTTGGTATCGTGAGTGTAACTGGGAGACGAACTCTGTGAACGACTTACTTAACCAGATGATCAGGTAACACTGATTGTGTACGTTTCTGTATTTGTTGCTAAACGCCAAACTTCACAACGGATAGCCTATGAAACAACGCTGAGTAATAGGCATTTTGGTGTTGCCGTATATAAAACAACACTGGGGAATAGGTTTCCTGGTGTTGTGGTGTATAAAGTGTGTCTGAAACAACACTGAGGAACTGGCTTTATGGTGTTGTATTATATGAAACAAAACTGGGGAACAGGTTTGCTGATGTTGTGAAATAGGTAACTATTTTTTTCATCGTTCAAACTTAAATTAAAATTTTCAACGTAGTTTTCACTGTATTACGTTATTGGTAATAAAAATATTAAAAATTCAATAATACCAAAACATTTGTAATTACGTACGCTTCGGAATTGTTTCAAATTTTATCATCAGAGTTAAAACCTCAAAAACGTTAGTTCACAGTATTCTAAACTACAAAAAATAATCTATTAAGCGAGTAATCTTTTTTACAATCAAAATTTAGAATAAACAGATTTAAACAGTAATAATGTAATACAATTATTTTACAAAAATAAAGAATATTTTTAAAACTGGCACGACGTTTTTATTATTGGAGCGATGATTTTCAACTGCACACGTTTTATCAATAAATCTTTAGTTTTACATATATATGTATAAAAACAAAATAATATATATATAAAACAGCCCACATGAAAGTTCATTATTCTTTAATCAATTAAGCTAATGCCCTTCTTTCTAGCCATTGCAACCATGAAATTGCGGTCCAAGTTTTTGTGCGATAAAAAAGCATTACAGGAAGTAAGATGGTGATATTGTCAGCGTGACTGCGAAGATCATTAAAAATAACTTGTTTGTTTGTTTTGAATTTCGACAAAGCTACACGAGGGCTATCTGCGCTAGCCGTTCCTAATTTTGCAGTGTAAGACTAAATGGAGGGCAACTAGTCATCACAACCTACCGCCAACTCTTGGACTACTGTTTTACCAACGAATAATGGGATTGACCTTAACATTGTAACTCTACCACAGCTGGAAGAGCGAGCATGTTTGTTGTGACAGGGATTCAAATCTGGGAACCTCAGATTACGAGTCGAGCACCCTAACAACCTAGTTATGCCAGGCATCTATCGCCTCCAAACTGGTTTCGAATTACAAGAACAGCACGTGGAGCACATTATGTGGAATTGGTTAAAGAATGTATGGTTGGAACACCTCTACTGCTTTATAATATTCTTCATGGGCTTAGCTAGACGTAACTAATCATTTTGATTGATATTTCAAGAAAGTAAAATAAACAAACGAGATCATATGTGCAAGGGTTCAGGAACGTGTTAAACATGTACATGAAAGTTGTGTCAGTGTTGTACACCTTATTGGTCTGTTTTGACGGCTATAGGGAAAAGTCAAAAAAGGTTTTGTGCAATATCCGGCAGTAAAACTTTCTGTATCATGAAAACAATGAGTCATTGTTGACTATATCAACTATATGTCAATTATATGTCAACTATTTTACATTTTCGGGAAAGAAAAGTCATACTACAGCGACAATATGCCTTTGTTGTTGTTCAGAATTTTAGTGTGAAGTTACATAAGTTTTGTAAGTCAACTAGTCAACAGTATCCATTAGCAACACCTCAGGTATTTTTCTCTGATCGAATAGAGGAATTTAACCATAACTGTTTAAATGCACCCACTGTCCCAAAAAGCGGGGTACATTTTTTTGGCAACTGAACACAAACCACGAATCCTTGGATTCACATTGCGGATACTCTATTTATTGGGCTACGCCAGACCCAACTAATTACATTCAAAGTATTGTGTTTTGAAGTTCAATAGAGAAAGTTACTCGCCACGTTTATTATGATTTTTATGAGATTCAATTCTTCAATACAGACGACACCACTTTCATGTATTTTATCAGTTTTGTTATTTCTTCTATTCACTCTTTCTATCTTCTAGGTATGGCCAGGTGGGTTAAGGCGTTTGACTCGTAATCTGAGGGTCGCAGGTTGGAATCCCTGTCACACCAAATATGCTCACCCTTTCAGCCATGGGAGCGTTATAATGTGATGGTCAATCCCACTATTCGTTGGTAAAAGAGTATCCCAAGAGTTGGCAGTTGATTTTGATGGCTAGCTGCTATTAAATCAGGGACAGCTGGTGCAGATAGCCGTTGTGTAGTTTTGTACAAAATTCCAAACAAACAAACTTTCTTTCTCCTTAGTTTTACTTACATTTTTTATTTATTTTTCAGTTTATTTTCATAGTTATCTTTTATCTTTATAAATTATCTTTTATAGAAGATAATTTACAGGTGACAGGGATGACTGATGGTGTAGCTAACGTATTTGTAATGACGTATCATTAATACTTAATTTTTTCACTGTTTTTATTTTTATTCTTCATAACCGTTTAACGTTCATCGTTAAATTACGTTGCTTTAAAAGTTGGTATGGATTAATTACCATAAATGGTACAAAATGCATGAATAGTTTTCATCACCCGGATGACAAAAGAAATGGCCGAAAGGCTGGCAGAATCATCATTTATAAAAACTATTTTTCAAAACTGTGAAACGAGGATAATGCGTTAAGCAAACCCTAAACTAGTGAAAGTTAATAAAACAAGACGAACGCGATACCATCATACTGCGTTTAACGCGGTTAATTCTTTTGTAATAAACGCCATGCCAAAGGAAAACGCGCTAATTAGAAAAACCAGTTATGTGTAGTAAGTCGAAATGCATTCGCGACCGGAAATATTTTGGAGATAGAAAGTTCTAAACGTATTTTCACGATGTCAATCAAACACTCGAACATTAAATAAGTACACGAAGCCTGAAAATAAGAGCATACCCTGCTCGATACGATAAACTATATGACACATCTCGCGTCTGCGCATGTGCGTCGTTTGCCTTGCAGGTTTAATAACACGGAGGTCCTTTAGGGGATCTGTGAGGGTCAGGTGTGATGTTCCACCGTCTCTCTCTCTTGTACTCGTATTTAGCGGCTTTGCGATTTTGTGTTTTTTCCTTACTTTCTCTGTTCCGTTTAAATTTTCGTACTTGAATCGCTGAAGTAAGAATACGCACTGTTCAACTGGCGAACATCACACTAAAGAGGACGTTGATATCACGTTAAATCACTGTTGTGATCTCAATATTGCTATCAAAAGCATGTCCGTTCATGCTCTGGTTTACATTTTATATTTTTGACATGCTCAAGTCCAACATATCTCAAACAGTCTCGTGTACTCCAGTGTTCGTTCATTTCTTAAGCGTATTGACACATATACCCATTTTTAATACACAATGTATGAAGTAAATAAATGATATAGTAAGTAAGTCGAGCTGGTTGCTATGGTTACAGTGCAGAGGTACTTAGGCTTAACAGCTAGGAGGTCTTTTATTTGCAAAAACGGCTCGTTTGGATTGAGAAAATATTTCAAATAGAAGAGCGAACAACGTTTCGACCTTCTTCGGTCATCGTCAGGTTCACAAAGAAAGTGGTAACTGACCGGAAGCTGACCACATGTTTGGAAGGGGTTGTGTAACTGAGTGTCGTAATGTAAAGGGCGGGGTTAGATGTTTGAATATATAATTTTATCTATAATATTAATACAGAACACATACTTAATTTTTTCAATCACATTAACTCTATACATACCAACATTAACTTCACATGTGAACAGGAAGAAAGCAATCAAATATCATTTCTTAACCTCAAAATTATAAGAACCGACACACAATTCAAAACCGAAATCCACCGAAAAATCACCCATACTGGACTATATATTCCTTGGGACTCAGCACATGAAACAAAACAAAAACTCAACATACTAAGAAACCAAATAAACACAGCCATAAAACTATGCTCCAGATAAAATTAACGATGAATTAGACAAAATAAAACAATACTTCATCAACATCAATAAGTTTCCTCCACAAACCGTAGAAAACATTATACGCAGACACCTAGACAGAAAGCAAAATCAACCAACAAAAGTAAATATATCTCATGAATCAAAAAATCACGAAACCATATACTGCTGTATACTATATATTCCTGACATTAGCAAACAAATAACCAACATTTGGCAAAAACTAGTAACAAAATATAACATTCCAGTTAACACTAAATTTATTCAAAAACCAGGCACAAAACTGAGGTCTATACTATGTAAGAACTACACTGACAAACACTACACCAACATTATTTATAAAATACAATGTGATAACTGCCACGACTTCCATATTGGAGAAACAAGTAGAAAAATGGAAACCAGATTCAAAGAACATGAAAAGTCACCTTCACACGTTTTCGAACACTGCAAGTCAAATGAACACAACATAACCATAGAAAACACTAAAATACTAAATAAAGAAACAAACATAAACAAACGCAAAATTAAAGAAGCCTTACTTATACAACAACTTAAACCAAAAATAAACCAATATAAAGGAACGCCATTATACCTATATTAATATTATAGATAAAATTATATATTCAAACATCTAACCCCGCCTTTTACATTACGACACTCAGTTACACAACCCCTTCCAAACATGTGGGCAGCTTCCGGTAAGTTACCTCTTTCTTTGTGAACCTGACGATGACCGAAGAATGTCGAAACGTTGTTCGCTCTTCTATTTGAAATATTTTCTCAATCCAAACGAGCCGTTTTTGCATATAAAATTCTCAACTAGGAGGTCTGTGGGCCAACAACAATAACGAAAAAATACTTATTCGGCCTTACTGGTCCAAATAGAACTGCATTTCCCTATTTTGTCTACTCATCAAACGTGCATTTCTGTTAATTTTTTGTCTCTAAAACTATAGTAGTATTTTCGTCTCGTAAACGTATTACCTTCTACAGTCTTCTTCGCAGGGTAGCTATCTTTTGGGGATCCTAGCTAATTTTATCTCAAATATTATCGGCAACTTCTGAATTGAAAATACGGCCCCTCAAACATGTGGATGGCTGAACGGATTCAAAAGAAGCGTGATGAATACTGACACGTCACTGGATATATATATATATGTATTGGTCAGTGTTAAAACTGTAATCTTTGTTTACTGATAAGGTGATAATTTGAAACACAGAAAACCTGGTATTGATAACTGTATCGATTAGCCTGTGTTGTTGGTATAGTTAAATAATTACATGTGAGTGGAAGATAATTTATGGGTAACATGAATGGCTGTTGGTATAGTTAAATAATTACATGTGAGTGGAAGATAATTCATGGGTAACATGAATGATTGATGGTATAGTTAAATAATTACATGTGAGTGGAAGATAATTTATGGGTAACATGAATAGCTGTTGGTATAGTTAAATAATTACATGTGAGTGGAAGATAATTCATGGGTAACATGAATGATTGATGGTATAGTTAAATAATTACATGTGAGTGGAAGATAATTTATAGGTAACATGAATGACTGATGATATAGTTAAATAATTACATGTGAGTGGAAGATAATTTATAGGTAACATGAATGACTGATGATATAGTAAAATAATTACATGTGAGTGGAAGATAATTTATAGGTAACATGAATGACTGATGGTATAGTAAAATAATTACATGTGAGTGGAAGATAATTTATAGGTAACATGAATGACTGATGATATAGTAAAATAATTACATGTGAGTGGAAGATAATTTATGGGTAACATGAATGACTGATGATATAGTTAAATAATTACATGTGAGTGGAAGATAATTTATAGGTAACATGAATGATTGATGGTATAGTTAAATAATTACATGTGAGTGGAAGATAATTTATAGGTAACATGAATGACTGATGATATAGTTAAATAATTACATGTGAGTGGAAGATAATTTATGGGTAACATGAATGATTGATGGTATAGTTAAATAATTACATGTGAGTGGAAGATAATTTATGGGTAACATGAATGACTGATGATATAGTTAAATAATTACATGTGAGTGGAAGATAATTTATGGGTAACATGAATGATTGATGGTATAGTTAAATAATTACATGTGAGTGGAAGATAATTTATGGGTAACATGAATGACTGATGGTATAGTAAAATAATTACATGTGAGTGGAAGTTAATTTATAGGTAACATGAATGATTGATGGTATAGTTAAATAATTACATGTGAGTGGAAGTTAATTTATAGGTAACATGAATGGCTGATGATATAGTTAAATAATTACATGTGAGTGGAAGATAATTTATGGGTAACATGAATGATTGTTGGTATAGTTAAATAATTACATGTGAGTGGAAGATAATTTATGGGTAACATGAATGATTGATGGTATAGTTAAATAATTACATGTGAGTGGAAGATAATTTATGGGTAACATGAATGACTGATGGTATAGTAAAATAATTACATGTGAGTGGAAGTTAATTTATAGGTAACATGAATGATTGATGGTATAGTTAAATAATTACATGTGAGTGGAAGTTAATTTATGGGTAACATGAATGGCTGATGATATAGTTAAATAATTACATGTGAGTGGAAGATAATTTATGGGTAACATGAATGATTGATGGTATAGTTAAATAATTACATGTGAGTGGAAGATAATTTATGGGTAACATGAATGATTGATGGTATAGTTAAATAATTACATGTGAGTGGAAGATAATTTATGGGTAACATGAATGACTGATGGTATAGTAAAATAATTACATGTGAGTGGAAGTTAATTTATATGTAACATGAATGATTGATGGTATAGTTAAATAATTACATGTGAGTGGAAGATAATTTATGGGTAACATGAATGATTGATGGTATAGTTAAATAATTACATGTGAGTGGAAGATAATTTATGGGTAACATGAATGACTGATGATATAGTTAAATAATTACATGTGAGTGGAAGATAATTTATAGGTAACATGAATGACTGATGATATAGTTAAATAATTACATGTGAGTGGAAGATAATTTATAGGTAACATGAATGATTGATGGTATAGTTAAATAATTACATGTGAGTGGAAGATAATTTATGGGTAACATGAATGACTGATGGTATAGTAAAATAATTACATGTGAGTGGAAGTTAATTTATAGGTAACATGAATGATTGATGGTATAGTTAAATAATTACATGTTAGTGGAAGATAATTTATAGGTAACATGAATGGCTGATGATATAGTTAAATAATTACATGTGAGTGGAAGATAATTTATGGGTAACATGAATGATTGATGGTATAGTTAAATAATTACATGTGAGTGGAAGATAATTTATGGGTAACATGAATGATTGATGGTATAGTTAAATAATTACATGTGAGTGGAAGATAATTTATGGGTAACATGAATGACTGATGGTATAGTAAAATAATTACATGTGAGTGGAAGTTAATTTATAGGTAACATGAATGATTGATGGTATAGTTAAATAATTACATGTGAGTGGAAGTTAATTTATAGGTAACATGAATGGCTGATGATATAGTTAAATAATTACATGTGAGTGGAAGATAATTTATAGGTAACATGAATGGCTGATGATATAGTTAAATAATTACATGTGAGTGGAAGATAATTTATGGGTAACATGAATGATTGTTGGTATAGTTAAATAATTACATGTGAGTGGAAGATAATTTATAGGTAACATGAATGATTGATGGTATAGTTAAATAATTACATGTGAGTGGAAGATAATTTATGGGTAACATGAATGACTGATGGTATAGTAAAATAATTACATGTGAGTGGAAGTTAATTTATAGGTAACATGAATGATTGATGGTATAGTTAAATAATTACATGTTAGTGGAAGATAATTTATAGGTAACATGAATGGCTGATGATATAGTTAAATAATTACATGTGAGTGGAAGATAATTTATGGGTAACATGAATGATTGATGGTATAGTTAAATAATTACATGTGAGTGGAAGATAATTTATGGGTAACATGAATGATTGATGGTATAGTTAAATAATTACATGTGAGTGGAAGATAATTTATGGGTAACATGAATGACTGATGGTATAGTAAAATAATTACATGTGAGTGGAAGTTAATTTATAGGTAACATGAATGATTGATGGTATAGTTAAATAATTACATGTGAGTGGAAGTTAATTTATAGGTAACATGAATGGCTGATGATATAGTTAAATAATTACATGTGAGTGGAAGATAATTTATAGGTAACATGAATGGCTGATGATATAGTTAAATAATTACATGTGAGTGGAAGATAATTTATGGGTAACATGAATGATTGATGGTATAGTTAAATAATTACATGTGAGGGGAAGATAATTTATGGGTAACATGAATGACTGATGGTATAGTAAAATAATTACATGTGAGTGGAAGTTAATTTATAGGTAACATGAATGATTGATGGTATAGTTAAATAATTACATGTGAGTGGAAGTTAATTTATAGGTAACATGAATGGCTGATGATATAGTTAAATAATTACATGTGAGTGGAAGATAATTTATGGGTAACATGAATGATTGTTGGTATAGTTAAATAATTACATGTGAGTGGAAGATAATTTATGGGTAACATGAATGATTGATGGTATAGTTAAATAATTACATGTGAGTGGAAGATAATTTATGGGTAACATGAATGACTGATGGTATAGTAAAATAATTACATGTGAGTGGAAGTTAATTTATAGGTAACATGAATGATTGATGGTATAGTTAAATAATTACATGTGAGTGGAAGTTAATTTATGGGTAACATGAATGGCTGATGATATAGTTAAATAATTACATGTGAGTGGAAGATAATTTATGGGTAACATGAATGATTGATGGTATAGTTAAATAATTACATGTGAGTGGAAGATAATTTATGGGTAACATGAATGACTGATGGTATAGTAAAATAATTACATGTGAGTGGAAGTTAATTTATAGGTAACATGAATGACTGATGGTATAGTAAAATAATTACATGTGAGTGGAAGTTAATTTATAGGTAACATGAATGATTGATGGTATAGTTAAATAATTACATGTGAGTGGAAGTTAATTTATAGGTAACATGAATGGCTGATGATATAGTTAAATAATTACATGTGAGTGGAAGATAATTTATAGGTAACATGAATGATTGATGGTATAGTTAAATAATTACATGTTAGTGGAAGATAATTTATAGGTAACATGAATGATTGATGGTATAGTTAAATAATTACATGTGAGTGGAAGATAATTTATAGGTAACATGAATGGCTGATGATATAGTTAAATAATTACATGTGAGTGGAAGATAATTTATGGGTAACATGAATGATTGTTGGTATAGTTAAATAATTACATGTGAGTGGAAGATAATTTATAGGTAACATGAATGGCTGATGATATAGTTAAATAATTACATGTGAGTGGAAGATAATTTATGGGTAACATGAATGATTGATGGTATAGTTAAATAATTACATGTGAGTGGAAGATAATTTATGGGTAACATGAATGATTGATGGTATAGTTAAATAATTACATGTGAGTGGAAGATAATTTATGGGTAACATGAATGACTGATGGTATAGTAAAATAATTACATGTGAGTGGAAGTTAATTTATAGGTAACATGAATGATTGATGGTAAAGTTAAATAATTACATGTGAGTGGAAGATAATTTATAGGTAACATGAATGGCTGATGATATAGTTAAATAATTACATGTGAGTGGAAGATAATTTATGGGTAACATGAATGATTGATGGTATAGTTAAATAATTACATGTGAGTGGAAGATAATTTATGGGTAACATGAATGACTGATGGTATAGTAAAATAATTACATGTGAGTGGAAGTTAATTTATAGGTAACATGAATGATTGATGGTATAGTTAAATAATTACATGTGAGTGGAAGATAATTTATAGGTAACATGAATGATTGATGGTATAGTTAAATAATTACATGTTAGTGGAAGATAATTTATAGGTAACATGAATGATTGATGGTATAGTTAAATAATTACATGTGAGTGGAAGATAATTTATAGGTAACATGAATGGCTGATGATATAGTTAAATAATTACATGTGAGTGGAAGATAATTTATGGGTAACATGAATGATTGTTGGTATAGTTAAATAATTACATGTGAGTGGAAGATAATTTATGGGTAACATGAATGATTGTTGGTATAGTTAAATAATTACATGTGAGTGGAAGATAATTTATAGGTAACATGAATGGCTGATGATATAGTTAAATAATTACATGTGACTGGAAGATAATTTATGGGTAACATGAATGATTGTTGGTATAGTTAAATAATTACATGTGAGTGGAAGATAATTTATAGGTAACATGAATGGCTGATGATATAGTTAAATAATTACATGTGACTGGAAGATAATTTATGGGTAACATGAATGATTGTTGGTATAGTTAAATAATTACATGTGAGTGGAAGATAATTTATAGGTAACATGAATGGCTGATGATATAGTTAAATAATTACATGTGAGTGGAAGATAATTCATAGGTAACATGAATAAGTGACAAATCAGTTTTATAAATAAAGCGATTGTAAAAAAGATTAATTACAACAACTGGAAAAATGAAATATCTTTTAGAAACAACAATTACCCTGGCAGACCACGAAAAAAGGCCATACGGGTCTAATCACCGAACGTAGGGGCATGAAAAAAAGAACACTCGTGTCTTCACTTTGTTAAAATTATCCTAGAATAAAAGTTATTTGAATATTTTCTGAGTGTACACAAAGAAAGAGTCTGTGTTTCTTTGAGCATATCTTAACATTTAAACAACAAAAGAGTCAGATATTCGGCTTTTTAAACTCCGTGGAAGGTTTATTTTAGCGCTTAAAATTATTATTTTTTGCTTTAAAGTTTGTTGATCCCTTTAACAGAGTTAATTCATTTCTGAGAGCTCGATTTTTTTCATTTCGGTCATAAATGAAATGTTTTGTTCTCAATACGTTAGAAAATGAAATTGTTCTCGATCGTGAGAACCAGTTTGAAATGTAGCCACCAATCAGCCCGCGAATGACATATCTGAATGACTTCAATGTAATTTTCCGCTTCAGAAGGCCGTCGTTTGTAAAAGCACGTGCTGTCGACACTATCGTTATGGTGGCGATCTTGAACTATTTAATAGTCATTAAATCGACGACATTGTAATATGTATATGTTTTTTTTAGCCAGAATTAATTACAAAACTACAGATGAGTTTTTGTGACTTTATCTCTGCTGTCCTTGCAACGTGACTGGTATCAATAACATAAGATCCACGTATCACTTTGATCACATTTCACACCAATCACAGTGCCAATCAGTGATATACGTCCAGAAGTACATCTCTTTTTAATGTTCTAGTTTTAAAACCTAAACAACGCGTATGTCGACTTGAGCTACGTGTTGTGCACCGTGAGATTTATCGTACTTCGTGAACCGGTTGCAACACAAACGTTCAAACACTTGCTTTATCAGTTTACATAACACTATTTAATTTATTTATTCCACATATTTGACAATTAAAATCATCGTTTGATTTTTTCCGCTCAATACTATTTATTTAGTTTTGTGTTTTCTTCGTGTGTGTTTTTTTTAGTGTTAAAATTACAGCTGACCAGATTGTCTGAAAATGACGGAATTCATGTAGCATATTGACACACAGTTGACTAGAGAGCGCTGTCATCGTTTCCATAGTGATCGATCTAACGGCCTTTGAGCGCTGTTTACTTTGTTTCGTGTTAGATGTCAATAGGCCTGAGGTGATAAAATGGTACCGTTGTTGTTTTTAACTGTCATTAATCAAGATGTGAATTCTGACACCTGAAGAATCGTTTCTAAGCCACTGGTTAATTTATACTCCAGTTCCTGTGACATGTTAAACTTGTCTCCATAATTGTCAGTTTGATATCTTCAAGTGTGTCCATGCATTTTAAAGTGTGTGGCTATCTGTAGTACTTTGTAAGTTATGGTTATTGAAACGATCCTGGACAGTTTTGAACCAGTTTTGGTTGTCTTTATCGGAAAGGCCCGGTATAGCCAAGCGTATTAAGGCGTTTGACTCGTAATCTGAGGATTGCGGATTCGAAACCCGTCGCATCAAACATGCTCGCCCTTTCAGCCGTGATGGCGTTATAATATGATGGTCAATCCCACTACACGTTGGTAAAATAGTATCCCAAGAGTTGGCGGTGGGTGGTGATGATTAGCTGCCTTCCATTTAGTCTTACATTGTTAAATTAGGGACGGCTAGCGCAGATAGCCCTCGTGTAGCTTTGCGCGAAATTCAAAAACAAACAAAATTTATCGGAAAATGTGTATGCTCCCTGATAAACTTACAGGTTTAGCATCTCTTCGTGTTGTTAGCTTTGTTAAGTTGTAGGGTGATAGTTTATTGTTTATAAACTGTTTCAGTCATAGTCTGTTTCAAAGAATTAATGCAACTGTCATATCTTCTTTAATCTAGGTGTTTGACTGAATACGATATTGTGGAGGATGACATTTTTCCTTATGTAGAACACCATCTTTTAATGTTAAGCTTACAACCAAGAAACTTATATAAATTGTGGAGTTATCTAGACCAGTTTTGACACAACTCTATAAGGAGTTAACATGTCCATAACAGAACGATAATGAATCTTCGTCTCTAACTCAAACGAAAAAATGTCATCAATGTTATCGTCTCCGAAACGTTGGTATGTTTCTGAAAATTTCCAACAGTTTCGTCTCCAAGTCTCCCATAAACATGTTGACAAAGTTAGTTGTCATAACTGTGCCATTTGTTTGGATATGGAATATATAAACTAATTTCAAAACTGTTAAGTGTAAACACTAGTTCGCTTAAGTCTGTAATCATGTGAATGTTGGGTTCGTCTAGTTTAAGCAGAGACGATTCTCAGGTTTTGAGGCCTTCGTCGTTTGTGTAGAGAGAAGAAACATCTATAATACATAGAATAATGTTTGTGTAGAAAGAAGAAATATTTACAGTACATAAAATAGTGTTTATGTAAAAAGAATAAACATACACAGTACATAGAATATTGTTTGAGTAAATATTATCCACATTACATAAAATAGTGTTTGTGTGGAGAGAAGAAATATTCACAGTATATAAAATATATTTATGTGGAAAGAAGAATTATCTACAGTACTTGAAATGGTGTTTGTATGAAGAGAAGAAAGAATACATGGAAAAGTGTTTGTGTGGATAATTTTTCTCTTTACACAAACACTATTCTATGTTTGTGTAGAGAGAATGAAATATCTACAGTACATAGAATATGTTTGTGTAGAAAGAAGAAACATCCACAGTATATAATGTAGTATTTGTGTAGAAAGAAGAAATATCCAAAATACATAAAATAGTGTTTGTCTAGAGAGAAGAAATATTCACAGCACATAGAATAGTGTTTGTGTAGAAAATAGAAATATCCACAGTACATAAAATAGAGTCTGGAGGAAGATTTTCGTTGTTGTTTATCTCAGAAATCATGTTCACAAAACGCGTCGTGTCTTTGACGTACGACATCAAACGTGAAAGATATCTTTAATGTGGTGATTAACATAAACAGATAACTTTTCAGTGGGCTTGTCACAATTAATAATAACACTGGTTTACAAAGAAATTGAGGCAAGCACGAAAAATAGCTGTTTTAACCTAATTTTGGGGTGCTGAATTCATATTCGAAATCCGTTTTTACTCATCACCTCTAGGTTTTTAGATATGCATACTGTACATAAAGGCGTATATGCATTCAGGGTTAATTTCTAATATTGTGTGACTTATGTCTTTTTTTTTAGTTGTTATGCAATAAATGTAAGTGATAGCATTACATTATATATATATATAACTATATATCAAGACGGATCACCAGTTTCAGGAATCGGAACAAAGACCTTGCTTCATTTTTCGACATGGAAAACAAGTTGTGCTACTGCACAAATGTACCTGGCTTGTTCACTTTCCTTTGTTTGCCACATAATCTTTCAGACTGGCGTCTTTTCATAGACTCTTCCAAGCGAAGTCTCAAGGCTGTGCTTCTGCACAACGGGAATAAATATCCCAGCATTCCCACTACACACTCTGTCGATCTAAAGGAGTCCTATGACAATATGGAGCTTCTTTTAGAAGCTGTTAAGTACAACCAGTACCAGTGGAGTCCGTGTGGGGACCTCAAGGTCATTGGTCTTCTTCTGGGTATGCAAGCGGGCTTCACAAAGTACTGTTGCTTTCTCTGTCTCTGGGATAGTCGAGCTGTATCCCAGCATTACAAGCATAAAGACTGGGGGTCTAGAAGCACTTTCGTTCCTGGTGAACACAGCGTCAAGGAGAATCCTCTGGTTGACATGAAGAAGGTGCTTCTTCCTCCTCTTCACATCAAGCTTGGTTTGATGAAGAATTTCGTGAAGGCCATGGACAAAAATGGTGCTGCCTTCCAACACTTGTCTACTGTGTTCCCAGGTCTCAGTGCTGCTAAGCTCAAAGAGGGCATCTTTGTCGGACCTCAAATCCGAGAAGTACTGAAGGATACTGATTTTGAGGAGCTTCTTACCTTAAAGGAACTGAGAGCATGGGAAGCATTTAAGTCAGTCTGCAGTGGCTTCCTTGGTAACACACGCGTACCAAATTACCAAGCCTGTATTGAGAAGTTGCTAAAGACTTATGAGGATATGGGATGCCGAATGTCACTCAAAATTCATTTTCTCCATTCCCACCTCAACTTCTTCCCTCCAAACCTTGAAGCAGTGATTGATGAGCACGGAGAAAGATTCCACCAAGACATTACGAAGATGGAGAGCAACTACCAAGGCAAGTGGAACCCCAGCATGATGGGAGACTTCTGCTGGATGCTCTTGTGTGACATCCCGGAGGCAAAATACACAAGGTCATTTAAGAAAACACACTTCTAACTGTCTGCGGTACTATGAATTGTGTCATCCAAGTATATTTATTCCGTCAATGTTCTTTATCTATCCTGTTTTATGTGTAATAAGCTGCTGCAACTGTTGAAATAAGCACGTATATACTCTGTATATACTAAAATGAGACTATTTAAAAGCCAGAAAACTAGAGGTAATAGAGCAAAACTGTTTATAAATTTGAATTCAGCACACCCAAATTAGTAAAAAACACCTATTCACATTCTTGTCTCAGACAAAAAATATTTTTTGTAAACCAGTGTAATAGGACTACTTGTAAGATTGATCTGGAAGTTGGTGTTAAGTTGAAAGCAAATGTAACGTTTCACAACTTGGCTTTTTTATAAATTGCATAGCATATCTTCGATAATTTCTTAACAAATTGCGATGAGGGGAACGAAACTACTTTTTTATAGTGGTTTGTATGATTAAACTGTCAGATTTATCTCGAATAACAATCGTCGTGAGAAACAATAGTCAAGTAGTTTAAATCGCTAGATTTTCGGGTCTCGTTTGAGAGCATTACAATTTTTGCACGTGATCCTGATTACAAACTCTTTTACAAAAAATATATATTTATACATTTATTCATCCTTTTTAACCATGGAAGTTCCATAGTTAAAGGACTGCGTGATTAATAGTTCAGTTTGTCTGAGCAGTTACCATAATAAATTGTGTTTCATTTTTCTTTCTTCTGGGGGCGATATTTATCCTTGAGATGTCATCTTTGGATCTGCATCAACTGGAGCACATGATCCAAGACGACTTATTTTAGTATGTACAGCTTATCGTGGTTAGTTCAAGGAGAACTACTTAATTCTAGAGGGCCTTGAGAAACACATCAACTAGTTTTACCTTCTTCAAGGGCACTTTTTACCTATAAAATTATTGATACATATTTGTAAAGTAGATTACCTTTTTCCTACTGCTACGCCCCCTACTTAAGCAGTGTATGAACAACGCACTGAGACTTCTAAATTTTCGAGGAGGATTACATGTTAAAGTTAGTTCCATAGCGTACTTTTCTTTTTATGAAGAACTTTATAAAATATGTTGCAACAGTATTAACCTTCCCCTGCTTTTAGGTCTTCACCTCAAAACAACAGCTGCTTAACAGTTCTAGAGAGTTCAATTCGTTACTCGTTATTTTACGAAAATCTAATTGGTAATTTTCTGATATGAATTTTGGTTTGTTTGTCTTTCCTTCGTAACTCCTTTCAACAGAAGTGTTGTCATCTGAATGTGATAGAAACCAGAGCGCTTGTGGACACGTGTAACTTGTTCAGGTTAATATATGTTCAGTTTCGATTTTTTGTGAATGTGAGTTCCGTAACTTCATAGTCATTATTGACCACTCAACTTAATATTACAGTTACAGAACAAAAATCTGTTAACTTATGATACCAACAGATATACTGTTTGAGCAGTGTAATACTTTCTCTAGTTAGAAACAAATCAAAATATCATGGTACCATCACCTAAATTAAGGCTTACCAAACTTCTAGAATAACACACACACAAAATACGTCATAAGTAATTAAACGTTAATGAAAATTAGCTTTTATGCACTCTGAAAGAGTTTATTTGCTTTATAATTTAGCACAAAGCTACACAATGGGCTATCTCAGCTCTGCCCACCGCGACTATCGAAACCCGTTTTCTCCCATTTTTAGTCCGCAGAAATGCCTCTATGTCACTGGAGGGGCATTCTTAAAGGGTTATATACTAAAGGGTTAAATACTAAATAATAGACAGTAGTTTAAAAAAGAACCACTTGAAATTCAAAAGAACCAAATTTATGATTATGATAAACTATTAAAATTAAGAACAAAAAATTCAAAACCCAAACCCATTAAACCCATTTTCATTATTCTGACGTCATACGTTCCAATGTAATTCCTAGTTCATATTCTGTCTTCACGGAATTATTCTTTGGTTTAGCAGTGAAACAGTGATTCAGTGTTTCGTTCAACCTGTACGTCCATGTTTCTCTACATTTTAATACTTTTAAAACATTAAATAAAACGAAATAAAAATAAAAAACTGGAGTTAAGGGGTAAAAATATTTATTCATACCAGTCAGTTCACCATATACTAATAATTAATTACACGATTAAAAACGAAGAAAGAGATAAACTTATTTACAATCACAAACAAAATCTGATTTTATAACGCTTTAAAGAAACACAAGCATAGTCCTTGACTTTGTGGCAAGGTGCTCGCTTATATTAATTTGTCACCAAAAAATATGTTGGTCCAGAAGAGAGAGTCATGAGTCATTCGCTTGAATGTGAAACGTAGTGCAATAAAAATCAAACTGCATTACAGCCAGTGATGGTAATAACTATGTTAGTGAAACATGACTAATTTAAAACATTTCTAATCCAATAGTAAACATTACCAGCTTACTGAATCTTCAACACAGGCTAAGTAGGTGCTTAAAACGCGACGAAAATGTTACGTTCCATTGACAAAAAAAAACAATATCTTTGGGTCCTAGAGTGAAAGAATATACTACTGTCCACGTTTTGTGTGGTGGACAACGATTCGGACTCTTTATCAAGTTCTTTCTCAGGACTAACCTTTGTCCACTAAGAGGACCAACTAAGTTAAAAGAGAAGCTTAATAAAGAAGAAAATTCCACTATGAAAACTTTACTTTTAGCTCAAATCTTTACCTTTAACCTTTTCGCGAACCGATATTTTTAGTTTCCAGGAACCAAGAAACATCTGATGAATCATTTGTCTGTTTTATTGGAGAAACTCCTCAAGGTTACATATCATTGGAACCAGTGTGAAAGTAGTTATCTTGTGTGGGAACAGTAACAGAGTCTGTATCTCCAGTGTACATCCTTGATGAGCGATGATTAATGTCCAACCAGTATATCTCGTAAAATTAAGTCGTATTTAAAAGAGCGTGACTCCAGTTAACGTTGCAGTGTTTCCTTTATGAATTTCTTCTTCAATAAACGGAATATGGATTTGTGTATTAGTGTAACAGTGTTGTAAAATTAAGATGAAATAGTAGCATGGACGTTATGATGAATTAGTCTCTTTGGTAAATTAAATGTGAAGCAAACTACATTGTACACGGAATGGTTGCGATGACAAATGTGGTTACATGGTTCATTGTACATGGGATGGTGGCGATGACAGATGTGGTTACATGGTTCATTGTACACGGGATGGTTGCGATGACAGGTGTGGTTACATGGTTCATTGTACACGCACACAGTGACATCATAGCAATCGTCCTATGACTCTCAATCCTGAAGACAACAAAAATACACAGTATCTAAATGTATTGGTGCTCACTGTAACCCCGGCTGCCACAAAAATTCCCCTTCACTACAACTGGGCCTATCTCGAAGCCACTAGTGGGCGCCACTGGGAAGCCACTAAGTTTATACAAGTATATACAAACTTCGCAGGGCCCAAAAATGGCTTCCTCCAAATCTGCCATTGTATGTAAGCTAAAAGTACTCACTGAGAATCCATGACAAACTAAAACTAAGACATAAGCACACATAATCGACAACCGCCACCCGCACTTCCCACGTGATGACAAATATAAGTAAAAGAAAGCCATATGTGTTTAAATTACCCCAAACTGACACGACCATGACAGAAGAGTTCCCAAATCACTAAGAGATCCACAAGACAGGAATCTTGACTGAACAATCAAGACCAGAAACAGAAATGAGTTTCTGCACTTAGCCAGGTGGACCTGCCTTCAAGACCCAGAAGTTATACGTGAAGGGATGTGAGCCTACAGTGTTCGATTTGGGCAATTCATTCCCACTTTCTCAGATACATCTCTCGGGGGGGAAGGTCCCCTCGAAGACGGCCATAGATTCGGGCATATTCATCTTCAGAAGATCCGAGGCTATCGGAACCTGAAACAGAAAACAGTTGATATTTAATATACAACTTTGGTAAAACAAACAACACAGGATCGTTTATGGCAGGATTTCTTCTTCCATGTTCGGTTAGAATATTTGATTATTAGATAATTCAGATGTTGATTAATTTTGGTCAAGAGAAAACTTATAATTATTATAAGAAGTAATTTAAGCTAATAGCACAATAATAATAATCATATCCTCTTCTTCTTATCTCTAATTTAGTTTATGTACGTGACTCGAACCCAGAATTCTCTCAACAATGTTCTAAACAGTAAAAAGAAGAAAATCACTGATTTTCGATAAAATATACGAAATGTACTTTATAATAATTAATAGAACGTAAACGTTCTTAATGTTACTTCGCGCACACAAAGTTCTACATCCAAATTTACTCGTGCGGAGTGCGTGGTCATGTCACGAGCAGTAACCATCACTGAGCCTGAAGGAAATAACTTCTGGAAGTTAGTGGCTCGAGATGTATACATGTCGGTTGAGAAAAATAAGTGTCCAGGTTTATTCCAAAAGAAACATTATATATGAAAAAAGAAATTATATTTATATAAATGGGAAATTTTGAAACAAACCATAATCTAAGTCACTATAACATCTAGCAACAAAAGAAAAATCAAAGTGTAGTGCAGAAAAATTAGAAGCTTCGTGCGTTTTACGTCACACTAATCGACCCGAACAACTCAGTTCAAATCGCCGCTCTGTGAAGCGTTCATTCGCTACTCAGAAGATGAAATATCGTATAATTTTTACTTTTTATGTCATCTTTGTTTAGTATTTTAACTTCCTGTTTTTTGTATCTTTCTTCTCTTAAATCCCTCTAAAGGAGAAGTTAACAGGCGCGTACTAACTGTCACGTGTTTTGAAGAACCCCAACTTTACCAAGGATCAATGGTATTTGGGTATTTTGCCCTGGAGGGTCAGGTTCTCTTTGACCTCTTCCTCCTTCCTGAACTTATTTTCCCTAACTGCTTGTATGTTAGGTCCTTCTCAGGGCAATGTCCATTTATAGTCTCTTATTCTGTTTTAAATGTTTATATAATTCACAGTAGGTCAAGTTAGCTGGTGGCAATTTTTTTTTGAAAATACATAAATATGTAAACTATAAATATAATATTTAAAGTTTATATACATACATATTTTACTTTAATTTATTTATCTTTATATTTAAAATATATGTTAATTGGGGAGAGATATTTAAAATTTTCTTCATCATGTATGAGGTACCCGTCTAGTTCGCATAATAAATCATTTTTCATCCTTACTATTTTTTAAAGTACCTAATTGTAATATTTAGGAGTCTATCTGATATGGTTGGTATGTTCGAGTATTTATGAATGCATTTAGATGATATTGATCTCGGGACTCTGTATGCAGTTGTGAGAAGTGTGTTTTGGATTGTTTGTAGTTTAGTTTTGATTGTTTTATTACTTACAGTTATCCATGCTGGAGCTGCATAGTCTATTACTGGTCTAATATATGTTTTGTGGTTGTATGTTGTAGCTGCTATCGTGGGTGTTGCAGCACTTTTCCAGATTGCCACATCATCTGCGAACTGTGATGAGAATCCATGATTTGGATCCTTCAATGGCATATTGTTTACATACATGATGAAGAGTATAGGGCTAACCACCCCTCCCTGTGGGACACCAGCTAGTGGAGTAAAGTATTCGGAAAAAGTTCCTTCTACGTTTACTCTACATTTTCTGTTTTCCAAAAAGTTAGATAACCAGCGAATAATTCCTCGCGGTAGTTCCATTTCATTCATTCGGAACCTTAGACCGTCGTGCCAAACGGTGTCGAATGCTTTCTCGATATCGAGGAAGCAAGCGACTGTACATTCATTTTTGTTGAAACTATCTATTATGGTTTCTGTTAATCTTATTAAATGATCTGTCGTTTGTCTAAATTTTCTGAATCCATTCTGTTCTTCTGGTAATTTTGATGTTATCTCTAAGAATGTGGAGAGTCTATTACTTATTATTCTTTCAAGAATTTTACCTACACAGCTGGTCAGGCTGATTGGTCGGTAGCTATTTGGTTTATTCGCTGGTTTTCCTTCCTTATGAAACATTAAAATATTTGCTAGCTTCCAAGAAACTGGGATATATCCTGAGAATAGCGATAAGTTAAATAGTGAATTTAGGTGGTCAAACAATTTCGGAGTGCCCTTTTTTAGGAGAATAGCTTGTATTTCATCTTCTCCTGGTGCTTTGTTTTTGGTGTTTTTTATTGCTTCTAGTAATTCTCGAAGGGATATTTCCTTTGTTAGTAATGTGCTTTCATAATCAGTGTTAGAACTTGTATTTGTATCAGTTATGTTTACTGGAAATATTGGTTCATATTGATGTTTATTATTTGCTATGTAATTAGTGACTTTATTGTAGAAGTTTGTATTCATATCTGGATCTGTGTGAGTTTTAAATGTATTTTGGAGTTGATCTTTGAAAGCTTCGGCTATTTCTTTATTTGTGTGTGCAGTGGTGTTATTATGTTCAAGTGGAGGATATTTCTTTATGTTTGTGTTTTCATTTGTGAATCTTTTAAGATGTGACCAGAATTTTTTCGGGTCAGTTATGTCGTTTAATTTATTACAGTAATTGTCCCATTTATTTTATTTTTTCAACTTTACCAACACCTCACGTGTTCACTGTTTAAAATGGTTGTTTTTTCTTAGGCCTAACAACAAACTTGTCTTGGAAAATAAGTGTTTAAATATAATTAAAAGTTGGGTTAAGTTATGCCGAACATTGTTAAATACAATTATTTTTAAATTTAATTATAATTTTGAGAACTAGAGGAACACATTTTCAATGAGATTAAATTCTACTATAAAATATTATGTGTCATAATCCTCCAGCCATACAAGACTTTATCATCTTTCTGTCATGAACCAAATATATAGGGTTTAAATATGTCGACCATGTCACTCATATCAGCATTTACGTTTCGTTCAAACATCATACGATTAAACCTCCGAAAAGGGTTAAACAGGTGACTGAAGAAGGCCGAAACGTTGTTCGCTCCTCTACTATTACTTTCTCTTTCCTTACCAGCCGTTTTTAAATGTTTATATTTTTATTTGCTAGTCACCTATATGTGCCTAACTGAGGTTATAGCGTAATAAAGCATTAACTGTTTCAAACCGTTCCATTAAATATAGCTAAATAAAAACACTCACCTAAGCTGGTATGATTAGGTGATCTGTCAAGAGCTCGGAGAAGACTCAAGTAACTAGAACTGTGGGTTTTTTTCATATATTCCGCACCTTTTTTAGAGTAATTTGGTACCCTGGCTCGTAGACCACAGTAGTAGGGGTCGTCTGAAAAATTAAATAACAAATTGTTAATTTTATATTTAAAAAAATAAAATCACACAACGAAAAAAGAAATTGTTTGTTACAGAATTACAGAAAGCAAACAATGTGCTGTTACAACTAATTGTAAATAAGGTGTAATGTGCTGTATTTCTCGGAAACAATGGATCAAATTATACTTCAAATTGCCCTTCGGTGGTCGCTTAGCAGCCTTGCATGGTCAGATGGTTAAGACACTCGACTCGTAATCCGAGAGTTGCGGGTTCGAATCTCTGTCCCATCAAACATGCTCGCTCTTTCAGTCATGAGGGTGTTATTGTGTTACAGGCAATTCCACTATTCTAAGTAAAAGAGTAGCCCAAGAGTTGGCGGTGGGTGGTGATGACTAGCTGCCGTCCCTCTAATCTTACACTGCTAAATTAGAGACGGCTAGCGCATATAGACCTCGTGTAGCTTTGCGCGAAATTCAAAAACAAACCAAACCAATCGCTTAGCAGGAACTTAAAGTGTTTTACCTTTTCACGGTATTTATTTAATTGTAGTCAAGACCCAGTTGTCCGAAATACTTTGACCTCGACAAATTGTATTTTGTGCCTTTTCAAATGGATAAGCACGTCTCTAAAAACCTGGATTAAGGGCTCCATCTTAATTAGTCTTAAGTTGATAGTAATATTTCTAGAACCGAGCAACTTTAATTAGAGAATAAGCCTACGTTGTTTTGTACAGTCGTGAACAAATGTTTTCGATGAAATATTCCATATATACGATATATTCTCGCTTTAAGTTATTTCAGTTTCTTCGTATGAAGTTAAGCACACACCAGGCTAACTGGACTACGCCCATCAGCCCTCCTCCTTTCAGTGGCACAGTGGTATGTTGGCGAACTTAGAATGCTACAAGCCGGGTTTTAATACCCGGTGGTGAGTAGAGTACATATAGCAAATTGTATACCTTTTACTTAATTACGAATAATCAATAAATACGTGCTCACCACTGGTATAGAAATACTTTTTTTTTACGTGATCAAATTCGACGTTTGGTTCCTGCGATTGGCACAGCACAGAGAGTTCAATGTATAGCTTTGTGCTCAATAGCGTATATGGTAGGGACTAGAGTGGTTCAGCTCCAGAGCCTATGGCCTTAATGGGAGCTCACTGATAACTTTACTATATGTAAAATTAGTGGAATGTAGAGCCCACAAAAATCATTAACTCCTGAGCCCACAACATCTTAAATCCGCCACTGTTTGTGCCTCCCAACAAGACAAAAAAAGCACGCGTAATTTACAAGCGATCGTAAACAAAGCGGTTACTGGAACGCTGTATTAGTGTTTGCTTTTGTTTTTAATTTCGCGCAAAGCTACTCGAAGGCTATCTGCGTTAACCGTCCATAATTTTGCAGTGTAAGACTAGAGGGAAGGCAGCTAGTCATCACCACTCACCGCCAACTCTTGGAGTACTCTTTTACCACCTAATAGTGGGATAGACCGTCACATTATAACGTCCCCACGGCTGAAATGGCGAGCATGTTTGGTGTGACGGGGATTCGAACCCGCGACCCTCAGATTACGAGTCGCACCTGCCCATGCCGGGCCATCTTTATTAGTGATGATAAGGATATCAGCAGCCTGTGCAAAATAATACCTTTGGTGGAGGGAGCAATATTAGGCTTAATGATTTACACCAAAATTAACGTGTAATTAATTACACTTTCAATACAAATCGTGGGTGATGTGCAGTCACATAACTGTCGATGATGATTCCCACACACACACATAAAAAAAGAAATTATGCCCCATATACTTTTTCTCTATATTTGTAATTACGGTTCTGGTTGATTTCGAGTCTCCTTTTTGCTCGGGCTGCGGGACATACTGGTGCTGTGTATAAAATACAACCTCGTGAAACTTTGAAACGTGGGAACTTACCGTAGATACTGGATTTTCTGTTGCGGCCGTTCTGTGAAATTGACGGCGTCTTGATTTTATTTTCGTCAATATCGCTTTCGTAGTCGGGCTAGTAAAAATCGAACACAAAAAAAAGAACAATTGGAAACAGGAAACAGTTTTGAGGAAGCGATACTAAAAATATACCAAAGATAAATAGGTGCGTGCTAGTCAGACATCAAGCGAGAAATTAGTGGTGTAACCACTTACAAGAACAATAAATAAATACGCAAGTAACAAAATGCACGTGCTAATTCAAAGAATGTATTTTACAACTTTTCTGATGCGTAAAAGTATATCATAAAAACTGAGATTATTCTACGTTTTTTCTTCGCTTATGATAATTTAATTACCTGTATATCTAACCGTGAATTTTAAACTTATTTTACGGTATGTTTGAAAGTTTTGCTTGAAGATGCGTAGATAAAAATTAAATAACATTACAAAGTGTTTTAAATTTTTCTTGCCTTGAAACTTAATACAGTCATAAAACAACTGTATTATAATATTTTAATATGTCTTGTCGTCTTCTGTTACAATAACGTCAAAAGTGTTTCGTTTCATTATTCGGCTATCCGAGTATTGGTTGTACCACAACTTACTTTAGGTACTGGAACACGTGGTAAGTCACGTGGTGGCAGTTTAGGAGGCTTTTCACGTAAGGCACTGAGGCCACGAGATGAGAAGTTCACATTTGTCGGTATACTGTAAGGATTCTCTTCTTGATCCTGAAAACGGCTTCTCTCAAACAGACTCGCCAAGTTGGGAACACTTCGTCTCTTGGACACTAGAAAGAACGTGAGGACATTTAACGTAATGCGAATACAGTAGTTCTGTTCCGTTATAAAATAATAAACGTTTCAGTCCATGTATGACCTGGCATGGTCAGGTGGTTAAAGAAATATACTCATAATCCGAGGGTCACGGGTTCGAATCCCCCTCACGCCAAACATGCTCACCCTTTCAGCCGTGGTAGCGTTAGAATATGACGGTCAATCCCACTCAGTATTCGTTGATAAAAGAGTAACCCCAGAATTGGCGGTGGGTGGTGATGACTAGCTGCCTTCTATCTGTAGTCTTACACTGCTAAATTAGGGGCAGCTAGCGCAGATAATCCTCGTGTAACTTTGCGCAAAATTCAAAAACAAACAAACAGTCCATGTAACTTAGTACAAGTTCATTTAGATCTCTCTGTTTGTCGAGTTACATTTTTGTTTGTTTATAATTTGAACACAAAGCTATTTAATGGATTATCTGTGCTATGCTCACAACGGGTATGGAAACCCATACCCAGCGGTGTCCACGCACACGCATACATACCACTGCACTACTGGTGGGCGTTACATTTCTTATTTATGTTTCGTTTTGAATTTGGCACAAAAACTTTTGACATCATGAATGTTATAATTCTCTTTTCTATATCGTTAACATTAAATTCGATTTGTTTATAAACAAATATTCACAAAAATAGTAATGTCTAAAAATTGAGAGATTGTATTTCAGGCTGAACTACTACCAGATACAAGGAAGTATCTTATTCACAGTAAAGTTTAATATGAACGACACCTGACGGGCAGTTGGGCCCAACTGACAGGTCAAAGGCCACAAGAACTCAGGTCTAACAGATTTTATCCTAGAATTAGTGAGCAGAATGGGGGGGGGGAGACTCGGCCATCAGCACCATTCACCACGAAGATTTTGTCTGATTCTTTAAATCGAATTTATAACGAGACCAATACTGAAGTACAGAACGTAGTCAGTAACATTTTCTGTCATATTTATAACTAAAATACCAAACGTAGTCACTAACAGTTTCTGTCATACGTATAACTAAAATACCAAACGTGGTTTCTGTCATTTTTATAACTAAAATGCAAAACGTGGTCAGTAACAGTTTCTGTCATTTTTATAACTAAAATGCGAAACGTGGTCAGTAACAGTCTCTCCTGGCCATTTGACTCTTCTATTCACAGCTCGGCAAACTAATCGCTAGGAGGCGACATCCGGCTCATTAAATTTAACATACAATAAGCAGCTTCCTGTTCAATCCTACGTAACACATCAATTAAATTCAGGATTACTGAAAACAAATCCCAGCTAGGGTATAGTTACAGTACGTCATAAAAGTCCACAAATAACTGTTACCACATTCATAATAATCGAGCTTTAAAAATAGCCAGTGGAACGAAAATGGATCTTGTATTTATAAAGGGATTTAAACACGTGACTAAATACACACAGCAGGTTTGAAACCTTTAACTGGTTGCAACTGGGTATTGAATGAAAATAGAACAACTCCTCTGCTTCCAAACCGAGGACTCTTCAGATCCTCAGAACAGAACCCGAAGAGTTGCTCCCTCTTCGTTGAGCACCCACTTACTATCAAAGTTTTCAAATATTTTGTTATACTGCCTGAAATTACGTAACCGAAAACACGTTTTATATGACAGCAGTTATCCAAAATGTGACGAATATAGACACACGTGTTAAATATTTCTTCTAAAAGGTATTTCAGGCTCTTAAGAAAAACAGCACATTTTTATAATCGTTTTTACCTTTTATCAAATTTAAAAACTCGTGTAACCAATTTAAACGTTTGAAAGTTGTCGAAGATTAAATGAAAACTTAATAAAGAAAACAGAAAACACAATTGTTACTGACAAGTAATTCTGTCATGAAATTCAACGTCTTTCTTAAAACTAAGTTTCACAAGTTTATGAAAGTTGGTCAGTTGGCTAAAAAATCGTAAAAGGCATGGTCAGCAGTGCAGAAAATAAAGTGACTGGAAAGTGGAGAACCAAGTTAACTATTTATATGAAGTCATGCAATCATGTATATAAATCCAGGACTCACCTTGTTCGTAAACCGGATTAGGAATCCGTTGTTGCTGTCCTAGAGGGAATTAACAAAATTAGAACTTAACCAATTAAGACATAACTTACTAATTATTAAAACTCAACGAACTAAAAAATAAACTTACTTATTATTGCAATTGAACGAATTAAGACATAAACTTACTGATTAATAGAACTCAAGTAATTAAAAAATAACGTTAATAATTATTATAACTTGACCAATTGAAAATAAACTTATCTATAATTAGAATTGAACCAATTAATAATTAATTAATTTATTTCTGATACAAAAAAATTGAAGGAAATCGGGAGAGAGTTTCCTCAAGGTTTAAGGCTTACCTTATGCCCATACTGTCATGCAGATAAACATGGGCTAAATGTGTATTTTGTATTTATTACACAGTTAAAATAGAGTAACAGCTGAGTTATATATATATATATCATGTCTGTACTAAAACAGTTGGGTTGTGAAATAAATTTGAAACCAGCTTGGTAAGCATATGAGAGCCAAGGGCTGGCTTTTGAAGTTTTTTTATTAACAGTTTTAGTTTAGTTTAGAGGATGGAACAGCTCAACTCGACCAATAAAGTCCCAGTAAGTTACGTTACGTGTTGAAAAAATGATTTAGTCAACGCTACATTACAGTTATACAGATTAGATTTAATAGCGTTTACCCCTTCATCATACCCTCTCTGATTTTAGCTGTACGAAGAACAAACTTAACAAACTTTGTGATGTCACTACCGTTTGAACAATTTTCTAATTTCGTAAGGACGTGCATTTAGTACTGTGTCTATCTTTTTAATAATTATTGTGTGACACATAATATGTCAGGATATTATTGTTTGCTTGTTTGTAATTAAGCACAAAGCTACACAATGGGCTATCCGTGCTCTGCCCACCACGGGTATCAAAACCCAGTTTCTACTGTTGTAAGTCCATAGACATAACATTGTACCACTGGGGGATGATGTGACTGAATTTTGTAAAACAATAGTTGGGATGTTTTAATGAAAGTTAATTCAACGTTTTACATTTATTACTTGTCAGATTACTGAATATGGTTCAATAAAATTAGTAAAATATCTCTCTGGAACCGCGAGTAATGAGTACACAGTGAATGTGTGTCGACTTCCTTAGCATTACTTAATGGAAACAGTTTTAGTGTTGAGTGGTGTAGTGTCAGTTAATGGAAACAGTTTTATTGTTGATTAGTATATGGTTACTTAATGGAAACAGTTTTACTGTTGATTGGTGTGGTGTTAGTTAATGGAAACAGTTTTAGTGTTGACTGGTGTAGTGTTAGTTAATGGAAACAGTTTTAGTGTTGAGTGGTGTAGTGTTAGTTAATGGAAACAGTTTTAGTGTTGATTGGTGTAGTGTTAGTTAATGGAAACAGTTTTATAGTTGAGTGGTAGAGGGTTAGTTAATGCAAACAGTTTTATAGTTGACTGGTAGAGGGTTAGTTAATGCAAACAGTTTTATAGTTGACTGGTAGAGGGTTAGTTAATGCAAACAGTTTTACAGTTGACTGGTAGAGGGTTAGTTAATGCAAACAGTTTTATAGTTGACTGGTAGAGGGTTAGTTAATGCAAACAGTTTTATAGTTGACTGGTAGAGGGTTAGTTAATGCAAACAGTTTTACAGTTGACTGGTAGAGGGTTAGTTAATGCAAACAGTTTTATAGTTGACTGGTAGAGGGTTAGTTAATGGAAACAGTTTTACAGTTGACTGGTAGAGGGTTAGTTAATGCAAACAGTTTTACAGTTGACTGGTAGAGGGTTAGTTAAGGCAAACAGTTTTACAGTTGACTGGCTGACCAAAACTGGGATCTTACTCGGTGGTAACTTTGATTTCAACATATCCAGCGCTACAATATTGATTATCATCACCCAACAGGAACAGTCGAGAAGACTATCAGAATCCCTAACGAACGCTACAGCACAGATACACTGGTTTTCCAGTTTCCGGCGATCTGGATACGCTCTTTTCAATTCCCGTGATATGTTTTGTTGAAACTTCTTCATATCGAATAACTATCAGAGAAAGAAATATTCATATTTAACTCTTTCTGAAATTGAGTTGATTTAAAAGACCAAAAAAATGATTAAATTATAAAACGAACAGTAAGCTGAAAAACGAACTTCCGTTTTAGTTAATGTGATTGTCTGGTATTTCTATCTAACACGTTTTTCGTGTTCCCCCAGACGTTTCGTTGAAACGTCCATGATTCAACCACCAAACAGTTAAAAAAACGTGAAATAAATCCCTATTTTGAAACGCTTCGCAAAAAAACTAATAAAATGTTTTTTTTTAAGATTACCGATTTTCAAAATTAAGAAATTTAAAATACGAAAATAAAACTTTAAATAAAAGTTTAATTATTCGCACGTTTCTAAAGAAAGTCACACTGAGCTGTGTCTTCTGCGAAAAATCGAACCCTGTTTGTTTGTTTTAACGTTGGTAGTCTGTAAACGTTTTGTTACGATTTAAATATGATCTTCTTTGCTGAATACAGAGAGCAGAAATATATACCAAAAGTATATCTTAAGTGTAACATTCACTTATTTATCTTCGAAATTGTCCATCTGTTTCTAAGAACAGTTTGAAACGATATTCTACAAAAACACAAGGTGATACACCATTTAATATCAAATAAACAAATATTATCTTCTAACATCTGCAGAATCGACATCTCAACATAATTACCTTAACTGCTTTATCATGTTCCAATAGGCCGTTATTTCGAATGACTTCCGAAGCCACGCTGTTCTCTTCATTGTCGATTTCCTTGACAAACACGTTACTTTTACTAGCTCGTTTGATTATTATATTTCCAGAATCATCCATCTTGACTTTTACACCCTTTAAAAGTCAGAAGAGAAACGTTAGAAAGAAATCGATGATTTAAAACAGTTGTTTGTCATTACAGGAACATGGTATTTTCTTCTCAAATTCAAAATGGTTTCCATTATAACACACAAGTTTCACGAAATTAAGTAACAATAGAGCTCATATTTTCAATAGTTTCGGTGTTCAACTTCAACGAGCTTGAATATGCAGCCAAAAGCTCGAGTTTAGAAAACATGTTTCACCAGTTGGGTGTGTGTATAATGTTTTCAAAACGTGTTCAGTCTGCTGCTATTAGGGTGTATATTTATTGTAAGGGGTTGTTTTTAAAACGTGTTCAGTCTGCTGCTATTCGGGTGTATATTTATTGTAAGGGGTTGTTTTCAAAACATGTTTAATCTGCTGCTATTAGGGTGTATATTTATTGTAAGGGGTTGTTTTTAAAACGTGTTCAGTCTGCTGCTATTCGGGTGTATATTTATTGTAAGGGGTTGTTTTCAAAACATGTTTAATCTGCTGCTATTCGGGTGTATATTTATTGTAAGGGGTTGTTTTTAAAACATGTTTAGTCTGCTGCTATTCGGGTGTATATTTATTGTAAGGGGTTGTTTTCAAAACATGTTTAGTCTGCTGCTATTCGGGTGTATATTTATTGTAAGGGGTTGTTTTCAAAACATGTTTAGTCTGCTGCTATTCGGGTGTATATTTATTGTAAGGGGTTGTTTTTAAAACGTCTTCAGTCTGCTGCTATTCGGGTGTATATTTATTGTAAGGGGTTGTTTTAAAACGTGTTTAGTCTGCTGCTATTCGGGTGTATATTTATTGTAAGGAGTTGTTTTTAAAACGTGTTCAGTCTGCTGCTATTCGGGTGTATATTTATTGCAAGGGGTTGTTTTCAAAACATGTTTAGTCTGCTGCTATTCTGGTGTATATTTATTGTAAGGGATTGTTTTAAAACATGTTTAGTCTGCTGCTATTCGGGTGCATATTTATTGTAAGGGGTTGTTTTCAAAACATGTTTAGTCTGCTGCTATTCGGGTGTATATTTATTGCAAGGGGTTGTTTTCAAAACATGTTTAGTCTGCTGCTATTCGGGTGTATATTTATTGTAAGGGGTTGTTTTCAAAACATGTTTAGTCTGCTGCTATTCGGGTGTATATTTATTGCAAGGGGTTGTTTTCAAAACATGTTTAGTCTGCTGCTATTCTGGTGTATATTTATTGTAAAGGGTTGTTTTCAAAACATGTTTAGTCTGCTGCTATTCGGGTGTATATTTATTGTAAGGGGTTGTTTTCAAAACGTGTTTAGTCTGCTGCTATTCGGGTGTATATTTATTGCAAGGGGTTGTTTTTAAAACGTGTTTAGTCTGCTGCTATTCGGGTGTATATTTATTGTAAGGGGTTGTTTTCAAAACATGTTTAGTCTGCTGCTATTCGGGTGTATATTTATTGTAAGAGATTGTTTTTAAAACATATCTAGGGTATTGATATTAAAATGAATGTTTAATATACCCGGTGACCATAAAGAAAACCACATATTTAAAATGAAACATTCTTACCCTAGGGAAAACAAATTTCACCAGAGACATATTAATAATCGTGAGTTTCATTCAGAAAGTTTGTGCGTTACAGTAGCGAGTTTACTCTTAGGAACCTAACTATTTTAACAAATGTTCTGTTATAGTAGTGGAGTAATCCTTCATCCGTAACGAATTAAGTTTTAAATGAATAAAACACAAGATGTTTTTGATAATATGATGCTCCGAGTTCTACAAATAATCCAATATCGTGTTTACATCTGCTATCAATAAACCATTTTATAAAAGTTATATTAATAGTTATTCAATCAGTATTCAGATATTTACCACAGTTTATACAGAATTACTTGAATCTGTACAGTTAAGGTGATTTCGATACTATTTGCTATTAACGTTTGCTAACTCGTCACTGCCGTAATTTTCTATAAGAAGGCCGTTCACCGATAGGGCTAGCTGTTAGTAGAAGTCGCGTCCCTACATGGACATCGCGAACTGTACTAGTGAGCAACGTGGTGCACATCGCCACAAGGGTGTTCGGTTCGCCCACTGCACCTCTATACCAAAGGTTAATCATCCCTTTCCAGAGAGGAGGAGTCTGATAGGACCATCGTCAATACCACAATGATGTCATCACCTGTGTTCGTGATCAAACATTTCCTTTCTGGTCAAACTTTACAAGGGTCACTGCCCTGAGAAACCAGCAGAAGAAAGGAACAACACGGGTCAGTGAAATCGGCAGAATCGAAGAAAATCTGAAACCTTTTTACACCAGAATAACACGAAAACACAAGAAGTCTTGAAAAAGTAACACAGAGAGAAGGAATACACTTCAACTAAGATTTTCTTTATCTGAAGATTTATGTTTGTCTTTCTCAAAACGTATGGTACGGGTATTATAACTTTGATTAGGCTAAAGTACAGAATAACGTTTCGACCTCCTTAGGTCATTTTCAGGTTAACAGAAATTTAAAGTCCTAATAACCACACTAGTTTTCTTGAGAATACATTTTTACTCTAAGTGGGTTTCTCACCATCACGAACTTTCTGTTTGTCGTTAATTAAAAGCTACAAAGCTAGCTGTTTACTCACCCAGACAGTTTTCTAGACATTAATATCTCCAATATGATCCAGGTTTCCTGAAGCCTACAGATACGTATTGCTTACAAAAAAATTATTTATGGTTAAAGCTGCAGATAGGGATAAAACTGTTGAGTTACTTTTTTTATTTGAAATGTCAATACATTATTATTAGTCAACCGGAAGTTATATCCGGAACATCATGAGATGTGACAAACACCTCGCGGAGAAAGTGCAATATGACGAGTTTAATGTATGTTGGAGCTCGTGAGAAAAGGAAGTCGGTTTCACACTTTTAACCTATAATTATCATAACTGTAATAACTGAAAACATAACACTAAAAGTAGACGAAGAGAATCTTCTAACTCGTGGCGTCACTAAAATCCTTTCGTCTAACAATGTTAATGTCAGAGATAAACATAGCCGTAGTACCCATACATCGCACGCCTAGCAGACTCCTTTCCTGTAACCAGGGGGCGGGTATGGCGATAAAGATTCCTGTGTGTGTAGTAAGGGGGTCATAAAAAATCAACTATCAGTGACTAACTCCAGAATACCGCAGTTAATAAGTTATACTCTTTATTTCTTTGTATATACACACAGACGTATATACATATATATATATATAAATTAATAGCTTTAGTACTATAAGATACAATTATTGCTATAAAGTACTGATTTTATAGCCTATTTGAAAACATGTACAATGAGACTAAAAAAAACTTTTTTCGATTTTTATGTCTTTATCATTATATATATATACTCTTCAAAAAAAGAAACGCAAAAGAGATATTTTTTTTATTTTAAAGAGAAATATATGTAATAATGTTACAAGCTCAGAGTATGTGATGTTACACGTGTTAAGGGACTGATTGTCAGACCAAATTAACAATAAAAGTTGTGCACTTTGAAAACGGAGGAAAACAACGGATTTTTCGCCAAAACACATTCGTATCCAATAAATTTGTTTGAGAGATCTGCATGTTCTGCAAGCGCAACATGTGCAAAATCCCTATAAAAGTGACGGGTTCTCGGTTTCCATAGCTCAGTATTAAGCCACCGACACGCAATACAGTTACGCCAAGCCTAACTGAAACACAACGCAACAACGCCATTGGTTGTTGGAAGCAGGCGAATCTTAATCAGATGTTACCAGAGCTGTGAATGTCCACCCAAGCACCATCACAAGGGTATGGAATCGTCACCAACAACATGGATCAACTCGTGACCGTCCACGATCTGGCAGATCTCGTGTGACCACGGCTGCACAAGATCGCTATATCCGGTTACGTCCCCTTCGTGATAGGACCACCACTGCGACTTCTACTGCCTCAACCATACCAGGGCTGCGTAGGATTTTCCATCAGACCGTACGCAACCGTCAACGAGATTCTTAGGCCCCATGTGCAACCCATCATGGTGAACGTCAACGACGTTTTTCAACATGACAACGCCCGTCTTCACACAGTCCGACTCACCACTGTCTTCTTGAGACACCACAACATCAACGTTCTTCCCTGGCCCTCCAGATCACCAGATTAAAACCCCATCGAACATCTTTGGGACGAGTTGGATCGACGTCTGCGACGGCGACAACCTCAACCGCAGACTCTACCTCAGTTTGCAGTAGCTTTGCAGGCTGAGTGGACAGCCATTCCACAGGATGTTATTCGTCATCTCATCGCTTCCATGGGCAAGAGATGCCAAGTAATTATTGATGCTGATGCTCACGGGGGGCATACTCGTTATTGACGTTGAGTGACGTTTAACTTCAACTTGTGAGCGTGGACTTCGCTTTTGCAGACTTTGGATGCTCAGCAGTGAATGGCAAAGTTTCACACATGTCATACAGAACTACCCAAAATAAACTTGTTAACAATTTGTCTGACATTTTGCCTTTTGCCTTTCTTTTTTTGGAGAGCATATATACGTAAAACTCTCTAACTTATTCATATTTGTAATTAAGAGAAATCTACTGTATATCAAAACATCACTAAATTCTTATTCAAAACTAGCAAAAATATTTGAGCAAACGGTTACACAAGCCCAAAATAAAGATAATAATATTTCAAAAGATTAGAAAAAACAAAAACAAAAAAGAATTTAATTTTTCTACTCACGTGTCCTATGTTACGTTTCATCTCTTCTGTTTTCGGATCTCTCATTGGATTATCAAAACCACAGAGTCCGATTCTAATTGGTGGAGAAGATTATACACTTAGAATTAATTCTGAAATAATGAGTTCGTTCATTTTTTAAGAGGTGTAATCTGAAAGTGATAAAACAGTTGATGAGAATAAACACACTACGAAATAAACAAACATATAGATTTCTTTGTTTTGTTTCGAGTATTCGTATAAAGACCCACAAAGGTTAACAGTTCTAGTCAACCCTAATTTGGAATTTATAAATTAGAGACGATTTAGAACAACGAATCTTTATGGATAAACGTTATTTCTCCAGTTCGTGACAATATTTTCACGATAAAACTTTAAAAATTGTCCCAAACTTCATGTCACTTGTGCTTTTCGATTTTTTTCGGGTCAGAGCAAGTTTCATTTCCTCTAACTTTCCTCCACTCGGCATGAAATACATTAAGTAACGAGGTATTATAAAATTTATGTCACAAGAACTGCTTTGTGAAACCAAAATTAAACCTATCAATTCTGTCTGAGAAACAAAACAAACGGCTCGAGCTTGAAAATCTCTGCTGTACTACATAGCCGACTAGTTTTGAATTAAATAATGGAACTGACTGTTACTTTTGATTGTTCTTTACCGTGTGATGTACTTTGAATGAAAGATATCTACTAACTAACTTGTACTTTGTTTAAAATATCGATATATCGGTAAATGTCAGTGTATCGATAGAATATTTTAATATTTTTGCTATCAGGTAGTTTAACGAATAAACATTTGACAATTGTTTGTAAGTGGATGTGTTTTGGTCTATTTTGTAAGTTCTAATCTGATTGGTTAATAAAACACAAAATGTTGACATGTCGGTTAAAGTTTCACTGAAACTGACCTGTAGCCATCGAACCCATCATCAGATCCGTTTATTGTTAAAACTGGAGATCTGGCATAAGCTTTAGCAACTCTCCGGTTCCTTTCCATGCAAATAACCTTAGCCCAAATCTCGTCGTCAATCTGCTCCCATTTGTTCAGTATTTCCTGGATATGATCCTACATTCGGAGAAAAGTATGATACAAAATAAATGATTATAATAAGGTATAATATAGAAAAAATATTAATAAGATATAATATAGAGTAAATATTAATAAGATATAATATAAAATAAATATTAATAAGATATAATATAGAACAGAAGAAAGATTTAGTTCATGTACTGAATAAAAATTAACAATAAATGAAAACAAAATATTTCATATAATCTAGGTAATGTACACTGTAAAATAACCAGATGTAGTTTTTATATGTTGTAAAATAACCAGGAGATGTAGTTGTTATATACCGTAAAATAACCAGGAGATGTAGTTGTTATATGCTGTAAAATAACCAGGAGATGTAGTTGTTATATACTGCAAAATAACCAGGAGATGTAGTTGTTATATGCTGTAAAATAACCAGGAGACGTAGTTGTTATATACTGTAAAATAACCAGGAGATGTAGTTGTTATATACTGTAAAATAACCAGATGTAGTTGTTATATACTGTAAAATAACCAGAAGATGTAGTTGTTATATACTGTAAAATAACCAGAAGATGTAGTTGTTATATACTGTAAAATAACCAGGAGATTTAGTTGTTATATACTGTAAAATAATCAGAAGATGTAGTTGTTATATGCTGTAAAATAATCAGAAGATGTAGTTGTTATATGTTGTAAAATAACCAGGAGATGTAGTTGTTATATGTTGTAAAATAACCAGGAGATGTAGTTGTTATATACTGTAAAATAACCAGGAGATGTAGTTGTTATATGCTGTAAAATAACCAGGAGATGTAGTTGTTATATACTGCAAAATAACCAGGAGATGTAGTTGTTATATGCTGTAAAATAACCAGGAGATGTAGTTGTTATATACTGCAAAATAACCAGAAGATGTAGTTGTTATATGCTGTAAAATAACCAGGAGATATAGTTGTTATATGCTGTAAAATAACCAGGAGATGTAGTTGTTATATACTGTAAAATAATCAGATCCAGTTGTTACATATTGTAAAATAACCAGGAGACCAACAGACAGTACTAGTAAATATGTATATATATGTCGTTACATTACAAGACTCAAACTGCCTTTATTGTTTTTGAGTTCAGCACAGGTAAAGAGTAATCAAACGTAATTTCACCAGTACCTGGTTTGGCTGTATAAAGAACACACGTAAAAACAACGATAAGGGTTAGTGTTCCAAACCAGATTTTCAATCCAGCCTACTGACACAAGACTGACAATTGGCAAGACCTCGACTTCGGCCCATTCGGTTTCTTTACAGATAAACACTGAAACACCAAGCTTCACCTGTTAGCCAATCGTCTCTCCATGTTGCAAGAAAACAGCCTCCTCACCAGAGGTCGTGATCGGATCACGTGCTAATAAGTGACTAGACTAATTCTTTCCGGGACATCAACAAGTCAAAGCTGACTTGAACTAGTCATCATGAGATTCAACAGGTTTGATTTCAGGTTTAAAAAAAACAAAAAAAAACGGCTTTTAACTCCGTACGTGATCAATACAAACGCTTTTGAACCGTAAATTCTAATGTCAAAACATTACTTAGTGTTAAAATAAATGCTTGACCATTCTTGGCTATCATAATGTTTATGTCCCACATTCATTGAAAAGAATGAATTACTTGTTTCCTATAACGTTTTTATCTCAGCTACTTTAGGTGATTTCAGACACGCAGTTGTATTCAAGACTTTTAAACCATAAACACGGTTCAGGTGATTCCATGGTATACATTCACTCCTAGTCCCAGACAATCCTGACAGGTTTAACTGAACTCACGATCCCAGACTATTCTAAGGGTGATTTCTTATCACTTCACGAACGCACGCCATTCTAAAATAGTTGGTTCGTATTATTTCACGTTCACACACCACAATAAAATGTTTACCCCTATTATTATCTGATGATCCCAAATCAAACCAAAAAAAAATAATTTTTCTTGTTATCCCACGATCCCAAGCCATACCAAAAAGTTTATTTTTCTTATTATCCCAAACCACACCAAAAGTTTTATTTTTCTTATTATCCTAAACCACACCAAAAGGTTTATTTTTCTTATTATCCTAAACTACACCAAAAGGTTTATTTTTCTTATTATCCTAAACCACACCAAAAGGTTTATTTTTCTTATTATCCTAAACCACACCAAAAGGTTTGTTATTTTTATTATCCCAAACCACACCAAAAGGTTTGTTATTTTTATTATCCCAAACCACACCATAAGGCTTATTTTTTTATTATTCCATGAATCCAAACCATACTAAAAGGTCTGTTTAGTATCCCACAATCACAAACCATACTACAGTGTCTTTTCTTTAACTTTTGCACACTTAATGTGTTAATAATTTCCTTTCTTCACTGTTCACTCTTCTGTTCAGCTGAGTGTCGAGTTTGTTTGTTTACTCGTCTCATTGCACACGTACTTCGAGCAGATGCACAAAAGTACTGAGGTCTCTTGAGCTGTTCCAATTGTTTCGCTTTGGTGCTATCCAACCTTCCAGTTTCTTTACTACAAAATAAATGCTGTCCTGTTTGTTCTTGAAAAGCTAATAGGAAACATTTAGTTGTTTGTTTTTAACTTTTTGTTACCGTTGTTGCTTTAGTGACAATGCGTTATTTTTTCCTGTCAGTATTAGGGTTATAATAATACTAGAAAAAAATACGGAAATACTTCGTTTTAGTTGAGCGTTTTTGAAAAAGATATAAAGCGAAATGTTGAGTATTCAATAAAGATATTATAAAGTCGTTTATATCTAGTACTAAGATGTTTTAATGCACTACACGAATTACACTTTAAGGTTCCCAGCTTTCCAAAGTAAAAAAGTAAAACATTGATTTTCTATGCGAAAAGACAGCTTGAAACAGTTTCCACAGACAGAATGTGTTTAATGTTTATCTTGTTAACAATGACGATACGTATCGAAGGTGTTCTGAAGGTGTCAGATTAACAGGAATATGAATGAGTTTTTCCGTTGCTGGGCAGATATTCAAATCGCATTTTCTGCAGCTGCCTAATGATATATTAAGTTAAAAAAACGTAGCAGAAAGAAAGAGGGAACACCACTTGTCTTTGTCACGTGATTCCCCAAGCAGAATTTAAAGGAATCGCGAATAATGACAAACTCACATATAGGTAGTATAGTTTGCTTGTTTGTTTTGGAATTTCGCACAAAGCTACTCGAGGGCTATCTGTGCTAGCCGTCCCTAATTTAGCAGTGTAAGACTAGAGAGAAGGCAGCTAGTCATCACCACCCACCGCCAACTATTGGGCTGCTCTTTTACCAACGAATAGTGGGATTGACCGTCACATTATACACCCCCACGGCTGGGAGGGTAAGCATATTTAGCGCGACGCGGGCGCGAACCCGGGACCCTCGGATTACGAGTGCACGCCTTAACGCGCTCGGCCATAGGTAGTATAGAGAAAGCGAGATGGTTTGACATAGAGTGGCCCGGTGGTTAGGGCGCTCGGATTCCATCACTGAGCATGCTCGCTCTTTCAGTCGTGAACGACGTTATAACGTAATGATCAATCCTACTGCTCGTTTATAAAGAGTAGTCCACAGCTAGGGGCGGGTGGTGTTAATCAGCTGACTTCCCTCTAGTCTGCTGCTGTCAAATTAGGAAAGACTAGTACAGTTGGCCCTCCCGTAGCTTTGTGCGAAATTCAACGAACAAATAAGATATTCTAATATTTTTTATCATTTGTTATCGGAACAAAACAAATACATCTAAAAACTGGGACGTGTGGGTAACCCTTGGCAAAATCCGCCAGTTGATAAATCTGTCAAAAACAATTTTGGCTTGGAAGCACATGTTTCAACCAGGACTTGTAACAGGGGTTGTAAACGTAATAGTTTCGGTTCACTACTGTCACTAATAGTCGTGTTAACAGGCAACAAAATCCAAACTTAATTGTGCGTATTTACCACTGCGAGTAATTTTCGATCTATGCGGTTACGGTTGAAAATAACAGAAGGTGCCAGTTATAAGAAGAAAATATTTGGGCCTAACATCCTAACTGTTTCACGTAATTGGTCTACTTAATTCTGAAATAACAATCACAGAAGAAAAGAAAAAAAAGGGGGGGTAGGACGAACAAATAATTTAAATAACTGGTTTACTACCGACTATTTCACAGATATAATTGTTATATTATATGGCATGATTCTTATTAACACATTGTTTTTTCTTTGTATTGTTTCTTTGTTTGTTTTTGAATTTCGCGCAAATCTACACGAGGGCGATCTGCGCTAGCCATCACTAATTTAGCAGTGTAAGACTAGAGGGAAGGCAACTAGTCATCACCACCCACCGCCAACTTTTAAAGTACTCTTTTAAGAACGAATAGTGGGATTGACCGTAACTTTACAACGCCCCCACGGCTGAAAGGGCGAGCATGTTTGGTATGACAGGAATTCGAACCCGCGACCCTCCAATTACGAGTCGAGTGCCTTAGCCACCTGGCCATGCCGGGCCTTTTTCATATTGAAATAGGTAAAAGACTTCAAGACATTATTTTTACCATTTCCATTTACCATGATTATTTCAAAATTTAATAAATATAATAATAATAATAATATAGAGATGTTTAGACATATAATGAGTTTTAAATGAGCTAGAAAAATTAATAATTTAACAAATTTTCGTGGAATAAAAAAATACATAATGATGTCCAAGCGTATCTGTTCACAGACAGAAAGAAGTTTGTTTTTGAACTCAATTTTTAATCGTATCAAACAACTGTAGACTGTTTTTAGTTTTACACACATCTCCGGATGTGGCTGACTTTTAAGAATCCAGATGTTTCTGTATATTTTCTTTTTACATGGGACTAGATTTCAAACCTCACAGGAATCACTAATCTAAATACATGGGACTAGATCTCAAACCTCTCAGGAATCACTAATCTAAATACATGGGACTAGATCTCAAACCTCACAGGAATCACTAATCTAAATACATGGGACTAGATCTCAAACCTCTCAGGAATCAATAATCTAAATACATGGGACTAGATCTCAAACCTCTCAGGAATCAATATTCTAAATACATGGGACTAGATCTCAAACCTCTCAGGAATCACTAATCTAAATAGATGGGACTAGATCTCAAACCTCACAAGAACCATCAATTTAAATACATGGGACTCGGTCTCAAACTTCACAAGAATCACTGATTTGAATATATTTGGACTAGATCGCAAATCTCACAAGAATCACGAGGCCGGCCTACTCTCAACTAGGAGAACCACCAACGCCCCCTCACGGTTTCGCTTCAGAAGTACACTTTCCTCCAGGTTCCATATAAAATGTTTGATCTAATATAACAACATGCATGGATTTCCTACTTTCGCAAGTTACAATCGAAGGACGCTAGACCTTAAGACTAGACGACCTTCGGCATGGCCACGTGCATTTGTTTACAACGACAAGGCGATTTTTTTATATCTTGACCTAATTCCATATAAAATAGTATCTAACATTTAACACACATAACTAATAATTTTAGCCTCAATCCTACCCTGTAATTCTAGAGACAAAATGAGACGCTTCAGTAGAACTTAACAGCTCCCTCTATAAATTTTTTTCAAATTATCAATCCTCAGGCGAATAACTTGATTCATTGAACTTCTTTGTCATGTAAAAGGCTTTTTTTGGGCCTTTCAAACACAGCTTGCTAGTATATTTTCTAAATAATCATATGACTAAGCCTAAAAACACGAGTAAAAGTAGTAACTAAGCAAAACCTACTAGGAAAAAGTCTCAAATTGCAGTCTTGCAACCAGATATTTTCATTATCTTTAAATAATTTGTGTTATACTGAAAGTGTTACAGAGTGTGTTGTGTAGGAAGTCAGTCTAAGTGTTAAAAAAGTGCAACAACACTATTCCAGTTTTGATTGTGGAGTTATAATAAGTGCACCGAATATATTGTTCAAACAAAATATAGAGCATTGGATTAATAGTGCTTATTTAAGCTTTTGTTTTGTAACACCGTATTTACGCAGAGATTGGGCTTTGCAGTTGAGTGAGGACTTGATGAGAACTTGCAATTAACAAATGCTGCTCCCTGGTAGCTCACTAAAAACTAAGGGATTTGTAATACTAAAATTTGGGATTTGATCTCTGCGGCTTTTAAGCACACACTTACACAATAGGTTGTGCCTACCGTGGGGATCGATCCTGAAATTTAAGTTTTAATAAAGCCCTCAGAGTCTGCTACTGATTTACGTGGGGGGGGAGGTGGTCTCGCTTAAATCTGAAAAAAACAAAACAGCTGGTTAGTGGTAAAACCAATCAGCATGTTGGTATCTTCGAATGAGATAGCAGAGAATAGGCGCCCATCTACACTTAGCCTTAGGGATGGGCGTGGTATGAGTTGGCGAATACTGAACATAACCTATAACGCCAAGAGATAGAAATACTGATATAAATAAAACCTAACTGAAACAGGCAGAGGTAGAGAAAGTAAAATGTAACAAAATTATTTATCTACGTACGCTACACAAAGCTGACCCATTTACTACACGGGTTCATTCGTTGTTTGTGGTGAAAGACAGGTTCACCAATATGACCGGTTTGAAATGTTTGTGAGATATTCTTAAACGTCTGTTAGGTCAGCCTTGTTCAGGTGTAAGGAAAAATAAAACTATCAACTTCAAGTGAAAGGTTCAGTTGTAAGGAAAAACAAAACTAATTTCAACTGTATCCATGTTTCATATAAATAGAGATAATGCCATCAGCTTCATAATTACAAAGGTACATTCAGTTTCGCCTACAATCTGCGCATGTGAAGTTAGTTAAGAAGCTATACAGGCAGTTCCAATGTCAATAATTACCAAATTTTAGACTGATTATTTCAGTTAGTGTAACATACAATGAATCATTATTTAGTTGTTGGTTTGAAAGCGAAATATACTTTACTTTGAATATTTCATCCACAACTAAAATCTTAACCCTATATTATATCGAAGGGTTCGAACATCTTTTAAGTATCCATTCACAAGGTGACCTTTTTTTTGAAAGCATCACAGATGCAGGTCACAGTTCATCTGTTAAGAGAGATGACTAACGGAATGTCTTGCGACATATCAGTAGTTATTCAAGCTAAAATTAAAGCTATATTATGTTCCTGCATTTATCCCAGATTCCCGAACTTAACTACATAACCAACGAGTTTTGTCAGGATAATATATTCCAGTATATCAATGGTAATCCTTTGACATCAGCCCCCACCCCTAGGATCACATGATTAGTTAATTTTGTCAGGACAGTGTAATCATTTTACACTCTTACCTGGATTACAGTGTTTATTTATTCGTTATAAATGTGTTCTTAAAAAGTTTTAAAACAATATTAATAACAAACTTCCACGGTGTTGTGTTTTCTTTGTTAGTGTCTTCACTGTTTACATGGCAACTCTATTTAATAGTAGTTTTCATTCTCAGTAAACATACCTTAAACATGAACTTCATACACATATATAACTTGATTTAGTTGAATGTTTTCATTTGCTTTCAAAATACTCAAGACACAGCCTCTGTAGCTTATGCCCGAGAGTTGTTATTAAACTATTAAAATGTTTTGTGTTATTGAGATATAGCTTTGCTCTCTTCCTTCGCCCCCCAGTGGCTCAGCGGTATGTCTGCGGACTTACACGCTAAAATCCGGGTTTCGATACCCGTGGTGGGCAGAGCACAGATAGCCCATTGTGTAGCTTTGTGCTTAATTCAAAACAACAACAACAACAACTCTCTTCGTTCATCGATATGCAACTTTTGTGACAATGGTTTAATTAAAGGCGTCATCATTGTGGGCTAAAGTAAATGCACGTGTCGTTATTTACTAAATAAGTTTGATGCACCAATTAGAATTAATGTGAATTCGCGGAATTCGTGCATCTGACACATGAATGCATTTTGTTTTTATCCATGTTGCTTCTGATGACATCAGTTTTTAAAAACAATCTACAATTCAGAAATACTGAGAAGCATCTGATATAGTAAATGATAAAACCAAACGTTTCCTTAAGAGTCCGAACGTACAAGAAAATATTCGACCTATAATTCTACTTTTTAGGCTTACCTGAGTAAAATCTAATTGCTTGAAGTAATACAGAATTATAATTATATTCAGAAAATTGTGTTTGTACTTCTTGTATTTAGTAATTTTGGTTTCTAGTTAAAAACTTAGTGCAGCAATGGCTTTCTCCTTGAAATTCTATTCATTTCTTTCATTATTTTATTAACTTATTTAAAAAATATTGACAGAAAGTCCTGAAACCGGAACTTTCCCAATGGATTAGAGTATATAATGTTCATTCTACTAATTAATAAATCTTTGTCGGGGCAGAAGAAATACATTCTCTTCTTAAAGGTTCAGAAATTATGAAGTTGTCAGATACCCGTTGAGGATTAATCCAAGCGAGAACTATTTTCTTGTGTATTTATTTCTCAGGTCTTTCACCTTCTTAACCCACTTACTTCCCTGTTAGTACGGGAAAGAACAGCGTTCTTTCTTCCCGTGATATCGAAACTCATATCTATAGAGTGGTACTGCATATTGTTAGATCATCCATTGATAGCATTTGACATTAGGGGACACTGAGCCTATTATAAGGAAAGGTACAGTTAAAGAGTTTGTGTATTATGCTTGGTTTTTAATTAAAGCGTAACAGAAATAACCGAGATGGACTGGTCTACATGTGACTCACGTACACGTAAGTAGCTGCGTAAACAAGTGTGAGAACCGTTGTCTTAGCTTCACAGTTTCTTTATGAATTCTTGAAGTCATCCAATTGTTGATACAAGTTACCAGCTAATCCAATTGTTGCTATGAGTTATCAGTGAATATGTTGCTATGACTTATGATTGTTGCTATGAGTTATCAGTGAATATGTTGGTATGACTTATGATTGTTGCTATGAGTTATCAGTGAATATGTTGGTATGACTTATGATTGTTGCTATGAGTTATCAGTGAATATGTTGGTATGACTTATGATTGTTGCTATGAGTTATTGGGTTAGTGATTAAAAGTCCTGAATAGCACCGTTTTAAAATAAATTGAAATATATTACAAACGCACAGATAATCTGATGCAACTGATTCTCTTCCAAAGTAGTTGTATGACAAACATTTTGTTAGTCCTGATAAGACCACATCAGTACTTCTCGTTCGACAAGGTTAGGTCAATATGCTTCTTAATGTCAATTTATATTAATAAATATTTTCAAAAAACGTTCGCGTTTGTTTACTTAAATCAGTATTCCCATAGGTTTTCCAAATCCCACTAAGTGACGAATTGTAGGTTCGAATATTCTAACAATACCAGTAAACATCATTTTTGACTGCACCAACAATCGTTACGTCATAAAAATTAATCACTAAACACGCATAATAATTTTAAACTTTGTGGGCTCATCTGCCTGTTCCGATACATATCCTTATAACCTGATCAACAAGCCAGATGAATATTAAACTTTGTGTTCCGATACACATCCTTATAACCTGATCAACAAGCCAGATGAATACTAATATTATATAATCAGTTGTGCACTCAGGCATAGTATGGAACACAGTATTCAGTGAAAATACGATTCTTTAGAACTAATACCGATCACAGAGAAGCCAGGTTTTAAACTTAGTGAAATATTGTTTCAGAAGTCAAGGTACAACTAATTTTGTTCCTCGGCCGTCTCGTGATTGTTCTACACACGTTGTTAAAGAGAGAGCCTAGTAATGGCAAAGGGAAAACGCGATCTAACCCCTTGGGAATGGGGGGAGGGTCGTTTATTATCTTCAGTTCTACCTTTCGGTTTATAAGAGTCACGACGTGTCCCAGATTGAAACCTGCTCTGAGCCCAGTTAACCCATTTCCGCTTCCTAAGAATGAGTTGAGAATGCGAAAGTTATTGGGTCTCCAGGGTTTGGGTTCATATTTAACACACCGATATGAAGTGGTTTGATTGGAGAAAATGAGAGAACATAAATTAACAGCCCGAATCATAAGGAATGTAACACGTATTTTTAAATCAGGTATTGGTACATTTCAGGACTTTAGTTACACCTGGTGGTTCAATAAGCATTCCTCTGATTTTTTGTTCGTTGATTTTTTTTTCTGATTAAACTGATTTCGTCAGACGACTGTGATTCACGTGAAACGTTCTGATTCACATGAAACTTTCTCACAAACTTAGTTTCCGTATCGAGATTGAGGTCTTTAGAGACCTTGGAAGGTTAGGGTCATGTGACCCATTCCACGAACCGTGGTTTAGTTTGTTTTATTTTAAATTTCGGGCAAAGCTTCTCGAGGACTATCTACGCTAACCTTCCCTAATTGAGCAGTGTAAGACTAGAGGGAAGGTAGCTAGTCATCACCACCCACCGCCAGCTCTTGGGCTACTCTTTTACCAGCAAATAGTGGAATTGACCATCACATTATAACGTCCCAAGGGCTTAAAGGGCAAGCATGTTTGGTGTGACCGGGATTCGAACCCGTTACCGTGATTTAAGGCTGCTGATGGACATGGGCACGAGAGTTAGAGAACACTGCACTTACTCGGACCCCTTTAAGGGTAATGTCCATGTAGGTGCCATTCACTATCCTCTACACCATCCTTAATGTTGAAACGTCTTCTCCAAGTAAAATGCACTCTGTGTACTAAATTCGCGTGATCAGCTGCATAAGTGCAATACATTTTATATGAAACAAAGTTTAGCACATATTCCGTTTTGCTTAAACCCGAATCGAGTTTGTAAATAAACCACTTCCGTTTCTTTAGTTTAAACGCTTATTTTGTTCGTGTCTAAGGACTACTTAAACATGAACCACAGTGAACGTTTCTCAAGATCACAACAAATGTTGTCGAGGCTGTAGCGTTGTTTAGGTGACTCAGAACTAATGAACCTTGTTATTCACTTGTTATGTTATATTTAGCTACAAACGTTTAATCATGGGTCATTTTCTGAAAGTAGAGCACTATATTACGAACATCAGAAAGTGAATGTTTTCTGTAGTTTCCAACAGCTTCCAAAGTTGGTTAAGACGCCTCGAGGACACGAGGTTCCTCAAACAGAAAGCTCCACGCCCGTGGACGTGGCTCCTGGATATTACGTGAAGTCAAAACAGTAAGGATCAAAAGATGCGGGCCACCTACCTCTTTTTGCCTATGTGTTGATTATATTCTTATATCATGGACTAAATCGAAAGAATTCTATTTGCAGCTTTTATCCTAGGACAATATAATTGCGAGCATTAACCTACAGTGGACATTTCTAGTTCTGAGTGAGCTTAGTAGTGTATACCTGAGAGGTGATTTAGATTGGCTAATATTAATCAGTTTGGGGTCCAAGTTCAGATGGGTGGTTTTGGAAAACGTATTGAAACTCTAAATGAACTCGACTTATCAATCTACTGAAAATTTTAAAACAGAAATGTTTATATATCTTAACGTCGTGTGTGAAGACAGGCCCTTGAAACTTTAAATTTTTCAAACATATTACTTGTTGTTTTTCTACCTTCCCAAAAAGTTATTTTTTACCTATGACGCATAACGTTCATTGTATAGTTCCTCACACCCAATAGACTTTATGCACCATATTTTCGTAGGATGGAGAGCTGTGTTAATTAATATACACCAGCTGAGTCAGTTTCCACAGCTGTGACGAAGGTAGAAAACTCAATCTTGAACCTACCCTAGAGCGTAGGTATTCCAAAAACCCTCCCTGTTTACTTCTATACGTTAGGTAGTCCTACAGTAACAAATAGTACGAGCGAGATAACTTGTAGTTTTATAAAGAAAAGTTCTATTTTGTCTAGTACATAATTAAAATACTCCATATGGATTATAAAGTGTCTGTAAAATAATGAAGTTTTTAATAACTTCTTAGTTTTATTTAAAAAATAATAATTTCGAAAAAGACAACCCAAAACAATGTTGACAATTGTGAAACAATTCGTATCGTTGGAACAATAGCCCTTGACAAGGTACAAGGTACTCAATGATAGCAAAGTAACAATCGAAACTAAAAGAAACTTCTGAGGCATGAAATGAAAACAGTTTAAAATAAAATCAATATCCTTGGTGGGTTTTTTTGTGATTCTTATTCATTTATTATGTATTTCAAATGAATAGTTAGACGTTAAATAAAAAATTAGGTGTTGTTATGAAACTTATCTAATAAAAGAGTCAGATCGCGAATAGCGCAAACACGCGGTCCAAGTGAAATTTTATTTATTAATCAATACATAAAAAATGAAAAGAATTGGATAACAGAGCCTTCGGTGGTCACCTGAGAACTATTAAATATATTTCAATAAACAATGTGGGTGGGGGAGGGTAACAACCATTCGTTTAAATTAAACTATCAACTTCAATAGCTTGCGATGGTCACACAGAATATGGGGCATTTTATGATATCATATAGCCGTACATTGTATTCATTACCGACCGTACGTTTGAAATATTAAAATTAAGTGATAGGTGGCGCTAGTGTGGTAAGATTAGGTAGGACACAAGAATCAGTGATGTCGAGAAACCCACTTGTTGAGAATTTTATATGCAAAAACGGATCGTTTGGGTTGAGAAAATATTTTAAATAGAAGAGCGAACAACGTTTCGACCTTCTTCGGTCATCGAAGAAATATTTAAAATATTTTCTCAACCCAAACGAGCCGTTTTTGCATATAAAAGGACACAAGAATGTCGATAGGAAAGATTTTAAACCCGCTTTCACATCCAAACATATGATTAATTCAGCGTCCTTATTTCACTCTTCTCTAAGTGAATCAGAATAAGACGGGAAAATAATAGCGTCATTAATAATAATTCCAATAATAATAATAGTAACTATTTAAAGTTAAGGAAAAAGGGTAGTATAAAAGGTATCGTTTCTTCTCACAAAGTAGCAATTTTACAACTTCTAAGTGACTGTTCGTTATTTTGATCATTATGTGTTCTTATTGAAAAAACTATTATTAGTTCTATTTTTTGAATGTATCATCAGTACACAGTTGTCTGGACTTTAGAAAAGGGATCCATCAGTTGATGGGACTTCTATTACTTTAAAAATGTGTAATTCCCTTTAGAATTAGAAAAGATACTGCAGTGTGGTTTGTTTTAAAACTTGAGACTTGGTAATATTTGCATCAACCACACACCAAGTTTCAATAAGTTTCTACAGGAACCACACTGCAATGTCGACACTAATCCTTAATTTCTTTTAAAGATTTAAAGATTTTACTTTTTTCTAATAACAATTCTTTGCAATATAGAATTGGTATAAGAAACACTGGAGACAGTATTTGTTTGTTGGTTGAATTTCGAGCAAAGCTACACGAGGGCAACCTAAGCTACGGTCTCTAATTTAGAAGAGATAGACAAGAGGGTGGGTGGGCAACTAGTCAACACCACCTACCGCCAGCTCTTGAGCTAATATTTGTCAAAGAATAATGGGATTGACCGTAATATTATAACAACCCAGCTGCTGAATGGGCATGAATTTCTGGCGAGTTAATTCAAACTCGCTTCTTTTACAGACGACATGTGGAAAGTCCTAACCACCAGGCCATAACACGCCCTCTGAAGTCAGTAGAAGTAGTGTTTAAGGTTCATTTTATACTTAAATTAGAAACGAATTTCCGCCTTAGCTGTGACGTCACATACTAGAAGTTTAAAGAACTGCAATTTGATAACGCAAAATAATACAAGTTGTTTTTAAACACTATTAAGTAAATACGCTGATTACTAGCGTATGAATACCACCAGCAAAGGGCGTGTATCCAAAGAGCTTTGTGGGGGACGTCATGTTGACGAACGGGAGTTCACTTGCACCGCCCACACTCTATAAGGCCCACTCGTTGGCGCTGGTTTAGCAAGTTAAACCGTGATATTGGTTACAAATGTTCAACATGTAGTTACGGATTCTTGTTAGAAAAGCTGGGCGACAGACTCTCCCCCACCCCCACCACCAAAGAAAAAAGAGCCGAAGCGCTTACGAAACGTTAGATTTTCTCCACGATATAAACGACAACCAAATACCAAAACTTTCAGCAAAAGTGCTTGTACAAATAATTACTCGCTTTAGCAAACATTAAACACAAGTTGAATTATATCAAACACTATTGTACTAATGTCCTATTGTTTCATTATATACTTGTATTCACATGTCCTGTGCGATTTCCTTTGGATGCCACAATCAGTTATATGCATGCAACAAATTGAATCAAAATGTCGAACCATAAGTGATAAATATTTGGGAAATAAACCGTATAATTTATGTCTGAATTTATAAACACCACTCCCATATTCATTCTAATTATCAGGACATATACACAAGTCATCTCTAGGATGTCCTCAGGACGTATACGTCCTTAAATATATTTAAGCGTAATGATTCAACAAAATATGTTATATCCAATGGACGATAAATCATTAAACATTACAAAATTTGGACACTTTCACGACGGTACAAAACTCTGATTGCCTAAAAATTATATACGCTCCCATACGGTGATGTCCATTAACCCTTACGTGATAAAAGTGACTAATTCAACAGAAGTTAATTCGCCGAACTCAACCTGTTGCTCAAATACAATACAAATCATTTGAGTTTTGTATTGTAAAACTTGTTACCAATACGTGGTAAGAAATGAGTTGAAATATTCCTGTTAGCAAATCGAGATTTCTGTAAAGAAAGACAGAGAAAAACGTGTGAAATAAAACCGTCGTTTTTCGCAATCGGTTACGCCTGACGCCTGCAAACTGGTAAATATCAAACTTGTTCTTTGCCTCTCACAGTTGCTAGCACAAACTTATCTTTGGCCTAAATCCTGATTAAAATATAAAGGTTTCTTTGTGCTACGCTAGCATGACATAATAAACACGTTTGGGTTTTGTATTTCATGTACACGGGCCATGGTAACCCCCTCCAAAACAAAGACAACGAAGCAGTACTAAATTTGTCTATCTTTATTATCTTTGTACCTGTCTGTTTCTCTAGTTATCTTTATTTATTTGCCTTTCTATCTCACTTTCTCTAGTAATCTTTGTCTTTCTATTTGTCTGTTTCTCGAGTTATCTTTATTTGTCTTTCTATCTTCACTTTCTCTTGTAATCTTTGTCTTTCTATTTGTCTGTTTCTCGAGTTATCTTTATTTGTCTTTCTATCTTCACTTTCTTTAGTCATCTTTATTTGTCTTTCTGTCTGTTTTTCTATCTATCTTAAATCGTTATTCTCCCTTTTTTTCTGAAACTAACTTTCCTGTTTGTCTATCTTTCTATCTATTTGCATAAGTGTATTTTCCAGTGCAAGTTTCCCAGATAAAATTCTGAATTCTGTCACTTTACAATGATGTGCTTATTTTAAAGGGAAATGAGGAGTAGTGTATTAAAACGCCTCATGTAATTTAGTCTACGTTCAAGTTATTTCGCTAAGGCGTTAGTTGAAAATTAACAACAAAAAAAACTTACTATTCAAATCGATATCGTATGCTAAATCAGCCCGAGAGAGGGCTTAGTTGTACCAGGATTGGCTGCTCGCTCGTTAAGAGAAACAGTATTGCTTTGGAAATGTTCACCTGCCGAACCCAGTCACATCAAACACGCTCGCCCTTTCAGCTGTGAGGGTGTTATAATGTAACGACCAATCCCACTATTCATTGGTAAAAGAGTAGCCCAAGAAATGACGGTGGGTGGTGATGACTAGCTGCGTTCTCTCTGGTCTAACACCGATAAATTAGGGACGCCTAGTGCACACAGCCCTCGTGTAGCTTTGCGCGACATTTAAAAAACAAAACAAAAACCAAATGAACTTCCGGAAAAAAATTAAACAAAAAATCAGGACAGAAAACTAACCGTGGGAACATTTGGTGGAAACCCATGGCCTTGGTTGGCAACGGAACAATTTATAATGGTTATGTTATAGCTGAAAACACCTGAGTTAACTGAGCTGGGCTGTTTCGTAGCGTAAGCGTTCCAATATCAAAATTTTCAGAACGGCATACGAAAGTAATACGTACATATACACGACCTTAGAACGACGTAAATAATAATTTTCAAATATATTCCATTTGACTTAACCACACAGGCTATCCTAGATCAGGTGTTTGAACCGTTTTCTCGTCACACGTCGAGGTTGTTTTTTTTTTAATTTCGCGCAAAGCTACAGGAGGGCTATCTGCGCTAGCCGTCCCTAATTTAGCAGCGTAAGACTAGAGGGAAGGCAGCTAGTCGTCACCACCCGCAGCCAACTCTTGGGCTACTCTTTTTTACCAACGTGGGACTGACCGTAACATTATAACGCCCCCACGGTTAAAAAGGCGAGCGTGTTTGGTGCGACGCGGATTGGAACCCGCGACCCTCAGATTATGAGTCGATTGCCTTAATCTACTCGGGCCTCGAAGTAATTTTTGTTTTATTCATTACATGATATAAATATTTTTCTCGTCGCACGTTCCCCGCCGCACCAAACATGCTCGCTCTATCAGCTGTGGGGGCGTTATAATGTTTCCGTCAATCTCACTATTCATTGGTAAAAGTTTGGTTTGGTTTGTTTTGGAATTTCGCACAAAGCTACTCGAGGGCTATCTGTGCTAGCCGTCCCTAATTTTGCAGTGTAAGACTAGAGGGAAGGCAGCTAGTCATCACCACCCACCGCCAACTCTTGGGCTACTCTTTTACCAACGAATAGTGGGATTGACCGTCACATTATACACCCCCACGGCTGGGAGGGCGAGCATGTTTAGCGCGACGCGGGCGCGAACCCGCGACCCTCGGATTACGAGTCGCACGCCTTACGCGCTCGGCCATGCCAGGCCTTCATTGGTAAAAGAGTAATCCAAAAGTTGGCGGTGAGTGGTGATGACTAGTTGCCTTCCCTCTGCTCTTACACTGCTAAATTAGGGACGGTTAGCTCAGATAGCCCCCGTGTAGGTTTGCGCGAATTTAAAAAAAACAAACAAATCGTCGCAGGTCGAGGTAGTTTTTGTTTTATCTGTTACGTGGTGTAAATAGATGGATATTAATTAAGTTAAAAAAAATGTTCATAATATTTCATTTTCAAAGTACAAGGTGAAAGCTACTTAAGTTGAAAAGTAGTTATTTAAACTGATCACAATATAACTAGTTAGTTCAAAATAGTGGAAACCTCGTATCCTGAGTATTAAATTAGTTTCGTTTCTTTGTTTCCAAGTGATTACGCACGAGCAAGTCAGGTGACTACAGAATTTGACCAACTTTAGCTGATCTTAACGTTAAAAAATTTCACGTTCAATTACACGTCTTAATACCCACTCTACAATTTGTGGGTTGACTGTTTGGTTTGTTTGTTTTTTAATTTCGCGCAAAGCTACACGAGGGCTATCTGGGCTAGGTGTTCCTAATTTAACAGTGTAAGACTAGAGGGAAAGTAGCTAGTCATCAACACCCACCGTCAACTTTTGGGCTACTCTTTTACCAATGAATAGTAGGATTGACCAAAACATTATAACACCCCCACGGCTGAAAGGGCGAGCATGTTTGGTGTGACCAGAATTCGAACGCCCCCTATCTACCTAAACATCCCGGCTCACATTTCATTTTTAAAGCATCGTTTATTTACAGTAATTATTGTTTTGGACCAAAAAAAATTCAATGTTGGGAATTATTTTAGAAGGAAGCCATTCTTCCATTGTGTCGTCTGTACAACTTACGTAGTTGAATAATTAAAATTTCCATCAGCACAGGGTGTAGTAGAAACTGTGTTTGATATTTATTGGTTTCAAACTCAAGCATCTATAACACATCTTCTATAAAAGTGTGTTACAAACTTTTCTCATCCACGTTCCTCTTTCTTGCGCGAGCTCGCTCTTTGTTTAGATACCCCAACAGTACAGCTGTATGACTTCGGACCTACAACGCTAAAACCCGGGTTTCGATACCCGTTGCGGGCAGAGAACAGATAAACCATTATGTTGCTTTGTGTTTACTTACGAACAAACTAGCTATTTTAAAAAACAAAGTTAAAGAGCGAGTTAAGTGACGATTTCTAACACATGGAAACACGCTAATGTGCTGTAATTGTTGTAGTAATTACGTGTAATTTCATTAATAAAAATAGATACTAAAACGATAAATTTTAAAGTATGACACTATTGACTCTTTCAATCGCTTGCAACCCCCACCCCCCATAAAAATTGTTCAACGATAAGTCAGTAGGCTGACGACATCAAAACCCGGGTTTCGATACTCCTGGTGGACACAGCACAGAAAGCTTGTTGTGTAGCTTTGTGCTCAACGACTTAATCTTCCATCTACTCCCTCTTCCTAAGAGATCATTCACGCTCCCCCTTGGGATTGCGCGCCCACCGCTTTGGAAAAGGTTTTAGAACTAGTCTTAACACAGTGATTTTGATCTATCTGTATTAACTGGAAAGTCTGACGTTTTCAATGGTGGACAATAAATATATTAATTAGACGACGCGTACATGCAATTCGCTCCACTGGCTTCCCATTAATCTCGTGAACTTGGAATAAATAAATCCCGAAAACAAAAACAGACCCACTAATAATCACGCCATCCTCGAATAAAGACTGAAAAGGGCCCATTGTTCTTCTGCTATAAACGTTAAACAATCAAGACCTGGAGAAAAAAACACTGTTCTTTATGTCCTACAAATTAACCACACCCGAGTATTGAAGAAATCTGAGAAAGCACGAGTTTGTTTTTTTGTATTTTGAAAGTAGACCAGTTTTCTTTGTCTTTGTGATATGTTTCTGTGGTTAGTAATGCAGCAATACCACAATAATCGCCGTTGCCAAGGGACTCATCTGCCAATCATTTTACAGAACCACGAAGTCCACGCGTGGCCAAACAAAGCAGACTATAGTAAAATTACATAAACAAAAAAGGGAGTGGTTTAGCCCAGTATGTAGGTTTTGCTTTCTCACAACTTAAGTGTATAGGGTCACGTGGTGAAGTGAAACCGATTTCTCATTGTCTTATGCTTGTTGTTAATATCGTCTAAAGTTATGAAACTACTGCCATTTTCCTGGATCTCAAAATTATCTTACATTTATTGAAAACGTGTTATTACTTTTTCAAATATTTTCAAGTTTTCGGTTGTTACCGAAAAAAAAAACCCTTTATTATTTATTTGACATTTATTTTTAATTTGCCATCTATTATTACGTCAATGTTGTCCTCTAGGACTCGGAATTCGATTTCTGTATTTTGTCGAGTGTTCGTGTATGCTGTGAGCCAGATTGTGGAGATATACATGGTAGATAGATACCTGCTGTATCTTCCTGAACGCTCATTATGTTGGAAACCATCAAATTCTGGGCGCCTCAGTGGTACAACGGTATGTCTACGGACTTGCAACTCTAGGAAACGGGTTTTGATACCTGTGGTGGGCAGAGCACAGACAGCCCACTAAAGAGCTTTCTTTTTTATTCGCAAACAAACTAAATTTTAGTTTCGTATTTTGTTGAGTATTTGACTAAATGGTAAATTCTGGTGAAGTATGTCATTCAGCACACATTAAGCATCTCTTTGTAGTTTTGTGGTGGCTTGGTGACTATCGTTTTGAATGTTAGTGTTAAAATTCGAAGTTCGATTTCTACAGAAGACACAGCTAAGATATCCAGCTCATCATAAAATTGTGTGGTAAAACGAAAAATATACTCTCCTGTATATTGTGTTGATTACATATTATGTGTTTAGCCAGATTCCGGTGTAATATTTTCTTGAATATATGTCACATGGTTAACAAATTCTGGTTGCATATTGTGTTCATTATACGTTATGTGGCTGACCAGATTCCGGTGTTATGTTTTCTTGAATATATATTATGTGGTAAATCAGACTACAGTACACTGCTCTTTGTTGAATACAGAGCTTAAAGTGAAGGGGGGGATGAAATTCCATCTCTTTTCAGGAGAGCTCAATACCACCCCGCTATCTATCAACATAAATGAAACCGCCCCAGTACTTTACTGTTGTTTTGGGCTACAAAATACCTCGCTCGTTCTTTCCTCGCGCTTTAGTACAGGCAAAAAGATGCGACACCAAGCGACAATGATACAAATGAACTTAATAGAGCAAAAGCATTCAAAGTGTCTGTTGCAGGATAATACATGTTGGCCTAATCTAAAATTACCCACAAATCAGTTACGTTTTCTGGCTCTCTTTCGTTTCATATGTCAAGTATAAGAACTCTACAAAGCAGCCCCTGACTTCAAGCACCAGTTAGATACCTGGAAGTGGTGTACCTCGTAACCTCATAGTTTACATGGTTGAACGAAGAAGTCACGTCACGAAACCTTACGTTCTTTCACATTATCGAAACACGAGGAATAAGTTTCGTTGCAGGTGATATTTAAACACAAACCAACAGGAATAAGATGGATTTAAAAGGTACTGAAAATGAACAGGTGATAATCAATTACTCAGGGTTGAATACATTCGATGACAGAAATATGTAACATAAAAAAGAAGCATTGAAGAATCCATTATTTTTCTAATAAAAATAGTGTTTGGTTTATTTTGAATTTAGCGCAAAGCTACACTAGGGCTATTTGCACTAGCCGTCTCTAATTTAGCAGTGTAAGAACAGAGGGAAGGCAGCTAGTCATCACCACCCACCGCCAACTCTTAGGCTACTCTTTTACCAACAAATAGTGGAATTGACCGTCACATTATAACGCCCCACGGCTGAAAGGGCAAGTATGTTTCGTATGACGGGGATTCGAACCGCAACCCTTAGATTACGAATCGAGTGCCTTAACCACCTGGCCATGGCGGGGCTAAAAATAGAGACAGTGCTAATATCATTCGAAATTATTTCTGTTTATTTATCATTAAGCACAAGACTGTTCTGCGTCCACCGTATATATGTTTGTATGTGTGTGTGTATGTATCGAAATTTGTTATAAGGGGTCAGATTTCCCGATGAGCCCAAGGGTAAAGGAGCTCAAAATTAATACGACAAAATTTTTCTAAACGAAGACAAAAATTACATGCTGCTTGTTTTTAGCCACAAGTCCATGAAAAGTCCAATCGGCTAAAACTTCGACATGCACGTGTAATAGCATCAAAATCCTGAAGACGACACACGAACACGTTAAGAGCAGCACACACATACACACACAGTAACTACACAATAGACTATCTACGCTGTTCTTACCACGGGTATCGAAACAAGATTTTACGTGGCAATATCGTTTAAGCTGTTTGAATTTCTGTAGAGTAGTTTTTGAGACGTATCACCAATAACCGGTTTGTTTGTTTCAATGCAAAGCCACAAAATCTGGCGACTATAGCTCTGTCCTCTGCGGGTATTGAACCCAATATTTTAACGCTACATGTCTAGAAGCTTACCGCTGAGCTATTTGGGTTCATTATACATATAATTATCTCCATAATTGGATTTCACTCCACACGAGTTAATACTTATCTCTTAACTTTCTCAAAACAATCTGAGTCGTTTTAACTAAAACAGGTCCTAACTCGTAAGTACCAGCCGCATCTACTAATCTAATGTACATCTGTATTGTGAAAGACAGAAATGACGGAGCACTTTTGAAAAGAAAATCACAAAGGCTGCAGTTCTGAGATACCAGGGTTTAAAGGTCTCCGCACACAAAGAGACACGTCATTTTTGTGAGCCGGTATCAAATTATTCTGTATTCATCGCAGAGCGCTTCACAGCGGAAATACAAGTCGCTAAAAAGTGTGTGCACCCTCAGGCTCCAGGTAACCCAGAAACGTCTTCCAGTCCGCCGAAAAGTGTAGATTCAGTCACCACTTCAGTGGGGAACAACCCCACTCTAATGTTCTAGAAAAAATGTAAAAGCTCTATTTTCGGATAATTTTTTTTTTCAAAATAAATTATTGACTTTTGTGTAAGTCACTTAAATTCTCTGCGTAGAAGAAAAGCTTCTCTTTATCTTCTTGTAGGTGGGGTGGAAACCCCTCATTCTGCAATGATGGATGTGCCCCTTATAACCACGCTAAAAATATTACGAGGTTTTCATTAAAATGTTTTAAATGAATTAGTAATGACACCAAAAGAAAATATCCGAATAACACCAGTGAAGGACTGAACAACTTGAAACGTATCCTGTCGTAACAACGACAGTTGGTCGATATGTAACGAATTATCCCAATTAGAACGATAGCTAGTTTATATGTAACGAGTTATCCCGATAACAACACGTATTCTATATGTAATGAGTTACCCTGATAACAACGACAGCTGGTCTATATGTAACGAGTTATCCCAATAACAACGACAACTATTCTATATGTAACGAATTATTCCGATAACAACGACAGCTAGTCTATACGTAACGCGTTACCCTAGTAACAAAGACATCACTAATATAATAGTTCTATCGCGTTCGATTGTTTTAATGTAAAGCCAAATGGTCTCAAACCGCACTGGGGTTTCATATTTCCAAAATTCACAAACAATTATTAAAATTAGTTAGTAAGACTGATCGGCCTGGATGAGGTAACTTATCATTATAGAAAATTAACGTTCTTAAAAAATCAACTACGAGAACAGTACTTAAAGGAACCATGCGGGTTTCGCGAAATATCGAATTTCCAGTGCTATTAATAGACTTATTTAATGAAAACTCCTTGAGGTTTTTTTTTTCAACCGCTTAAGAATACTATAAAAACTAATTGTGTGTGGTAATAAAAGTTAACAAAAAAAAACTATTACTTTATTTAGACGTGTCCTATAAAAGTGGGATTCTGCCGGAATGTTAAATTTGGTTTTGTTCAAACAAAAATGTACAGTTAGTTATAATACTCACGTACGTGGGGAAGATTGGGGGAGCACCGTATCAGATCGTGACCAAACACTAACCTACAAGGTAAACTGGTTTCTGCTTGTGTGACGTGACCTACCTTCCGTCTCGTGCAACTCGGTCTGTACCAGACCCTTACAGTGTCCAGTAGAACAGTGATTCTCACATACTTGTCCACCTTCTATTTAAAGTAACTTATAAATTAATTAATTTAATTACTTTGGAATCGATTAAATTTGATTAACTAATTCGTAGTGGAAAGTTTTAGAGAAATTATAAAAGAAGAAAATCACAAAAGCTTAATCTATTTTTAAATCTGCAATAAACAAGCCTTATTAAAGAAACAGCAGCAAACGAAATGTCTCGAATGTTCTGAAATAACACGAAGCCTCTGCTTACCTTATAGAGACGTTCCTTTTGGTACCAAATATCTTCATCTTCCAACAGACCAAAGTCCAAGTTCAGTTCATCACGTGAACGGGAAATGATTCTTCGTCTGCTAACCATGTCACCTTGTGCTTCCGGTCCACAACTAGAACGTTCGATAGAGAGACGTTAAAACAGTTCTTCTAGTGTTGGATGCTGGATGAATAAATACAGGCTAACAAGGATAGCAAAAAGTGTTGTCTGCCTTTACGTTTGAAAATTTAGAAAAAATAACAACACAAAAATAATTACTTCGATCATTTTAGCTTTAAGTGTGATAAAATATGTATTCCAGAACTACCTCTTATTCAATTCTGTATCATACTATCTCTCATCCATACCTATATGAGATTACCTTTAATCCAATTTTATATTATACTATCTCTAATCCAGACCTATATAAGGTTATCTTTAATCAAATTTTGTGTTAGGATATCTCTAATCCAGACCTATGATGAACTATTTCTAATCCAATTCTCTATCACACTGTCTTTAATCCAGACCTATAAGATGCTATATTTAACCTAAATTTATATGAAACTATTTCTAATCTAATCCTATGTCATTATCTTTTAAGAGTTTAGAGAAACAAGTGGTTAACCAGACAACAAACTTTTGCCGAGTCAGTATGACTGTTTGATATCGTCTTAGAGCTTCCTGCTCTAAGAAACATTTAGACACAGAAGTATTAACACGACTGTTTGATATCGTCTTACAGCTTCCTGCTCTAAGAAACATTCAGACACAGAAGTATTAACACGACTGTTTGATATCGTCTCAGAGCTTCCTGCTCTAAGAAACATTCAGACACAGAAGTATTAACACGACTGTTTGATATCGTCTTAGAGCTTCCTGCTCTAAGAAACATTCAGACACAGAAGTATTAACACGACTGTTTGATATCGTCTTAGAGCTTCCTGCTCTAAGAAACATTCAGACACAGAAGTATTAACACGACTGTTTGATATCGTCTTAGAGCTTCCTGCTCTAAGAAACATTCAGACCCAGAAGTATTAACACGACTGTTTGATATCGTCTTAGAGCTTCCTGCTCTAAGAAACATTCGGACACAGAAGAATTCTGCTGATCGCGGTACGAAGGGTCATCGCATAAAATTAACATGATACATATTTGAAATGAAAACAATTACAAAATGTTACTTTTTATGTGGTGAAAGGCATTCGATCATTAATTAATGAAACGTAAAACTGGAACGTGAAATCGTTTTATCAGTTGTGTGAAGTTTAATCGATATATCGATAAAGAAGTTTTTGTTGTTATTTGAAAAACTCGCTTTTTTGTTGAATAACCTGTATCGATAACTCATGTTGGCCGCACCAGAACATTTCCCAAACAACTTAAAACAAATGTTTTGTTGGTAAAAAGTTCTGTAATACAAGTTAAACTATGCATCTTGTGAGAACTAAAGTTTATTCTACGTTCAGTGCTGTAGCGCCCTCTAAAAGCTAAAACTTTAATATGTATCATTCACTACATTTTTTTTTTCCTTTTTACAAAATATATATTCGTGGCTGAAAAAAATTAGTTTAAACTTTCCACACCGTAATGTTTCACACTCTCAAGGTCGATAAAAGAAACAGTAACAGAAATGCACTTTCAGTCTTCATATCAAACACTTGTTTACAAGTGTGTATTCGGACATCTATCAACATCAATGCTGGCAGCTAATGGCTCTTATTTTTCTAGAATAACTTTGTGGTGTAACTTATTTTGCCGAAGATAGTCTTTATCTGTCGATTACTTCTCTTTCACTCACTCAAGCGATTATCTGTTGACCAGTCAATATTTTTCCATTTTATTTTCCCTCACGTTATTGTCTGTTGACCAGTCAATATTTTTCCATTTTATTTTCCCTCACGTTATTGTCTGTTGACCAGTTAATATTTTTCCATTTTATTTTCCCTCACGTTATTGTCTGTTGACCAGTCAATATTTTTCCATTTTATTTTCCCTCACGTTATTGTCTGTTGACCAGTCAATGTTTTTCCATTTTATTTTCCCTCACGTTATTGTCTGTTGACCAGTTAATATTTTTCCATTTTATTTTCCCTCACGTTATTGTCTGTTGACCAGTTAATATTTTTCCATTTTATTTTCCCTCACGTTATTGTCTGTTGACCAGTTAATATTTTTCCATTTTATTTTCCCTCACGTTATTGTCTGTTGACCAGTCAATATTTTTCCATTTTATTTTCCCTCACGTTATTGTCTGTTGACCAGTTAATATTTTTCCATTTTATTTTCCCTCACGTTATTGTCTGTTGACCAGTCAATATTTTTCCATTTTATTTTCCCTCACGTTATTGTCTGTTGACCAGTCAATATTTTTCCACTTTATTTTCCCTCACGTTATTGTCTGTTGACCACTCTATTTTTGGAAATGAATCGGTGAGTATGAAAACTGCTTGTTCCTTAGTCACTGATCGGGTCATCACCACTTGGAAACTGTCCTTTCGGTTCTCGCTGTCCAACTGTCAATTGTTAGATATTCCACAACATGCGTGGTTTGCCATTTTATTTCATTTTTCTCGCAAACGTTCACTTTATCACTGTTTGCAACGTTAGCCGTGATAGTGTTGAGATAAGTGTGTTGAAAGTTAAGTTTCTAATGGGCCACAAGCTCCAGAAAGCACACCGCGAGCCACTTTACAATGAATACGTCACGAGAAGGGTACGTTCGTAAGAAGGCCAAACTAATGGAACTAAGATAGTGTTCCTTCTGTCACAGTGAACTGTACAAAACATTGAGTTTACCTTCGAATTGCCCAAAGGTACTCGCGTTACGCCCTTCAATTTTCAAGGCATGTTTTATGCATGATTTATTTACGAGGTAGCGTTTAAACAATGGCGACAACTACCTAGTTTTTCATAGTGTAAAATAACGGAATTATAACTGGCTATTACACTGAAACACTACATGAAAAACTTCCGGATGTATAACCAACATCTAGAAAAGGTTTCTTTTTAAATCTATTTTCCTCTCTGTTTCGAAGTCAAGTAAAAAAAAAAATCATTAGATCATGTCGCCAGCATGGATCTCTTATACGTGAAACAGCATATTTATGTATCTTTAAAATCCAGGAACAACAAAGCATGCTGGGAATTCTGCTAGAACTTATCAATACATTTTAGAAATTCCATTTCCAAAAATTATTTTTTAAGAACTTGTGGAAATAATTCTTTGTAGAAGGATTTAAAGAAGTGCATTTATTGTGAAACCGGAATGCTTGGATAACTACTAAAAATCAGTTGATCAAATAAGCTACTGAAATATAAAAACCAGTTCAAGAAAGATACTGTTAGCGCTTAACAAATTTCGGCAGTAATAAAAGAAGCGAGAGCAACCTTGACAAGGGTTAAAAATAATAAGTCCAGTCAGTAAGAGTTAAAGATAGTAAAACTAAAAGGGGCTCAACATAGACCCATGCAGGAAAACTGTGTATGTCATGACATTAGATCTGACATAGTTAGCAAAGCTTTACTGCAATATGAACATAATATTGCTATACAATCATCTGTTTATTACGACATTTACCCAATTAGAACACGTTTTATGTGTGTGTATGTGTACCTTGGAGTCTTATAGGAATCGTGGTTAATATGCTATATAAAAGTTTATGGGTGTAAGTAGTGATGCCTTACCTTTCAGCGAATAATCCTCAGTAATCCAAAGCTACACTTCTCTAAGTTGTTGAGTTACAAGATAGATGCCCATTAGTTGCAACAGGTGTTTTGTCTATCCACAACAAGAAGTCTATGGAAGGAGACACTAGCACGTGCGCGAAACTTGTCTGTGTTGTTTGGGCGAACAGAGAGACCCTAATGGGCCGATATCACTCAAACCATCTGTTTGTAGTCCTACGTCATTACTGACGTAACCCGAAGTAGGTTACGAGTTCGTCCTATTAAACCCCACCACCGTTAACGCCAGATAGCATAACCGCACACATCATTCATTACTCAACTTCGAAGGGAAAAGTAAGAACTGAGTAAAATAACTTATGCTATGAAATATAGATACATGTGAATGTATTTAAATCAACACCAAACCATCTTTAATTGAAACATTGGTTGTGGCTTACTTCTCAACTAGATGAAGTGGGTTTATTATGTTAGGGAAATCTGCTCGTTTACATTGTATGTCTGTCATTTTAAACCTACATTTGACAAAGAATCGAAAATTTCCATTATGGTAGCGAGTGTTTACACAAAATTATCATAAAATGTCTAACAAAAAGGGGCCGAAAAACGCCTGGAGGTGTCCCTTTTTTTAACCACTCGCACCATTGTACGGTAGTGTGTTGTCCATCAATCAGTCAGTAAACACTAAAATGGAAACGCTTAACGTTATAATTTGTACTGTCGTGACGTTAGTAAAAAGTGCACGAACCACGAATCACGAGGAGAATTATGCACCCTGTAAACTACAACATAGTCTGATATATAAACTTCTGAGGCAACAAATAAAAATATTTGTTACTTTTAATTTTGGTTTTATTTATTCTTGAAGCATAGCACTTTTAGTGATTCTGCGAACGTACATCTAGTATTCTAACAGTATTAGAAATTATAATGGATCGGCAAAACAAGGAGAAAAAAAAAATCCAGTAAATTTTTTGTACCAGGAAAACTAGCTACACTAGAAGAAATCCCAGTAAATCTGTGGCACCAAATGAAATGCCAACAGAAATCCCAGTAAATCTGTGGGACCAAATAAAATGTCAACAGATCAGGGAAGTGGGGGAAAACTTGAGTGAATAAAATGGCGCCAAAATAAATTAATGATTTTTAGTGACAAGAGTAAAAATTCTAATAAATCAGATGGTTTTAGTTTTGTTTGAATTTCGCGTAAAGCTACACGAGGGCTATCTGCACTAGCCATCCTTAATTTAGCAGTGTAAGACTAGAAGGAAGGCAGCTAGTCATCACCACTCATCGCCAGCTCTTGGGCTACTATTTTATCAACGAATAGTGGGGTTGATCGTCACATTATAACGCCTCCATGGCTGAAAGGGCAAGCATGTTTGGTGCGACGGGGATTCGAACCCGCGACTCTCAGATTACGAGTCGAACGCATTAAACCACCTGTCCATAATAAATCAGAGGTTCCGTAAGAATTCCAGTGGATCACTGGCATTACAAAAAATGTCATAGTGTTAGTGGCACCAAAAGAAATGTCGGTATATTATTACTGGCACCAAAAGAAATGTCAGTATATTATTACTGGCACCAAAAGAAATGTCAGTATATTATTACTGGCACCAGAAGAAAGTTCACCGTTATTTTATACACGAGTTATTTTCTAATTATTCGATAGAAACATGGACTAATTTACCGTAGTAATCGGTAAACGCACCTGGGAAATGTCTGATGCCAGGTAGTGGAAACAACATCACTATATAAGCAATACTGATTATGACACCAGTCCAAACATGATACCAACATTTCTAATTTCTAACGACAAACTTTAGTTCACTAAGGTTGAGTAGACACTACGCTTCGCTTCTTTCATTTCAGAATATTCGCGCAAAGTTACACACAGTTAGTACTAATTTTGAATTGATAGACCACAAAACAGGCAACTAGCCAACAACATCCACCGCCATCTCTTGTCTGAATGGCGGGATCTGACCGTCACTCTCATAACACACCCATGGACCTTAAATTCGGATCCTGTATTCTAGCAATGAGCTTTGAGCCTTGATTCCCTGGATTCACAGTTTTGAGCTAACCAATAGCCCACTCTTTGAAACGCAGAGAAAATGTTGTAATTTGAAGGTCTGACTAAAATGACAAAGCATTATGGGTAAGAAACAGTGATAAAAGTACTTTATGATAGCAACAAAAATAGTAATTAATGTCGTGTATACGTGTATACAATTTGCTGTTGTAGCGTATTAGTTTAAGAAAGAAATTTCTAATTAAAATTTTCAACCGTAGCTGAAAACATAGTTACTTATGTTGGAATGTTCGAAAGGATAATAGTTTATATTTTTATACGTATTCGTTCCCGTTAACACACTTGTCGCAGTGTAAATAATTTAGATATATATACCTAATGTTGTTGTGTTTGGTTGTTGTTGTTTTTTGTGAAAAAGCACGAATTAAAATTATCTTGTTCTTATTAGCACACATTGTGTTTACAATGACTTTATGGTATTTACGCTACTAGTTGTTTTTAATATGCACGTTTTGCATTGTTAAAGCGACCGGACTGGTTGTATAGTTATACAGATTATGATTATTTACCTTATTTGGTGCTTGAGCTACACGTGACTTTTATTAAAACTTACCCATCGGGCTCGCTGGGTGATCTGTTTGTGGGATTAAAAAAACAACTAAAACCTCAAGTTAAAACGAAATGAAAAACAGTTATAACATAAGAACTACATATAATATGAAACAGATCTCAATAGTGTGTTTGTTTGTTATAGTATTCTGTCCGTCACAAGGAATCGAGCCCCGTATTTGAACATTTTGAGTCTACAAACATACGCAGTTTATTTTTACATGAGGCGATATTTGTGATATAAATACAATTAATTTGTATAAATACAGCAATACATATTGTAGTTGTAGGTCCTGCAATGAGCAAGGCATAGTTAGCTTACTGTGCAGCTTTGTAACTACACTTATTTATTATGGATAAATCCAGATTCATTAAAAGAAAGTGCAATTCGGCCGGCAAATTATCGTGTTTCTTAGTTCTATGAAGAAAGAGTGGAAGATTATTTTTCACTTACTCTATATATCGCAACGTCTATACGCAAGCGCCATCTATCAATACTTTTATACATCATGTTTTCATAGAGAGTGTAGCTATTCTTGGCCTGTATACTAATTCTTATATTTACATAACGTTATATTTGTTTGTTAGTTTTTTTTTAATTTCGCGCAAAGCTACATGAAGGTTATCTGTGATACCATCCCTAATTTAGCAGTGTAAGACTAGAGGGAAGGCAGCTAGTCATCACCACCTGCCGCCAACTCTTGGGCTACTCTTTTATCAATGAATAGTGGGATTGACCATCACTTTATAACGCCCCTACGGCTAAAAGGGCGAACATGTTTGGTGTGACGGGGACTGGAACTCGCACTCGGGTTACGAGTCGAGTACCTTAACCACCTGGCCATGCCGGACCCAATAGCGTTATGCATGTTTTATTTCAAATATATCTGATAGATAATTCCGTTTGCAATATACTAATTCGATTCATAAACAACGGGATAAAATAATGTAATAGTTAGAAGAAAGTATATTTGAATACCAATAACAAAATTATAAATTAGCCAGAGAAATATATATGTTGGTCAGGGCATAAAAACCCGATAACTAATATTATTAACCCTCAGACAAGTAGATAAGTCATCGAAATTTTTTCGCATAAGCGTTTAGCTGAAAAAAAACAATACAAAATTTTAATCCAAACTCTAATCTTTCTTGTGACTATCCTTTGTTATCGATTTTCTGTTAAATTATAATTACATAAAAAGCGAGTTGTGGAAGTTGAACCAATAAAATTAACATTTCAAAATTATAATACAACGACAGTTTGTTTGTTTTGGAATTTCGCACAAAGCTACTCGAGGGCTATCTGTGCTAACCGTCCCTACTTTAGCAGTGTAGGACTAGAGAGAAGGCAGCTAGTCATCACCACCCACCACCAACTCTTGGGCTACTCTTTTACCAACGAATAGTGGGATTGACCGTCACATTATACGCCCCCACGGCTGGGAGGGCGAGCATGTTTAGCGCAACGCGGGCGCGAACCCGCGAATTACGAGTCGCACGCCTTACGCGCTTTGGCCATGCCGGGCCATATAACGACAGAAAGAACAGAGCTTACGTTGTATGTGTGGGTTACAGCAAAGCCACATCAGGCTACCTGCGGAGCCCACCGAGAGGAGTCAAACTCCTGATTTTAGCGTTATAAGTACGTAGACTTACTGCTGTACCAGGAAGGGGGGACTCTTACGTTGTAATTACAACTTATAACACTATTATGACAATGTTAGTTTTTTTTGTATTTTTCGTAAAATTTTTAAACATTCGTGCAAAACTATGGCGTCCCTGTTTTTGAACCGACGGACAAGAAGAATGGCAGCTATTCAACAATACCCACCGCCAACTTTGGGATCACAATGATCGAATAATGAGATTTGACCATCACCCACCGGCCCCCAGTGGCACAGCGGTATGTTTGTGGATTTACAACACTAAAAACCAAGTTTCGATATCCGTCGTCGGTAGAGGACAGATAGCCCGTTGTGTAGCTTTGTGCTTAATTTCAAAAAATAGCATATGCGCGGCCCAAAGTGCGGGAGCGCAATTTTTGGGAAACTAATCTGGGCTGCACAGTCAGACTACAGTAGGAACTAATCTATGTCCGTTTTTTATTGAGGCTTATCGACAACTTTGTTTAAAAAATTGAAAGATGTGTTTTTCATTCACTATTTTCAACTTTTTTCCACCTTATTTTGCCAGTTTCGATTATATTTACACATAAAGGTTTAAAACAATGTGACATTTGAGTTATTGTTCGCACTACACGGTCTGGTTTGATGCACATAACTACAGTAAACGAATTATAAAACTCGTAAATCATTTCAACGGAATCTTATTTCTGGCCATTTTGTGTCTATGATATGGACCTATGTTTCCATATTGCTTAAAACATTGTCTATTCGTACTAGCAGGACCAGACGTAGCCTAGGAATTAGTGTGGCTTGATTGTAAAACCGATAATTCATGGTTCGTGATCGCTTTTGTAAAAAATGCTTTCCGCATCTTGAGTCTGTGGATGCACTCTGAAAGAGACAGTCACATCCAATCTGATCTGATCTGACGAAAACTGACGGGGGAGAGCTGTTGGCTAACTGATTACTATCTAGTTTCTTGACCATCAGTTGAAAGCTGAGGAAAGCCATGTCCAAATATGTTTTGTTTAAGTGGGGCAGTAAGAAGTCAGTTGTTTAGTGTAATGGATTGTTGAATTACCCCCTCCTCCTACCGACACACTTGAAGAACTACCAGTGACGGATGTAAGGTTATGCAAGCCCGACATCCAATGTCATTTTATATAGAATGAAATTATTAATGGGCCTCCATTAATACCACAGGAACCTGAGGCTGAGCCCCCTCTAGACCCTAACTAAATACGCCACTAGGAAATACAAAGCTAGAAATCGGGTTTCAATACTTGTGGTGGGCAGAGCACAAATAGCCCACAGTGCAGCTAGGTGCTTAACACAATGAAATTGTTTGATAAAGGTTACGAGGTTCGCGCTCCGTTGTGGAAAAGCAAACGAGAAACCACTGAGCTTTTGGGGGCCGTGAGTGGATTATAAAAGTAATTGTTAAATCCTATTATTCGATTAGAGTTATCTACAAGTTGGCGGCAGGTTGTGCTTAGTAAATGCCTTTCCTCTAATCTGTCACTTCGTAAGTGAAAATGACTAGCGCAGATAACTCTCAGTTAGCTTTACACGAAGTTCTAAAACGATTATACTCCATTAACCAAAGAGAAAGTTTCCAGTTAGCAGATATTTCTACACGAAATAAAAACTAGATGTAATTAGAGAAGCCTTAGATGGATAATCACTTTCAGCAACAGGAATCTAAAAAGAATTATTCTTTGAGATCAACTGATAACAATGTTTACAACTAACTTTAGGGACCTTGTGATTAGGGCACTCGACTCGCAATCTATGACCATCACAAAACATGTTCGCCCTTTCAGCCGTAAAGACTTCATAATGTGAAAGGACATCCCACTATTCGTAGGTAAGAAAGTAGCTCGAGAGTTAACGGCGGGTTGTGATGACTAGTTGCCTTACCTCTAGTGTATCATTGCTAAATTAGGAACGACTAGTACAAATAGCTCTAGTGTGGATTTGCGCTAAATTCAAAACAAAATAAATTTATAAACCGCCCACGTCTATAAGTGTAGCCCCCCAGTGGCTCAGCGGTATGTCTGCGGACTTACACACTAAAATCCGGGTTTCGATACCCGTGGTGGGCAGAGCACAGATAGCCCATTGTGTAGCTTTGTACTTAATTGAAAACAACAACAATCTATAAGTGTAGATGTAGTTTTTTTCAGGTCGTGAACCACGAATCATTGAATTCACAATTCGGAAACTCTAACCCTTACTTTTTGTTTCTACATACTATTGTGAATTCCAGACACTGAACACATTTTAAACCAGAAACATTTGCGTTCATTTTTTATCATTAATATAAATGCAATAATCTTCACAATGATGTAAAGTTTCCTTTTAGCGATTAAATTATCTATCTCTGAAATATATTATATATACATATACGCTACTAAAACAAATTGTGTGCTGTGTGGTCCCTTTTTTTAATATTGGTCTACGTTAAATATTCAAAGTACTTTTTTTTCCCCTTTACATTACGTTCTGAAAAGACACAAAGTGGAATTGTTTTTCCGACCAATTTGGCGCTACAGTAAACTATCCAGAACAACAGATAAAAAGTCTTGTGTGATGTTATCTCTTTGATGCATCTTATATCAAGCGAATAAATAAATGCTTCGTATTTAAAAGAAAAAATTAAGCGCGAAGTTTCTGTGTATCGCGACTGTAATATTGAGCCTAATAATCTTGCGAATCCCAAACCAGAAAACTTGTTAAGTACAATAACATTACTAACCTGTCATCTGTCTCACTTCCGCCAATAACGAAGCGAGCAACGAGTGATGCAGACATCCTAACGAACCCATTCAAATGAGGAGTTTTACAAACATAAGATCCAACCCGTTCCTTGACGACTCTTAGCTCCGTTTTATTTCCATGCGTTGTCACCTAACCGGGTTTTCCGTGCCTTCTAAACCTGACCCAGATTTTAGAAGTTTCGGTACGCCGACCTTGACTTACTTCCTTGTATAAATGCATAACGTTTACCGTGTGGGTTAACACAACACTAACGCTAAAACCAAGATGACGAAAACACCCGAATTAAACGGCGAAGCAACACCTGTATCTCTAAATGAATAACTCAGAAGTTTCTTAGCTCATCAGAGGCACTTTTGTAACATTTTTTTATATTTTTATTTGAATATCCTGTAGCTAGGAATGTCTTAAAACAGATGAGGAGTGACACTGGGCCGATGTGGTCTCGCAGTTCGCGTGCTCTGCTGCGCATATGATGTTTTGAAAAGAGTTATGCTACTTTCAGTTGTAGTGGTGTTACATCAATTAAATCGATGTGTTATAATGTGGCTCAGTACTTTTAAAGATACAGAACTTTGAATACCCTCCCTCAGCCTTACCTGTGGATACATATTACAGTCGCTTATTTTAAGTGCTTCAACAAACACATTATACTTAGACGAGACAAACAGAAACAGAAAGTAATTGTTTGTTTGGTTTTGAATTTCGCGAAAAGCTTCAAGAGGGCTATCTGCGCTAGTCGTTCCTAATTTAGCAGTGTAATACTAAAGGGAAGGTAGCTAGTCACCGCCAAGTCTTGAGCTACTCTTTTACCAACGAAACGTGGGACTGACCGTCACATTATAACGCCCCCATGGTGGAAAGAGCAAGCGTGTTTGGTGTGGCAGGGATTCGAACTATCGAGCCTCAGATTACGAATCGAGCGCCTTAACCATCTGGCCATGTTGAGTCCATAAGTAATGGATTAATTATAACCAAATGAGGAATATTGTTTTCACTACGAAGAAAGGCGATACCCGAGTACCCCTTCCATTGGTAACAAAAGTAGAGATCTAACAATGAATTAATTAATTATTGGGCTTTAAAAGAGCTAGATGCTACAGTTTTGCTACGTACTCTTTTATTATAAAATATTCTATTTTCTTTACGGTATAGTTTGGTATTAACCAAAATTTACATTTCTCATTTGGGTAATGTGTCTCCCAAACTTCCGTACAGAATCAGTGTGCTTTCTGTGCCTCCGTATTAAGACAGAATACTTTCCAAACCTTGATAAGGAGCGAGTGTATCTTCCAAGTCTTCATATCGAGAAAAATGCTTCACAGACCTCCATACTGAAACATTGTGCCTTCAAACAAACATTTTTACTGATTAATAAGTTACACTCAGCATACACGTCGGTTGTCGTCAGAAAGTACCACTGCAATAACATATAACTGAAAGGTATCCTCTGTCTTTATAACGATGGGTTGCTTCGTTTGTTTGAAGTTAAGCACAAAGCTACAGAATGGGCTACCTGTCCTCTGCCCACAAGATGTATCGAAATCCGTTTTCTAGAGTTGCAAGTCCGAAGACATATTATTGTGCCACTAGAGGGCAAAAGATAAAACGACCGACGAGCACGTGCTTTCGTTACGGATAACAAAATATTTCTAGTCTTAACTGCTCAGCTAGTTGGAAACATACAGACAGAAGGCAGAGTCAAACCCCGAACCTTATCGGCAGTGCATAAATTGTGTATCAAAGTAAGCGCACTTTTCAAATGGCGCAAATCCAATGCTTAACGTTCAGTCCCTCGTTTCGTTTTTAGCCGTTTTGTGCAAATTCGAATCTGAGCAACGTCAACGGTCGTAATCTAAGCTCCTTGTAAAAAAGCCAATGTGTCATTAAAACATTTCAGTGGATATAAGGTTACTGATGCTTAATATTTTGTACAGGTGGCACCACAGTCGTATATTTCATTATCGAATATACGCTAGGCTCAGAAAATTAATGGCAGTTGGGAATTAATTATCCAACCAGCTGAGCTTGAAGTTTATTTATCGCCAAGTTTATTTGTTTGTTAAATGAATTTCGCGTTAAGCCACTTGAGAGCTAAAATTTATAATGTTTGATTTGTTTAGAATTTGTCTCTAAGTCGATGGATTTACAACGCTAAAATCAAGGGGTTGTATACCCCTCGGTGGACCCAGCAGATAACCCAATGTGGCTTTGCTATAAGAAACACTTATTTAAAATTTTGCGACTACAAGGAAGTCATGCAGAGGCGTAGCGAAGGGGACCCGGCCCCCTGAAAAATCTAGGCGTATTGATCACATATCATTTTCCATTGTACCATTCAATAATAAAAACAAAACTTCTTTAAATACCATCACATTTCATTTGATTTGTTTTAATGAAGATTTTCTTTAAAATTTATAATCAAATCTCAACTTTGAAGTTCATTACTTACCTTAAACTTATTTTTTTTCCAAATACACGAAATTACCCAAAACAACAGCCATTAATTTTAGAAAGTTGAATGTTTGGGGTTTATTCTAAGGTCATGAGTTCTTTGTACTATAAACAATATGTACTCTCAAATATTAAAATATGAAATATAAATATCATTAACTTTACAATTGGTTTGTTTTGAATTTCGTGCAAAGCTACACGAGGACTATCTGCCCTAGCCGTCCTTAATTTAGCAAGGTAAGACTAGAATGAAGGCAGCTAGTCATCACCACCCACCACCAACTTTTTGACTGCTCTTTTACCAACGAATAGTGAGATTGACCGTCACATTATAAGGTCCCCAGAGTTTAAATGGCAAGCATATTTGGCGTGACAGGGATTCGAACCCGCGACCCTTAACTTTAAAAAGTCAAACCTTTGAACAAGGGCCCGGCATGGCCAGGTGGTTAAGGCACTCGACTCGTAAGCAAATCGCGGGTTCGAATCCCCGTGACACCAAACATACTCGACATTTCAGTCTTGGGGGCGTTATAATGTGAGGGTTAATCCCACTATTCGTTAGTAAAAGAGTAGCTCAAGAGTTGGCGGTGGGTGGTGTTGACTTGTTGCCTTCCCTCTAGTCTTACACTGCTAAATTAGGGACGGCTAGAGCAGATCCCTTCGTATAGATTTGCACGAAATTCAGAACCAAACCTTGTTAGTTATTAGTGATAATTAACTGTCTTAAATATAACTTTAATTCAACAGGAGCATCTATAGTAACAAAGTCGAGTGTTAAAGATCGAAAAACTTCGTTGTTCGCTTCGATCCCACACGAAATTAATTCCAATGATTCTGAAAATCATTTGCAGTGAAATTGAAAGACTACAGAATAAATCTCCATGGTTTATTCCAGTAACACCACTATTGTTTTTTAACATCAGAAACAGACACTCGTAATTAGTGTTAGTTTTATATAAGTTTTTAATAAAATGCTATTTGGATATGCCTTACCTTTCACACGACATTTCACGTACGTTTGTTCTTGTTTTTTTATGAAATTAAATGCTGCACAATAGGCTATCTGTGCTGTATCTACCGCGAATATTAAAATCTTTTCGTTGTAAGACTTAAAACTTAAGAACTACCGAAGAGCCTGACAAAACGTATTTACATAGCTTCGCATAAAGGAAGACACGTGCAGATACATAATGAAAATGAGGCTTGCTTTCTTAACCTATTGACATCTTATGATTACTAGTCTAAAACACCACATCAGACGGTTCCGTTATGACTGTCTCTAATTTTGAGCTATTGACCAGAGAGACAGCAACCAACCAACAGCTCTCATCACCACACGGACTTTGTCCATGTCTCTGAACTGAATAATGAGAATAATTTTCACTTTTATAATGCACCCACAGGTCAAAGGTCTCCACATTTTATATCCAGGACATTCAACCCATAACTCGTGACATTAACCTGACCATGTCTAGTCCTATAATGAAGAGGTTGTGACATTAACCTGACCATGTCTAGTGCTGTAATGAAGAGGTTGTGACATTAACCTGACCATGTCTAGTGCTATAATGAAGAGGTTGTGAGATTTCTTTACCAGGAACCTAAACCACAGATATTGAAAAGCTGTTACGACAATTGGTTTTCAATGGAAGGAATAAATTAATTTGGTGACAAATCGGGCTTGGTGAAGATATTAACAGGGCTGAGATAAAAAAGGATACACGATACCTATGTACAATAAAGTATCTTTCCTTTTTGTAGAGTCCTAAGTTCAAGTCTCACACGATCTAGATTTTTACTTCTTCGAAAATAAATTGTTTTTTTAAGTGCATTTTTAATTGCTGTGATATATTTATATATAAGTATATGTACCACAGTTATATTTAGAAAACACATTAATGAATAACATTATTATCTCACCGAGTGTGGGCCTTCTTCTGACGTTCGAAAAGCCGCATCACACCTCTCTGGCTACAGCTAAAGTGACTCTTATAACACACATCACAACCTCTGGTATTGTGGCGCCACCTGCATATCTGGCGTCAGTGAGTATCCAAACTTTCCGATAGGTGTCGAAGTGTCCTTTTAAGTGAAAGTTGAAGAAAGGAGGTGAAGCACATTGAACCTTGGGGGCGAAGAGTTAGAACGGATTTATTTACACCCTCGAGTCAGTTCGTACGAAGACCTGAGTCATTCCAACCCGTATAACCCTTACGGCAAGGTAACAACCGAACAGATCTTTTGTTGTCTACTACACTTAAGTTTGTGTCCTGGTGGTGGAATTTCCCTCAGTGACATCTGCATTTTATTTGACATTTACTTACACAGATTGAGGGGAAAACCGTTAGGTGTGACTTAAGTCAGGGTGAGGGTGAAACTACAGAATTCCTGACGAAGGAGGCAATCACATTTTTCTGACTAAAGTTTATTATAACCTTTATCTCAAAAATAGTGTCTTATATACATACACATACAACCCTCGGTCTCCAACCCGGAATTATGCTGACTTTTCCTTACCAAACAGTCGTCATAGAAACGAGTTAAGAGATGTCTTTTAGCGGAAAACAAACAGATTTCTAGCAACACTAATTAAAAAGCTGACGTGGCGGTGAGTTAATCTGTTACTACGTGTTGTTTATTTTAATGTCGTTCCTTCAGTAAATGTAGTCGTTTATTTTATAAAAAAAATTACAAAACAAATTACAATTTATTTTAATCACAATTCAGTTTGAAATGTGACCAAACTAAAACACGAATCTCAATGTAACTGCTGTACTTTTAGCCCTGCGTGTGTAACAAACTAACACTGAAGACGAAAGACTGAAGTATGACAAGCGTATTAGTTGTTGTAGAATGTAGACCAACAAACCAACCAAGGCTAAAAAAGCCAATCTGTAAGGAACGAATGTTCTCATCACCAAAGATGGTAACTAGGCAGTAGATTTTTGAGCTGATACACTGCAATTTAAAATCAATCTGCGCAAGACGAGTGAATGAACTTACTTCGACTAGTAAGACCTGTTCTCTGTATATCTCGAGCAGTTTCATGGGTTCTGTCAAATGTAGGCTTGCAACAAGTTGTGGTGATGCGAATATATTTTCGTTAGAGCGAAAGTGACGTTTTAAAACCTACACTTAAGATATATATTAAATGCCCCCCCCCAGTGGCTCAGCGGTATGTCTGCGGACTTACACGCTAAAATCCGGGTTTCGATACCCGTGGTGGGCAGAGCACAGATAGCCCATTGTGTAGCTTTGTGCTTAATTCAAAACAACAACAACAACAACAACAACAATATATTAAATGAGTTAGCTAATTTTATGTCATTACAATTAGGGTTAAGAACTATTCATTTTACTACAAACAAATTAAACGTATACTTTGAAAACTACTTTTTATTCTAGCAAAATGATAACAGGTTTTCACTATTTTATTTTTTCAATAGAATGACACAAACGTCACTAAAACAACCGCACAATCATCATTTACACAACAACACATCCACACAATCGTCATTAATATAACATACAATCGTCATCTACACAACCATACAAAGACATCCAGGCAAGAATATGAACCAAGGACACAGTTTCAGTTCCTTTCTCGGCTTCCTTAGGAAATGGGTCTGGACACAGCAAACCCAAAAGACAGTCCAACTATGGTAAATTGAATAAAAATAAAGTATTTATCAGGAAAGGTCACCCATTGGGGCAGCGGTGAGTCTTCGAATTTACAACGCAAGAATTGCCGGTTCGATTCGCCTCGGTGGACACAGCAGATAGACCGATGTGGCTTTGTTAAGAGAAAACACAACCTGTCAGGAAACACATGTGGCGACAATCAAACAATCCCATTGTATTGCTTTGCGGTTAATAACAAAGAGAATTGTTTTAAGCGTCATGTTGTTGAAAGATTACATGTTTTAACTTGTTTATACAAGTTGAATAAATTTAACAATTAAAAATATTTTAATTTGTATGTAAATAAGTAAATATGTTTAACAAACAAGCTTCGGAAAGAGTTCGTTTCAAAGCTTGTCTCCTAGCAACCTAGCATCATTCAAAGCTTGCAGCACTATGGTACTAAACAACCCAAACGAAACATATTACTTTCTATGTTGTTTTCCAACATATGTATTTATTTTTTCTTAAAGAAAATATATTTGCAGAACTATTTAAAACTATTGCTTTTAACTTATTTTTCATTATAAAGATTTGCACATTATTGTTAGGCCTATTCACTTACTTGCGCAGAGTTAGAGGTCTTGGCCATCAGGTGCATACCAAGTTTTTATTTTCTCCTTTTATCATGTGAAACTCGAAATAAAACTGCTGGTCAAAATGCACAGTTTATTAGTACGGATGTTTCCTACACATTACGACATTAATAATCTGTCTCTAGTTCAATCGTCTGATGAAATATAGTAGCGCCTTCATGAGATACCTAACAATTATTAGTTACTGTGGTCGCCGTCAGGTGTCCAAGCCATCAGCGATATATCCATACAAAGATCACTGAACTTACCTGGTTCATATGTGTTGATGTGTTTAGGTCAATGTTAAAGCCAAGCACGATTAAAATATATTTAACGAATACTATGGGAAGATTTGATTACATTTTCATCAGAGATGTAAAGTAATTACTAGAGAAAAAAAAATGCCAACTCAACATTTGTTGTAGCGGTTTTAAGGAAACGTGCAAGAAGAAGATCCCATCACAACAAGCTTCATTGTTAGTAAAATTTCAAAGAGTGGTAGAAAAACTGAAAGAATAGTTCGCAGTCTGAGTCCGCGCGAGAACTGACAGACGGAATAGAGAGAAAATCTAGAATTTTGGAAATTGTCACCATTTGTTGAAGGATAGGTTTATTTAAATGACGTTTAGTTTGACCAATGTAGATGACATTGTGGATTCTGCGCACTAGTAAAAATTGTTGTTGTCTATTATCAAGTTTGTTTGCTTCGAATTAAGCACAAAGCTACACAGTGGGCTGACTGTGCTCTGCCCACCACGGATGTCGAAACCTGTTTTCTAGCAGTAGAGGTCCGCAGATATGCCGCTGTGTCATTGGGAGCAATAACAAAACAATGCCTGTAATGTGCGTTTCTTTACGTAAGTCAACGCGTTCCGTTACTTGTTTTAAGCGCAAAGCTACACGATAGGCTATATGCGCTGTGCCCATTGCAAGAGTTGAACCCCAACTTTTAGGGTTTTAAGCTCTCAAACGTGGATATATCACGAACTGGAATAATGAAAAAGTCAGGTTCCAAGCCTCACACACAAAGTTCCTGGAAGGCTTAGCTTAGACTTTCCGTGCACGTACACTAAACGAGATGTCACCTGGCGTTCAATTGTAAAATTAACACCAAGTGTTTGTGTCCCTGAACAGTTTTAAGTTTACGGATTTATAACGCTAAAATTCCAGGGTTGAATTCCCCATGGTGGAAACAGCAGATAGCCCAGTATGGCTTTTCTTTAAAATAAACAAACTAGACAGAGTGTCTACTCAGTAGACTTAGCAGATAGCCAGATGTGGCTTTTCTATAAGGAAAAACACATGCATAGAATCTAAGCATTTGTTGTTACATACGTTTTAAAACAGATAAATTTCCTACTCAAATAACACCTTTTGCTCAACGTCGAGCGTGTGAAGCAATAAAACATATATATGTGTACCAAGAGTAGATCGAAGCCCTAATCCTTAAAATATTATCGTATTTTATCAAACAGGAAAGGTTTGTATAAATTGGTTTGTTTGTTTTTGGAATTTCGCACAAAGCTACTCGAGGGCTATCTGTGCTAGCCGTCCCTAATTTAGCAGTGTAAGACTAGAGGGAAGGCAGCTAGTCATCACCACCCATCGCCAACTCTTGGGCTACTCTTTTACAAACGAATAGTGGGATTGACCGTCACATTATACACCCCCACGGCTGGGAGGGCGAGCATGTTTAGCGCGACTCGGGCGCGAACCCGCGACCCTCGAATTACGAGTGCACGCCTTAACGCGCTCGGCCATGCCAGGCCTTGTATAAATTGGACTTTATAATATTATAATATCTCATTCAATTTAAACGTTCACAACTAAATTCAGCATAATTTATGTAAAAAGATACGAGGTGCACTAAATTCTATGTTACATTTTTATAGTGTTTTTCCAACGCTAATTAAAATAAAATTCCATTTTATTCCAAATAAATAAAATCACGAAAACTGCGTATAATAGATTAAAAACGTAAAATATTTAGAAATAAAATGTGGGCACATTTGTATATCATGTTGCATAAATTAGAATAAATTAATCAAAACCTTATATTTCTATCTTTCAATAGTTACTTTCGGCAGCTAGTAAGACTTGAATTACGCAACTTTTGTAACGGACATAGGAATTCTATATTTGACAAAACTTTTAAAAAGGTCTGGTGATGTAGAAACACGATTGATACCATTTGTATTCGAAAAGAAGGCCTAACTAAACATGCGTGACAAATAACTTTAAAATTCATGGGTAAAACATTTAAGCTTTACACATATTTTGGACAGTTATTAAATTATCGCCTTACAAATACGTGTACGCTTAACATAGTTGAAAATTAAATATTCTAATAAACTATAGAAATTCCCTTTCACCGCGTATTTATATGCGCAGAGAGTACTAATTAACGTGGTAGGCCAAACGTTAGTGACGTCATCGTGCACGTTTAGAGAGCTAACTGCGTTGAACTTCGAACAGCACGAAGCCTAGACAGACCAAAAAGAAAGCAGTAAAAGTTTGGATGCGGGTTGAATGGGTAATAAAGAAAATCCCATTATAAATGTAAAGCGTTTTGTCATAATTACGTCATTATATTTCAGTTTCTAAAAAAGTGGGTACCTCGTGATCAAGAGCAAAGAGACAATAAAGATATTAAATAATCATTCTGACCGTAAGAAAACGATGCTAAGAAGATGACTACCAAAAGATAGGACTCGTACTGTTTTCTCACTTCCTTCCGTTATTGCGTTTAATAAATACAATTTATATAACATTAATAAGTATGCTCTATTTCAATTAAAGCAGTTTGTTTTAAGTTGACTGCGAAATGAACGGCAAAGCCGACAAGAGACACACTTGTAGTAAACATTGGTGAATCAATAGTGTATTAATACAGCTCGTATGTAAAGTACTAAATTTCATAAATTTTCCGCCTTCCGTCTGGTAGAACTATCAGAAGACAATCTGATTTGTTTTACCTCGTAGTTACACCAAGGGTTAAATGCCTTTGAAATGTTTGACAAGAACTGTTTCTAAGGACCTGAAGTGATATTATTTCTTGTTTATAATGCATGATTAGTTTGTGCTCAACTAGAATATTCATCACCCTAAAAACTAAGACAACCATTGTTTAGTATATAGATGTGAGCTTATACACAATACAGATCTGAATGTAATTCAGCATACGAACCTAAAATCATTTTAGTAAAGTGTATAGACAGACCTATCCTTTCATTACAATATATGAATAAATAAATAAATAAATCAAGGATTTCCTGCAGTGGACAAACTTAATTCACTGGGTAGCTCTGAGGTAAAAAGCAAGAAATATGGAATAATAAATGGACCTTAGCTTAGTATAATACATGGACTTGAGGTTACAATACTATAGCATATGGTCATGAGTTTACATTACAATAGAATATGGACCTGAGATTATCTCGGTATAGTACATGACCTGAGGTTTTTCTTAATTTGACCCCGACATTGAGAATACTCTAATTAAACAACCAAGTAATTCATGAAATCAATTTTTAGTCGCTGGTGAACAGAATAAGAACAAAGAACAAAACGCAAAGTTTTACGTGTTATTCATTTCTCTTTGGGCCTGGCATGGCCGAGCGCGTACGGCGTGTAACTCGTAATCCGAGGGTCGCGCTAAACATGCTCGCCCTCCCAGCCGTGGGGGTGTATAATGTGACAGTCAATCCCACTATTCGTTGGTAAAAGAGTAGCCCAAAAGTTGGCGGTGGGTGGTGATGACTAGCTGCCTTCCCTCTAGTCTTACACTGCTATATTAGGGACGGCGAGCACAGATAGCCCTCGAGTAGCTTTGTGCGAAATTCCAAAAAACAAACAAACATTTCTCTTTTGTTTGTTTGTTTGTTTTGAATTTCGTGCATAGCTCTTGTTTTTGTCACACCAAACATGCTCGCCCTTTTAGCCATGAGGGCGTTATAATGTGACGATCAATCCCACTATTCGTTGGTAAAAGAGTAGCCCAATAGTTGGCGGTGATGACTAGCTACCTTATACTCTAGTCTTACACTACTAAATTAGGGACGGCTAGCGCAGATAACCTCGAGTAGCTTTGTGCGAAATACAAAATAAATCACAACTAATCTTGATAAACCCCATCTGAGGCGTCCTCTATGAAAAGTGTAAAATCCTGAATTTACGTTGATTGTTTTGAGCCCCGTGTTTATATGTATAAATATTAATTTGAAAATAAATTAGTACAATAAAGTGTGAGAACTACTAACATCCCCTTTCTTTAATCCCTCATTTTTGGAGACTCATAAGAATGCCCTGAAACGCGTTCTTTTCGCTTGTTTAAATATTTACAGAAACATTGAATATAGAGGTAATATTAAAGTCTCTAGATATTTTTATTTGTTGTTAAGCGTTAAGCTACAAAACGGACTGTCTAAGCTGTGTCCACCAACCACAGGTGTGGAAAATAAGTTTTTAACTTCGTAAGTCCCCTTTACACCAAATATACTCGCCCTTTCAGCCGTAGGGACGTTATAAAATTAAGGTCAATTCTACTATTCATTAGTAAAAGAGTAGTCCAAGAGTTGGCGGTGGGTGGTGATAATTAGCTGCTGTCCCTCTAGTCTTTCACCGCTAAATTTGGGACGGCTTGCACAGATAGTCCTCGTGTTACTTTGCGCGAAATTCAAAATCAAACAAACCAATAGTAGCTATACAAACTATATATCTCAGTAAAAATTTTAAGATTGCATAAAGAAACACATAATTACACATTGTTCTCAATGTGATGTTCACTCAGTCTCTTCTTCTGTATTACACACTTAATGTTATTTTATTGAATATGTTAACATGTTCAATGCTTTTGGATTTGTTGGTTTGTTTGCTTTAATAGATCGCAGACCATTTAAACACGTGTTACAGATGTTAACTGCATTTATCTTTTCTCTGAACATATTTTATTCACTGTCCAATTGCTATTGTTTAAGTTCTGTGTCCTTCTCTGTACCCGCAGTGGCACAGCTGCTAAAGAGGGTTCGATACCCGCGGAGGGGAGAGCAAAGATAGCCCTTTGTGTTGCACATTGAAATGTTTTTGAAGTGAATCTTCGTTACTTCCCCATCTATCATAAGTCTTCAAGATCAAAATATTAGATGTGCTGGATTAACCACAGGATTTTGAAGGAGAAAAAACAACTCCTGTGTTTTTCTTACAGCACATCTGCTGAACCAACTGAGATCTGACAGGTTCAGGTGGTCTGCCCAACTCTGACTTACTGTTCCTTGGTGAGACAGTAATAAGTTGGTGGAGTTACAACGCTAAAATTCAGAGTACGATTCCCCGCAGTTTACCTAGAACAGATGGCCCACGTGTAGCTTTCAGCTAAAACAAACTGATTTTAGTTAGTTTGAATTTTAGCAGAGGAAGCTCTGATCGTCAGTTTTTTGTTGTTGTTTGGTAATTTCCTACTCAAATAACACCTTTTGCTCAACGTCGAGCATGTGAAGCAATAAAACATATATATGTGTACCAAGAGTAGATCGAAGCCCAAATCCTTAAAATATTATCGTATTTTATCAAACAGGGAAAGGTTTGTATAGATTGGACTTGTATTATAATATCTCATTCAATTTAAACGTTCACAACTAAATTCAGCATAATTTATGTAAAAAGATACGAGGCGCACTAAATTCTATGTTACATTTTTATAGTGTTTTTCCAACGCCAATTAAAATAAAATTCCATTTTATTCCAAATAAATAAAATCACGAAAACTGCATAGAATGGATTAAAAACGTAAAATATTTAGAAATAAAATGTGGGCACATTTGTATACCATGTTGTATAAATTAGAATAAATTAATCAAAACCTTAACACTTGTTAACACTAATTAGTGATTAGCGTTCAAATACAAAATTTTGTTAGCAAGGACAGAAAAAAAGAAACAGAACACGAGATTCCTTCTACAGTGCCTTTCTACGGTTTTTACGACAATCCGTCAAGGAGGACATTTAAGGTCACTTTTCTTCGAACTTAACCTGAACACGTCCTCCGGTCACGTCACACGAAAGCTCATAAATCATCAGTAGAAATAATACAAAATACGAGTAAAACATACAAACCTTACAAATACCTCCATCTCATTATCGGCAGTTTTCACTTTTTAATCGCATATTTTTCTCTCTTTCTTCTTGTTGTGAGGTGGCGTCAATACACATTCAAATATCTGGAACAGATCCAAATCCAAACAACAGAACTAAAAAAAAGTTTTCAAGGCCATTTGGAATGAATTAACTTTACTTTTCCGTGACCTTGACCGACAGATGAACTGGTTCTCTAAGGTTATCGCGTTCACGGTTTCGCCTTCAGACAGGCGCGAGCGAACTCTCTACACACGTTTAGAAAAATGTCCATTCAAAATAAATCAAAGTTCCTGCACCCGACGTCGCACGTGACACCGTATATTATTCATAAGGTTTAAGAACAAAATTTTGCCCAATTACTTAATAATCACAAGAAAATTAACAGTTTATTTCATACTTGTACTCATTTTCCGCATTCAGATTCTGGATATTCTAAACAGACTCGAGAATAAACTCTTACAATGTTTATAAAGGAGCTTACAAAAAACTGTTCCAGTTATTCAATAAACGAATAACTCAGAATTCACATACTAATACTGTATTTTAAGATGGTATTAATTTATTATTTGCTTTTAGTCGATTTTGAATAATTAAAACACGGTTGTTTCCTGAGTTGAGGTTGAACTGTTTGTTTTTAATTTTGCGCAAAGCTTTTTTGTTTTGTTTTCTAATTTCGCGCAAAGCTACACGATGGCTATGTGCGCTAGCCGTCCCTAAATTTGCAGTGTAAAACTAGAAGTAAGGTAACTGATTATCACCACCCACCGCCAGCTCTTAGGCTACTTTTTTACCAACAAATAATGGTATTGACTAATTGTATGACCTCACATTATAACGCCCACACAGAGGAAAGGGTGAGCATGATTGGTATGAAGAAGATTCGAACCCTTGACCCTTCGATTGCAAGTCGAGCTCCGTAACAACCACACCATAGGAATGACCATCGATTTATGACGCCCCCACAGCTGAAAGGGTGAGCATAATTGGTGTGACGGGGATTGGAACCCGTGACCCTTACAATACGTGTCGAACAGAACGGATCACAAAAACACGACAGTGTCTGGAGAGGTTATTTCATCATATTTTGACCTCTAATCTCAATCGACCTTGTATCTAAACGTAAAGAAGTTAGTGATATTTTCTCTCATTTATCTTCTTTTTCTGAGAACACGTTAACGAAATGTGTTGTAAGAAAGAATTACCGAGCAGTAGATAACTGTAGGGCACGAAATGACTCTCTTATCACTTGAGTTATCTTGTTTTACAGTTACTAAATAACTCGTTTCTGCAGCGTCATGCTCGTTCGTTTGTTCAAACTAAAAATTAGGAACCATGCAACAGATGTGATTATGTTAGGTTGGTCACGAACGCATATCTCTTTGCTTCGAAACAAGACAATTGTTTTATAAATACATTACAGGAACACTGCTGCTTTAAATCTATTTAACTTTCAAACGTATTAAACCAGCAGTGAAAAAGAAACGTATTTTAGATTCAAGCTGTCCAACTGTCACAAATCTATATATTTAGGTTGACACGTTGTTCAGGATCACTTATGACTTTAAGGTAGTTGGATTACCCTTTAATTATTACTTGAATACACAGTTCTATATCCTTTAAATACTAACAGTAATAACTGTTCATAAATACATAAATTATGTTGAATAACGTGTCACAACGTGATTGGTTCATGATAATTTGCTGCTATTTTAACTGTGAAAGGTTTTATTTAATTTGTAGTTTTCGTGTTCATGTTTGACAGTTGATATAAATGTAATATAAACAGAAGCTAAAGATCACGGACCTAACTTTCCAAACTAAACAAAGCACACGTTTAAAACATGAATTATGATTCAACTGATGTAACACATTGAAACATGAATTATGATTCAACTGATGTAACACATTAAAATATAAATTATGATTCAACTGATGTAACACATTAAAATATGAATTGTGATTCAACTGATGTAAAACATTAAAATATGAATTGTGATTCAACTGATGTAACACCTTAAAATATGAATTGTGATTCAACTGATGTAACACATTAAAATATGAATTATGATTCAACTGATGTAACACATTAAAACATGAATTATGATATAACTGATGTAACACATTAAAACATGAATTATGATTCAACTGATGTAACACATTAAAATATAAATTATGATTCAACTGATATAACACATTAAATATAAATTATGATTCAGCTGATGTAACACATTAAAATATGAATTATGATTCAACTGATGTAACACATTAAAATATGAATTGTGATTCAACTGATGTAACACATTAAAATATGAATTGTGATTCAACTGATATAACACATTAAAACATGAATTATGATTCAACTGATATAACACATTTACAACACCAACTATAATCCAATATATATAAAACCCGTTTTATACGTATGCTCTGATTGTGACTGTACTTATAGGTGGAAAGAAAGGAAATTGCGCCTAATATGAACAAATAAAAAATAAAATATTTCAGTTTCGACAACAAATTGTCTCAAATATTATTCAGGCTCCATAGCAACATTATCCTAGAGACGAAATTCCCCTTCGTCTGTTGTTTTTCTGAGAAGTAACTTCTTATAGTATTCAAAATTTTCTTTGTTCATTATGTCTGGCTCTGGCGTCACTGAAACATTTCGACACACACCGTGGCTACCAAAAAAGGACGTTACAAGTTCAGTTCGCACGAGTTTGCTTCAATTAAAATCAGTTTTCTCTTCCACGTTTTTATTCCGAAAATTCCTCATCTGGCGGTGAAAGTGCTCGTTATGGAATCTGTTTCTTGGTCGAACATTATTTTGAAGGATATATCGCAGCTACACGTTAAGAGAAAACACAATACACTTTTCTTCTACCAATGTGTTTTACATGAGTTAAAACTCGCAGAGTTTCATAAAACGAAGTACATAAGGTGTTGGTCACGTGTTAGTAGTGTTTTAAGATTTATTTTTAATGTCTTAATTTAGATGTTTGCTAGAGGGCGTATGATGCTATGATCTGAAAAAAATTAGTGTGATGATCAGCAGATGAGTACTGTATAAATACGACTAGAGTATAAAGTAATGAAATAGTGAGTGACTTAGTCTGATTTCAATGTTCGTAACAAGAGTTACTGCGTCTATTCTTTTCACTAGGTCGATCAGTGAGAGGCCCGGCATAGCCAAGCGCGTTAAGGCGTGTGCTTCGTAATCCGAGGGTCGCGGGTTCACGCCCGAGTCGTGCCAAACATGTTCGCCCTCCCAGGCGTGGGGGCGTTATAATGTTACGGTCAATCCACTATTCGTTGGTAAAAGAGTAGCCCAAAAATTGGCGCTGGGTGGTGATAACTAGCTGCCTTCCCTCTAGTCTTACACTGCTAAATTAGGGACGGCTAGCGCAGATAGCCCTCGCGTAGCCCAAGTTGCTTTGTGCGAAATTAAAACAAACAAACAAATCGATTAGTGAGAAACTTTTGTAACTCAGTTTATTTGTGAGTTAATTATACCATTGGCCTCGGAATATTCGTGTAAATACAATTTGTCAATCTCGGCCTACAACTTATGTCAAAGTGAATGTACCCCGTATCACATTTAAATGAAGAAATTAATTAATTTGTTATTATTTCACGAACTGGACTTTTCATTATTTTTATCGAATAATGAAAAAGAACACGTCACAAAAATAGCTTCAAGGATTTTAATAATAACAACTGATAAGTATAATGGTAATTATTACACATCGTCTGGAGCTTTGCTTAACCCTGGAACTGATATGTTACATGTATCTCAGAACGGCTAGTATGAATATTAAGTGTTAATACCCATACCAGCCGTTCTGGATACACTTTTTATTTCAAGTGGGTTTCTCGTCATCAAAAATGGAACATTACATATTCATTTCCAAATCTGTGCTTGAGCCCCACGCTGATTGTTTGACGATGTTATGACCCTGGCACTTGTGTGTTAATGTTTTGATCTGCTCGGTGATCTGTAGAACACACTTATAAAGCATATACTGAAATATGGTGTAGATACGTGAATTTTTAAATATATGTTTTATATATATATATTGTTTAGCTGTGCAGACCATAGTAACCCAACGCCTGGGATTGCCGTTTTCGTTGATAGATTCAAGTTACATAATGTGCTATATGTGATTTGCACATAACGAGTGTCTAATGATATGTTTTTAATGATTTTTGTGTTGTTTGATATTATATTTACGATAAAGTTGAATATTTTAAAACTAACCTTAATATGTGAAAATTTAACTCTTTATCTAGTTTAACTGTTGCCTAGTTTATAATCACTACATAATCATTTTTATTATTTACACTTATAAAAACAGGCCGGGTATGGCCAGGTGGTTAGGGCTCCCGAGGGTCGCGAGTTCGAATCCCTGTCTCACCAAACATGTTCGTTCTTTCAGCTGTGAGGGCATTATAATTTGATGGTCAATTCAACTATTCGTTGGTAAAAGAGTAGCCCAAAAATTGGCGGTGGGTGGTGATAACTAGCTGCCTTTCCTCTAGTCTTACACTGCTAAATTAGGGACGGCTAGCGCAGATAGCCCTCGTGTAGCTTTGTGCGAAATTCAAAATCAAACGTTTAGTGCAGAACGCATAACATTTGCTGTTGTATTTTGGCATTTCGTCAAATCTCCCAATTTTTCTTGTTACGTTTGTCACGAAGAAATCATAATTTATTTAATATGGAAACACGTGTATTTGTTTGTTTGATTCTGGTGACTCATATCGTTGTCAAAAAAAGGAAAATCCGACATTTATACTAAGATGTTTATCAATCATACTTGGGATCAAATTGCACGAGGGGGAGATTTAGTTTGCAGTTTTATCAGATTGAAGTCGACATTAAGCTTGCTAAGACTTTGTATGGCCTTCCGACGTAAGAGTTTCGGTTTCAGAGTCGCTAATAATTTTGATCTATATTGTCAACTTGTGGTATTCCTCCTAAATTCTGGTCCAGATTGTATCTGTCGTATGTAAGATTCTTTTTATAGACATTTCTTCACGAAAAAGAACACAAGATCTAAGCAATCTTGACATCAAATATAGTAACCATAAAACATATAAGAAAATGAGATAAATGAATAGCAAGACCTTTTTCCCTTAAATTTTATTTTCCACACTCTGAAAAGATAAATACAATTATTTTTCTTGTTGAAAGTTTATTTATCCGCATGGTTATAAAAAGAACTCGTAAGGAACGCTGGTTTTTTGTACAGGGAATCTCTAGAATGTGATGTGTGATTCAGCATTTTTATAAGAATAAAAGATATCGGTTAGCCTAACAGCATTAAAAAGATTATTTGACTAATCCGCATTTGTGTTTATGATAAGGTGTATTTTTCATGTCAAGGTAACTGTGTTAAATCAAGTCGCAAGATAAAATGTTTTATTTAATCTCGCAAAATACATGTTCGAAACGATCTTACAATTAAGGCATTTGACGCCCGTGAAAACACCACATCTTACTATCAAGATGGTCCGTTATGTGTTGTAACATCCATCACTCAGGATTGGCTCGTTCCATTATCTTCATTATTTGCATGGTAATTGAAAACGGTCGAACAATGTAAATAGACAATTTTGTTTCAGGATTTTTATCAGAGAAGGAAGATTAAAAATGCATGTTTCCAATTTTGATAGATTTTGTCATTGAATTTAAAGATACAAGGACTTAATTAATGAAATTAGTCAATCAATTATTAGGGATTTAATAGCAAAAGAAAGAAGGAAGGGGAAACATTATTTAACACGTTTGCTGCCACATAATAAGTTTACGAAAAAATAATTAAATATTAATGATGTGCCAATGAACAATCGCAGTGTCTAAAATGTATGTGCCACAACGAAAATATGGCTTTGAAACGTAATTGTCTGTGACTCACCAGTGTATCACGTGATCCATAACTGAGATTCGGTCGTGACCCATCGGCGAGGCACGTGGTAGTGAACTTTGTAACAAGGGCCCTCAGCTACTAGGAATAATCATAGGCTGGTTTAACATCATTAAGAATTGTATTTCAAATTAGAATTCTCATCAAATGTTTTCTACATGGTCACACTTTTGTTTATACAACAAAAGGAGTCTTCACTAAGTTTCCTGGTTTGAATATCTCACACCAAACACGGTTGCCTTTTCATCTGTGGGGGCGTTATAATGACGACCAATCCCACTATTCGTTGATAAAAGAGTACCTCAAGAGTTGACCGTGTGCGGTGATGAATAGCTACCTTCCCTCTAGTCTTACACTGCTAAATCAGGTCTGGCTAGTACAGGTAGTCCTCGCGTAGCTTTGCGCGAAATTCAAAACAAACAAATCCTCGCGTAGCTTTGCGCGAAATTCAAAACAAACAAAACTAAGTTTCCAAATTATTGCCGAGCTTCATGTAATCACGTTTCAAGGTAATATAACTGACAATCAGTCATGCCCGTGAACGTTACCGTTACGTTAGCGCGCGTGGTTGGAGTAAATAACTTTATTCTTTGAGTATAAGATAAATTCGAACTCGAGTTTCAATTTCAGAAACGATTAAATACGAGGGCCGCGAATACAAAGAAATCACTAGTTGCGTTTCAGTTTCGTTTATTTCCAACAGGATCTCTACAGTTCCACCCTTTATCCCCCACCCACGGCCAGTAATTGAAAGACCTCACGACAATAACAACAAAAAACATCTTTCAGATCACTCCGAGATATTATTCTCTCGGAATACCTACGTCGACTAATTTAAAGGTTGAGCTTGTCTGTCTGTACAAACCGTCTGACAAACACGTGGGGTATAACCGGTTTATTCAACTCTATTTCTGATGGGGGGGGGTTTATGTTGTTGTTGAGGTCTTTGAAAAAAAAAGCTTCAGATTGGCCTACACTTTGTTTTTTCGTTTATCTGCTAACTTGGGTTTTAACCTTGCTTGTTTGATTTTCTACGGTTATTATAGTGATTCTTAGTATCATATAATCTCCCAGGTGAGACAGGGCTAAACTTACGGGCTTACAACATTAAAATTCGGGATTCATTTCCACACGGTAGACACAGCAGACAGCCTAGTGAGTCTAAAGCGGACAAACGAAGTTATGTCGTTCAACGATAACAGCATAAATCCAGTTCCACAGTCAAGAAACACTAAACGGATGCAAGCCACTTTCCGTTTCGGGTAGTTTGTGTTTGAATTTCGCGCAAAGCTACACGAACCTGTCCTTAATTTATCAGTGTAAGACTAGAGGGTAGGCAGATAGTCATCACCACCCACCGCCAACTCTTGGGCTACTTTTCTACTGACGAATAGTGGGCTTGACCGTCACGATATAACGCCCCCATGGCTGAAAGGGCGAGCGTGTTTGGTGCGATGGAGACTTGAACCCGCGACCCTTTAACACGTGACCATGTTAGGCCTAAAAATGTAGCTTTCTTGAATAACTTGTTCTTCAAAAACCATCAGGAAATGTTCGTCCTATGATTTGTGTTCCACTATTTAATTAAAAATATGTATGCGTGTATAGGGGGCGTAAGCTGGAGCAAATAAAAATTCAGAGTTGTATTATAACTAAAATATGATCGTGTTATTAAGAAATATGAACTGAAATAGCCTCGATTACTAAAACAGTTTTGATCAACGTTCACTGTATATTCGAACCGACTTCTATCGATGTTTATTTTTCCACATTGGTATCTCAGAAACTTTACTGAGAAGTCCGAATCGACTGTCCCTGTTTAAAAAACATTTATGTTATTAAGTGCTCTTTGTCAGTACCTAACTTCTGTATAACCACAGTCAACACCGCGGAGGTTCGAGAAGATACATCGCAAATTGAATTTCCCTGAACTGACTGAGTCTGCGCAATGAACTAAACAGAATGGACACAATGATGCCGCATTTATTCTTGTATCGGTCTGTGTAACTTCCCTTTATGGACAATCGCCTCTACAGAATTGTGAAATGGCCAGCCGAGCTGACCAACTCATTCAAGTTGGTATTCCACACTGATTAAATCTCACGTCACGTGACTGAGTCGATATTGGCGAACTACCACGAATCACGCGTCACGTCACTGTGTCCGTGTTGGCGAACTAGCACTAGTCACGCGTCACGTGACTAAGTCGATATTGGCGGACTAGCACTAGTCACACGTCACATGACTGAGTCGATATTGGCGGACAAGCACTAGTCACACTTCACATGACAGTCGATATTGGCGGACTAGCACTAGTCACACGTAACATGACAGTCGATATTGGCGAACTAACACTAGTCAAGCGTCACGTGACTAAGCCGATATTGGCGGACTGGCACTAGTCACACGTCACGTGACTAAGTCGATATTGGCGGACTAGCCTAGTCACACGTCACATGACTGAGTCGACATTGGCGGACTAGCACTAGTCACACGTCACATGACTGAGTCGATATTGGCGGACTAGCCTAGTCACACGTCACATGACTGAGTCGATATTGGCGGACTAGCACTAGTCACACGTCACATGACTGAGTCGATATTGGCGGACTAGCCTAGTCACACGTCACATGACTGAGTCGATATTGGCGGACTAGCACTAGTCACACGTCACATGACTGAGTCGATATTGGCGGACTAGCCTAGTCACACGTCACATGACTGAGTCGATAATGGCGGACTAGCCTAGTCACACGTTACGCAAACCTCAAATAAAAAAAACGCAAAACTTTGCGAGTATCACTGGTTCTAGGATTTATTAAAGCATTTATCAATTTTCCCTACTGACACATAAAGAAAGTTATAACCACGAGATATCTCCCGAGTTACCCCCGAGCTTCATGAAGCCCCACCTCCCATGTCACTCATTGTCTCTAAGGGAAAACTGAGAACAAAGCACCAAAAAGAAATCAGTTTAACGACATTCTTGACCACGTATTACGTGAAAACCTTATAAAAATATTTCAAACATCGTAGAATCTAGATTTTTTTTATTTATCAAACTGCCCCCTCCCCCAGTGACACAACTGTATGTCTGCGGATTTACAACGCTATAATCAGGGTTTCGATACCCATAGTGAGCAGAGAACAAACAGCTCATTGTATAGATTTGTGCTTAAATACAAATGAACACACAATATATCAAGTTTTTCTCATTGCACCGTAGTGATAATAAGGGACGAAAGGGACGTACTTGAACACTTCTGGGACGTATAGGGACGACTAAAGTATATTTTAAAAAGTCACAAAATGGGAATATATATTCACGTATATTGAATAATAACTAAAGAAAAACACCTACCAGACCTCAAAGGTTTTGAAAAGGAGGTGAATGGGTGTTTAGGTGTTTGGTTTGAATTCCGCGCAAACCTACACAAGGGCTATCTGTGCTAGCCGTCCCTAATTTAGCAGTGTAAAACTAAAGAAAAGGCAACTAGTCATCACCACCCACCTCCAACTCTTAAGCTACTCTTTTACCAACGAATAGTTGGATTGGTTGAAACATTATAACGCCCCACGGCTGAAAGGGCGAGCATGTTTTGCTGTGAGAGGAATTCGAACCCGCGTCTTAACCACCTATCCATGCTGGACCATGAATTGGTGTAAAGGTATAACACAGATATCAGGTAAGATAAAAATCAAACAATATATAACATAGATATCAGGTAAGATAAAAATCAAACAATATCATCACTGTAAGTAGCATAGTGATACTTGATTTGATATCATGAAAAGACTGTGGTAATCCAACACTGTGACATTTCAACACTGTGGTAATCCAACACTGTGACATTTCAACACTAGGGTAATCCAACACTGTGACATTTCAACACTAGGGTAATCCAACACTGTGACATTTCAACACCATGGTAATCCAACACTGTGACATTTCAACACTATGGTAATCCAACACTGTGACATTTCAACACTAGTGTAATTCAACAGTGTGACATTTCAACACTAGGGTAATTCGACACTGTGGTAATCCAACACTGTGACATTTCAACACTGTGGTAATCCAACGCTGTGACATTTCAACACTATGGTAATCCAACACTGTGACATTTCAACACTATGGCAATCCAACACTGTGACATTTCAACCCTAGGGTAATCCAACGCTGTGACATTTCAACACTGTGGTAATCCAACACTGTGACATTTCAACACTGTGGTAATCCAACGCTGTGACATTTCAACACTATGGTAATCCAACACTGTGACATTTCAACACTATGGCAATCCAACACTGTGACATTTCAACACTGTGGTAATCCAACGCTGTGATATTTCAACACTATGGCAATCCAACACTGTGACATTTCAACACTAGGGTAATTCGACACTGTGACATTTCAACACTGTGGTAATCCAACACTGTGACATTTCAACACTAGGGTAATTCGACACTGTGGTAATTCAACACTGTAAAACTCCAACCAGAAATTCATTTGAAATTGGCAGTATAATTAGAAGAAGTGTATTTTCCACCTAAGTCCTCCTCCTATAAGATAGGATACCAAAATACATCAGTAACGACTCTGTTGTTTCATTCGTTTTAATGCGTTTCATTTGGTTATTATTAAGTCCAAAGTTAGACAATGAGCTCTTTGTTCCGCCCATTACGGGTCCAAAACCCCAAATTTTACTGTCCTGAATTTGTAGATTTGCCACTGAAACATCGGGGATGCGTTGGGACTGTTTGTTTGTTTGAACTTAAGCACAAAACTACACAAAGGGTAATGTGTGCTGTGCTCACCATGGGTATCGAAATCTGGTTTCTAGCGTTGTAACTTCACAGACATTCCCGCTGTGGCGCTGGAAAGCCAGCGGTATCTCTCTCTTATTTCTTTTTTACTGAATTATAAGCATTCAGTAAACAACCATCACCCATGAAGTATTCCTTTAACCTTTCAACTACGGTTGCGATCATATAGTTTAAGAATTTTGCGCGCAACAATTTGAATAGCTCTCCGCAAAAAATTCGCGCACCTTTGCGCACGGGGTAGTAAGTAGATTTACACAAGTCGAAAACAAAAAGCTGAGTTTTAAAACAGTAATGTTAACATATTGGTGAGCGTTTCACCAGTTCTCTGCCCCCCAGTAGCTCAGCGGTATGTCTGCGGACTTACAATGCTAAAATCCGGGTTTCGATACCCGTGGTGGGCAGAGCACAGATAGCCCATTGTGTAGCTTTGAGCTTAATTCAAAAACAACAACACCAGTTCTCTGGCTCAGTATGGTCACGTGGCTAAGGCACTCGACTCGTAATCTGAGGGTTGCGAGTTCGAATCCCCGTCACACCAAACATGCTCGCCTTTTCAGCCGTGGGGGCATTATAATGTTATGGTCATTTCTCTATGGTTTGGTTTGGTTTGAATTTCGCGCAAAGCTACTTTAGGGCTATCTGCGCTAGCCGTCCCTAATTTAGCAGTGTAAGACTAGAGGGAAGACAGCTAGTCATCAACACCCACCGTAAACTCTTGGGCTACTCTTTTACCAACGAATAATAGGATTAACCATAACATTATAACGCCCCCCACAATTGAAGGAGGGGCATGTTTGGTGTGACGGGAATTCGAATCCGCGACCCTCAGATTACGAGTCGAGTGCCTTAACCACCTGGCCATGCCGGGCCAATTCTATATGAGTTTCAACATATGAAACTTGTTCTAGCTGTAGTATGTGCAATCAATAGATTACCGAGTACTGACGTCACATTTTAAGTAAGTTCACCCCTGAATTTAACCTAACAAATCGTACAGGTAGCCTCAGTAAAACTATACACCTCGGCTGTTTGTTTGATAATAAGAAATTATGAAACGAATCTGTTAGACGACTATGTAATAGTTTCATATAAAAGCATCAAACTCGAGAAAGAATCATACAGTTTATTTTAAAAAACAAAACAGGATAAATGAACACACAAAAAATTGAAGTATTCCTACGGGAAATCTAGTCATGTATGTCATTTCCGTCGAAACTATGAGACACTTCCGGTTCGGGATTTTAAAAAAACACTAAAAATGTGTATCGATGATTAACGACAGAAAGGAAATACCCTTGTGGGTGAATTCGATAAATATATTTAACAACATCAATACGTAACCCTTTCTCAGAAGTCTATTAGTTTTTTCATGAGTATTGTAAATTGTTTGTACGATACAAGATTTGAGGTTTGTCTTTCGTCGTGGCGCCACTGGACGTAGCAGATATCAGGTAACTGAAATATATTCTTTTGTTACGTTTACTCATGCATTCTTAGAATTACTACTGCACCATATACGTTTCGTGACTCGACTAATATTGAAAATACAATTTTAAAAGAAACCAAGCAGTATTTGGTTTTGTTTATTTTGAAATAAATGACGGACGTTTTGGTTCGTTTGTCTCAAATATTCACAAAGCTTCACGAGGATTAACCTGCTTCCGATTTCCAACTGATAGGCTTAACGTTAACAGTACTCACCGCCAAATCTTTGACTACACTTATATGTTTTTCTCATAGTAAAACCACATAAGACATCTGCTGTGTCCACCGCGGAGAATCGAATCGCGAATCGTAGCGTTCTAAGTCCTTAGAATTATCGCAATCATACCTGGAAGATAAGTGGGGGCTCAAAAATCGGTAAATTGAAAACGTTACCATTAGATAATATTCTTATTAAAAACTTTTAAGTTTGGAAAATTTTCGAAGTTTTTTTATTTTATGTTTTAAGATGATTTGGAATCTTTTAGAACACAGATTTTCAAACTGTGGCACGTGAACAAGTTAACCCTTTACAGATGCTAGTATTTACAAAATTCCCACTTTTTAAGTGTTAATCGCAAAATTATCAATAATAATACTTGGGTTTATTTGGTTTGAATTTCGCGCTAAGCTAATCGACGTCTATCTATGCTATCCATCCATAATTTAGCAGTTTTAAGACTACAGGGAAGGCAACTAATCATCACCAACACCCGCCAACTCTCGGGTTACACTTTTACCAACAAACAGTGGGATTTACCGTCCCATACTAACGCCCCCACAGAATATGGAAGAATTCGAACCTTCAGACTGCGAGTCGAGCGCCTCTGACTACCGGGACATCCGGATTTGTACTTCAAAAATATATATAAGTTCAAACAAATAGTTTAACTGAAGCCTAAAAGGTTTGAGAGCCACTGTTTTATAAAAGATCACCTAGTTTATGAGTGCAATAGAAACCCTATAACCTGAGCGCTTTCGAAAGATGAACCCTTCTTCTTCAGGGGTAAATCTAATTTAAGAGATTAATTAAATCTGTCTGTAGAGAACTTTTTTTTTATTGCGAGATCCGAACAGCGATAGTTTCTACCTGGAGGTCTCATTCCTGGACAATGTCAGATGGCTTACACAAAGGATCGGTAATTAGTTTTGTTGATCATAAATTAATTAAAAAGGTTTCGTCTTGCTTACACTAGGAACGAGAATATTTTATTGTTCCTAGGCCTAATTGACATCAATCTCATCTCAACCCACCCAGGATAGTAATGTAAGGTCAGATAAGTTATTTCATCTCTTTACGGTCCTATTGTTTTGGGCGAGTATTAAGTTTAATAGTAACGCCCTCTAGACCTTGTAATACTTAACATCCCGCTATGGTATTTCCCCCTGACTGGGATAGAATTGAAGGTTAAGGGTCAAACACAAATATGTGGCCTATTTTACGAGCATTTGGTATCTGTTGTGTAAAAATAAATAAATAAATAAAAGGAATTCGTGACATTATTGATAACACGGTGATCTCGTGTATTCTTACGTGTGTTCATTCTTCCCTTTGAGAGAGCAGTGTTTGTTGTTGACTTTGTTTTATCTATCAAAACCCAGTGTTTGTTGTTGATTTTGTTTTATCTATCAAAGCCTACTGTTTGTTATTGATTTTGTTTTATCTATCAAAACCCAGTGTTTGTTGTTGATTTTGTTTTATCTATCAAAACCCAGTGTTTGTTGTTGATTTTGTTTTATCTATCAAAGCCCAGTGTTTGTTGTTGATTTTGTTGTATCTATCAAAAGCCAGTGTTTGTTGTTGATTTTGTTTTATCTATCAAAAGCCAGTGTTTGTTGTTGATTTTGTTTTATCTCTCAAAGCACAGTGTTTGTTGTTGATTTTGTTTTATCTATCAAAGCCCAGTGTTTGTTGTTGATTTTGTTTTATCTATCAAAGCCCAGTGTTTGTTGTTGATTTTGTTTTATCTATCAAAACCCAGTGTTTGTTGTTGATTTTGTTTTATCTCTCAAAGCACAGTGTTTGTTGTTGATTTTGTTTTATCTATCAAAGCCCAGTGTTTGTTGTTGATTTTGTTTTATCTATTAAAGCCCAGTGTTTGTTGTTGATTTTGTTTTATCTATCAAAACCCAGTGTTTGTTGTTGATTTTGTTTTATCTATCAAAGCCCAGTGTTTGTTGTTGATTTTGTTTTATCTATCAAAACCCAGTGTTTGTTGTTGATTTTGTTTTATCTCTCAAAGCACAGTGTTTGTTGTTGATTTTGTTTTATCTATCAAAGCCCAGTGTTTGTTGTTGATTTTGTTTTATCTATCAAAGCCCACTGTTTGTTGTTGATTTTGTTTTATCTATTAAAGCCCAGTGTTTGTTGTTGATTTTGTTTTATCTATCAAAACCCAGTGTTTGTTGTTGATTTTGTTTTATCTATCAAAGCCCAGTGTTTGTTGTTGATTTTGTTGTATCTATCAAAACCCAGTGTTTGTTGTTGATTTTGTTTTATCTATCAAAAGCCAGTGTTTGTTGTTGATTTTGTTTTATCTCTCAAAGCACAGTGTTTGTTGTTGATTTTGTTTTATCTCTCAAAGCCCAGTGTTTGTTGTTGATTTTGTTTTATCTATCAAAGCCCACTGTTTGTTGTTGATTTTGTTTTATCTATTAAAGCCCAGTGTTTTTTGTTGATTTTGTTTTATCTATCAAAACCCAGTGTTTGTTGTTGATTTTGTTTTATCTCTCAAAGCACAGTGTTTGTTGTTGATTTTGTTTTATCTATCAAAGCCCAGTGTTTGTTGTTGATTTTGTTTTATCTATCAAAACCCAGTGTTTGTTGTTGATTTTGTTTTATCTATCAAAGCCCAGTGTTTGTTGTTGATTTTGTTTTATCTATCAAAACCCAGTGTTTGTTGTTGATTTTGTTTTATCTATCAAAGCCCACTGTTTGTTGTTGATTTTGTTTTATCTCTCAAAACCCAGTGTTTGTTGTTGATTTTGTTTTATCTATCAAAGCCCAGTGTTTGTTGTTGATTTTGTTTTATCTCTCAAAACCCAGTGTTTGTTGTTGATTTTGTTTTATCTATCAAAGCCCAGTGTTTGTTGTTGATTTTGTTTTATCTATCAAAACCCAGTGTTTGTTGTTGATTTTGTTTTATCTATCAAAGCACAGTGTTTGTTGTTGATTTTGTTTTATCTATCAAAGCCCAGTGTTTGTTGTTGATTTTGTTTTATCTATCAAAAGCCAGTGTTTGTTGTTGATTTTGTTTTATCTCTCAAAGCACAGTGTTTGTTGTTGATTTTGTTTTATCTATCAAAACCCAGTGTTTGTTGTTGATTTTGTTTTATCTATCAAAACCCAGTGTTTGTTGTTGATTTTGTTTTATCTATCAAAGCCCAGTGTTTGTTGTTGATTTTGTTGTATCTATCAAAAGCCAGTGTTTGTTGTTGATTTTGTTTTATCTATCAAAAGCCAGTGTTTGTTGTTGATTTTGTTTTATCTCTCAAAGCACAGTGTTTGTTGTTGATTTTGTTTTATCTATCAAAGCCCAGTGTTTGTTGTTGATTTTGTTTTATCTATCAAAGCCCAGTGTTTGTTGTTGATTTTGTTTTATCTATCAAAACCCAGTGTTTGTTGTTGATTTTGTTTTATCTCTCAAAGCACAGTGTTTGTTGTTGATTTTGTTTTATCTATCAAAGCCCAGTGTTTGTTGTTGATTTTGTTTTATCTATTAAAGCCCAGTGTTTGTTGTTGATTTTGTTTTATCTATCAAAACCCAGTGTTTGTTGTTGATTTTGTTTTATCTATCAAAGCCCAGTGTTTGTTGTTGATTTTGTTTTATCTATCAAAACCCAGTGTTTGTTGTTGATTTTGTTTTATCTCTCAAAGCACAGTGTTTGTTGTTGATTTTGTTTTATCTATCAAAGCCCAGTGTTTGTTGTTGATTTTGTTTTATCTATCAAAGCCCACTGTTTGTTGTTGATTTTGTTTTATCTATTAAAGCCCAGTGTTTGTTGTTGATTTTGTTTTATCTATCAAAACCCAGTGTTTGTTGTTGATTTTGTTTTATCTATCAAAGCCAAGTGTTTGTTGTTGATTTTGTTTTATCTATCAAAGCCCAGTGTTTGTTGTTGATTTTGTTGTATCTATCAAAACCCAGTGTTTGTTGTTGATTTTGTTTTATCTATCAAAAGCCAGTGTTTGTTGTTGATTTTGTTTTATCTCTCAAAGCACAGTGTTTGTTGTTGATTTTGTTTTATCTCTCAAAGCCCAGTGTTTGTTGTTGATTTTGTTTTATCTATCAAAGCCCACTGTTTGTTGTTGATTTTGTTTTATCTATTAAAGCCCAGTGTTTTTTGTTGATTTTGTTTTATCTATCAAAACCCAGTGTTTGTTGTTGATTTTGTTTTATCTCTCAAAGCACAGTGTTTGTTGTTGATTTTGTTTTATCTATCAAAGCCCAGTGTTTGTTGTTGATTTTGTTTTATCTATCAAAACCCAGTGTTTGTTGTTGATTTTGTTTTATCTATCAAAGCCCAGTGTTTGTTGTTGATTTTGTTTTATCTATCAAAGCCCAGTGTTTGTTGTTGATTTTGTTTTATCTATCAAAGCCCAGTGTTTGTTGTTGATTTTGTTTTATCTATCAAAGCCCAGTGTTTGTTGTTGATTTTGTTTTATCTATCAAAGCCCAGTGTTTGTTGTTGATTTTGTTTTATCTATCAAAACCCAGTGTTTGTTGTTGATTTTGTTTTATCTCTCAAAGCACAGTGTTTGTTGTTGATTTTGTTTTATCTATCAAAGCCCAGTGTTTGTTGTTGATTTTGTTTTATCTATTAAAGCCCAGTGTTTGTTGTTGATTTTGTTTTATCTATCAAAACCCAGTGTTTGTTGTTGATTTTGTTTTATCTATCAAAGCCCAGTGTTTGTTGTTGATTTTGTTTTATCTATCAAAACCCAGTGTTTGTTGTTGATTTTGTTTTATCTCTCAAAGCACAGTGTTTGTTGTTGATTTTGTTTTATCTATCAAAGCCCAGTGTTTGTTGTTGATTTTGTTTTATCTATCAAAGCCCACTGTTTGTTGTTGATTTTGTTTTATCTATTAAAGCCCAGTGTTTGTTGTTGATTTTGTTTTATCTATCAAAACCCAGTGTTTGTTGTTGATTTTGTTTTATCTATCAAAGCCAAGTGTTTGTTGTTGATTTTGTTTTATCTATCAAAGCCCAGTGTTTGTTGTTGATTTTGTTGTATCTATCAAAACCCAGTGTTTGTTGTTGATTTTGTTTTATCTATCAAAAGCCAGTGTTTGTTGTTGATTTTGTTTTATCTCTCAAAGCACAGTGTTTGTTGTTGATTTTGTTTTATCTCTCAAAGCCCAGTGTTTGTTGTTGATTTTGTTTTATCTATCAAAGCCCACTGTTTGTTGTTGATTTTGTTTTATCTATTAAAGCCCAGTGTTTTTTGTTGATTTTGTTTTATCTATCAAAACCCAGTGTTTGTTGTTGATTTTGTTTTATCTCTCAAAGCACAGTGTTTGTTGTTGATTTTGTTTTATCTATCAAAGCCCAGTGTTTGTTGTTGATTTTGTTTTATCTATCAAAACCCAGTGTTTGTTGTTGATTTTGTTTTATCTATCAAAGCCCAGTGTTTGTTGTTGATTTTGTTTTATCTATCAAAACCCAGTGTTTGTTGTTGATTTTGTTTTATCTATCAAAGCCCACTGTTTGTTGTTGATTTTGTTTTATCTCTCAAAACCCAGTGTTTGTTGTTGATTTTGTTTTATCTATCAAAGCCCAGTGTTTGTTGTTGATTTTGTTTTATCTCTCAAAACCCAGTGTTTGTTGTTGATTTTGTTTTATCTATCAAAGCCCAGTGTTTGTTGTTGATTTTGTTTTATCTATCAAAACCCAGTGTTTGTTGTTGATTTTGTTTTATCTATCAAAACCCAGTGTTTGTTGTTGATTTTGTTTTATCTATCAAAGCCCAGTGTTTGTTGTTGATTTTGTTTTATCTATCAAAAGCCAGTGTTTGTTGTTGATTTTGTTTTATCTCTCAAAGCACAGTGTTTGTTGTTGATTTTGTTTTATCTATCAAAGCCCAGTGTTTGTTGTTTATTTTGTTTTATCTATCAAAACCCAGTGTTTGTTGTTGATTTTGTTTTATCTATCAAAGCCCAGTGTTTGTTGTTGATTTTGTTTTATCTATCAAAACCCAGTGTTTGTTGTTGATTTTGTTTTATCTATCAAAGCCCAGTGTTTGTTGTTGATTTTGTTTTATCTATCAAAACCCAGTGTTTGTTGTTGATTTTGTTTTATCTATCAAAGCCCAGTGTTTGTTGTTGATTTTGTTTTATCTATCAAAACCCAGTGTTTGTTGTTGATTTTGTTTTATCTATCAAAGCCCACTGTTTGTTGTTGATTTTGTTTTATCTCTCAAAACCCAGTGTTTGTTGTTGATTTTGTTTTATCTATCAAAGCCCAGTGTTTGTTGTTGATTTTGTTTTATCTCTCAAAACCCAGTGTTTGTTGTTGATTTTGTTTTATCTATCAAAACCCAGTGTTTGTTGTTGATTTTGTTTTATCTCTCAAAGCACAGTGTTTGTTGTTGATTTTGTTTTATCTCTCAAAGCCCGGTGTTTGTTGTTGATTTTGTTTTATCTATCAAAGCCCAGTGTTTGTTGTTGATTTTGTTTTATCTATCAAAACCCAGTGTTTGTTGTTGATTTTGTTTTATCTATCAAAGCCCACTGTTTGTTGTTGATTTTGTTTTATCTATCAAAACCCAGTGTTTGTTGTTGATTTTGTTTTATCTATCAAAGCCCAGTGTTTGTTGTTGATTTTGTTTTATCTCTCAAAACCCAGTGTTTGTTGTTGATTTTGTTTTATCTATCAAAACCCAGTGTTTGTTGTTGATTTTGTTTTATCTATCAAAACCCAGTGTTTGTTGTTGATTTTGTTTTATCTATCAAAGCACAGTGTTTGTTGTTGATTTTGTTTTATCTATCAAACCCAGTGTTTGTTGTTGATTTTGCTTTATCTATCAAAGCACAGTGTTTGTTGTTGATTTTGTTGTATCTATCAAAGCACAGTATTTGTTGTTGATTTTGTTTTCACAGAATTCCTCGCTCAGAGACTTAGTTAATTTATATATCTTTATATTTGGGTATTGTGCGTTTTTTCAATCAAGACGAATGTGGCTAATTTGATGTTTATTACCTTATTATTTTTACTTGAACTAACTAAAGCAAGTCTCGAGTCTTCACTCTGCGTGTCATAATATGGGTCGGTCCTTAGCGTCCGTTTGTTGCCAGCAAACAAAATAAAACAAAAATGTCTTGTTCATTTTCGTCGTGTAAATTCACCACAAAAGTGGCTGACTGTCTCACGATGGGCAGATTATACCCTGTAACTCGTTTTCTTCTATTCTTGGGCTCGGCGTGGCCAGATGGTTAAGGCACTTGACTCGTAATCCCAGGGTCGCGAGTTCGAATCCCTGACACACCAAACATGCTCGCCCTTTCAGCCGTGGGGACGTTATAATGTTATGATCAATCCCATTGTTCGTTAGTAAAAGAGTATCCCAAGAGTTGGCAGTGGGTGGTGATGACTAGCTGCCTTCCCTCTAATTTTATACTGCTAAATCATGGACGGCTAGCGCAGATAGTCCTAAAGTAGCTTTGCGTGAAATTCAAAACAAACAATCATAGAAAACTAACTAGAAAGTGTTGAAGAAAGTTTGATTCAAAATCTTGAATCGTTATTTTCCATGTAAAAGTCTAAGCTTAATTGGAAGTCTCGTGATTAAAGTGCTTTATAAAAAGAACATTCGTTCAGTTTTCGGGAGACTCAGACATTCACTATAAATCAGTCCGCTGCCCTGCTGTTTCTGAAACAAATTCCAAGGAGCCCCTGGTGTTAAGTTATGAAGCTACTTCATCCTGTAAAAAGTAGGTAAATAATCTAATTCACAAAATGCCTCAAAATGAGTTATTAAATCACTCAGAAGTTAAGCCTAACTGTTGATTTATGATTTTTTTTCTGCTTTTAATACAAGTAATACAGCTGGAACCTTGAACAAAGAAGTTTTCAATGGCGCTAACGGTCCTTTTCATTTCAGATGTATATTTGTTACGGCAGGAGTGGCGACGAATGGTTGTCATTACAACGTTAGTGGGAAATAGCGAATTTCACTAATTGCACAACGTCCCGCAGTACATCCATAGTTTTCCAGCAGAGGCCAACGAATCTAAACGCAATTACCCACGTTCCGTTCACTCTGCTGCTAATTTCCTTCCAGTTAGAAGACACACCTTCACTTAAGTAAAATTCTGACCGAGACAGTACCTCTCTGAAATATTTTTACAACCCGGTGTCCCCCTAGTGACAGAAATTGGCTTGCTTAATGATTTTCCGAGGTGTGGTATATAAAGTTTATTAACTACATATCATGAATATAACACCATAAAAGTTGATTTAATTTTCGAACGATGGCTGATAACTCATGCAACAGACTCATAATTCTTGTTCGATATTTTAAAAAGAAAGACGGAAACTTTCCAATTTATTGGTTTATATTATAAATAAAAAGGAAAACTGCAGAATTCAAAGTGTTGTTGGTGCATTAGTTACTAAAGGTAATCATTTATATAAACTTTAATAAACTCAAAGATATTTGTATCTGAGTTTTCTGTTAATTTACGCAGAAAAAAATATACAAATTATTTTTCTAATTATTTATTCGAATAAACATACGACATTTTATCTTTTAAAATTCAAGTAGGTATATTTTTAAATTCCCTATACATAGCATACGATTATAATGGTTATTACAAATGTTAAAAACAATACCGACTGCGTTACTACCATCTAGTGGTGAGTACACAAACCAAGATAAAATTATTATTATTATTTAATCGTTGTGTTAACTGTATTAAAACCTTGGTGTCTAAAGATTTTTAACTTTTTTCTCTAAAATAGTTATAAAGTTTTTAGACTCATAATCACTCAATGTATTATTATACAGTTCTGTTGTTTTTTTTAATAAATAAAATAAAAATACTCAAAATGACACCACGGTGATGTCTTGGCTTCTTTTTTTCCATATGTATAAACAAATAAGTTTTACCGGAAAGAATGAATAATCAGTTATTCGTATAATTGCTGTAAGAAGTATTTAAAACAAAAACATTGCAGGAAGCTGCAATGAAAAGTACGCATACAAGTAAAGTGAAAATTGTTGGACAGATTTTAAATCGATTTTCAATGGCTTATTGATTGATATCGAATATCAAAGAACAAAGCACATGATTGGCTGGAACTTCTGATTTATTTGTTTACATGGATATAATATAAAACGACTATGATAAATATAATATGACATAATCAGGTATTTTTCTACATCCACCTGAGGGAACTGTACCCCCTCCAGTTATAAATTAATCGCGTGCAGTGGTTCCAATTTAGAACTAGAAATAGTTTTGTGTTTTTGTTTTAGTTGTTACTCCCCAATATCTGCTGACTCACACTATTAGAAACCGCGTTTCGATACCCATGGTGGGCAGAGCACAGATAGCCCATTGTGTAGCTTTGTGCTTAATTCAAAACATTTATTTTTTTTAATTTTCTAGTTGTAAAAATTCCATTTAGATGTTTGTTTGAAATTTAGTTGCTGTTGTTTGTTGTTGTTTTGTATTAAGCACAAAGCTACACAATGGGCTATCTGTGCTCTGCCCACCACGGGTATCGAAACCCGGATTTTAGTGTGCAAGTCCGCAGACATACCGCTGAGCTACTGGGGGGCAATTTAGTTGCAAAAGATAGTTTGATACTTAAGTATTACCTTCGACAAGTACGGTAGTAATATTCTATCATGCAACTGAGTGAGTGTTTGACAGTTATCTATGAAGGTTATTCACTTGATAAAATGCTACCAACTTTCTCTTACAAATAATAAATATAATCCCATTCTTCAATTTTTCCTGTATCCACTAGGGGTAATAAATAACTCTGAACCCTCTCTAGCCTTGACAATTGAAACAATCCGTTTAAATTCATTTACTGGATAAAACACAGGAATAGAACGTTAAGAAATTACAATGCAATAAGAAGTTAGGGCTAGATCGTAACTCAGTCAAAAAAGAAGTTAAGCCTTCGACCAAAACATATGATATTTTAATGACTTTTGACAAGTTTATTATTATTTGAACTACCTGGAATTAGAAACAAGCAAACGTAGTAATAATATGACCTTGTTTGCAGTAGAGAAACCCAGATTTTAAATGTATAAGTTATGCTTTTGTTTCCTATCGTGTTCTTCATACATTTCTATGCGTTTGTATACAATATTTAAATCATCGTAACTGTGCAATGACATAAAATATTATAATATTTCACTTCTGCAAGAAGGTGAACACACGTACAAATTATTGTTCAACAGTAAGCCTAAATTCGACCTGTAAAATAAAGTAGCACCAGCACACTGTTTCCACTCTCTTGAGTATTTTAACACTATGATAAACGTAAATCGCTTGCTCTATTCTAACAATTGAATTAGGTACACAAACAATGTTAGAATGCGTTCGATTCTTCACTCATTCTATACGAATTTCGTATCAATGATCTGAAAAAATAGTACTTCAGGCCTAACTTATATTTTCTAAACTATGTAATATATTAATGAGTTATAAAAATGAAAATTCAATCCAACTTCATATTAGCATCATAATTTTATTGCTTTTCTGCTCATGTGCCACAGGCTGTTATTGTATAACGTAGTATTGCATGACAATATAATTAATTATGTTTCATTGTATTGAAGTATCTGATTGCGTAAGTAATGTTCCATCTTAATTTAACAGACGCAAGTAAAACATAGAATAATATTCCTCATCAGAAATTCCAATTATGATACATAGATGGCAGTAGCTATTAATAATATTGCAAAACTAGGCAGATTACCGTATTGGAATTATACTTTTTCTTTTATCATTCTCTACAGCTTAGATACATCCCGGTCAATAATAAACAACCTAAAATTGGTTTATGATGTATCACCAATACACAACTTTCGCTAATGTTGTTGTTGTATTCAGGTTTGCGCAGGTGCTTAGATAGCAAAAAATGGAATTTTAATAATGTTCACATAATATTCTAAACCAATAGATAGCGCTTTCATCGTATCTTACGGGCATTGAAATCAACAATCTCCCAGTGCTCGATCCTTAAAAAAAATTAAATAAATAAATTCAGATAATACTCATCAATCAGTCAGTCCTCTAAAGATACGTAAGTTCAGCCTATAGACTGCAATACGACATTCATTTAACTTACCAATTCTTCAGAGTAAGTTCACGTAACTGAAAAACAAAACTGAAATTGATGAAACAAATTGATATTTAAAGTTTAATGAATCAGATGAATACGCGGCTATGAAGTACAAGAAGTTATTGCAGCTAATTATCCAGTTTGATTTTACAGCACTTTTCACATATCACAAGCTTAGAGTAATTTTTTTAGTTTCCACAATTCCAGAGTTTTGGCAAATTACTCAGTTTGTTTAAAGCATTTTTGACTTTCTAAATTTCCTAAATTTGACTTTCTAGCAAATTTTCCAGTTTCCATATTTTCCCGGGCCCGGCATGGACACGTGGGTTAAGGCGTTCGACCTACGGTCAATCCCACTATTCGCTCGTAAAAGAGTAGCCCAAGAGTTGACGGTGGGTGGTGATGACTAGCTGCCTTCCTTCTAGTCTTACACTCCCAAATTAGGGACGGCTAGCGTAGATAACCCTCATGTTTTGTGCGAAATTCAGAACAAGCAAACAAATCCATATTTCCCTGCCTTGTTTTTCTGGAATATTTTTCTTTATTTTCAACTCATTTCAAGTTTATACGTCTTCTCCGGCTGTTCGTTTCTTTAGCTTAGCTTTCAGTTCAATTTCCAATTTCTTCGTTTCATAAGTTTCTTTTTAAACCTCGTATTTCTGAGCTTGTATTCAACCTCAAACTTCCTAACTTTTCTTCTGAGATAAAAAAACGAATCTTGATGAACTTGAAAAAATAATTAAAACACATAAAACACGTGTTGTTTCAGCAACGAATACAGAACCAACCAAGAACTCGTGATGATGAAAACCCCACTTGAAATAAAAATGCATTATTTAGGTAAATATATTTTTCATACAAGAAGTAATTATTGCTTTATAGTCATAAGAACTTAATCCTTATATCCTTCTCCTGGAATTCTTTATCTCACTGGCAAACTAAACTAATATATATTCTGATCATTACACGTATTTCATAAACACAGAGGGGGAGAGAGGTTATGCTTTCACCTCTGTGTTTGTTAGCAAGATCTCTCAAAAACGACTGAATGAATTTAAACAAAACCTGACTGGATTGTGCCTCTACTTGAAAGTGGTTAGTTTTTCGGAAGGTTAAAGTTCCGAAAAAAAAATCCAGATGTGTTAAGACGGGGACCAATTTTTCATAGTCAAAAATTACCTGATTTTTGTGAAATTTGATGGACGAATGTAGAATATTATTGTTCATTGTCCTGCCAAAAGTGGTTCGTATCCGTGATTAAGGACGGACGTACGGACACATTTTCGTATTTTTTAAGGGTCGAATATGAACAGCGCTGCGTGGCAAACATACGCCCTGTATCGAGTGCCCTCTAAGTTTACGTTTGTTATTTTCTTTCATAAAGTTAAATAGTTTTTTGCAGCCTTAAAATGCATTCCATGACATGAACGAGTTGATAAAAAATACCTAAAAGTAAACAAGAAAAGACAATTTTACCTCGAATACAAATAAAGACGCTGATTAAATCAAGGCCATGTTTTCGATCCTTTATCAAACACTTCCCCGTGAACTCACTTTACCTGTTTCTTTTCGATTTCATTGGTGAAGTAAAACCAGTAAAACACAAGAAGAATTAGGTCGGTGAGGGACAAGCACTTTAAGTAAAGTCGGTCCTTACAATGTAAGCTCTGGGACAGACAGATGTAAGCTCTGGGACAGACAAACTGAAAGAGATAATAGGGCTGAACAAATATTAACTCATTTAAAAAAAAAAAATGTTTCTGTTTTGTCTTTTGTTTTCTTACTTTTATTACCAAGTTTTGTATAAAGTCGAAACAATAGTTACAGAACAGCAGAACGCCATGTTCATAGTTTCGTAACCAAATATATAAAACCATAAGAACGAAAGGTAGCCAGTAAAGCAAATATTATGCGATTCTGAAGGGGTTAACATGAGATCAAACGTCTTCAACAAACTGGGTTACACATTCAATTTTCCACCACATTGTTTTTACTTATAGCCGTCTTCAACTTAATAACTTCAAGCAGATGATTGGAAATTAATGAATGGAAAAAGTATGCGTATTTTTAGGAACAAAAAATTAATTACTTTAAGTAATTTTTATATCATTTCAAATCTATTTTGTTTTATTGCACTCGTTGTTATTGTTGTTTTGAATTCAGCACAAAGCTACACAATGGGCTATCCGTGCTCTGCCCACCACGGGTATGGAAACCCGGTTTTTAGCGTTGTGAGTTCCCAAGCATACCGCTGAGCCACTGGGGGGCTATTGCACTCGTCAGACAGTTTCTTTAAAAATTCTGAATGATGTACAGTTCGAGTAATTAAAAAACAAACGAGTACGTACGTCAATTTGTGTCGATGTTCTCAGAATCTCTCATTTCTCCGCAGTTTCTTTTCTGTTATTTATTTATATTTGTTTAATGCCCGTCAGTGGTTCTTCGAAAAGTCCGAGGACTTGTAACACTAAAAACCGGGTTTTAACACCCATTATGAGCGCATCACAAATAGCCCATTCTGTAGCTTTGTGCTGAGCAATAAACGGATAGAAAAACCTTATTAATACAGCCCTCAGTGCATTCCATCTCCCTCCGACTCCTAGTAGCCCAACGGTACGTTTGAAGATCTGTAACACTAAAACCCGGGTTTTGACACTTCTTGTAGGCGCATCAAAGACAGCCCATTGTGTAGTTACGTGTTTAAGAAGTCCTGGTAAAGAAGTTAGTGTACGGCACCACCCACAAACATTGTAATGTTTTTAGAGAAGACCCGAAACTCTAGCGCTAGAGCTGGGGTCTCGTTTAACAATAAACAAACAAATTCAGCACAATTTGCAAAAACTTTAGACACCATCTACACCGTGTTTACTGCTTACATCTATTGCTAGTAAGGCTTCCTAAATTTGTTTTATTTATTTCGCGCAAAGCTTCTCGAGGGCTATCTGCGCTAGCCGTCCAGAATTTAGCAGTGTAAGACTAGAGGGAAGGCAGCTAGTCATTACCACCCACCGCCAACTCTTGGGCTACTCTTTTACCAACGAATAGTGGGATTGACCGTCACATTATAATGCCCCCACGACTGAAAGGGCGAGCATGTTTGGTGCGACAGGGATTCGAACCCGCAACCCTCGGATTACAACTCGCACGCCTTAGCCCACCTGGCCATGTTGGGCCTTCTAAATAAAATATTGATATTATATTTCGTTTGTTTGTTTCAGAAATTTCTCGTAATGCTATTGAAGGATTATTAGTCCCCTCGTGCTCCTTCACGAATATCGCATATCCTCGTGCTCAAATAGGTCTATCTGTAGAAGCCAAAGTCGAAGTGTATAGCACCTGCAGTAGTATAAATAAATAAGTGTGGAAGTATATTAAATAAACATAATTTTATTTAGTTTAACTGGTATATTTTTATGTTGCGTTTGTAATTGTAATAAGGTTTGTTTTAATAAGCACGAAGATACAAAAAGAACTATCTGTGCTCTGCTCATCACGAGTATCGAAACCCGGTCTTAGCAGTAGGAGACCGCAGACATACCACTATGTTACTGGAGGGGTGTTTGTAATTACATCTTCAAGACCCAGCACGGCCAGGTGGTTAGGGCGCTCTACTCGTAATTTGAGGGTCGCGTGCTCGAATCCCAGTCACACCAAACGTGTTCGCCCTTTCAGCCGTGGGTGCGTTATAATGTGACGGTCAATCCCATTATTCGTTGGTAAAAGAGTAGTCCAAGAGTTGACGGTGGATGGTGATGACTAGCTGCCCTCCAATCTTACACAACGAAATTAAGAACGACTAGCGCAGATAGCCCTCGTGTAGCTTTCGCGTAATCCGGAACAAAGAAACAAAAAATTAATCTAGACTTAACAGAACAACTTATAGTTTATAATCTGTTACGTGCTTTACAGTAACATATATCAAATATTTCCCTTGATAGTTAACACCATTAACCTTTTACAATCTGTTTCGTGCTTTACAGTAATATTTATCAAATATTTCACTTGATAGTTAACACCATTAACCTTTTACAATCTGTTACGTGCTTTACAGTAATATTTATCAAATATTTCCCTTGATAGTTAACACCATTAACCTTTTATAATCTGTTACGTGCTTTACAGTAATATGTATCAAATATTTCCCTTGATAGTTAACACCATTAACCTTTTACAATCTGTTGCGTGCTCTACAATAATATTTATCAAATATTTCCCTTGATAGTTAACACCATTAACCTTTTACAATCTGTTACGTGCTTTACAGTAATATTTATCAAATATTTCCCTTGATAGTTAACACCATTAACCTTTTACAATCTGTTTCGTGCTTTACAGTAATATTTATCAAATATTTCACTTGATAGTTAACACCATTAACCTTTTATAATCTGTTACGTGCTTTACAGTAATATGTATCAAATATTTCCCTTGATAGTTAACACCATTAACCTTTTACAATCTGTTGCGTGCTCTACAATAATATTTATCAAATATTTCCCTTGATAGTTAACACCATTAACCTTTTACAATCTGTTACGTGCTTTACAGTAATATTTATCAAATATTTCCCTTGATAGTTAACACCATTAACCTTTTACAATCTGTTGCGTGCTCTACAATAATATTTATCAAATATTTCCCTTGATAGTTAACACCATTAACCTTTTACAATCTGTTACGTGCTTTACAGTAATATTTATCAAATATTTCCCTTGATAGTTAACACCATTAACCTTTTACAATCTGTTGCGTGCTCTACAATAATATTTATCAAATATTTCCCTTGATAGTTAACACTATTTACCTTTTACAACCTGTTTCGTGCTTTACAGTAATATTTATCAAATATTTCACTTGATAGTTAACACCATTAACCTTTTACAATCTGTTACGTGCTTTACAGTAATATTTATCAAATATTTCCCTTGATAGTTAACACCATTAACCTTTTACAATCTGTTACGTGCTTTACAGTAATATTTATCAAATATTTCCCTTGATAGTTAACACCATTAACCTTTTATAATCTGTTACGTGCTTTACAGTAATATGTATCAAATATTTCCCTTGATAGTTAACACCATTAACCTTTTACAATCTGTTGCGTGCTCTACAATAATATTTATCAAATATTTCCCTTGATAGTTAACACCATTAACCTTTTACAATCTGTTACGTGCTTTACAGTAATATTTATCAAATATTTCCCTTGATAGTTAACACCATTAACCTTTTACAATCTGTTGCGTGCTCTACAATAATATTTATCAAATATTTCCCTTGATAGTTAACACTATTTACCTTTTACAACCTGTTTCGTGCTTTACAGTAATATTTATCAAATATTTCACTTGATAGTTAACACCATTAACCTTTTACAATCTGTTACGTGCTTTACAGTAATATTTATCAAATATTTCCCTTGATAGTTAACACCATTAACCTTTTACAATCTGTTACGTGCTTTACAGTAATATTTATCAAATATTTCCCTTGATAGTTAACACCATTAACCTTTTATAATCTGTTACGTGCTTTACAGTAATATGTATCAAATATTTCCCTTGATAGTTAACACCATTAACCTTTTACAATCTGTTGCGTGCTCTACAATAATATTTATCAAATATTTCCCTTGATAGTTAACACCATTAACCTTTTACAATCTGTTACGTGCTTTACAGTAATATTTATCAAATATTTCCCTTGATAGTTAACACCATTAACCTTTTACAATCTGTTGCGTGCTCTACAATAATATTTATCAAATATTTCCCTTGATAGTTAACACCATTAACCTTTTACAATCTGTTACGTGCTTTACAGTAATATTTATCAAATATTTCCCTTGATAGTTAACACCATTAACCTTTTACAATCTGTTGCGTGCTCTACAATAATATTTATCAAATATTTCCCTTGATAGTTAACACTATTTACCTTTTACAACCTGTTTCGTGCTTTACAGTAATATTTATCAAATATTTCACTTGATAGTTAACACCATTAACCTTTTACAATCTGTTACGTGCTTTACAGTAATATTTATCAAATATTTCCCTTGATAGTTAACACCATTAACCTTTTACAATCTGTTAAGTGCTTTACAGTAATATTTATCAAATATTTCCCTTGATAGTTAACACCATTAACCTTTTATAATCTGTTACGTGCTTTACAGTAATATGTATCAAATATTTCCCTTGATAGTTAACACCATTAACCTTTTACAATCTGTTGCGTGCTCTACAATAATATTTATCAAATATTTCCCTTGATAGTTAACACCATTAACCTTTTACAATCTGTTACGTGCTTTACAGTAATATTTATCAAATATTTCCCTTGATAGTTAACACCATTAACCTTTTACAATCTGTTGCGTGCTCTACAATAATATTTATCAAATATTTCCCTTGATAGTTAACACTATTTACCTTTTACAACCTGTTTCGTGCTTTACAGTAATATTTATCAAATATTTCACTTGATAGTTAACACCATTAACCTTTTACAATCTGTTACGTGCTTTACAGTAATATTTATCAAATATTTCCCTTGATAGTTAACACCATTAACCTTTTACAATCTGTTACGTGCTTTACAGTAATATTTATCAAATATTTCCCTTGATAGTTAACACCATTAACCTTTTATAATCTGTTACGTGCTTTACAGTAATATGTATCAAATATTTCCCTTGATAGTTAACACCATTAACCTTTTACAATCTGTTGCGTGCTCTACAATAATATTTATCAAATATTTCCCTTGATAGTTAACACCATTAACCTTTTACAATCTGTTACGTGCTTTACAGTAATATTTATCAAATATTTCCCTTGATAGTTAACACCATTAACCTTTTACAATCTGTTGCGTGCTCTACAATAATATTTATCAAATATTTCCCTTGATAGTTAACACCATTAACCTTTTACAATCTGTTACGTGCTTTACAGTAATATTTATCAAATATTTCCCTTGATAGTTAACACCATTAACCTTTTACAATCTGTTGCGTGCTCTACAATAATATTTATCAAATATTTCCCTTGATAGTTAACACCATTAACCTTTTACAATCTGTTGCGTGCTCTACAATAATATTTATCAAATATTTCCCTTGATAGTTAACACCATTAACCTTTTACAATCTGTTACGTGCTTTACAGTAATATTTATCAAATATTTCCCTTGATAGTTAACACCATTAACCTTTTACAATCTGTTTCGTGCTTTACAGTAATATTTATCAAATATTTCACTTGATAGTTAACACCATTAACCTTTTATAATCTGTTACGTGCTTTACAGTAATATGTATCAAATATTTCCCTTGATAGTTAACACCATTAACCTTTTACAATCTGTTGCGTGCTCTACAATAATATTTATCAAATATTTCCCTTGATAGTTAACACCATTAACCTTTTACAATCTGTTACGTGCTTTACAGTAATATTTATCAAATATTTCCCTTGATAGTTAACACCATTAACCTTTTACAATCTGTTGCGTGCTCTACAATAATATTTATCAAATATTTCCCTTGATAGTTAACACCATTAACCTTTTACAATCTGTTACGTGCTTTACAGTAATATTTATCAAATATTTCCCTTGATAGTTAACACCATTAACCTTTTACAATCTGTTGCGTGCTCTACAATAATATTTATCAAATATTTCCCTTGATAGTTAACACTATTTACCTTTTACAACCTGTTTCGTGCTTTACAGTAATATTTATCAAATATTTCACTTGATAGTTAACACCATTAACCTTTTACAATCTGTTACGTGCTTTACAGTAATATTTATCAAATATTTCCCTTGATAGTTAACACCATTAACCTTTTACAATCTGTTACGTGCTTTACAGTAATATTTATCAAATATTTCCCTTGATAGTTAACACCATTAACCTTTTATAATCTGTTACGTGCTTTACAGTAATATGTATCAAATATTTCCCTTGATAGTTAACACCATTAACCTTTTACAATCTGTTGCGTGCTCTACAATAATATTTATCAAATATTTCCCTTGATAGTTAACACCATTAACCTTTTACAATCTGTTACGTGCTTTACAGTAATATTTATCAAATATTTCCCTTGATAGTTAACACCATTAACCTTTTACAATCTGTTGCGTGCTCTACAATAATATTTATCAAATATTTCCCTTGATAGTTAACACTATTTACCTTTTACAACCTGTTTCGTACTTTACAGTAATATTTATCAAATATTTCACTTGATAGTTAACACCATTAACCTTTTACAATCTGTTACGTGCTTTACAGTAATATTTATCAAATATTTCCCTTGATAGTTAACACCATTAACCTTTTACAATCTGTTACGTGCTTTACAGTAATATTTATCAAATATTTCCCTTGATAGTTAACACCATTAACCTTTTATAATCTGTTACGTGCTTTACAGTAATATGTATCAAATATTTCCCTTGATAGTTAACACCATTAACCTTTTACAATCTGTTGCGTGCTCTACAATAATATTTATCAAATATTTCCCTTGATAGTTAACACCATTAACCTTTTACAATCTGTTACGTGCTTTACAGTAATATTTATCAAATATTTCCCTTGATAGTTAACACCATTAACCTTTTACAATCTGTTGCGTGCTCTACAATAATATTTATCAAATATTTCCCTTGATAGTTAACACCATTAACCTTTTACAATCTGTTACGTGCTTTACAGTAATATTTATCAAATATTTCCCTTGATAGTTAACACCATTAACCTTTTACAATCTGTTGCGTGCTCTACAATAATATTTATCAAATATTTCCCTTGATAGTTAACACCATTAACCTTTTACAATCTGTTGCGTGCTCTACAATAATATTTATCAAATATTTCCCTTGATAGTTAACACTATTTACCTTTTACAACCTGTTACGTGCTTTACAGTAATATTTATCAAATATTTCCCTTGATAGTTAACACCATTGATCTTTCATAAGTTCATTATATAATTTGTTATAAAAAATCTTTTATTGGTTGGAATTCTTTTACCAGAGAAATCTCCAATGGAAAGTACTGGAAATACATATTATTTCATTATTGTTGTAGGAAATTATTGTGTAAGTTACCATGCTTCAAGAACACGTATATGTTTGGCATAATTCGAATACATTTTTTCTTTAAATATTCTGAACACTTTGGATTCTTTAGTGAGAATGTATCGGCGCAACAGATGGTCGGTACAGGCAGGCAGAACAAATTGGGGGCTATAAAATCAAATCAGGAGCGCTTTTTGTTTCTAAACTGATTGAGTTATGAACATGCTTCAATGACAAGTTTGCGTTGAATTTTCGTGTCGATTTACCTGACTAAGGTTCTCTCTGACATGCAGTTGTAAAATATTGAAGTTAAAAGCGATTCCTATACAGACTTTGGACTTTCACTCCATCAGTTGTTAGGTATTGTTGTAATCCACCTTAAAACAGGTAAAAAACGACACCACCCTTTCTTGTCTCATTCTTTTGTGGTTATAGTTCGTCCCCCTATTGAGAACAAGTAAAACATCTATAATTCTTTTTCCTCTCAGCTATTTCTAGGTGGCCCCCTAAAAGAATGTCAATTGAACAACAGGCATGGTTTTTTAGGTCAGCTTAACGTGACATTTAACCCCAAAGAGAGTTATATATACTGTCACTAAATAGTTCAATTTCGTGACTAAACAACGCTCGAGAGTCACGGATTTACTGACACTAGCACATAGTGCAAGACGTCCCGCGATTGAAGAATGGGTCACTTATATTCGCCCACCCAGAAACCCTGGTGATTTCTAGAAGACTCGACTCGTGTCATGTTTCGTTAATAAAGAAACACGACCATCTGTGCACCGTGGATCGCAGTATTTAAAACACATCTTGCTTGTAATAATTTCGATACAACAGTAACGCACTGGATTTAAATAACGTAAGGTTAATTTGAAACACTGTATTTTACTGTTGATAAGAATAACTGGTCAAGAGATCACCTGATTGAAGAAATAAAAAGGATAACTTCTTTCTAATGCGACACCAAGAAATAAACTGTCACAATGAGTGTAATTTATAAATACATATAAGTGCGTAGTTATTTAATATTTGTTTGGTACTGCCAATAAAATATTGATAAGAATTTATTGATTGATTTTCGATCGAATTATAAGGTACTTTTGCCTTTTACGAGAAGACATATTCGACTTTTTTATTGTTATTATTATTTGTAATTTCACCATTTAACTATGCGCTCCCTTAATATTATATAGTCATTGAAATCAAACAATACTAATTATATCTCACACAGAAAATACTTTTCGAACGCTTGGAATTTCAAACTATAACAGTTTTATTACTTTTCCGGAAGAGGGCATTATTGTTATTACGTATCTGTTTAACTCACAATCGCCAAAGCGTCCTAAGTGGTTTACTTGTTTGTTATCGTGGTCAGACTTGCTGAATATATTATTGAAACTTCTTGGTGCATATTACAGGCCCTCACAGGTATATTTATGCAAAATTTAAAATGGCGTCGTTACTGAACACCGTAATTAACTGAATTACAAGTACTTTCAGACACGAAGTTGTGTATCGACTCTAAGTTTCTTACTTACCAAATGCGTACTTTACATTTGAAAAAAACAACAACGTGGATTTCAGTCAACATAATAAATATCGATGTACCTTTACTATATTACATACAGCAAGCTCCCCAGCGGTATGTCTGCAGACTTCCATGCTCTAAACCGGGTTTCGATACCCGTGATGGGCAGAGGACAGATAGCTTAATTGTAAAAAAACAAAGTATGCAGCAAGATTATATGTATTCTTTTAGAAAGACAGTTTTAAAATAAACAATGCTTTATTATTATTTCTAGGTTATGTAAATAAAAATAATAACAATTAGAATTTACTTGCTAATATTATTTACACACCCTGACGGTTATTATTCATGAAAATTAATGTTATAAATAGCGCCAAAACAACAACAAAAAGACATTTGTTGTACTTCATTAGGCCTAAGTCACTACTGATGTTAGCAAAAACGCTCGTCGACAATAAGTGTAAGAGAAGCAGCGTGTTTGATGCTTTGTAACATATCGTAATTTGATTTAATTCATGGCTTCTTAAAATTACTATTTAGGTTATGACTTTCACTTCTTAGTGCGTTCGTTTTAAACTCCCCTGTGAAGAGACCTCTATAATCAAATTATAAAACAAAATTTAGTTCTAAATTAAAACTAAGGTGCGACTGAGAAGGAAGGAACTTTGTAAACAACAAAATACACACACACACACATAGAGAGAGAAATTACTTTCGTAAAAATTGAGGAAGAAAGCAATAACTGTCCAATAATATGAAACATACGATTCTTTTTAACTTCGTGCAAAGCTACACGAGGCCTATCTGCGCTGGCCGTCCCTAATTTAGCATAACTACCCACCGCCAACTCTTAGGATACTCTTTTACCAACGAACAGTGGGATTGACCATTAGTTCATAATGCCTCCTCGGCTGAAAGGACAAACATGTTTGGTGTGAGCGGAATTTGAATTCGTGAACCTCAATTTACGAGTCAAGCGCCCTAACCACCAAGCCAAAACGTACGACTTTAAATGCCACCTGGTCAAATACGATATTGATAAAACAATGTGTAATCAGTTTAAGCTGTAAAAACGTAAGCATCTTCGTCTATTAGATGTCAGGAATACTTCTCAAGGCCACTCTGAAATAAGCTCAGGGCTTTCTCCAGTGACTCAATGGTTTACAAAGTTAATATTCGGGTTTCGATACTCGTTGTGAACACAGCACAAATAGCGCACAGTGTAGCAGCTCTTCGCTTAATAACAAACAAACAGAAATTCTTGTAATATTACGTCATCAAACAAGAGATCAGCATAAGCAACTCTTGAGTTTTTGAACACTGTCGTTCTGTGACAGTATTTGTTACATAATTGCGTGTTACGTCTTGTTTGGAGAAAGAATACTTTTATACCATTCTGAAATAGTTAGGTCCTCGCTGATACTACAACTCTTTACTACCAGCTACGGGCATTTCTAGCAACAGCTTCCAACAAACATGTTGACCATGACCTAAAACTGCATTAATGACGGTCGCAGAAATAGTCAGTGAATTGCAGCCACGAATAGGAAGTCAAGATAGTGTGCACAAGCACTAACTAAATTAATTAACAAAAATAAAAATCGTTTATACACTGAACACAGAACAATCGTTGATATAGCAAACATGGAACAATCATTTATATAGTGAACACAGAATGATTATTTATACACTGCACATAAAACAATCTTTGGCGTACTGATCAAAGAACAATCCTTTATACGCTAAACATAGAGCAACCCTTAATACAGTGAACACTGAACAGTGAATGATACAGACTTGTGAAGTAACTTGGAATGATAAAGAAATATCGAAAATCTTAGACGATCTGAATAATTTTAATAACATGATGTTTTTATAATGTTTCAAACTCACAATAATAATTTAGTATCCCAGAACAATCACAGAACGATTGTATCTATTTCCTGGTTTGGGTTTTAATTTCATGCAAAATTACATGAGGGATACTTGCCTTATCTGTCCCTAATTTGAAAGACATAGACTGGAAGGAAAGCAACTAGTCAACAACACCCACTACTAGCTCACAGTCTACTTATATACCAGCGAATAGTGTGATTGAGCATGACATTGTAACGCCTCATGGCTGAAAAGGTGAATATTTTCGGTGTGGTAGTTCGAACTCGCGTTAATTTTTAATTTCCTCCAAATTTAAACGGTTCCAACTCATTTTGAAATTCCAGAAACAAAAAGTGAAGTTCAGTTAAGAAATGTCCACAGGTTCAATAGAACAGTTGTTTTAGGCCATTTTAATTAGGTCAAGGCTGTATTTCACTCGTAATTAAAATATATAAAGTTGGACGGCAGATTTCATCAAATGAAATCGTGATTCAACAACTGTATTTTTGTTTTATTTTTGCTAACTGAGGGGATCTGGTATAACTAGAACCCTACACTCAGCAAAAGTCAAGTAACAAGCAGTTATAAAATAACTGAAACGTTCTTACCGCCATTGTTTCTCCAACAAGTCGTCATGGAGATGAGACGGAAGTTCCGGCTGAATGAAATACCTCATCATTCTGTCTGTAGTTCGTGTAAGTTCTTATTTCGTTTATCTGTTGTATTGAAAACGTGGAGTTTACTTCGGCGGGAGTTTTTGGGTGCCTAAACCAATAAAACGTTTGGAATTGCAAGACGAATAAGTGAAACTTTGTTCCGTGCTGTACTATTTTGAATAAAGCGAGAGTGCGTATTAATCGTGTGTCGTCAAGTGCGTTACAAGTCTGTTGGATGCCAGGTGAAAGGGTCTTTACTTGTCCTCATTTTCTAACCCTCTTTGTAAGTACCAAAAGCATGCGCGTGCAATCGTACCTCATACATTACATCCATGTGTGTGTGTGTGTGTGTGTGTAACGTAAGTAAAACGTGTAAAAACACCCACAATAACCAAAATGCACACGATCTTTATGGAAAAGTACAAATTTTTTCTAAGGTAGCGTGCTTGTGGACGTCCTATTATAGCTTTGTTAATCATCCCCCTAAAAAAGAACTAGCACCCATTTATAGATTTTTTCCTACGTCCCTTCAACGATAGTATCAGTATCCAGTGAAAGGTGTTTTAGTGAGGAAGAAAATGGCGAAAACATGAAAATAAACAGCTCAGAAGTTCAGTAGCAAGTAGGCCTAACACGTATAGGTTGTTGTTTAGTTCTGCACTTAATCAATATTAGACTAAAATTGTGTTACTTATGCTCTCGTTTGACGAAATTTACTTACGATACGTGTAATATTTATATTATCGTATAATATCAAAACAAATGTCAGCGCTACTAATATCTTAAATTGGTTTCATCCAGTTTGTTTGTTTGTTTTGGAATTTCGCACAAAGCTACTCGAGGGCTATCTGTGCTGTTTCATCCAGTATGTGATTTTATTTAAAAGTAATAATTAAACCAAAACTTCCTTGTCTAACTACAATTAAAAGTCTGTTTTATGTCCTTTAAGGATATTATCATATATTCATTGCTGAAAACACTTGATATATCCACATGATTTTATGTTATTGTTACTCTCTTGTACAAAAAGGGTTCGCAATTTTTCTCGTGCAAGCGAAACTTCAGGTGAAGAAAAGAAGTCCTATCCAAGGTTATGCCTCTTAAAATCGCCACAAGGAATCTTTCATAAATTCATTCGCTAGTTATCTGAGGATTGAGTTGGACGAATGAATACTGGTCCTTTTATGTAACGTCACCGGAAGTTATAAAGCAGCCATCTTGTTGGTCCCTTATTGTGTTTCTATTTGCTAAGTCTGTTGTAAAAATATTAATATATGTTACATGAAATTGTACTAATAAACGAAGACATAGCACTGATAAGCTCTTCTCCCGTAACTAAACTAATACGGATTGTAGTGTCACTGCTTCGGTAAAAGGGCAGAAAGCTCATAAACAAAACAAAAATATTTTGATGTCGAGAAATGTCCGTGTAAACTCTACATATTAATTTACTTACATTATGATTCTTAAAAACAAATATGGATACCGCTTGATGTCAAGTGATAATACTGTGACCCTAGCGATTGCGCAGTCCACTTCAGTATAGAAACGAGTAAACTATACTCAGACCAGACTGCATAATTATTCTCCTCTCTCCTCGCAATGGCTAAGCAGTAAGGCTGGAGGGTTATAGGACTAAAAACCTGGTTTCAGTACCTGTGGTAGACACAGTATATAGCTTTGTGCTTAACAAGAAACTAAAAAAACGAACAAACATGATTAATTGTACAACAACAGTTAAAAGACTAAATTAAGCTAGGATAATTTGATTCTTTCAGGAGAAATTACTAGATGGCGAAGATTAAATAATTTGTCACTAGGAAAAAATTCAAAATTTCTAGTTCTGTTATGTGTACTGTAATTCAAGTCAAAACTAGTATTAATTGTATTCTGGCACAAGTTTGATTTATTTTGAATTTCGCACAAATCTGCACGAGGTCTATCTGTATTCTAGCTATCTATAATTGAGAAGTGATAGACAAGAGCAAAGGCAGTTTGTCAACGCTACCTCCCGTCAACTCCTGGGCTACTCTTCAACAATGAAATAGTGGGATTGATCATTACATTATAACGTCCCCACGGCTAAAATGGCGCACATGTTTAGCAACGCCTGTATCCTAGAGCATCAGTAATTTCCATCTGTTAACTGTTTAGAAACAAAATTTCAAAAGTGGTAAAAATAATCGCTGTAAATGTGCATACAGTTTTATTAACGCAAGTTGGCTATTTGTGCCCTGTCCGACGCGGTGATTCAAATCCGGGATTTGCAAGTCTGTATCATACATGTTCCTAAATATCTCTCACCTATTAACAGGTACTAGTAATCAGTCACATATTGCTAGACTTACATAACATACAGTGTTCCCTTGCCACTTCGCGGGCTCGGGCGACCCCCACATATATGTATATATCGGCAATAAAATATATATATATATACATATATATAAAATAATAAACATTAAATCTAAAATATAGCATTAAATACCATTAAAATATTAAAAATAAATATAATTAATAGTGTAAAGAAAAATAACAGGTATATTTTGAGATATAAACATATATTTGAGTTTATAACAGCTTAAAAATGGAAACAGAACCAACTGGAAAGGCTATAGATGTACGCATTGTGCGTCTGCGAAGGCTACGCGAGATCCAGCCGAGCAAGAAAGAAAGGGTACCAGTGGCAAGTACTGTTCCTGAAGTTGTAACGACCGACGAAGAAATTGCCGATTCACCTTCCACAGAAGAGGAAGTGGTGTCCCCCGAAAAAACACCACCTGCTGAAGATATGTAATTTTTAATTTTAAGGCTTAATATCTCAATAATTGTTCTTATTATTTCAGCAATAATGAACAGTATTGTAATGGGAGGGTTAAATAGTTGTACAGGGAGGGTTTTAAAAGTCTAAATGCACATAAATATATACGTAAAAATAGGCGATCCCACTTCGCGGAAAATCTCCTTTCGCGGGAGTTTTGGAACGCATCTACCGCGATACACGAGGGAACACTGTATCATTTTGTGGTTTATAAAATAGTGTATTCGTTAAGTATGCAGGGTAGCCCATCCATATGTTATTATGTTATATTCATTAACGTATGTTTTGTAAATTTTTTCTTTTTTTTTCAGAGAAATATGGCCGATGTAAGCCCATTAAAACTTGAACAGCGTATTGTGACAAATACGTGGGTACATGAATGAGGGTTGTTGTTGTTATTTTGAATTAAGCACAAAGCTACACAATGGGCTATCTGTGCTCTGCCCACCACGGGTATCGAAACCCGGATTTTAGCGTGTAACTCCGCAGACATACCGCTGAGCCACTGGGGGGGGGGGCATGAATGAGGGACAGCACACAGATACACTGGATACATAAGATATATGGATGGGTAGGGACTTATGGGTCACCCTGTATATGTGAACGTATATAATGTAAACTACCAAATGAAACAACATTGGCATAGATGAACTACAAACAACACGTGTATATCAAAGGGAATGATGAACGTTGTGCCCTGATAGAGGTATTAAATATCATGCTATAAGCTTTTCTGAATTAAATATATGCGCCATGAAAATAATGCGTATTCTAAAATAATTGTCATCGAAACAAACGTGAAAGGGATTTCCTTTTTAAGTGGAGCCCGGCATGGTCAAGTGTGTTAAGGCGTGCGACTCGTAATCTGAAGGTCGCGGGTTCACATCCCCGTCGCGCCAAACATGCTAGCCCTTTTACCCGTGGGGGCGTTATAATGTAACGGTCAATCCCACTATTCGTTGGTAAGAAAAAAGTAACCCAAGAGTTGGCGGTGGGTGGTGATGACTAGCTGCCTACCCTCTAGTCTAACGTTACACAGATAGCCCTCGAGTAGATTTGCGCGAAATTCAAAAAACAAACAATCCTTTTTAAGTAGCGACATCTATTAGAAGCATTTATAATTATCTACTAACAATTTATAATGCCATTTTTTCACTCTCGTAAGATCTCGGCATTTAAATTAAATCAGATTTGATATATTTTAAATAATGTATTATTATTATTGAATTCAAAATTATGGACTTAAGTTTAAAGTTATGGCAAGAGTGAAAATTGTTAATTTGGATCTCTTGAGTAAGTGGTGACATCTATTAGAGGTTTAGTGTAATTACCTAATATGAATTTATTATATTTTTTACTCTATTATCTATCAGATACGGGCATTTAAAGTAAGGCAAATTTGATATATTTTTTTAAATGATGTATTATTACTATCATAAAACTCAATTTTAAAACTAGGTTAACGCCGTACTTTTATACTGTGCAAAAAGCGTTCCGATCACAGGTGAAATATTTTTATTTTTACCCGAGCGTTGAAGAAGATAATCACAGCAGCTCCGAGTCAAGAAAATTTGTAAACCAAGAACTTTAATACCACTTTATACCACAATGAAAAAAATCAGATTTTATATTCCAGGAAAATAGCGTTTAAAACCTCATAAAGGCTGTTGTACTACTTTCACCGACGCGTAATATTACATTCGTAGTTTGTCCCCATAGAAGAAAGGTTAGCCTATCCAAAGCGCTTTGTTTATACGATTTATAATTTTGTATCAAAATCAATATTACTGTAAGTGGAATGTAATATTACACCAATGGCACTGTAAATGAAATGTACCATTACACCAATGTTACTATAAGTGAAGTGTAATATTACACTAACGATACTGTAAATGAAATGTAACATTACACTAATATTACTGTAAGTGTAGTGTAATATTCTGTCTATCCAGATTATGTGTGGTTAAATAAAGTATTTCAATGATCTACATTCGAAATAGGCATGATCGCACATTTGTTCTCATCTCGAGTGTAACAGTATTTTTGTCTGACAATAAGCCTTCCCCAGTGACACAGCGGCATGTCTGTGGATTCTCACCGCTAAAAACAAAGTTTCGATACCCTTGGTGGGAACCTCCCAGCCGTGGGGGTGTATAATGTGACGGTCAATCCCACTATTCGTTGGTAAAAGAGTAGCCCAAGAGTTGGCGGTGGGTGGTGATGACTAGCTGCCTTCCCTCTAGTCTTACACTGCAAAATTAGGGACGGCTAGCACAGATAGCCCTCGAGTAGCTTTGTGCGAATTTCCAAAAACAAAACAAAACAAATCCAAACAAACTGACTGAAAACAAGACGTAAAGCTTGTAGATTTTTTGTTAGGCACAAAGCGACACTAGGGGCTATCTGTATGTGCGTATGAAAACCCGGATTAGGAGGAGGTTATTCAACTGATATAGTGATCGATCAAATTGTTAGAAGAAAGCGTTCGTAACTTTGACAACAGACATAAGGAACGTTTTACACGTTTAATCAACAGTTAATGACGTGTCTTTCAGACAAAAACCACGACAGAACAAAGCTATATGGGTGTTAAAATTCATCAAGTTACAAAATTAACACTATTTCAGATGTTGTTGTTGTTGTTTTGAATTAAACACAAAGCTACACAATGGGCTATCTGTGCTCTGCCCACCACGGGTATCGAAACCCGGATTTTAGCGTGTAAGTCCGCAGACATACCGCTGAGCCACTGGGGGGCCACTATTTCAGACAAAAAATATAAGGCCTGATTAATATGACCCGCTAGATCACCTGATGTGTTACTCTCGTTCATAATGTGCTTGTGATTCTGTTTGTTTGTTTCTTTTTAACTAGTTACTTACTTCGCAAATTAATATTAACAAGTTTTTTTTCCTGGAGATCTAGGTCCAGAGAGGATGGAACGATACTTCGTTGAGTGATCTCCCCCATCATAAGCCGTACTGCGAAATAATGAACGACTCCTTGAGTTAGTGTTAAGAAATCAATTAGTCACTGATTATCTTAAGAATTTTATTCAAAAATACCGGAGTATAAATTATTTTATCATTAAAAACTCGCAGAATCTGATGACTCTCTTAATGTTCCCAGAATGTTAGATATTATATTAAAATATCAGATATCGTATTCAACTATCAGATACCATATTAAAATGTTAGATATCCAACCAAAATATTATTTATTCTATTAAAACATCGGATGTCCTAGAATAACTTGTAAGAGAAGTCGGGCACTTACCTACCACATCAATCAGGCAAAAATGGTCATTATTAGTCTTAGGTCATGAAGTTTAATTTCAAATTTTAACATATTTGTATGTTAAAATGATATGCTAAAAGTAGCTTCAGAAGCTAAAAATGCCTCAAAATATTCCCAGTAGTGAGTGAAATCCTCTCTCCAGTATCTGAATATCCCCAGTAGCGAGTGAAATCCTCTCTCCAGTATCTGAATATCTCCAGTAGTGAGTGAAATCCTCTCTCCAGTATCTGAATATCTCCAGTAGTGAGTGAAATCCTCTCCCCAGTGTCTGAATATCCCCAGTAGTGAGTGAAATACACTCCTCTCCCCAGTGTCTGAATATCTAATTCCAGTAATCATAAAAACGTTAATATTACTCAAACAACAGAGCCAACCGGTAATGACTAAAATATGATTTCTAGTTGAAATACATGAAAAGGTTTTGGGTTAAACTGCAGTTTTCATACAGCCTCTAAATCCAAAGAATCTATTGTCAATTAATATCAAAACTATAAATATCTCCCTCTCTTGTTTGGAATGAAACTCTTGCAACAGCTCTGACATCGCCCATGAAAAATTTTGAAAAGGTTAAATTTATAAATTCTTATACACTTGTAACAACTTCAGAATGGTTTATCTCCATAAAGAGTAATGTTGGTACATTTAGAAAGCCCAGTGAAAAACAGTTATACTGTGAATACTTAGTTGGTTGCTAAAGGTTTATTTGGTTACACAGAAGAAATTTTATATATATATTAGCAGCAGCAACAATATACCTAAAACGTTTTCAAAGTAAAGCAGAACAAATATTTCACTGTGTTTAATTATGTTACACAAAAGTATAAACACAAAACTTGTTAGTGTAATGAACTTGACATTTTAAATAGGAGTCCTCTTGAATTACTTTTCTAACAGGGTGGTGCACCTCTGGAATGGGTTCCCTTCCAATGTTTTAGAAGCAGTAAATTTGAGTGAGTTTTAACAGAAAGTTTGATAATATCAATAAGTCTGGCTTTAATACACGTTTTTTAATTTAGTTTCTATAATGGTGCAGCCAAAATGACCAACAGGGACACTGTTGTCCCTAAAAATTATATTACAAGTAATTTTTACATCATACAGGAATGGTTATTTTTATTAATTGTATTTGTTCTAGAGTATAAATTATACCTGAAATATTCTAAATTTGAATGTAACAGCACTAAAACAGTTGTTTTAACCCTAGTTTTAGTATTTTATGAACACAAAATAACAATATGAAAGCCATTACATAACAATTAATATTGGTAAACAACCCATGTTTAATATAAAACATATAAAACTAATGAATTTGTTTAAACATATCTCACATACCTGTAATAAAGAAACAACTAAAGTACAAGTCAGTTTTAGTAATAAATTTAGGTATTTCAAATAGATGTAAATTTTCCATTTTATTACAAGTCAAGAGTATAACATAGACACTTATCACACTGTTGTAAAACTATATTACATGGAACATTCATTATGTCACCACAAATTACAGAAGTCAAGATAAAAATTATAATCCCACTTCAATTTTTATCAAACACAATTGTGGTTTGTTTAAAATCTAACCTTATAATATTTGTAATATATTTCACTTTATTTTGTGAATTCCTCGTCTATGTTTTTTGTATGCAAAGGCAGTTCTAAACTGTTTTTCACACATTTCACACCCATAAGGCCGTTCACCTGTGTGAACCCTTAAATGAATTCTTAAATTTAACATTCTCTTGAATCTTTTTTCACACATGTCACATGGATATGGCTTTTCTTCTGAGTGCACAGTTTTCAGGTGAGTTTCAAGTGCATAATTCTTTGTAAAACATTTACCACAGTGTTCACACTGATGTTTCTTTTCTTGATGTGTAACCTGATGTTTCTTTAAGTTGCTCTTTGTTGTAAACATTTTTCCACAAACTTCGCACATAAAAGACCTTTTAAGTGTTTCACTGGAGTGCATTATTAACTTGTGATGTTTGAAAGTTTTTTGAGTGGATAAACGTAATCCACAAATGTCACACATGAAAGGTTTTACTGTGGTAAAGTGAGACTCTTCGTGGATCTTCATACCAAAGACAGTTTTTAAATCTTTCCCACAAATGCTACAGTTGTAAAGCGGACGGTTAGCATCATGTATACGCGAGTGGATTGTCAGTTTACTCTGATCATAAAACAGTTTCCTGCAAACATCACAAGAAAATTTCTTCTCTCTTTTCCTCTTCATTGGAAATAAATTCTCAACTGGTTTTTCAGTTAAAGCATTAGGACCCAGAACTATGGAAGTTTCTGTACTTGTCATGATGAATTTACCTGAAATAATGAAGAAAAAAGTTAATTTCATAAACTTGAATGAATTAACTTGAAATGCAAAAAAGACTGTTTCATTCACTTATTTATGTACATACAGGGTGGCCCATAAGTCCCTACTCATCCACGTTATTATGTTATACTAATGATGAGTTGAAGACAGCTGTTATTGCAGTATTTGGAACAATAACCCCTGCTGTGTTGAGGAAAATGTCTCACAGAACATGGTGTCGCATAATATTATGTAGCAAGAATGAGAGACAGCACTCAGATACATTGGATACATAAGATATATGGATGGGTAGGGACTTATGGCCACCCTCTATATTAGAACAGGAAAACCAGCTAGATCAACTCTATAACTATCACCAAAGAACATAGATTTCACCAGTTTATATCATGTAAAATAATTAATTAAAATCAATAACTGGTTACAGTAAAAAATAGTTAACTTATCAAAATCAGTGTTTCAAATTATTTCAAGAAACCAAGTTATGGAATTATGTCAGAACATCACATAGGTTCAAGAAGGCTAAATATACAATGATAAAACCATATAACCCAAACGCTAAGGAAAAGTCCATGTTTCAAATGTGCTTGGATTATAGGGTTTTTATGAGTTTATTTATGATTTCTCATTATTTAATTAATTAAAGTTTGTTACACTTCATATGGTAGTAACACAATTCATGACAATAACCATCAAATTAAAACTGGTCTGATTCCTATTTTTTGTACTAATATTATTTCGATTTTTCCACCTATTTAAGCTCCGTGTGTGAGAATAATCCATAGGTTTATCTACAGTGAAGAGAAACTAATAAAGCCAAATAAATTGACACACAATACTAAAATACAAGTATGATTCTTTCAGTATTTTTTACAAGTGTTGTTAAAATAGAGTTCCTATAGAGACCTAAGCCATCCAACACACACATGGGTCTTAATTAAATATCTCCATTTAACATCTTTACAACCATTATATTTTCTTCCTGTTGGTTCATAATGGTCAAGAGATTTGTTTTCAGTTTAGTTATTTTGGAAATTCTCTGCCAAGACATATGTGTAGAGTGAACACTAAATACATTAATGTAATAAACACAAGTACATTTACATTAATTCTAGATAAAATGAAATATAACATAACTAAAACACAAAATTACTTCTCTATTATCATTCCTCTTCATTCTTAAGTCATTGTGGATAATGTTTGTGGTTGTCGCACCCAAACACAATAGAAACATTCCATATAATAAAATCTCAAAGCACTTAAGAAGAATCAGTTAAGGGTTTGGAGTTAATTTCTCAACTCCAACTGCCTTTCTCTGTCTGTAACCAGTTATAGAAAAGTGGTTACTCTTACCATTTATCACTGACATAGAATTAAACTACCATATCTATAATGTAAACACACATATATTTCAGTTATACATGTGCTTACAATTGAACAAAAACAACACAGCATAATCATTCTCTTGAAAAATGAAACTGTCTATATTATAGTCTCATCAGTTATTTCCAAACCTTAATTTTGTTTTTTCTCACATTTATTATCTCCAGAATTCATCACAAATGAATCAAAGATATCTTGTCTGGATAGTATTGTAAATTTTGATAACCTCTTAGTTTTTTTTATGAAAAATAACTATTATCTTCCATCTATTCCTCAGAATTCTTTCCACTAAATAAATATTTTTGTAAATTAGGAAACCATAACTGCACATTATATACCAAGTGATGCATTATCAGTGTTTGTGATGAAATCCTTCATTTTTCAATAATTACCGAGCATATAACATACAATGTATATGCAGCCTAGAAATGAAACTTATTTTACCCAGATATATGAATACCTGGCCATCAGATATCTAACACAGTTAAAACATGCACATTCATCAAGTGCAAGGAATGATGAAAATCATGGAATACACAATTAATAACAAAATTTTGGGACAATCACAGGACAAGTTACAGATTGAGAATGTTGAACTCATAATACAGTAGTAAACGTTTATATAAAAATTCCAGCTGAGAACTTATATTTTAGTTGTCCTGTGTCTACCAATAATATGTTCCTCTGAGGAAGTAATTTCATGTGCAGTCTAGCCTTGTCCAATGTGTCTTCAGATTTTGAAATTTAGTATACAAGGAGCAAAATATTAGTTGTCACTTTAGTAACAGCCAGTAAACAATACATGACCTCTCACTCATACTGATCTCCGAAACACTGATTTTATTGTTGACAGGTAATGTTAGCAAAAAGTAGTGTAATGATAACTTGTGTTTATGAGTAATCAAAGAGGTCTTCTGTAAGGTCGTTTTGAAGCAATTTGTGATTTCAAAGTAAAATGCAAACTGCACAATCTTAATGTAATACAGTTGCACCAAACCAGTGCAATGTAACTCAACAAATAAACATGTTCAAACCTACAAAAATTTTCAAAATTGACAAAGTCAATTACTGAAAGTGTGACCTCCAGTTTCAAACTGTTTACAAAACAATAAATTAATTAAGAGTACAATTAAAGAAAGAAACATTATGAATAATTAATGATCACACAGCAGAGGAGCAGGAGGTTTGCCCACCTGGTGAAGAAAGGAAAACACTTATAAAACCCAATATTGAGCAAAACTATTTTAAAAATACTGTCTGATATACACCAATACCAAGCAAACACATTTGACAAGAGAGAAAGAAATGGAAGCTTTAAGGACCAATACAGAGAGAAATATCCATATAAAAATCCACTCCTCTACAGTGCATGAATGTTTGATGACAAGTGCCCCACAATTTTTACAGTTATGAGAGGGTGTATACACTTTTGTGAAGTGATGACTTAGATAAATATACAAGACAGTGACTGTTTTCAGAAATAAACATCAGTGCCACTTTTCCAACATCTGATATTTCATCATGAGAACAATAAATGATAAGATTTTATACATGCTGCCCTATTATATATTTCAAGAGTTTTTCGTGAATTCCTAACTGGTGACTCAGTTGCAAAATGTTGAGATAGATAGAAACTTGAGTGTTTGTCTTATGAAAGTAATCATTCTCCAAATATTGTAAAAAAAATTTAATAAAGGGTTAAAAATTAAACACACAATTCATTTTATAACTGATATAAAAATTAATGAAACTTCCAATAAACATTAACCCTCAAACAGTAGGAATGTTGTAAGTAGCAGTAGCAGTTGATGACTACAGTTTTAGGGTTAAAAATAAAAGAGAAAAAGAGTCTAGTTATCAATCAGTAATAAGAATTCTTTTACAATTTCACATAAAACATTAGCTGCTCTTACAAAGTTATAATACATCAATACAACTGTTTTGTACATGATATTACTTAGAGAAATTATTGTAAAAAGGATATATGGTATTAAAACTCTGAAATACTCCAATTTTGAGGTACCTACAGAAAATTAAAAACAAAAATGAAAAATTCCAATTTTAAGATATCTGAATAAAATTACAAAAACAACTAAAAATAAACATCAATTTTTAAAAAATAAGCTTGAAAAATTGATGACCTAATCATGTTTCCTGAATATAACCATCAAAATAATATGTCGTATGTGATTTTCTTTTGTTAAATAATTCTGTGTATTTGCCATGATCTCACTGAAATTTTCCTGTTTCCTTAGAAATACCCCTGGCTTAGACAAACCACAATTTTAATTTCTAAAACTATCATTACTTTACTTCATTATGCTTTAATAATATTTGTCTGATATAAGGAATTATGATCAAAATTTCATTCATAAACACAAAGTGCACTTTCTTCTAAAATGTATGTCTGTTTACAAGTTCTTTTCTTCATGCTATAACCAGGTTAGCAAATAAAGTTATTTCTTAACAAATCTTAAGTCATCATTGGTATTCAACTCTTTAATTTAGACCCTATTTATTACACCTCCCACAACCCAACAGTTTAAAACATACCTTTTTATTACCATCAAGTTGCTATAGAGATTGAAGTTCATAAACTTCTATGGGCAGGATTCAGCTTGGAATGGTAAGACGTTCTTGACTGTTAATTTTGAAAAATTACATACTAATTTCATTGTAAAGTCTGTCCGGTTTATAAGTTACACAAAAGTTTGAGGGCCACATTACGTACTCATTCTGGAAACTTAAATATAACATAGGGTGTTTACCAGTTTGTCAGACCACGACATGAGAGGCATTTAACAAAATACGATAAATTTTCCAATTTCTCAAACCTACTGCTCTAGACTGATCAATGTTTTAGCTCCCCAACAAGCTAAGAATATTAAAGCAAAATAAAGGAAGATATCCCAGAGTAACAGATAACATGTTTTTTAATGTACAAACAAGTATGCGTTTGTTAGGGCTAACTCCTATAGCCAGTTCATTGCCAATATTACGACAACAATCTCAAATAATTAGACGACAATAGATCCTTAATCCAATTTTTATAGCGTAGATAATCTTTACGACGTGAAAGAATTAGCGCTAACAGTGTAACGACATTAATTTATCGTGTTTAATCCATTGACCTCAACAGTTGTCGAAAATAGTTGTAAAATCGGACATGACTTACTGTAACAAGAAAACAAAAATTAAGGTTGGGATTCGCATTGTGCGACACCTTGGAACTTCAAACTATATCCAGTAAATTTGGTATAAAATATTTCCGATTTAGTTATAACCATTGACATTTTTAGAATCTAGTAAGCAATTAAACATTTATACTGGTAAAATAAAATTAAAGCAGATAATTACAAACTTTTCAGTCGCTGTGAGGAAGTCCGCCAACTATAACAAGATTGTTTCTCCTTTTTGCTTACTTATACAATCCTAATTTTTTTACTCAGAAATATCGTTTGTTTGTTTTTTAATTTCGCGCAAAGTACTCTAGAGCTATCAGCGCTAGCCGTCCCTAATTTGGCAGTGTAAGACTAGAGGGAAGGCAACTAGTCTTCACCACCTACCGCCAACTCTTGGGCTACTCTTTTACCTTTTTGAAATAGTGGGATTAACCGTGACGGTATAACGCCTTCATGGCTGAAAGAGCGAGCATGTGTGGTGCGAACCCCCTACTCTCAGATTGCGAGTCGCACACCTTAACCCACCTGGCTATGCCGGGCCTGCTACTATAAGTAATACGGTCATGATGACTTGAAAGCATTTTAGTTTTAATACGCTATTGTGAAGTCATAAATGCAAAGAACAGGCTGATAATTATGAATAAATGAATAAGGGGACTTTCAGTTTCATATTATTTATAAGTGAAAACATTATTACACCCATGGTAACTCCGCTGTAAGAAGTAAAATCTAACACTGATAATATAACGTAATGTCTGATGTCATACAATTATTTCGCAATACATTATCAAAGAATGAATTAGGCTTCATATCACAGGTTCTCATTTTAATTTCACATCTAGTGAAAAAGCAAAGAAATCTTTAACGAACGTGTAAAATTTCTCAATAAAATAAACATTGTATTATGTAGTGAATAATACATGTAATGCTTTAATTTTTAAGTAAAATAATTCCTATCATACTTAAGATTGGTTTTCGTTGACTTACGATTTTTTAAACATAACAGTCGTTGTTGTTTTGAAGCTACACAACGGGCTATCTATCCTCGGCCCACCACGAGTATCGAAACGTGGATTTTAGCGTGCAAGTCCGCCGACATACCGCTGAGCCACTGGGGGACGACACAACGATCATGTAAACATCATTAATTCAGTCACTTGTTAGATTTTGCTCAGCTGAACTGAATAATTGATATTGTATTTGATTACCTCATAAACATTATTGTTTTTACTTCTATATGTTAATATTCGAACGAGACAGCTGCTATTTCATTGCTCGTATTCTACGCATATCTTTACAACAACAACAAAAATTTAGTAAAGGATTTGGTCTTTGTGTACTCTTCATCAAACCTGCAGTTTTTGATTCTATAATTACATTGTTTTAAGACACATTTTTCATGTATTCACCCTTTGAACAGAAGCATTTAAAATTGGAGGAATCACAAGCCAAATTCTCGTCGATTTATTTGTATATATTTTAATTATTGACACATAATTAATACATTTTTCTTTTTTACACTAATAAGCACGGAGACTTTCGGATCATTTAAGTGTAAGGCCTAAGATATGCTTGTTTTGTTTTTGTTTTTTAATTTCGCGCATAGCTACTCGAGGGCTATCTGTGCTAGTCGTCCCTAATTTAGCAGCGTAAGACTAGAGGAAAGGCAGCTAGTCATCACCACCCACCGCCAACACTTGGGCTACTCTTTTACCAACGAATAGTGGGATTGACCGTCACATTATAACGCCCCCACGGCTGGGAGGGCAAGCATGTTTGGTACGACCGGGATTCAAACCCGCAACCCTCGGATTACGAGTCGAACACCTTAACACACTTGGCCATTCCGGGTCTCCTAAGATATGCAAGGGTTAGGATAAGTGTGAGAGACTTATACGGATTAAAAATTAGTGCATCTGGTAAGTGTAAGTTGTTCTAATATATTTTAGAAAACTATATTGACATATGTTTCATATATTTCTTAATATTATTATTTCTACATTATTAAGTGTTGTTGTTGTTTTGAATTAAGCACAAAGCTACATAATGGGCTATCTGTGCTTTGCCCACCACGGGTATCGAAACCCGGATTTTAGCGTGTAAGTCTGCAGACATATTGCTGAGCCATATTAAGTGATCATATAATAGTCTAAACCTTTTCCGCTTACAAAGGTAATACGATTTCCATATTGTTGGCCTTCCCTCTTTTTCTATCAGAAGGTTGGTATTTGAATTGAATTTCGGTTTGTGTCATTATACCTTTCCTTCAGAATAATACTAATAGGGCTATTTTACAATAGAGTAACAGGTTACAACTGAAAAAGATGACGTACGTGAGTTACAGATTGTATTCTAAGACTCCATAAATGTTCTATATGTTAATAATCAAATAAGTAGTCAAATATCGTGAACACAAGTTCGTTCTATTAAATGATGGCAAAATTAAACTATTTCCAGAACGAGGTAAGTGCTAGGTCGTTCTTCATCTTTCTTTAACAGGCCTAACATCTACCTAGTTGTGGGTTTGTCCTATTGGCTTTTAGAATGCTTTGAATAGCTGAAAAGTGGTATATACAACGGAAATAGAGCAACTATTTCGGATATTTAGGAAAAATTCCAGATGTACCGTTTTAATACAGCGCCCATGCCATCCCAACATAGAGAGTGTTAGCACATTTTCCAATAATGCATTTCCAGGTCAAGTAATCAAACATTCTGTTATAGGATTAAAGCAGTTGGAATAATAAGCATTTATATGCAATTGTTTCAGTAAGAAAGTAAAAATTAAGAAGAACCAATATAATGCAATTCTCTGGGTATGGGTTTGTTTGTTTGTTGTTGTTTTTTTTTGTTTTGGAATTTCGCACAAAGCTACTCGAGGGCTATCTTTGCTAGCCGTCCCTAATTTAGTAGTGTAAGACTAGAGGGAAGGCAGCTAGTCATCACCACCCACCGCCAACTCTTGGGCTACTCTTTTACCAACGAATAGTGGGATTGACCGTCACATTATACACCCCCACGGCTGGGAGGGCGAGCATGTTTAGCGCGATCCTCGGATTACGAGGGCACGCCTTACCGCGCTCGGCCATGCCAGGCCCTGGGTATGGGAAACCACAGTAAACTAGCATAGAGACTCCAGAGTCATATAAAAACGACGTCCATCACATCTACAAAGAAGCCACGAATTTCACGCTCTTCCTGCATAGAAAATACTGGTGGAAAGATTGTGTTAGAGGCAAGAACTAAGAATTCGACGTGGGATTGATAACCAGAGAAGTGTGTAGCAGTACAAGTGAGCACGTCACTGATTCGCTAACTACGAAAACAACAAATAATCAAGGAATGTTTGTTGTTATTTCTGGAAAATTCACTGAGTTGCAGAAGTAAACCAACGAAGTATTAAACCTACTTGCAAGTGTATTTGTATGCTATTTGACAGCTCGCAAATATACTGTGAAATAATCTTTTAATAACTCAGGCCTTTGCCTGAAAAGTTAGATTTTTGCAACTGTCCAAGTTGTTTTTGAGTACCGAAGTTCTATACAAGATCCTGAAACCATTGGACCTACAAAGAGGTTAGAACACCATTTTAATTGTTATAACTAAATCGAATTTTGTCAACTAATCAATGTAGCCCAAAACTAAAGCGTAATGTCCAAGTATAGGTCACATAGTGTATTGATCGATAGTTTATTAACGATGATAGGTAATTTAATTAAGCTTGCAGAGTAACTACTTATTGGAATAAATGAGCAGTTGATGTAAAAAGTTATATTTTTTATGAATGAAGATCTATAGTAGAACCTCATTCTCACAGTGATTGTTTATTCTAACTTTAAAGTTCCTCGAGTTAGTGACTTGTTTACTCAACTCACAATTGTAATTCTGGATTTAATATAAAGCTATTGTGATTGGTAGTAAAGTCGAGCTCCAATGGATAGCCTCCGCATCGGCTAGTCACAGGACATGCTGTTGACACTGTATCTTGGAAGAAAAACCCATACAGCTCCAAACGTCATGGAGCCCATTTTGGGGTAAAAATGTGAATGAAAAACATATTTCTGTGCTATTTTAGCAACTGATTTTTTAATGCTGAAATGTATGAACAAAGTTAAAAAACACTATATAGTGGTACGAGTTTCAAGATCTAGGACTTTATAGAGGTTATGATGAATACTAGGGAGGATAAATGCTCTTTGTCTTTGATCTTTCTCTTGGATATTCACACTTAACTTTGTGAATAAAGGAAAGTTACTTATTGATTTAAGGTTTGGTTGTCTTACACAATACTTTAGATGCTCGCGTTCCAGCAGATGTGCATGAGATTGTTCTAACGTTCAATCCCTTCTGAACAAGGTCAATGACCCTTATTGTCCTCCCATCCCATTGTGAGCTGTACTTTTCTCTGCAGCCAAGGTAGTCCAAAAAGACATAATTACTAGAAATTAATAAAATCTAACAATTCTGTAGGTAAAAATTAATAAAATCTAACAATTCTGTAGGTAAAAATTAAAAATGATTAACAAGCAATAAGAATGACAAATAAGTACAGAGGCGTTTTTAGGTAGGGGCTAGAGGGGGCTGAACTCCAGAGCCCATGGAGGCCCATTAATAATTTTATTCTATGTAAAATTACACGAGATGTAGAGCCCACACAACCTTAAATCTGCAACTAAATAAGAATCATGTGCAAGAAGAAAACACAATTTTGATACACTTCTGCAAAGTGACTCATATATTTTGTTTGCAAAATTGGTAACATCAGACTGATAGTTTGTTTTGAATTTCATGCAAAGTTACACAAAGTTGCACTATACCAAACTGTAACTAAAATGTAAAACGCTAGAATCCCACTTCTATAGCTAGAGGAACTATCGTATGGAACTTAATGCCATTAAGACTGTCTTCTGACCTTTGTCCAAACTTACATACTCTTGTTTTGAACATGCCATCACTAGAAGGCACTGCCAGAATTGGATGACAGCAGTTTGAAAATCAGAATTTAACTATTAAATAAAAAACATGTTACTCTTACAAGAATTTGCAAAATATGTGTCTTGTCATTCTCTTAAAATAATGCTAGATTATAAATTCTCATTAGAAAACAAAAACCTCAATATTTTTCAGAATTGGATGTTGCAAAAAATGCTTTTCAGCTCAAGATCTTGAAAGATCAAATCATTACAATATATTAATTACAAAAGCAAAAACTAAATCCAAAGAAATAACATGGAAAGAGCAAATACACGTGTACTGGAATTATTTGACTGCTAAGTGGGATTGACCATCATGTAACTGAAAGGGTGAGCATGTTTAGTGCAATGGGGTTTACTTCTTCACAATTAATTCTGAATGCTGCTTCAAGATGTATCATTAACTTGTAGAAATCTTGATTCTCCATACACAGGGAGATGAAACCCAAACAAAGATAAATACCTGAAAAACTGAGGGCCAAAATGTTGGAGTTTAATATTTCTGATGTATACTTTCACATGCTTATGCAGCTGACAATTTACCAATTCCACTAAAAACAACATAGAGTAACATGTGGTGAAAAAAATTAAAAAAAAAATCTATTTATAAAATATTTAATTCTATTTCACCCTTTCTGTATTGTAACAGCATACATGGCTTTTCAACTTATGTTCCACTGAATTTGGGATAAAATTAAAGAAACTCTTCACTGAGGTCTTATGAAATGATTTAACATTAAGTTTATAACACAACCATGAAAATAAAAGATGTGAATTCCAAATTATATTTATTTCATGCTGGAATATTATCAGATGTTACCTCTTTCACTTTCATAAACCCAAATGTTCCCCCTCTAGAGCACTTTCATAATTATTAAGTGTATATATACATATGGGAAACTCATTAGAAATTTTAAAGTGTAGTAAGAGAGTTTCCAGTTCTTTGCTATCATGGAGAAAGACTTTTTTCCTTTTCAAATTAAACAAAGTCTACAAGTTACATACAGTTTGGATAACTGTCTTTTAGTTTTAAAACTGTATATCTAAAAATAAACCTGTCATGGGAAAAGTTGTTTATAAATGTGGCAAGGTTTTCTGTTTGTAATTAACAATAAAGTTGTACAATGGACTATCTGTGTTGTGCTCACCACTGACATTTGAACCCAGTTTTTAAGAGCATAAACTGCAATTGACATATAATAAATTTATATGTAGCCAATATGAAACAGTTCTCCTAATTCGTTTGTATTATTTAATAAACATAGATTAACAATATGCAATCCACTACTTACAAATTAAAATAAATAAACAACCTATGTTTGTCAGGAAATATTTTCATAATAATGTTCTATCACTAATGTCAACATGACTCGTACAACCCCAGTAAGAAAACTATTGTAAAAATCCTAAATAAAAGGTAAATATTTATAATTTTATTATAAAAATATATCACACAAAATTTCTAAAACCATTTCATTCCACCAAACATAATTGTGTTTAGTCTAAAACCAACACTATCCTTACAATGTCTCTTCACTTTATTTTATGAATCCCTCGCCTATGTTTTTTGTGTGCAAAGGCAGTTCTAAACTGTTTTTCACATATTTCACACTCATAAGGTCGTTCACCAGTGTGAACCCTCAAATGAATTCTTAAATTTGATGTTCTCTTGAATCTTTTTTCACACATGTCACATGGATATGGCCTTTTTTCTGAGTGCACAGTTTCCAAATGAGTTTTGAGTGCATAATTCTTTGTAAAACATTTACCACAGTGTTCACACTGATGTTTCTTGTCCTTGTGTATTACTTGGTGTTTCCTTAAGTTGACTTTTGTTGTGAACATTTTTCCACAAATTTCACACATAAAAGATTTTGTAAGTGTTTCTGTCGAATGCATTGATAACTTGTGATAACTGAAACTTTTTCTTGTGGATAAACGTAATCCACACAGATCACACATAAAAGGTTTTACGGTGGTACGATGAGATTCTAAATGCATCTTGAGACCATCTATAGTTTTTAAATCTTTCCCACAAACTTCACAGTTGTAAAGTGGACGGTTAGCATTATGTGTAAGCATATGAACAGACAGTTTACATTTATCACAAAAACGTTTCTTACAAACACAACACAAGAGTTTTTTTTCTCTTTTCCTCTTAACTGGGAATAACTCCATAACAGAATCTTCATTTAAAGCATTAAGACCTGGAACTGTGAAAGTTTCTGTATTTGCCATGATGAGAATACCTGAAATAAGAAAGTATTTTATCCATTAATTTCTCTGTACGTTAGAACAGTAATTTCAATTAATTGGTTACCTGCGAGTACATGTTAAACTGATTCACAAAATGAAAATAACTGATTAATGTCACAAATACTTAATAATAATGTTTCCAATCATTCCTTTCAACCAAATAATCTTATATTTATAAATTTACCTTTATTTGATTAATTCACAGCAGTTCACCTTAGCTGACAAGGATCACAAGTCATAAAAATAATCCTCGTCGAAATTAATATTTCTGGTTATTCCAGTTATAAAAGTCTCATTAGTAAAAGATACAAATACAATAAAATGGCAAATATTGGGATATACCAGAAGAAAAAGAATTCCCGTGTTAAAAAAAAAAGATTCCTGTTATCCTGTTAGAATGTACTCTCTCCAAAAATATAATACCTAACTGTTTATTAATATTCACCAATGTTTTATTTTTCACGTCTTCAAAACCATCTTTTTTGCCTTTTGGTTTACAGTTTGGAAATCGTCTAAAAATGGTTTTTCAAACACTTCATGTTAACATTAATTCCGTAAAGAGTGTGTGTGTGTGTGTGTGTATATATATAGATATTAGTTTGTTATAACTTAAAAATGAGCCAAAACAAAATGAAATATAATAAACATAAAATGCTGCACTAATTAAAAATATCCCAGGGTACAAGTTATAATGTGGGATATAAAATGTACCCTGTGTGTTGGAGGTGACTGTGGAATAAGACCCACTCTGTGGTGGGGATACACCATCTATCAGTTTTAACCTTTACTTGCCAGTCTCACATGAAAAAAATGAAGTGGCAAGAAGTCAAAAGTGTGGATTTGCTGTTTTTAATGCAGTCATTTCTATTGAACAAGAAATGTGAAAATGAAAATAAGGAACAGATATGAAATGATAATTCTATCCATGTATTTTTTCCCAAATACACACTTTGATGTGGTAAATCATGAGTAATTTTGGTGTAAAACAAGTTTCTGTAGGCCTAGCTTGAAGCAGTTGGTAATTTTAAAGTCTTATTACAATAGCAAAAGGAAGATAGCTCATATTAATTCAAAAATTAAATAAATGTGCTTAAGACTACATAAATACACAACAAATCTCTGACTAGTGAGAGTGTATAACCTGAAGTTTCAGGTATTTAACAAACAATAAAGTAAATACAAATGATACCAGACAAAGAAACTGTGGATAGTTAATGATCACAGAGTTACCCTATGTACTGAAAGACCAGATGCTGATGGTTAGGGGAATTGTTCACTGATGAGAAACATACACATAAAAACACAATTCTAAGCTCACTTATGTTTCTGAAATATAAGTAGTCTCATATATATTACTACCTGACATACACATTCAAAAAATGAACAAACAGAAGTGCCCAGGGTGACATAAAGGAGTCACATCCAACACTAACACCTGTATCTATGAGGGGTTGGGTGGGGATGAGTGTTTGATGAAAACTGGTCCAGCACTTTGGTAGTTACAAGTGACTTCATACACCCCTGAGAAACATCAATCATGGTAGAGTCACAAGCCTGAGACTGTTCTCAGAGCCAAATTTCAGTGCCATTCATTATGTTTAACAGCAAGATATGATCTTATACACACAAGATTTTTTTTTCACATATTGCAAAAGCTTTTAACGATTGATTGTAAATTGAATCAAGTTTCCACCATATAACCATTACAACAAAATTTAATGTTTTTATTATTATTAAATAAATATGCATATTTGCTATGACTCCTGAAACTTTCTTTTGGCCTTAGAGGTCAAACAGATAACCATAACACCCATTTATGAAGATAACATTTTAATTCATCAAATCCTAATCACATTTGTTAGTCTTGTATATAAGATCGATATTTCATCCGTATAAACACACATTTTCTCCTAAAGTTTATGGCTGTTTACAAGTTTATTTTTTGTTTATTTTTTAAATGTCTGTACAAGTAAAAATTATCTTTTAACTTAGTAAGTTCAATGTTATCACTGGTATTCAACTTATTAATTTAGCCCACATTTATTAAATATATCACAGCCCAACAGCATATAGCATATCTTTTTACTACTTTCGAGTTATTATGTATTTGGAAGTTCTTAAACACTTATATGTGACTGACATTCAACTAGAAATGGCCGAAAAAATATATAATTTATTGCTAATCTTGAAGAAGTTCGAATATCTCAAATTATTGACTGACCTTACTAGAAAGAAAACTGATATAGTCTACAGAAACGCTTAATGGCCACATAGCTTCTGACACACTTCATCTAATTTAGGAAAGTTAAATACAGCAGACAAGACGTTTTGCAAACTGCAACACGTTCCTCGTTCTCAGTAATTTCGAGAAAATCCACTTTTAGAGAAATATATATGCAAAAACGGCTCGTTTGGGTTGAGAAAATATTTTACATAGAAGAGCGAACAACGTTTCGACCATCTTCGGTCATCGTCACGTTCCTCGTTGTCTTGTCAGCGGAAAATTCTATCACGTCAACTGATTTATTTTCCAGCTCTCCTACAGTACAAATACATAAACAGTATAATAAATCAACTGTTGTAATTTTGCCTCTCTTGGGGATAACTATAATAATCAACTCTTTATTGCAATTAAACAATATATTCTACACCTGAATATATTTTTTCCTATTAAGAAAATACCTACCTTTATCAGGACTATCATTTACACCCATTAGAGCAGATAGTATTACGCTACATAGCACAACCACGATTTCAAAAAACATATATATAGGGTAAGGTGTGGGCACAACACAACGTAGATGGACGTACGTTCTCCAGAAAACTAGATATTTTCCCTTAGAGAAAATAATAATCCAACTAAAATTTTTATTACAAAAGAAAATAAACATTACATTTAATACGTTGAAGGACATCAAAATCAACGCAAAACAAAGAATACAATATCCTGAAATATACGCCTACGTCCGAAACGATAGAAGCACGAAAAACGATGTGGGGGCTCTTAAACTTTTTTGATTCGCACAAAAACATGTATGTTATTAATACCTTGGATCCTACTTTATGGGATATAGTTCCACATTCTGAAACCTAATTCGTCAAATGACAAGAAACGGTCACAATATCCAAAATTCGGATTTTACAAAGAAACTTTATATTTGCAATATTATGCTATGTGAGCCATCAGAGAGTCACGGGATAGGTTACTAATAATGCCATGTGACCTACCGGTCACTATATAATATACACGGTATATATCCGTGTATATTATATAGTATATATTTAACCTATACTTATTTTTAAAATGACGAAAGTGCAGAAAACACTATGTTGGCTCCAAAAATTCGTTGTTTTATTCTGCGACAAAACTTATATGTCGTTAAAGAAGGATTGAAAGACATCGAATTTGGTATGGAGTAAAGAAAATAATAGAGTACAATATGACACCGTCGCTCAGCAAATTATATTAGCCTAGATCACGAAACTTACTATAAAATAATTTCTCTGTAAGCTTAAATATTATTTATGATCAAGATCTGACGCAACAAAAATATACTCTATCATATTTTGTTCTGAATAATCCGCAGAAATATATTCGATCATCTGAAAAAACAAAACAGGCTAGTTTAACAAGTTATCTAAACCTAAGGTGTCTAGGTGAGTAAGAAATGTGATTATATTTAATTTGGCTTGTGTTTTTAAGTTTAAATGACTTTAAGTTTGCAACACCTAGATTTCTGAATACACGTGACTTTGTGTGGCTGATAAATCAATGATCACAACTAGTAGACTCTACACTACTGTGCTTATAGTTATATTTACAGATTTAGACCTTTAATATTTACTGAATGGCAACTTTTGTGGTGTTAAAACAAATATACTGATAAGATATTAAATCGCTCTTCTGACCGGAATGTGTAGATAATAAAGATATTTTACTTAAATATATCATCCGACATTCACAATTTGTTAATTTCGCAACGTAGGTTTGTTGAGAAACCCCATGACATTAAGGATATTAAAACTGTAGAAACAAACTTTGGGAAATCGTCATCTTCCTACATTACGTGGATTCTAGAAAGCTGTCGAGATAATGTCGTAAAGAGTGGCATACTTTGTGTATAATAACTTCACAACAATGTTTATTTTAAAAAATAAACAATGCTACAGGACGATTGTTAAGATGTAATGGCGACTTGGACTTTAAGAAAATAGTAATTTTTTTTTGTTTTGGAATTTCGCACAAAGCTACTCGAGGGCTATCTGTGCTAGCCGTCCCTAATTTAGCAGTGTAAGACTAGAGGGAAGGCAGCTAGTCATCACCACCCACCGCCAACTCTTGGGCTACTCTTTTACCAACGAAAAGCGGGATTGACCGTCACATTATACACCCCCACGGCTGGGAGGGCGAGCATGTTTAGCGCGACTCGGGCGCGAACCCGCGCCCCTCGGATTACGAGTGCACGCCTTAACGCGCTCGGCCATGCCAGGCCTAAGAACATAGTAAGGGTCCAAAATAGTTTTAATTGGACATAATTAAGGCTCATCAAGAGATAAAATATACGGAGTACATTGTTCAGTTATATTCATACACTACAATTATTGTGGTTTAAAATTCAGATAAAACTATTCAGGAATCATCTGGTAAGATCAGTGACGTGTATTTTTGACATAAAAACATTAATGACTGCATCATGTTTCTCATAATGATAGTGTTTTCTGCTTCTATTTGTCACAATGCTTCACTGATAAGCCCCCAGTAGCTCAGCGGTAAGTCTGCGGACTTACAACGCTAAAAACTGTGTTTCGACACACAGCTAGCCCATTGTATAGCTTCGTGCTTAATTCAAAAAAACAAAAATAAAAACATTCATTGATCAACCTATTTCGAAAAAAAAATCCATGAAAGTTGGGAAAGCAGTTGTTTACACTGGGTTTAATTATTGAAAACCCTAAGGAACTTGGTTCAGAAGTCACCATGATAGTGCGTCACATAGGTCTGTAATTAGCTTGCCTGATTATGCTGCAGTGAACAAAATGGTTGGAAGTAGAAGAAAGTGAGCAAACAAGCAGAAAAGTCAACCAAGTTGTCACATTTTTCAATTCTCAAGAATTACCTACAAGAGGACATGACCTACAAAAATCCACCTTTATCAGTTATTGTCTAATGGAAATTCAGTGCTTCACGAATGGTTAAATGAAAGCACACGTAAAGTATAAAAATTCTTATACTCAAAACAAGTTACTTAAAACAACGGTTCGGTATATCTTTTGTGGTGTTATCTCAGATGCTAAAGAATCGTCTGATAAAATATCAGTCATGACTGATGAAACAAAGCACAAAGTTAACATAGCACAAATGTGTGTCGGTGTGAGATAAGTCGACGTTAATTTTTAAGCTCTATAAACATTTGTGGGCATGTATGCAATACCTAATATGTCATCATAGACAATACTAAAAACACTTGAAAATGTGTTTCAAAACCGTGACATACCTTGCAAGGCCAGCTCATGATGGAGCAACTTCATGGTGTTTAACGGAGGTCAGTAGTGTTGAGGGGAGGATAATTCATACCCACAATTGTGATCGTGTGTTAAATTTTACCTGTCAGGAGAACTTTATAAAGATACCATGACGAGAAATGTTCTTAACACTGCACTGCATATTAAATCACTAACTTGACTAAACAGAGATTTAAAAGGAAAACGATTTAATCTACCAAATGGTCAGTGCGTACTGACTGCATCCATACTATCATCAATCAATACAACGTTCTACTCGGGTTGTGGGACCTGTGATTGCAAAACTACGTGGATAGTTAAATGAAAATATGGGTACGATGAGTAGGGATCATATGCAGTCATTTAATTTTCTGTTTGGTATCTTTGTGACAGAATGCTTCATGCGACTTATTCAGCAAAGCTTTTCAAGAGAAGAACACGGCAGCTGGAGATCAGGCCCTGACACAGTTTACATTTATCAAGTTACAAGGAATGGAAGATCAGTTTAATTACACATATGAACGAGTGAAGTGCAAGGCTGTTGACACAGGTCAACCTCAGCTTTCAAGGAAAAGGAGAGTATCTAAACATCATGAGGTTGGCGAGTCACCAGGATTCTATGACCATCAACACTACATGCACATATAACATATTGTGTCTGTGTGTGTGACAAGCTCATTTCATTCCTGGAAAGTAGATTTCATGAGACAGACTACCCAATATATCAGGTCATCCCATGAGTAATGTCTGAAAATTTAATACAGAAAGTGCATCATCATTTTTGTCTTTGTAGAAGGTTTTAATGGCAAAAATATATTGTAGGACGTGTATAAAAATGTTCAGACAAATAAAAGAAGCCCAAATCCCAAAATAACCCAACTCCACTTTTTAAAGATCATTAATCCAATAAACTCGTATGAAGATGGACGTGTCTAAGGAGCACATCAAGCATATAATGGTTTATGAGTTTAAAAAAGGAAATAGTGTAGCAAAAAACCACGGGAAACATTCAAAGTGTTTTGATACGCAGTCTCTCAAGGAAAGAAAATGTCGAAGATGGTTTCAGAAGTTTATATCAGGTGACTACAGCTTAAGTGATGCGCCACGTGCAGGTCGTCCTGTTGAGTTTAATGATGACTTGCTGCTCGCTGCATTTGCTAAAGATTGTACTGTAACAGTTAAAGAACTAGCAAAGAAGCTAAATTCAACCAATTCAACAGTTCACTGTCATCTGCAACAGCTTGGAAAGGTGTCAAAATTTGGAAATAAGTCCCGCATGATTTGACAGAAGCCAACCTTAAAGCAAGAGTGGACATTTGGACTTCTCTGCATTCTCCTGAAAGTAACTCGCCTTTTCTGGACAGGTTAGTGAATGGAGATGAAAAATGGATATTTTATAAAAATGTTAAGCGCCGCAATCAATGGCTCAATGCAGGTAAACTGGCTAAAGCACAGACCAAAATAGAAATCCCCCGAGAAAAGCCTTGTTAAGCGTTTGATGGGATATTGTTGGTGTGACCCACGTTGAGTTGCTGTCACTCAATGTAACGATTACATCGGACTTTTATTGTCAACAGTTAAAGCACTTTTATGTTGAACTGAAAGAAAATAGACCTGCTTTGATCAATCGCAAAGGTGTTGTGTTCCACCAAAATAATGTACGACCCCATAAAGTAAGGATCACATCTGCAAAGATTGAAAAGCTAGACTGGAAAAACTTCCCCATCCTTCTTATTCTATAGACCTTGCCTCATCTGAGTATCATCTATTCCGAAGTTTGCAGAACTATCTTGATGGAAAAGAGCTTGAAAGACATGAAGATGTCAAAACTACCCACTCTACATTCTTTTCCTCCAAACCCCAAGAATTTTATATAAGTGGCATTGAGAAGCTTGTGAATCATTGGCAGGAAGTAATTAATAATTATAATGGAACGTACATTATTGATTAAACAACATTAAATAATAGCATTTAAAATCCTTTCTCTTTTTCTAAGCCTAAAATCGGGCATTACTTAAGGTATGACCTGGTACAAAAACTTTAAAAACACGCTAAGATGTCAATTGGCGTAGACTACAAATATTAACTTCTGGGAACTGGAAAAATATTAGTTCATTTCATATGAAATGGTCGACTGTATAGGAAAAATTGAAACGCCATACTTTTAACAAACGTCAATTTTTATTAATCAAAATATGCTCCATTTGCAGCGATGTTTTTTCCCAACGGTATATTAATGAAAATATCCCATCTCTATAAAATCATGTGGTTTTAGAGGTAATAAACTCTTCAAAGGCTTCGATAATAATCACCTGATTTCTAAATGTTTTGTTCTGGAAAAATAAATCCAAGTGTCAGAAAAGGTGATAATTAGTTGAAGACAGGTCAGGTGAGCATGGTGTATGATCCAAAATTTCATATTTCAATTCTTCCAGTTTTGAAATTGTAATTTGTGAGTATTGGGATATGTCGTTATCTTCCAGCAAAATCGGTCCACGTTTGTTCACCAATGCTGGCTGTTTGGTGGTTAATTTTTGATGCATTTTATCAATTTATTAGAAGTAAGCTCGTGCTGTAATTGTTTCACCTAGTTGCAGAAAGGAGTAATGGACCAATATACTGTCACCATTAACATGTTTGGATGCAAAGGCGATTTTGGTGCATGTCTTGGAGATTCAACTGCATCTAACTATTGTCCTGATTTCTTATGGCTGTCGTATACAATCCACTTCTCCTAGCAGGTAATGATTCGCTTTACGAATGAGTCTTTCTTAGGCCCGGCATTGCCAACTAGGTTAAGGCGTTCAACTCATAATCTGAAGGTCGGAGGTGCGAATTCCCGTCACACCAAACAAGCTCGTCCTTTCAGTTGTGGGGCGTTATAATGTGACGGTCAACCACACTATTCCTTGGTAAAAGAGTAGCTCAAGAGTTGGCAGTGGGTGATGATGACAAGCTGTCTTCTCTCTAGTCTTACACTGCTAAATTAGGGACGACTAGTGCAGATAGGCCTCGTGTAGCTTTAGGCAAAATTCAAAAAACAAACAAAGAAATATTTTCTCACAACAGCATACAGATTTCCCAGAGCAACATCATTTGAATCTATACATAAATATTCTAATATATCAACCATACTAGACAGACTCCTACATGGTACAATAACGTCCTTCGATAAAAATTGGAAGAAAAACGAATTACTATGCGAACTAGACAGGTATCTCGTACACGATAAAGTTAGTCCAAAACACCTCTCCCTGGTCAATATATATTTTAAACATAAAGATAAATAAATAAAATGAAAAATATGTACATATAAAAATAAAATAAAAAAGTGCCACCAGCAAACTAAACATCTTGCTGATAGGACAAAACAATATCTATACATGGATGTCAACACATGGACATTGTTCTGAAAAGGGTCGAAGCAAATTCAGTTCACTTCGACCCCAAAATGAAGTAATTACCACCATCAAACACTGCACAATCACAAAACCACAGGAGGGAGGAAGAGATCAAAGAGAATCTGACCCTCCAGGGTACGAAGATATCATACCCAAACCCCGAGAGAGATATTTTAAAGATCGAAGCATAAATAGAAAACTTGCACAAGAAGATGAACGTATATTGTATGTTGTTCAGTTTATGTTTCATCCGTAATTCAATTGTAACACGTCAAACAAACGTGCGCCTTTCCTCATAACAAAGACATAGAATGCTATCTGCAGTGTCCAGCGATGGAAAGACACCCCCTCACGTGAGCATCGTAAATCCAAAGATTATCACTGCCCCAACGGGGACATAAAATAAAAGGATTTGAAGTGAATTAAATATCTCGTCCATACTTTTATATATATATAAATCTATATATGTAGTACAAACAACAGAAGTTTGACATAAATGGCTCAGCATGGCCTGGTGGGGTAAGGCGTTTGACTCGTAATCTGAAAGTCGCGGGTTTAAATCCCGGTCGCACCAAACATGCTCGCCCTTTCAGCCGTTGGGGCGTTATAATATGGCGCTCAATCCCACTATTCTTTGGTAAGAGTAGCCCAAGCGTTGGCGGTGGGTGATGATAACTAGCTGCCTTCTCTCTGGTCTTACACTGCTAAATTAGAGACGGTTAGCGCAGATAGCCCTGAAGTAGCTTTGCACAAAATTCAAAACAAAGTTTCTTTGCTACCTAAAACTCGTATATATTAAAGACAAAAGTCAAACGACTTCAAAGACAAGAAAATCAGCAAAGAAAACAGCGAACTATAATTGACGCATATATTAGAAATTACTGAGGTGTGTAACGTGCTCTGAAAAGTGCTTTGCTCTGCGACAAAACTTGCATATAATTACACGATCAAAGCGGACGAGTTAAAAAAACAAACAAACACACAACGTTATGGTGAGGCAAAGAAAATGAGGGCATATATGTAATTATACTAAATTCCTATAACCAAGACGACTGGGGTACGGAAGTTACTCTGGCGGAGATAAAAATCACATTTCTTCTTCGATAAAACTTATATATTGTTAAGTAGAATATTAGATAGATTGTAAGACGTCGAAATCGGTGTGGATCAAATAAACTGAGAGAGTACAGTGTGTGCAGAAGTATGTGCTTATACTATATGCACATATCTCAAACGAATAAGGTGCGAAAACCGCTCTGGGAATAATACTTTCTTTGCTCCACAACAAATTCTACTTTATTTTTTGTAAAGGAAAAGCAGACAAACCGAATTACACCAAAACTGGCTTGAAACAAAGACCTATACTACATTTAAAATACTTAATGTTTGGAGAAAGCTCTAACGAATCAAATATTTTTTTTACTCGGCAACAAAACTCGTATGTTATTAACAAACAGGAAAACCAGACTTCAATGACACCACATCAACGTCGAGAAAATATAGACTACAAAATACGCGGACATCCAAAATGACTAAGGCGCAGACATTTTCTGTCGAGTCTTACAGTTTTTTCGTTCTACAGTAACATTTGGACATTCTTGAATAAGAGAACCAGACGAATCAATCGATGATAAAATCAGAATGAAGTAAAACAAACAAGAGCCCACAACATATAATAATATATGAGGTTATACTAAACGCGAATACCACAAACGACTGAGACGATGAAAATATTCTGGCGACACTAAAAATTATTTAGCTTCGCGACAAAACTTACAAACTACTGAAAAGAAGGAACATGCAAATCCAAGAACACCAAAATCAATGTGAAGCGAAGATAATATACGCAGATTAATGTAGTTTCGTTACTAGCCTACACCTAAACCATCGTTAAGTTCGTCAGAATTTTTTCTGTGATGTTTAAGAATTTTTTTGAACTACCAAAGCGTTTCCCGTACATAGTCGTTTGGACTTCACACGTACACTATAAGTGCACATATAAACAAATAAATATAAAGAAATAATTGTACATTTTAAAAACCTGCGAATAGGGTTCATTAAAAAAAAATAAGAAAACAATGCTGGACGATATATTTGGCGACGAAAAAATCTGTTAATATAATAATTAATACTATTCAAACTTCTCTAGATATCACTACCACAAGAGGTCTACAAAAATCGAGCTTTATTTTTGGTATCTGAATTTTATTTTTACTTATATATATATATATTGTCTGCTGACTTTGGTGTAAAACAAAATTACAACGTTTAGCAGACACCTTTCTTTTAAGTTAAAAGTTAAATATTTAAAAATGGTCTGATAATTATAAATAGGTACCACTTATCTATCTATAACAATAATAATAATTTGAGGTAAATAACTTAGAAAAATAAGTTACATCGTTCACATCATAAGCAGTTTTTATATTACACTTATAACGTTGACATTTACAAATTTTATCAGTTCCAGAGAATAAGTTTACATGTAACAATCACAAGACAGTTCTCCTGAACCATCACTTATCAGTTAACAATGATAAATAAACCATGTTTAATATGAATTATTTTACCAAAAATTTTGTTTATTGTCACATGTACTCCTAATAAGAAATAATTATTGTACAAGTCAGTTTTAGTAATAAATTTAGGTATTTCAAATAGATATAAAGTTTTCATTATATTACAAGTCACTAGTAAAACACTTATCACATTATTGTAAAAGTACATCAAAAAGTACAATCAAGTGTTAAAAGAAGGCATACAAGTAAACATAACTTCTAATCCCACTTCAATTTTTATCAAACACAATTATGTTTTGTTTAAAATCTAACCTTATAATATTTGTAATATATTTCACTTTATCTTGTGAATTCCTCGTCTATGTTTTTTGTATGCAAAAGCAGTTCTAAACTGTTTTTCACACATTTCACACCCATAAGGCCTTTCACCAGTGTGAACCCTTAAATGAATTCTTAAATTTAATGTTCTCTTGAATCTTTTTTCACACATGTCACATGGATATGGCCTTTCTTCTGAGTGCACAGTTTTCAGGTGAGTTTCAAGTGCATAATTCTTTGTGAAACATTTACCACAGTGTTCACACTGATGTTTCTTTTCTTGATGTGTTACCTGATGCATCTTTAAATGTTTCTTCGTCACAAACATTTTTCCACAAATTTCACACATAATAGATCTTGTGAGCCTTTTCTTCGAGTGTATTGTTAATTTGTGATCCTTGAAACTTTTTCTTGTGGATAAACGTAATCCACACAGATTACACATGAAAGGTTTTACGGTGGTACGATGAGATTCTAAATGCATCTTCAGACCAGATACAGTTTTTAAATCTTTCCCACAAATTTCGCAGTTGTAAAGCGGACGGTTAGCATCATGTATACGCGAGTGGATCGTCAGTTTACTCTGATCATAAAACAGTTTCCTGCAAACACCACAAGAAAATTTCTTCTCTCTTTTCCTCTTAACTGAAAATAAATTCTCAACTGATTTTTCGTTTAAAACATTAGGGCCTGGAACTATGGAAGTTTCTGTATCTGCCATGAGAAAACGACCTGAAATAACAAAGAAAAATAAGTGTTTTATTCACCCCTTTCTCCATACTTTATAACTGGACAATAAACTCAATGAACCGATATAGCTAATTACCTGTAAACACAGATTGCATAGATTCATAAAATAATCAATTAACTGAAACCACAATTAAATTGACTAATGTCAAAAATAATAAAATGATAGAAATTACCAACTACAATCATCCCAAGTAATAAACATTTGAACTACTGTCACCATGTTTATTATTTTATTAATTAAAGGTTGATCACCTCAGTTGATAAGTGTTAGCTTAATAGAAACAACAAACACTATATAATCGAGACTGGTCTTTCTAGTTATTATTATTTCTATTATTCTGGTAATCAGGTCTTGTGTAAACAATAAAGTAGTTTTTACACATAAGGAAGAGATAACTGAAGACATGAAATGGCAAAATATTAGGAAATATTAAAATAAATTACTACTGTTAATATTTGATACAAGTATGTGTGTGCATTTTTGTTATAGCAAAGCCACATCAAGCTATCTGCTGAGCCCACCAAAGGGAATCGAACCCATGATTTAGCTTTGTAAATTCATAGACTTACCACTGTACTAGCAGGGGGCATTGATACAAGTGACAAAAATAAAAATTCCAAAAGAGAGATAAGCTACACAAAAATTAATAACAACATTTTGGGACAACATGGGACCTCACTGTTCCATCCTTCACACTAAAACTGTTAATAAACAAATTTAAAACAAATCTTAATGCCAGCTCTCATCATTCACATACTTAAAGCTTTTCCTTAAACTTACTGTCTCCACAACATCTGAAGGCAAACAATTCCAAAGGCAAAACACCCTGTTAGAAAAATAAAACGGTCTTAGTTGAAGATACTCCTACACAGTCAAAAGTTATAGTTGTTCTCTAGTCCTACTTTTCTCACTGTTAAGTATAAAAAAATATGATGTATTAAACACTATCAATCCCCTTTACAATCTTAAACACCTTAATCATATCCATCCCTAACTTTTTTTTTCTTAGATGAAACAATTTGAGAGATTTCAGCATTTCCTCATATGAAAAACTCCTCCATTTAAGTAACACTTTCCAACAACTCAACGTCCTTCATCAGGGAGGGAAGCACAAAACACAATAAATTTGTTCTTACCAGAGACCTGTTCAACTTGTGTTCAATGCTTCTGTAGGTACAGCCTATAACTCTTATCTTTTCTTTTTTTAAATATAAGAGCTAACTGTTTATTAATCTTCATTGATGGTTTATTTTTCATGTCTTCAAAACCATCTTTTTTATGTTTTCGTTTATAGCAACCAATTAAAAGATGTCAGTGTGACCATCTTGGAAACGTTCTGAAAAAATTTTCTTCAAACACTTCATGTTGGCTTTAATTACATAAAGTTATATTGTTCTTAGGTGGGTAGGTAGGCATTTCATGTTTTCTTGGAACAAAGTTACTAGGCTGTCTGTTCCAAACAAGATGTACACTATAATGGTATGTGGGAATAAACATAAAATATGTAAAATTAAAACCTGCCAGGAAGACTGAAGCATTAAGTTCAAACTTGCTATCAGTCATCTGAAGTTGACCTTTCCAGTCATTGGTTCAGGTCAGAATAAAATTAAAATGTGAAAAGATATCATGCTAAAACAGTGTAAAGTTCAATAAAAACCTTAAATTATGTTAAGGCCAATGGCTCTTACAAATGTAAAAACAAGAGTGAGGCAGCTAGTATCACCTATGGCATTGGCTAATGTCAAGGACAAACCTACCTCAAAAATATATTTAAAATGGCATTCTCGTTTTTGGTTGTAATGACAGCATGATAATAAAATATGTAAGATTATGATCTGAATGCCACACAGGTCACACATTGGTGTATCAGTACCAGAAAAAAAGGAAGTGGTGAGTTAGTAAACTGTGACCAATGCGTAGCCAAGCAAAACAACTTTCTCACTTCAATCTTTACAGAAACAAGATGACCAAAGAGCTAAAGAAGGCTTGATTTGAAAAAGCTTGTTATTTTGTTGCTCACTCCAAATCAACTGCCAACTGGTGTATAGTTAGGTTTTGATAACTGGACTGTAGTCCATGTACAGAACTGGGACAGTGGTGATAAAGTCAGAGCAAATGGACTTTGCCACTCTGTCAGCTAGCTCATTCCCATAAATACCAACATGACCTGGTATCCAAAAAAACTAGACAGAGATAGATGATAGAGAGAGATGGGCCAGTTTGTTTTGGATATCGATAAGATTAGGATGGTAACTAACAAGGAATAATGTCTGGGCCAATAGACAGCTGAGTAAATCAGTGTAGATCGTACAATTCGTATATTGCATAGTTTCAACATGATTCAGGGTAAAAGAAATGGCAGTGAACACAAACTGTAGAGGGGATTCTGTGCTACAACCAAACTGTAAAAAACCATGGCAGAACCTACAGAGCCACCTGATTTGAACCACCCGGATATATGGGGATGGATGGATTGTTTGAAAGATGTTCAGCAAATAAAGAGCAATATTTCCAATCAGGAGTACCAGTCTTTCTCAGGTGACTCAAAGATAGGTCACAGTTGAGGATAGTAATTAGCCATGGTGGAAGAGGCCAAACTGTTGATACTACTATGCTATTCAAAGATATATCCAATTTTTCTAATTGTGCCCAAATATGAAGGCTAAAAGAAACAATGGCACATTTTCTATTATTGAAAAATGTGGACCACTGAGGAGGGAAAACACAATCGCAAGTAGAATGCTATGGTAAAGAGTGAAGTCTGGAAGCATACATAAAAGACAATTGCAAATGATGAATATACTTTAGACTAGAGAAGTGCAAAAGGCCCCAGTGCAAAGCTGAAGCCCCTGATGGTGAATAGGATTCCCCATTTTCAGTGCCGAGGTTCTGGCAGAACCATAAACCACAGACAAGTTTGGATCGGATAAAGGCATGATAAAATTTAAGGATGGAGTATCGATCCACTCCCCAAGAAATGGAAGAGAGATATTCTTCTTATAAAGTAAAATTATCTTACTTGGAACCTAGTCTGTCTTTTCAAAATTATAAACTTCTTTCCCCCTTCCTTGTGTTCATGAACCACAGGTATTTACTGCACCCCTGGATAATACTGTAAACTTAGATCACCCCTTAATATTCGTTTTTCAAGAAAAATAACTTTAAGAAATCTATCTTGAGTTTTCTTTTCATAGAGAACAACTTCTCAAACTGTGTTATCATTTGCGTAATCTTCCTTAGAATCCCTTCCATAAAGCAACCACGCGTTTTAAAATAGGGAAACCAAAACACAAACAATATTGGAAGTGATGATGATTCAATATTTTAGACAAAAAATACATTAATATTTAATTTTTATATAATTACTGAATATACAAGATACAGATAGTCAATGATGTAGCAATTTATTTGGCAAATATCTGAACATTTGGCCACAAAACAGCAGATATAAAGTAATAAACTATTCAATTAAGTTTAGAAAAAAACTAGAAATTATGGGATATGTACATAATTATAAACTTTTGAAAAGGGAAGAAAAAAGAGAGAACAATTACATACTAAGTAACAACACATTCCAGGTGAATACTCACACTAAAATTGGCTCTATCTTGTGTTTACATACAATACTTTTCTTTAGAGGATATAATTTGATCTACAGTCCTGCCACGTTCAGTGTTTCTTCAGGTTTCATAATGTAATATGCTCTGTAACATATGCAAACAGTAAAATGTTCATTGTCATCTTAACAACAGTAGTGAACAAAATATGATTTTATTTTGATTGGTGGCTCTAGCATGAAGAGTTAATGAAACAATGATAACTTATGTGTTTATTTATTATCACAAACAATCTAAGATATAAAAACTTTTTTCAGGACTGAAATGCAAATTATACATTTTTTAATTGAATATGTTAGCAAAGGGAAGTAAGTTTCCAACAATCCAATGGAATGCAACTCAAAACATAAGTATGCTCAAGACTATAAGAATAGGCAACAAATAAAGTCTTATTACAATAGCAAAAGATAGACAGCTCATATCAATTCAAAAATTAAATAAATGTGCTTAAGACTATATGAATACACAACAAATCTCTAACTGGTGAGAGTGTATAACCTGAAGTTTCAGGTATTTAACAAACAATAAAGTAAATACAAGTGTTACCAGACAAAGAAACTGTGGATAATTAATGATCAGAGTTACCCTATGTACTGAAAGACCAGTTGCTAATGGTTAGAAGAATTGTTCACTTGATAAAGAAAAAAACACACACATAAAAACACAATACTAAGCTCACATATGTTTCTGAAATACAAGTAGTCTCATATATATTACTACCTGACATACACATTCAACACATGAACAAATAGAGGCCTCTAGGTGTAACAAAAGAGAAAATTATATGTGAATACATAACCCCATATTTCTCTGAGGAGGGAAATAAGTATTTGGTATTTATTGGCACAAAGTAACTAGACTATTTGTACCAAAGAAAAAGTAAATTTAAGTAAAAATGAAACAAAGTTCAAATTTCAAGTAAAAAAATTAAATAGAAGTAAAAATATGATCAAACTGGACGTTATCACTATAGAAACAAGTGTCTGGTGACAATTGTTTCAGCAGTTACAAGCAGATGCACACGATTTTGTGAAAAATTAATTCACATGACAACACAAGACTGTGATGGTTTTAATAACTGAAAGTCAGTGCTACATCATCAATGTCTGAGACTTCGTCCTGCTCAATAAAAAACTGCAAAATTGTAAAAAAATGTATATGGCACTCCAAATAAAACATTAATTCTTCATATACTGTGAACATTTTCCATAACAACAGAGTGTAACATGTTGCATGTTGTTTTTACATAGCCATTACAATAATCAACATGCAATGTTTTATTGTTAACAATAATTCTGTGTATCTGTCATGGTTCAGCTGAAACTCTTCCTAAAAATATCTCTGGCTCAGATAAAACACAGTATTCATTTATCATACTGTTATAATTTCACTTCAACCAGTTTTAATAATATTTGTTTGTCTAATATAAGAAATCATGATCAAATTTCATCCATATAAAGACAAAATAATTTTTTTTTCTACAGTGTATGTCTGTTTACAAGCTGTCTTTTCTTTGTACCATAACCAGTTTTATGTGTAAAAACTCACTTATCTGAACAAATCTTAAGTCACTTAATTTAGACCACATTTATTGCATCTCCTACAACCCAACAATTTAAAACATACCTTTTCACTACAATAAAGTCCCCCGATTTTTATAAGTTCAGAAAATGATAAACCCTCACAGGCAGCTGATACTCACCTTGGAATGGTAAAAAGAACTTTATTGCTAATATTGAAAAATTGGAGTAACTCATAATTATTGACTAACTTTAGTGCAAAGCAAAGTTGGTCAGGTTCACACAAAAGTTTGGGGATCACAGTTTCTGGAGCACTATATGTATCTCATTCTAACAGCGATTCACGAAATGTAAATATATCGTGTTAATTACTGCTATTACTTTGCTAAACCACAACAAGCAAAACATTTACTCACGATTTAGAAAAGTGCAGCCAACATCAGAACAACAGAAAAATTAATTAACTTCGACTCTCATTGGAACAAGTGTAATCAACACTTTATTACAAATATATATGCAACAAATTAACGTCTCCCAAAATATGGTCCGTATTTTTCATGTACAAATATTTATTGCATTTGTTAGGACTAACTCTTAACAATCTCAGTCGGGGATGGGTCAGTATTATATATTTCTGTATAATAAACTGAAAATACAATTAAAAGAGAAAATTCACCGCACCGGTCACGATAAGCTAGTCGCTTTATTTGTTTCTCCTGTTTACGAAATTACGCAACCTTAAAAGTAAACCCTTATATAACTTCCACTTCTCATAACACAATTAAAAATATTGTCAATTTTACGACGATTTAAAATTGGTAGGTTTTTTAACCTCTACCGTGACGTCATGCGCTCAAAGAGCAAGCTGGGAATGTAATATAATGTGTGATTTGCTACAACGATTTATAAATATAATGAGAATTATTCACAGGTGATAGATATTTATAAACCCACCTTATCTAGCGCATATTCAGAGAATTTACTGGTCAAAACGTTCTGAAAATAATTATACACATAAAAATGTATCTCAGAGCGGATGGTATGGGTATTAACACTTTTTCTAATAAAGCAGAGAACAACGTTGAGTCATCTTCAGGTCGAAACGATGTTCTCTGCTTTATTAGTAAAAGTATTAATACCTGAAGATGACTCAACGTTGTTCTCTGCTTTATTAGTAAAAGTGTTAATAGCCATACCAGCCGCTCTGAGATACATTTTTACCTCAAGTAGGTTTCTCGTCATCAAGAAATAATTCACATAATAAAGACGAAAATAATAGTCCGAATAATTGTTCAATTTGTAACACTAGCATTCGTTTCAATGATTATGTAAACTATTCAAGCTTGTGTGTTTCGATCATTCGTGTGTGGCATTAAAAACAGTTGTTTTACTTTCCTCAAATGGACTAGTTTGATTTGCTGTTTCTTTCTGTTGTGTAAAAGAAATCCTGACAAATTTCGCAAAAATATATCCAAGATTTTGATGATAGTTAACACGGATAAGTCGATACATATTCCTGTAAAACTTACTTTTAACAAATACCTAGAAATTCGCCCCTCTTTCTACTAATTATAATTAACATGGTTCTACACTACATTTTCTCTTTATTTTGTGCATATCACTATTGCCACATATACTAAATACTTATAGCACAATATGTGCATTGCCGATAATTTGTTGATGGTTAACGCAGATAGCCTTCGTGTAGCTTTGCGCGAAATTAAAAATAAACAAACCTAATACCTCAAGCTTCTAAAAAAAAGAGTTTAACTTAATTTGAATTGAGTCATAAATAGTCACACTAAGAATAATTGTATTTTATTATGGTAAATTACATGAATATTTGTTTGTTTGTTTTGGAATTTCGCACAAAGCTACTCGAGGGCTATCTGTGCTAGCCGTCCCTAATTTAGCAGTGCAAGACTAGAGGGAAGGCAGCTAGTCATCACCACCCACCGCCAACTCTTGGGCTACTCTTTTACCAACGAATAGTGGGATTGACCGTTACATAATTACGCCCCCACGGCTGAGAGATCGAGCATGTTTGGCGCGCCTCGGGCGCGAACCCGTGACCCTCAGATTACGAAGCGCATGCCTTAACGCGTTGGGCCAGCCCTGATTACATGAATATAATTCATAGTTCACTGAGGGAAAAGCTTAACTTATTCCAGGCGACAATTCGTATTGTGAGTTATTCACTTCAGTCAGAGAAGCTGTAACTACTTATATGAACGATCATTAATCATGGTGATAATTGCATCATGTGGTACTTCTATAAAAATCGGAACCAATTTTGATTGTTTTCTTTCGATTGCAAGATTTATGATATAGATGAAGTCACAAGACCTGTTACAAGAGTTATGGTACTACTGCCATTACCATAAGTAAGGTCGCAAGACCTGTTATTAGTGTTATAGTACTACTGCCATTACCATAAGTACAGTGGAGCGCCATTAAGCCGCGGACCAGTAAACCGCGAAATCCCTTAAGCCGCTGTAGCAAGTCTTGTCCCAAACTTTTTGATATATTAAATCTACTTGGATTTTTAAAATTTCTCACACTCTCCTTGTCGTTGACACTAGCATGACAAATGTGAGCGAGGATTATCGCGGCTCACCGCTAATTTAAGAACGTGTAAAAACGCGGTTTACAAATTTAATTCTGGCTTTATAACTTAAAGGGGGATATTTAAAAAGGATTTGCTTTATTTGTTATTTTGAATTAAACACAAAGCTACACAATGGGCTATCTGTGCTCTGCCCACCACGGGTATCGAAACCCGGATTTTAGCGTGTAAGTCCGCAGACATACCGCTGAGCCACTGGAGGGCGGATTTGCTTTAATTTGGGAAATAAATAAAACATATTACAATAGAAATCGACCGTTAATCCACCTTATCCGCTCTCTATGTCAGCTTTATGGAGGCCGCCATTGTTACCGAATCACATCTCTCCATACATTAGAGTTAATTGGCGGTAAATCCGTGAAAAAGTGATCAATAATTAAAGTATTATTTTTAATTCGATAATCCGATATTTTTATGGAATTGTATAAATATTGACCCCAAACCCAATAGAAATCACTGCAGTTTCTGAACTAATAGTGAGCATATCATATTGACAAATTTCTATCCCATGAGTACCAAATGTAAACATACATCGTATGACATTCAGCCCGGATGTGGCTCCTCGGCGGAGCTGTTGGCGACTTCGGCTTTTCAGTCACAAAGGTTTAAGCCGCGGTTAAGCGGGTTGACCCCGCAAATACTGCGGCTTAACGGCGCTCCACTCTCACGTCACAATACCTGTTACTAGTGTTATAGTACTACTGCCATTACAATAGGTGAAGTCACAATACCTGTTACTAGTGTTATAGTACTATTGCCATTACAATAGGTGAAGTCACAAGACCTTTTACTAGGGATATAGTACTACTGCAACTACCATAGGTAAGGTCGCAAGATCTGTTACTAGTGTTGTAGTACTGCTGCAACTACCATAGGTAAGGTCGCAAGATCTGTTACTAGTGTTATAGTATTGCTGCCATTACAATAGGTGAAGTCACAAGATCTGTTACTAGTGTTATAGTACTACTGCCACTACCATAGGTAAGGTCGCAAGATCTGTTACTAGTGTTATAGTACTACTGCCATTACAATAGGTGAAGTCACAAGGTCTGTTACTGGTGTTGTAGTACTACTGCCATTACAATAGGTAAGGTCGCAAGATCTGTTACTAGTGTTATAGTACTACTGCCACTACCATAGGTAAGGTCGCAAGATCTGTTACTAGTGTTATAGTACTACTGCCATTACAATAGGTGAAATCACAAGGTCTGTTACTGGTGTTGTAGTACTACTGCCATTACAATAGGTAAGGTCGCAAGATCTGTTACTAGTGTTATAGTACTACTGCCATTACAATAGGTGAAGTCGCAAGATCTGTTACTAGTGTTATAGTACTACTGCCATTACCTACACAATACCTGTTACTAGTGTTATTGTTTCAGAATTTTCATGACAAACTATTGAAAAGGATATTGATGCATATCTGTCCTTAATCTGAACTGATGAGCAGTACCTACCGCCAACTCTTTGGTTACTCACAGGATAGATAGTAGGATTTGACTGTTACTCTTATAGCGCATCCACGGCCTCAAAATGTAGAGCACCTTTCACCCAAACGAAATGCGAATCACGAACCTCAGAATTCACAGTCTGGACACGCTTACCTCTAAACCTTGTTTAGTTTTTGTTTCCGTGGTGATTTATGGAAGTAACCAATGGAGATTCATCAAATTAGTAAGAGAATGGAGTTCAAATATTTTTAGATGTTTATTAAACTTCCTTTATATTTATGCTGTTGTGTTTGTATTAACAACAAAGTTTTGTGAAGATACAACCTGCACTATTCTTTTGTTAAAGATCGATTTTTTCAGGTCAAATTAAAACCAGTTTTGGTTTAGTTAAATACCTGGCTGTGAATCACATCAACGCTCAGGTATTACATTGATTTATTAATAATCCTCCAAATGACTCAGCAGTTGGCCCGAAAGCTTATAACGCTAAGTAACTGGTTTCGATACCAATAGTGTGCATAGCGCAGATATACCATTGTTTAAATAAAACAAACAAACGTATATCATCATACAATTCGCACGTTCTGATGAACTCTCAGTAACTATTGGTTGCTATCAACCAAAATCAGTTTGGTTTGATTGGCCACCATAAAGAGTCCCACCATCCAATGGAAAATCTCGCATCGATACCAGACTGCAGTGAAGTTACTGTTTACGATGATGTGGGGTTCCAGCCTTTCCTTGTTTGACAATTTCATCTCACACTATGTCAAATTGTAGCTATTGTGTTTTTCGATACGGTTTGGTTGAGATAATTTGAATATGGCGTTCTTCTGAACGGCTGGAATTTTATTCACCTTGCAACTGATTTGATATTGATTCTCCACGTGCAAGACCAAGTTTAATGATACGTTCAGTGATTCAGCGACATAGTATTGAATTTCTCCATATTCGAGCATCGCTGACATGTTCTTGTTTACACCCTCTGTTTATTCGATGCCATATTGGTTTTTAAACCTGTTGCACTTATTGTTTGTATTGTATATTGACAATATTTATCCTTAATATTCTGTTTCCTTGTTTGTTGTTAAACTGAAAGCTACTATAAAGGCTATCTGTATTGTACCTATCGAGGTTATCGAAACGTAAGTTTTAGGGTCATAAGACCTCAGACTTTCTTACCTTCGAGCCACCAAGGAGATTATTCTTAGCAAATGTTAAATAGTGTATTCTACTTTTACTTTACTAAACTTAAAATACTTCCATGTTAAATCTTTCTACCTGGCTATGTTCACCCCTTTCTATAATGTTTTCTGTGCTTCACTGTTATTCAGATTGGATGTTGCTTTGTAAGTTTGGGACGGAATCGAAAAACTGTTAAAATTTTCTTCGTATTTCTTCACTTTAACTTCCATCTTCAAGAAACCGATATGAAACTTTTTATATATAATTATTTGTTCGTGAGTTGTGTTTTTTTTCATATTAATGGTTAGAATTTTCCAAAATAAAAACTAATCTGAAAAAAAAAAAAATATCGATATCTTTTGCCCGCTCCGGCATGGCCAAGCTTGTTAAGGCGTTCGACTCCTAATACGAGGGTCGCGGGTTCGATTCCCGGTGGCACCAAACATACTCGCCTTTTCAGCCGTGGGGGCATCATAATGTGACGGTCAATCCCAATATTCGTTGGTAAAAGTAAATCAATAAAATATCATATTCTAGAGACAATAATAAGTTTTAACAAATATTTTATGACTTTCAAAGCAAATCCTTTATATACAGGTCGATAAAAAATTTTCACTGACATCTTAATAAACCAGTGATAAGAAATTAACAAATACAATAAAAATATTCTACGTTTCTGTGTCTTCATTTATTAAACGATCCATTGCATGAACCAAGGGAGGAAATATTGACAAATAAGATGGTGAAGTGATATTTCCTTCTCGAGCGCTGATCTCGTCGCATTTGGAAGAGCCTGGGGTGTATTTCTCACAAAAATAATCCAATAAATCCAAACTGTAACGCGAGATGGCACTACTAAAATATTCTGCATCATCAGAATTGCACAAGGTGGTTATAACATGAGAAGCACACTTCTGGTAACCTCCAAAGGCACTAAAATAAAAATATATATTACTTGTAATTCTCGATTAAATTCCTGTACTTGTTTTATAACATTGAAAATATCAATATTAAAGTGAACTAATCAGAATCTTCAGAAGTAATAAAAAACAACATCTAAACATGAAATATTCAGCATAGTATAGTTACTCAAGACAAGTAAGGCCCAGAATAGCTAGGTGGTTAAGGCACTCTACTCGTAATCCAAGGTTCGCGGATTCGAATCCCCGTCACACCAAATATGTTCGTCCTTTCATCCGTAGAGGCGTTATGATGTGAAGGTTAATCCACTATTCCTTAGTAAAAGAGTAACACAAGAGTTGACGGTGGATGATGATGACTAGTTCTCTCTAGTCTTCTACTGTTTCAGTATATTCAAGAGAAAATTTAATACCGGAGTGATGTTGAAGGCGCCCTCTACCATTTCAGATAGTTTGCTTGCTAGCAGTGACTGACAACTCTGACAAAAACAAAAGTCTCGGGACTATATAGTGATAGTTAATTTACGCACTTTTTTATTGCACGCTGTAATACAATACACAGAAAGTGAGTGTGTGTGGGTTTTTCGTTTAGCAAAGCCACAAAGGACTATCTGCTCAGCCCACCGAGGGGAATCGAACCCCTGATTTTAGCATTGTAAATCCGGAGACATACCGCTGTACTAGCGCGGGACACACAGAAAGTGTACAGTTGAAACTACGCAACTGCAAATAATTGATTAACTTAATGCAGAATATTGTTTACTGTGATGGATTTACTGTCAGTTATTTATTTCAATATCGACGTTTGTTTCAGTTAAATGTATATTTAGAAATGCATGTAACTTATACTGTTAAATGTGTACTGCAAAATTCCCGCATATTTGCTAAAGTTGTAGAAGATTTTCGAGCGTAAGAATAAACAACATATTTGTATATGTGAACACTGGTGCTTCGTTTGTTTTGTTGTGCAGGCTGAAATTTCTAGAAACTCTCCATACGCTTATGAGTGTAATAAACGCGACGCCCTGAGAGACATTATACATATTGTTGGTTTGTTATAGTTAGAATACGACAAAACTCGGAAACTATAACTGTGATTAACGCTTATTAAATGGGAACTTCAGATATTTGATCAGGAACGTTTATAGGTTTCAAACATTACAAACCATTTAACTTCAGCGAATTCACATCGGCCATTAGTATTTTAGGAAGACATTATATAGCTTCAGTGGCGAAAATCTCGACTAGTGATAAGCGACGAACCCAGAGCTATCTAGCTCCCTGTTAAGTGAGTTGTTATTAAATCAACTCGTAATTAACTCGTTCATCGTAAACCTTCAATGAAACATCAAGAAAGTTTCAAATCAAAAAGAAATCTTGATACTGTTTGTAACTTTGTAAAACTTTTGTACATAGACCATTGTCTGTAATAACCGTTACTGTGAATTGTGTTGTTGTTTTGATATTAAGATATATTTGTATTAAAAACAAACTGTGTCTCTCAAAATTATTGGTAAATATCATAAACTGGATACACATCGAAATTTTTTTTAATTTCTAAATTTAAATTATAATTTGACTCAGTTTCCAACTGTTTAACATTGTAAATACACAATGTCTGGTAACATATGGTCAGAATTAACATGTCCGCAGTAGAGCCCATCTCCAAAGGAACAATGAACTCCTTCATACAATCATTCATTGGTTTAGAAATGATTTTTAAAAATGCAGCTAGTTGGTTAACTTACCAACACATGGTGGGAACTAACAAGTCGATGTCCGCAACAGAACCCAGCTCCAAAAGAACAATGAACTCCTTCATACAGTCATTCATTGGTTGAAAAATGACTTTTGTACATTCCGCGCGCTTTAGGAAATCTGAAAACCATTAAAATAAGTGAATAATATTTATCATATTAAAATTAGACCTTCTACTACATTTTATTATCGTTGTTTCGAATGCTACACTGGGTTTGAGAATATAACATGTTTTACACTTTTAACAGTCATTTATTAAAATATGTAATCTGGATATTTGAAATGATAGCTATTAACTTTTAATTATTGGTTTGTTTATTTATAAATAAGCACAAAGCTACACGTTTGTGCTCTGCAAACCACGGGAATCGATATCCTATTTTTAGAATTGTAAGTGCCAAAGGCAATTTTTTTATCATTATTATTTATTAGATGTGTATGTGTAAATAAAATGTTCTCAGATAGGAGAACAGTAAATATAGGGATTTACAACACTAAAAATATGATATTAGATAACTAGGGGTAGACACAGCAAATAGTCCACTGTGTATTTTCTCTAAAACAAACATTTCTGTCAGGCAATGTGAATTAGCGTGAATACAAAAAAATAAACATAAATAGGGGTTAATATTTTTGAAACTATAAAATAATGCTTTTATACTTTAGTTTACTTGAGATAAAATGATGAATGCATGAACTTTCGTAATTTAATTACGAGACCTTAATAACAGGCTTAGAAAAGGCTAACACAGATAGCCCTTTGGTACATTTGTGCGCTGTTAAACAAAGACCAAGTACATTGTATGTGGCAGTCACGACCTGAAATAGTTTTCGCTCTTTCAACAGAAGGATTATTTAGTTTATATTATACTGTTGTTTCACATGTTATACTTCAACAAAATAGTATGAACTCCCCCTAAGTGGCACAGTGGTACCACAGCGTACTTACACCAACATAAATTGAGATTCGATACCCGTGGTGGGCAGAGCACAGATAGACCTAAGGGAAGTTTTGTATTTGATATCATTGTTGTTGTTGTTTTTTAATTAAGCACAAAGCTACGCAATGGGCTATCTGTGCTCTGCCCACCACGGGTATCGAAACCCGGATTTTACCGTGTAAGTCCGCAGACATACCGCCGAGCCACTGGTATTTGATATCAAACAATAACCAAGTATCCCGAAATCAAGAAATAAAAAAAAACTTACTTATGTTCTGTAATTTTTTTAAAAAAGAAAAACCATTAATTTATTACACTATATAACAAAATGTTTACTTTTTATTGTTACTGGGCAGAAAGTGTTATTTCGCAATTGCTTGTGCCTAAAGTAACTGGAAAAAGACCTATTTTTCTCTTCAAACTTTGTTTTTGTGACCTGGGAGCGGATAACAAAAAAATGATGAGAGACTGTATTTGGGGACTGATACGTGAAAGTGATTTACATTACAGTCGAAAATCTTGAAAAACTACTCACTTCTAAACATTTTTGTTCATTATTGTATAACTTTAATATAAATACATGTAAATCTTGATTTATATATAATTTTATTCAGACTTTATGCAAGTTAAAATGTGCAAATTTGCTCATTTTTACGTGTGTTTTTTCTTATAGCAAAGCCACATCAGGCTATCTGCTGAGCCCACCGAGGGAAATCGAACTCCTAATTTTTAGCGTTGTAACTCCGTAGACTTACCGCTGCACTAGCGTGCGGCCCGTTTTTATATAGAAAATAGGTTAATTTCTAAATTTCATTATCCAGGTCACAAAAGCAAAGTTTAAAGGGAATAATGGCCATTTTCTGTATGGTTACAACATAAGCGACACATACTGTCCAGGAACACAATTTGTGTTGTATAGTGTTATTATTATTTTATCATTTCATAGCCTTTGATCAAACAGTACGATATACCGAATATTAATTTCTAATCTAGAATAGAATAAGTAAAACAAAGTGAAACTAAGTGACTCACTTTCCCGCGCTTCGCATCGTTCTTTGTTCTGCTTCACAGCACTTTGAACAAACAGGTCTGACAACTGGCGAACTAAAGAATCCAGACAGAAGTCCGAGTATTCCGCAGCACATGCTTCCGTTTCTTTCTGTTGTCTGTAATCGGGAAGTAATTGTAAACACTCCAGGTAATTACAATATCTACATGAACAACACTACATATACAAGTACAGAGAAAAATAATATCTGAAGATAAAACGTGAATACTTGGAATGATCGGTGTCAAGTTTACTCTAAGACCTTAAATTAAGTTTCAAACATAGTTTGTTTGTTTGTTTTGAATTTCGCGCAAAGCTACTCGTGGGCTGTCTGCGCTAGCCGTCCCTAATTCAGCAGTGTAAGACTAGAGAGAATGCAGCTAGTCATCACCACCTACCGGCAACTCTTGGTACGTTGATTCTCGATGATTCAAATTGGTATTTTCAAACTGAACGGCATCTTACAAGACACGTGGGCTAAATCACGAGGTGGCACGAATAGTGGTATTGATCGAAACATTATAACGCCCCGACGGCTAAAAGGGCAAGCATGTTTGGTGCGACCTGAATTCGAACCCGCGGCCCTCGGATTACGAGTCAAGTGCCTTAACACGCTTGGCAAAAAAGTATTAGACCATTTTTTTGTTTGTTTTATATTTTTCGCGAAGCTACACAAAGAAAGGAAGCTAGTCATCATTACACACCGCTAGATTTTGAGCTACTCTGTTACTTACACGACTAAAATGCCGAGCATGTTTTCGGACCCGCAACCCCCAGATTGCAAGTCGAGTACCCTAACCATTTGGCCGTGCCGGGCCTAAAGGTCGTGTTTATGACGTATTTAATGCTTATCAACCAACCTTTTCTGTTTAAGCTACAGATAGACAGTTATTTGGAATAACTCTACCCTACTAGAATAAAAATTAATAAAAGGAACAAATAACAAATTTTAAATATGTCAGTTTCTTGCATAAATCTCAGTGGAGTCCTGTAACACAATAAATATCATTTGAAATAATTTTATAGTGAATCAAAATGGTTATTTGTGGCTTGAGTTAAGCTGTCAGCAATAGATCTACAGTTTTGTTTGTGATACCTATTTGTGGATTTTAAATACCTAGTTTTTAATTATCTGCTATGTTAACTTGTTTAATGCACAACAATGAGAAAATGTGTGTTTAGAGTGAGACACGACCCCCACTAGGCACATATAAAATTATTCCAGTGGAAAAACAGCCCTTTCAGACAGAACATTTTACTGAAGTCAGTAGTAGCCTCTAACTTTTCTTTAGCATAATTTGTACTGTAATTAGCACGAGAAGTGACTAAGTCTTTTTATCGTTCAAGTGTCATCAAAAAATTATTTTTTTCCGAGATAATATACATTTAAATAATATTTTGTTATCTTAACCTGTTAAGCTGAACTGAACCAGTGCTCTTTCATTACCAACAGTTTCTTGCTATCAGGACATGTGGTCTTGTACAGAACTTCCAACTCTTTGTTTGTTTGTTTTGGAATTTCGCACAAAGCTACTCGAGTGCTATCTGTGCTAGCCATCCCTAATCTAGCAGTGTAAGACTAGAGGGAAGGCAGCTAGTCATCACCACCCACCGCCAACTCTTGGGCTACTCTTTTACCAACGAATAGTGGGATTGATCGTACATTATAACGTCCTCTCGGCTTAAAGGGCGAGCATGTTTGGTGCGACCGGGATTCCAACCCACTGCCCTCTGATTACGAGTCGAACTCCTTAATTCACCTGGCCATGCCGAGCCTAACTTTGAACTGACTTTAAGATCTTAATTTGTGTTTTCTCTGTTTCGTTCATGTCGCCCCCCAGTGGCTCAGCGGTATGTCTGCGGACTTACACGCTAAAATCCAGGTTTCGATACCCGTGGGTGGGCAGAGCACAGATAGCCCATTGTGTAGCTTTGTGCTTAATTCAAAACAACAACAACAACAATCGTTCATGTCTTTCTCAGGTCTGCTAAGCACGAAATAATGACCTATTTTCGACAGCTCCATGAATACTGTTAGGTATTTTCATACTTAAAATACATATTTGCTTTGAATAACTTTTCATAAGGAAAGTATAAGTTAAAACATTCGTTTTACCTTTTAAGTCAAGAATATCTCGTCGCAAACTGTTATTTAATCACCTGTTGTAAACTGCCTCTCAATAACATTCCCAGACTTCCGTCTGTAATAACGAGCTGACTAAATTTATTTAAAATAAATCTTCAACTATCTTATCTTCAAAACCGTAGATTAAGAAATAATAAATAATTTGTTCCCTGGAGTGCTTGAAGGTAAAAATGAATGTTTTTTAAACAAACAGAAAGTTTCATACGCGATTAAATTAGTGTTAAACTGGGCACATTTCTCTTGGTGACTAATTTTGTAAAAATAACAGTGCAGAAGATGTGTTTTGTGTACTTTCTTACACCAAACCCACATTGGGCTATCTGCTGAGCCCACCGAGAGGAATCGAACCCTGATCTGAGCGTTGTAGACGTACCGCTGTAGTAGCGGAGAGCAAGTAGAAATGAAGCCTTTTCAATATTACAGAATTTCTGAAGCGGCTTATTGCGTTTCTTCTCAACCTGTTAATGTCCCTCCTTCCGCCTAGTTTATTAAGAAAAATAACAATATGTTAATCTGTTTATATAACAAGAATTTAGAAACAGGCAATGAGTTCTGATCACAGAAATAACTACAGTTTTGAAAAGAGGTTGCTTTGGAATAATTTCTTATCTTGTTTAAATATTGCTCCCAAGTGGCACAGCAGTATGTCTGCAAACTCGCATCGCTAGAAACCGAGTTTCGATACCCATGGTGGGCAGAGCACAGATAATCCATTGTGAAGCCTTGTACCTAATTACAAACAAAGTTTAAATATTTCAAGATAATGTTTTTGACAGGTGAAGTAGTCTGTGTGGGTCTTGCCGGTTCTGCTGACCCACATGTTGTGGTTGTTGTACAGTACAAACAGAACCAATGAGGTTAAATTACGTTTTCCCTAGTACTAGCTCTTGAAGTAGAATATTTGGCAGTTGTAAACGTATATCCAAGAAGTTCGGTTGTACATTTTCTGGATTAGTGTTTCACAAACGTCGGTTCGAGGAATGTTTTGAAAAGAAACAAAAACTGACAGAATATTCTTATGTAAATCATAAAGAGTTTCTCTTGTATACATCAGCGTAGTTTAAACAAACATTGATGTCGCCACTGTGGGACATCACGTGACGCAACTGAAACGTGATTTGAAAATTAATTTGGTGTACATAACTGAAAAAGATTGAGAACCAGAAGTTTTCACACTTATCTAGCAAAAGTTTGATGTGGTATGAATTTTGTGCAAAGCTACACAAGAGCTATCTGTGCTATCCGTCCCTAATTTAGCAGTGTAAGATTAGAGGGTTTGTTTGGTTAGGTTTGAATACACCAGGGCTATCTGCGCTAGCTGTTCCTAATTTAACAGTGTAAAACTAGAGGAAGACAGCTAGTCATCACTACCCACAGGCAACTCTTGGTATGTTGATTCTCGATGATTCAAATTGGTATTTTCAAACTGAACGGCATCTTATAAGACACGTGGGCTAAATCACGAGGTGACATGGAATGTATCGTCCGGTGGTTAAGGTACTCAACTCATAATTCGAGAGTCGCGAGTTCGAATCCCCGTCACACCAAACATGCTCGCCCCTTCAGCTGTGGGGGCATTATAATGTCCCATTCAATTTCTATTCGCTGGTGAAAGAGTAGTTCAAGAGTTGGCGGTGGGTGGTAATGACTAGCTGCCTTCCCTTTAATCTTACACTGCTAAATTAGGGACAGCTAGCGCAGATAGTCCTTGTGTAGCTTTGCGCGAAATTTAAAATAAATCAAACAGTATCACAAGGTTCCGTCACAAGGATCATTCGTCTTTCCTACAGCTACTCTCAACCGTAGGGCGGGATTAGTTAGGACTGAATATATTTGTTTATATGTTGCTAAGCAGAGAGCTGCACAAGAAGGTATCTGTGCTGCACTCATCATGGGTATTAAAACCTGGTTTTTATTATTATAAACATTTAAGTTTTTCTGCTGGGGTTGCCACAGCTAGCTGTAAAAGCGAAGTGTGCTCAGCACCAACTTGCAGGTCGAGCTTGGACATTCTAAATACAGTGAATAGTAAGGTTATCTAACAAACGTTTTAACGTATATTTAGTCATCAGTATTTATTTGTGGGTGGGTGTTAATTAGATCTAATGTGTATCCATGTATATTCACAAACAATTTGTTTGAACTTCGCGCAAAGCTTAACAAGGGCTATCTGCGCTATCCGTCCCTAATTTAGCAGTGTAAAACAAGAAGGAAGGCAGCTAGTTATCATCACTCACCACCAGTTCTTGGACTACCATTTTAACAGTGAATAGTGGGATTGACCGTGAAATTATAACGCCCCCACGGCTGAAAGAGCGAGCATGTTTAGCGCGACTGGGATGCGAACCCGCGACCCTCTGATTACGAGTCGCACGCCTAACGCGCTTGGCCATGCCAGATAAATGATACTGACTTAAATTAATGTGTTAATGTTTCTTTGTATTGTTCTGTGTAGTGCAGAAGTCGTTAACGTAAATTGACGTGTGTGTGTTTCTCTGCATTGTTCTCTCTAGTTCAAAAGTCGTCAACGTAAATTAATATGTGAGTGTTGCTTTGTATTGTTTCGTGTAGCTCAGAAGTTGTTTATTTTTACCTGCAATATTCTTCCATTTCTTCTGTATTTACTGGAATTAAAGCATCATCGTTAGAAAACGGTACAAGGAGACTCGAACAGTAGTCAGCTCTCGCTTCAGAACAGTTTGTTTCAGCTCGCACTGATCGTAGCGCTAAGAGTTGCGAAAAATAGATTCAAAATATTTGAAAATTTATCAAAAATCAAACAGGTTATGATACTATAAAAATATCACAAAACACACCATATAATTGAAACGATAATACGTTTTACAGTTGAATGTCCTTCATAAGACAATAAATCCTGATTAATTTTCTTCTAAAAATGATATATCTAAATAAATATTTTATGAACAAATTATTAAAGGATTAATTGTATTATAGTAACAATATATGCATAAAGAATGTTTATCCATTTTCTACTATTTCACGAAAACGATATTTTTCTGTATATTGGATCATCTCCTGCAAGAAGTCCTTGATTGGAATTTTGTATTATTTCTTCGAAAGGGGACCTAAGGCCGCCTTAAGGGGTAAGTTGTTTTAACCATTACTTTTAACCACCATTAGTAATATGTTATACGTCACTCTGTTAGTAGACACTAAAATAACGTTATATAAGGGAAGATTAATGTTACAATTTGTACTGTCATGAGCTCAGTAAAACGTGCCAAGAATCACGAGAACAACTTACTATGCACGCTGTGGACTACACCAAAGCATGACATACAAGCATGAAAGGAAAGAAATAAAAGTATTTGTTACTCTTAGTTTTGGTTTTATGAACTCTTGAAACAGAACAGCTTTTGAGGATCCTGCATCTGTTGTATTTATTTAACGTCAAACTTCATAAAGATTGAAACACATGATGAAGCTGATTATATATATATATATATATTACCAGTTTTTAAGAATCTCTTACGAAGGAAGAAAACATCGATAATAATGCTTTGTAGCATCAGCTGTTTGGTTGAAAATATATTTATATTGATTTTCACACACACTGTCACTGGCGTTATTCTGGTATTCCTAACATGCAGCATCTTGCTCTGAACACGATAAGTTAATAATTGAGAAGTTATAATAATTCCCACTTGACTAGGATTTGAGCTTGAGACAAATCACTGCGTCAATTTGAACGTTAACAACAGAGGGTCGAGCGTTACCAACAAATCAAGCTTTATAAACAGAGAACGGGTTTTATGTAAATCAGTCACTGAGAGGTAAGCAGTGATGAGCAATTATGAAATAATTTTTCAATACTTTATCTAATAAAAAACAGTTAATTTGTGTGTGACATTGCTCGTGAAGTAATGAAAAAATGGCCAACCGTGTGAGGCGTGCGACTCAAAATCCAAGGGTTGCGGGTTCGCGCCCGCGTCGCGCTAAACATGCTCGCCCTTCCAGTGGTGGGGGCGTTATAATTTTACGGTCAATCCCACTATTCATTGGTAAAAGAGTAGCCCAAGAGTTGGCGGTGGGTGGTGATGACTAGCTGCCTTCCCTCTAGTCTTAGACTGCTAAATTAGGGACGGCTAGCACAGATAGCCCTCGAGTAGCTTTGTGCGAAATTCCAAAAACAAAAAACAAACAAGTAATTAAAATGATTTTATATTCTCAGTTACAGATCAGTTACAGTGTAAAGATCAGGGATTCATTGTATTAAACGTTAATATTTTATGATTAGATGTTAATCTCAGTTAAATGTCATCTGCAAATGTACAGGATTTGATTTAAAAAATTGAATCTTTTTAGGGCAGTGTCACCAGTAGTTAGCTAAACCATATAATTACCAACACCATAAGCTTTTAAATTTTTTCTGACCTACTTATTCACAAAACTGGTTATGGGTTTATGAGTTTGGGGTCTTTGAATAACCCCCAGGTTTGATTTGTTTTGAATTTTGCGCAGAGCTACACGAGGGCTATCTGCGCTAGCCGTCCCTAACTTAACAGTGTAAGACTAGAGAGAAGGCAGCTAGTCATCACCACCCACCTTCATCTCTTGGACTACTCTTTTACCAATGAATAGTGGGATTGGCCGTCACATTATAACGTTCCCACGGCTGAAAGTGGGAGCATGTTTGGTGTGACGGGGATTCGAACCCGCGACCCTCGAATTACGAGTAGAGTACCTTAACCATCTGGCCATACCGGGCGAAGCCATCATGTAAAGTGTCAGCTCATAATTTTTTTTTCTCTTAGTACTGTTTAATTCAGGTATCAGATATCCGATAACCCTTCAACTGTTCTTGGTGGGGATGAGCAGTAAAGAGGCAATTACATTACTATTTTCAAGTTGTTTTAGTGTGAATTAGTGTTAGTTCATATACACTTTTCTAACAGTAGTAGTGTATTTAAATGTTTAACTATAAATGAAAAAAATCCGCAAACTTTATTTTTTTGTTTTGAATTTCGCACAAAGCTACATGAGGGCTATTTTAGATATTCGTCCCTAATTTAGAAGTGCCAGTCTGGAGGGAAGACAGCTAGTCATCATCACTCATCGCCAACCCTTGAACTACTCTTTTGATAACAAATAATGGGATTGACAATCGTAATATAATGCCCCCACGGCTGAAAGAGGATCATGTTTGGTGTGACGGGGATTACGAGTCGAGCGCTCTAACCACCTGGCCATATCAGGTCACTTTCATTTGTGAACTCTATGAATGGTACTAGTACATAATGCAGGAAATGTAGCATTACACTCAGCGTCCTTCTCAGTTGTTGAAAGGAAAATAAATCCACTGTATACCTGCAATAAAAGACCAAATATACAGGTTTGGAGTGGATTGTTTATTTTGTTTCATATAACCTTACATTACTATTTTTACCACTTGTGTGGCCAATATCAGAAAATTGTCGACTATTGTATGAAATATTTCTTACAACGGTTCACTTGATGATGGCTAACGAACGGAAATTATGTAAATTCGTGATTATTGAAAGGATACTTTAGAACATGAAAAGTTGTTTCCTTTATATGTAATTATAAAAGAAAATAAAACACAAAATGTGAAACCGTAAATTTGCACATATCTCCGCTTGGACCTAATAAGCCTTCATTCCATATTTCGTGAAGATCTATCAACAAGGGGCAAAGTCGTGGTGAATAAAAACATCCGTAAAATCCGCAAAACTGGAAATTTGTATACGTATCTCCCAAGGGCTCATTAATCCCCATACCAAATTTGGTGGTAATCCATATATACCTGTGAAGTATACACCTCGATGTACAACACACAGTACTATTATGCTTATATAGATAAATAAACTACACAAAAGTAATTTTCACAGGCCATTTTAAATCTCCAATCTGCGCTACTCTGAACTTGCCGAAAGCAGTCGTTTAACCCGCATGCGTATAATAATTCGTTCACCTTTTAAATATAGATAGTATTATCATACCTAGAGAAATATGTTTCAAGTTTATTTTGTTTATATATTAAAAGAAAAAGGAAAATTATTTTATACTCGATAGGTTTAAGATAAACTTTCCAGGCATATAAATAAATCCTGTTATGAAATATGTCATCCTTTGGTACTTACTGGGCAGAAGGTTATATAAACGTTAGCCGTGTGCCAAATCTCTATTTTTTGTGCTCATTTTTTTAATGACCCATTTACACTTAAATTCTCTATGCAAATAGACTATAACAAACTTTAGAAGCCTACTTTTTACGTAGGGAATAAAATAAGGCTAAACAGAACGCGAAGCAGAGCAGTCGGTTAATAACTCCAGGTCACACCAAACATGCTCGTCCTTTCAGCCGTGGGGGCGTTATAATATTTCGATCAATCCCACTATTTTTTAGTAAAATAGTAGCCCAAGAGTTGGCGGTGGGGGTGATGACTAGCTGTCTTTTCTCTTGTCGTACACTGCTAAATTAGGGACGGCTAGCGCAGATAGCCCTCGTGTAGCTTTGCACGAAATTCAAAACAAACAAATAAACGAAATGTTGGAATAAGTAGTTTGGTTTGAATTTCATGCAAAGCTACACGAAGGCTATCTGTGCTAGCCGTACGTAATTTAACAGTAAAACACAAGAGAGAAGACAACTAGTCACCACTTTGAAGTAGTCTGGTTTTAGCTTGATTCATATTAAATGTAAGAGAGCAAGGTAAGGGTGCTATTACATTTAATCAAAGTATTCTTGCTATAACATGGTAATTATAAGATCAGGATGGGGAATCAAACAATTACGTAAATTTGTCTAACTTAAAACTCATACAATGAGGGGTAACAACCTTGTTCACGACAAACCGTAGCTGATGAATGACAGTGAGTTTGTTAAGAATGTTGTTAGTTATATCTGTACTTAAAGATAGACTTTTGATTTTCAGATGTTGACCGCTATTTCAATTTTTCAACTCGCGAATTGAAACATGTAAGGAGAGAGGATTGTTTGTTAAGCATAAACTACACGATAGCCTACTTGTGCTGCGTCCTCCATATGCATTGAAACCCGAATATTTAGAGTTATAAGTTTACAAATTTACCGATGAGCCACTGGGAGCTCTGGACAGACGGAATATCTCTAACTTCTTTTCAGAACTAATTAGGCATCCGTGTTCCTTTAAGTTTATAACTTCTGAATTTTTATAGCTGTTATACTATTAATATTTTGTTACGTCAATATACGTGATTGTATTTAATACTTGTGGTTTAGCTCTATAGCTTAAACTGTGTGATTTGAAGATAAATGCAAATATAAGCGAACAGGCTGACTTACCGAGAAACACAAGAAGTACTCTTCTACATCCAATCATCTTCTGGTAAAATAATATGCTCAAAAAGCCACCTTTATATACACATCAAATAAAGGTAACATTGGCCAACAACCTGGAGGTATTATCTAAAGGCCATCTCTTATGGTGAGTGGGTTGTTGTCAATATCTTCCACTTTAACTCTATCTGAGAGACCTTGTATAAACTTTACAAACGTTTGAAACCTTGGAGTAACGGTAAAATCTAGTGAATATATCAATTTAATATTACAAATTATGGTTCACATTTGACAAAGGACATAAGCAGTGAGTCATCAGTTCAAAGGCGTATTTACAAAGCTTAATCTATCAAGGACTAATATGTAAATCATTTCTTGCGGCCCTCATCAAGGACTAAAACATTCTAATTTTTATTTTAGCACACAAGTTCAAATTGCATTTATTAGTTATAACTTTCTGTAATTAAGTAGCACATTAAAATATCACAATCGTTATTACAAACAGTAATTTTATGTTCCTACAATTGCAGTATACAGTTGTTGGTTTTTTTGTAAAATGCCGTATACCATTGTCAAACATTATTCCTGCCAACTAAAGGCTTTTACTCATATGGTAAATATAAATATATACTTGGGCTTAGAATGTTTCTACAGACTTTTACTTCTTCTATGACTTGTTGGCAGTAACTTGAAAAATCAACGGACAGCACTTTCTTCATTAGAAAAAACTAGTTATATGTATGTACAAAAACTCTTTACACTATAAAGGCCCGGCATGGCCAAGCGTGTTAAGGCGTGCAACTCGTACTCTGAGGGTCGTGAGTTCGCATCCCCGTCACGCCAAACATACTTGCCCTTTCAGCCGTGGGGGCATTATAAAATGTCGGTCAACCTCACTATTCGTTGGTAAAAGAGTAGCCCAAGAGTTGGCGGTAGGTGGTGATGACTAGCTGCCTTCTCTCTAGTCTTACACTACTCAATTAGGGACGGCTAGCACAGATAGCCCTCGAGTAGCTTTGTGCGAAATTCAAAAACAAACAAACAAACTTTACACTGTAGATTATCATAGGCATAATACTGTTCTCACTTTCTTATCAAAAGCTTAATTACGTCTATTCAATTGTTTTAAAATTTCATTTGGCAAGCTGAACTATTTTTCTCTGTTATTATCGCCAAACTATCCAAGCTTAGTTCAGTTACGTTTCATGAGTTACCATGGTTTTATCCCATACTTCTGAAATCGTCTGCTCCTTTTTCGTATTTAGGCCTATTACCAATAAACACCTGCTTTTCACATACAGGTATGCTTCCAAATAACCTTCTACTTTTTATCAAAAGCCACCTAAACAGTTTAATTTATTTTATTTTAGAACTCTCTTTGACGAGACAAACTATTTATTTTATCTCTTTCAACACTATTAGTTTCACTTTAATATTTACATCAACCGTTAGGCCTTCCCTCTCAACCCGAAAGTCTCTTTTATGATATTAATTTGTTTCTTCTCAGCTCTGTCTGTCAACATTTCCTGCTCATTTCACATTATTTATATGTTTGTTACTTAATCGTCTGCTCGCTGTATCTTCTACATCAATAAATTTCACGCGACGTTCCATAATCTGTACATCAATGACCTAAAACACAACGTACGAATCTTACCGACTTACATAACTGAACTTGTCATAGCATTTACATTAAAATAGCTGTTTCTGTCTTATTATGATAAAAATCAAACAATAATAAGACATTCACTCATAATAATATCTACACTAAATTAATTTATGTCACGACAGTTATCTTTATTCTTTGTAAAAAAGTTTTTGTTAATACGTGGAACCTTTATTAAATTTTCTTCGAATTAGCACTTTCGATAAAAAAAAACGTGTTTTGTTATTGAAGTTTGTCATATTTTATAAGTTTAATTCCAAGACCAGTGCTATTCTTAAAACTGCTTTCTTCTTCGTCTCTCCAGCTCACTCTAATGGACGTCCTCAGCACGATTTTCATAACAGAATAAACCTGTACAGAAGCTGTCGTTGTAGATTTTCACACCATGTCCTGATAAAATTTCTGAGTTTTCCAAAATCAGATTCCATGAGCACTTTTTAAAAAAATATTTTAAAATGTATAAAAGTTCAATGGCATTGTTTCAGGGGGCTTAACCAATGTATAGTAAAAATAAATATTAATTTCTTAAAAATTTTTCATTAAAATAGCCCTATAGCTGGAAATTTGTGGTCTTAGAAAAACTTTTAATTCCATGTTTACTAATTCGTCAATGGTACCAGAAGTTGCTCATATCATCACAATTGCTGTTAAGGTCGAATATTGTCCTTTCTTTCCCTTTGTAACCATATATTTTTACTTTGAAGGTGATGGCGTTTCTCTAGATTAGGTGTGTTTCTGTTGTTGTCCTGCACGTTTCTCTGTACGAGGTCTGCCTTATTTAAAATGTTGTCATTTGGATATCGATCGTCTAGTAGCTTTACTGTATAGATATTCATCTCTAAAAAAGCGTATTATATCTCTACAACGAAAGCTTAATCGTTACATGGCTGTAGGAAACAACAAAGCCAGTCTGGTTATGGTCTGGCCACTTTATCATACTTATTTATTGAAATTCGTTTCTTTATAGGCCTGGCATGGCCGAGCGCGTTAAGGCGTGCACTCGTAATCCGAGGGTCGCGGGTTCGCGCCCGCATCGCGCTAAACATGCTCGCCCTCCCAGCCGTGGGGGTGTATAATGTGACGGTCAATCCCACTATTCGTTGGTAAAAGAGTAGCCCAAGAGTTGGCGGTGGGTGGTGATGACTAGCTGCCTTCCCTCTAGTCTTACACTGCAAAATTAGGGACGGCTAGCACAGATAGCCCTCGAGTAGCTTTGTGCGAAATTCCAAAACAAACAAACAAACAATCGTTTCTTTATATTCAATACATTACATTGTGTGTGTGCAGATAAAGGTTCGATCTCATAGCATTAAAATTTCAAAACTTTTCTCCCCCGACCCCCTAGAAATGGCATGCTTTTCACGCATCGTGTACCACGTTTTTAATTGTGGCCTTACCACTCAAAAGTTTCTGTCTACAGTAATGCGTCACGGTACAGTGTTTGTTGAGCAAATAACTACATGACGGGCTATTTGTATCGAAACCCAGTTTTTAATAGTGTGAGCCCTCAGAATTACCGCTGAGCTGTTACAGTACTGTCAAATCATCAGATATTTTTCGGGAATAAAAAATTCCGGTCTTTTTATCTTTTTGTGAGTTACTAGGATATTATTAGTTTTGTATCTTTATGTTGAGAAAATAACATACAACTTTAATGTAGTAAATCTGGTACAATCATAGTCTTTTGTGATAATTTTAGTACAAATTATTAATATTTCTAAGTTTTAACTACCTTTTATAAGAAAAATCCGTATTATAAACCTATATTTAAAAATATTATCTACTGTTAGCCTTCGTTAAAAATTCATTGATATTTTATATTACACTAAAATTTCAAAGTAAAGTTTATATAATAATTAAGGAATACGTTATTTTCATTTTGTACAGTGTCACTACTCTATCTGGTTAAAACAGCAACTCAAAATATATAATTTCTGAAAAACCACATACTACAATAATGTACATGACAGTGCATTTTGAAAATTTATATTTAATTCAGATTTTGGTAAACGTAAAAAGCGGTAAAAATTGTAATTAAAGCTTACAATATATTACTGCAAAAATATTTTCCAATTTAGAAGTAAATAAAAACTTGTTTATCTGAGTTATATGTATGTTTTATTCTGAACGATTCATAACGTGTTAAATGAAATATATATATGTACATATATGTTGTTGTTTTTGAATTAAGTACAACGCTACATAAAGTGCTGTGCTTTTCCCACTACAGGTATCAAAACCAGGTTTTGAAGTTGTAAGTTTGTAGACATACTACTGTGGCACTGAGGGCAGATATCACAAACATCCTCTTATTAATTACACCAGAAACTCCAGCTCAAATTACGAATTTAAGATGTTTCACTCATAACCAAAAACTTAATAATTCATATCAATTTTATTCAGTCATTTTCAACGTACTTTTGGGAATAATATTCTTGAAGTACACTTCCTAATTTTTCTAGGTCTTCTTTACTTCTTATTACACCTTTGGGAAGGTAGCCAAGAAGTTTCTCTGCATGCTCTTTAAGCAGACGCTGTCTTTCTTCTTCAATTATTTCTTGCCGTTGTTGTTCCATTTCTTTTTGTCGTTTTTCTTCAGCCTTCTCTCTTTCTGCTTCTGCAAGACGTCGAGCTCGCCTTTCTTCTATAAGTCTTTCAACTTCCTTTCTGTGTTCCAGTTGTTTTAACCGACGCTTTTCTTTTGTCAGTTGCTCAATTCTGTCTTCTTCTGCATACTTTTGTAGCATAGTCTTTCTATAGCATTCCTCTTCTATCTTTTCTGCATCTCGTTTTTTTGCCTTTAACTCTAATTCTTCTTTGTGAATGTTTTTCCATTCAACACAATGTCGAAGCTTAGTTTCTATCTCTTCTTCATCTCTTCTTCTTTGCTCCTCTTCCTTTTCTGCAACATCAAGCTCTAACCGCAATGTTTCCAACTCTTCACGTTCCTGTTTCTGCTTCTCCAAAATAGCTTGTAGTTGCTGCTGAAGTCTCTCGTATTTTTCATTTTTCAACCGTTTTTCCTCTTCCTGCTCTTCTTTACGAATGTCTTGGTATGCCAGATATTCTCTTATCTCTTGGCTCTCTTTTTCACTTCTCTGCTTTTCCTTCTGTTCCAATTCCTGCCTCAACTTCTTAAATTCCTCAAGAAATACTTTTTCTTTTTGTTGCTTATGAATCCTTTCTTCCATTTCTTTTTGGTCTTCTTCCATTATCTTTGCAACAATTTGATCTATCATAAATTTTTCATGCATATATTCCAGATAGGCAGCCTCCTTTTTCTTTTCTTGTTCTTTAATTTGATCATCTAGTTGCTTTTGGTACTGAATTTTCATCTCAAATTCTTTAACTTGTTTTTCTTTTTCCCTCATTTCAATATCTTCATTGATTTTTTCTAGCTCTTTAGACCACCATTCTTTTTCACCTTTCTGAATAGCTTTTTGGACTTCTTTTTCAGCTAACTGGAGAGCTCTTTCTTTACTCACATATGCTTCTCTTAGTTTGGATTCAAGTTCTCTTAATTCTAAACTGTTCAGACAAATTTGTTGACGAAGCTTTTCTTCTTTGACAGCATTCTTACGCTGTTTTTCTAGTTCACAAGCAACTGCTTCTTCTTTCTTTCTCTGTTCTTCTACCATTTGTCTTCTTTTATTTTCTTCAGCCAATATTTCACGTGTTTTCCTCTCTTTTTGTTCCAGCTCTAATCTTCTCAGAAGTCGCATGTCCTCTGCACGTCTTGCACGTTTGACTGATTCTCTTATACTCTGTTCTTGCTTCATTTTCTGAATCAAGTTCCGTCTTTCTTGCTCTTTTTGTGATTCTTGAAACCACATGATGTACAATAAAACATTTATGTTCTGCAATAAAGAGAAAACCCATTTCAACTGTAATTTCATATCAATAATCACTAGTTTTTGACAAAGAATACAAACTAGCACATTAACTTTACACATGTACACAGTATTAATGACAGGTACAGTCAACCATCATGATTCCTCTTCCATACACAAATGTTCAACCCTTTATTCTGTTTTGAATTATTTCAGTTCTAACAATGTGAAAATTAAATATTAGTGCTAATATAATATACATGCATAAAGTATAGATGCTATTCTTATCATATTTTAACTTAGAAGCTCTAAATTATTGGCAGATAAAACATATCTTTGAACTGTGAAAAACTAATTTATTACACTTGTAAAACATGTTATTTTAAGAAAATTATAACTTTTTATTGAAAAGGTAATCCTGAAATGTTTAACACATAGATTGATTTTAGTGCAGATTCTATACTTCTCAAAACTTTACTTATTACAGTACCAAAATGGCTTTCTCAAATTACTAATATATGAATCAAAGTACTTAAGCTAACCGACCTAATGAATGTTTAATTTTAAAGTAGCCAATCATTCATATAATCATTTTGGATAATAGTAAATTAATTACTGGACTAATATTTAACAGAACTACTCCATTCCCCATATTAATGGAAAATTGGCCAAAATTAACATAACCACCCCTTTTTAATGATCCTTAGTATATATATTTTGTATGCTAGCAGCAAATTTACCAACATGTCCAAATAATTCATCTTTTCCAGATAGAGAAATTAAACTTAGAACTGATCCTGACCACTTGGTAGTTTTCTCGGACCTGTAACTTTTCTCACACTTGATGTGGACAGATGAATTGGTTATTTCAAAAGCTCAGGAGCAAAAAAAGGTTTGTTGTTTTTTAACTTCAACTCAGCAATGATCAAAATGTAATCTCACATTTTCTTAAAAATCTCTCCTATAGCAACACACATATTGATAACAATTTCTGAAAGTTTGATAGTATACACTCCAATACTTTGAGAGTTACTACCATTTTCTCAACCCCTGCTTAAAAGGGTGAGGAATAATTAAGGCAGATTTCACCACTGACTACAGCACTTCTAGAAGTGGAAATGAATGGTCTTGCAAATGGCTACCACTTAACTAGCAGGAGCTATGGCTAGTGCTAGTTTTTCTGTCAATAAGGTATCTTTTTCTGCCTCTTGCTAAACTTATATACATCTATAACAATCTGTAATCAACAATGATATAAAGTGTCCTAAAAACCTTAGATTAACCTATAAAGTCACGTGTGACATTGTTTTCATGAAAGAGAGAGATGCATCCATAAATTTGAGAGACATCTAGAGTGAAATGGCCATAGTATAATTGTGAGATTTTCATTACATTTTATTACTGCAAGATACACTAAGATATGTTGGAATCCATTCATAATGTACCTAGAGAAGACATATACAAAAAGACTACATTCTGTATCTTGAAATTTAATTATAGTCTTCAGAAAGTTGAGCTATATTACTGAGCAAAAGCACTGTATATCTTGGGTAAAAGCAATGAAACTCACCCAGTGCATATATCCATGCTACTGATTTTAGTGGGGACAAGACTGCATCTATTGTTTCCAGGAGACAATGTTGCTCTCCAACATAACAGATAATGTTTACCAAAGCTTTAATACAAATCACCATTACTGGACTGCACCTTCCAGTCAAGACACACTCCTTTAGCTAAAGTTAGGCAAAGTTTGAGAAATTCACTTTGGATTCTCATTGTAAAATAGCTGAAACATTTCTCTAAAGTTGTAAAGATCCAGGCATTTCTGCTTGCATTCTCACCTGCTGTCCTCTGAGTTCAAGACAAAAATAAAGTTTATCTTTCTTGGCATAAGTTAGCTAGTATTCTCTGTCATGTACTCATTTTGTCTTCTTGTATTTTGGTGTTCAGTCCTCCCAGTTTTGGGTTTAGGTTAGAGGCAGACTTCAAACTTTTTTGCCACTCTACAACCTGACCAGAACATGGAACAACTTTCCGCTCTCTGATCTTCTCATTCTGTGCATCAAGTGTTGAAATTTGTCTTCAGTTGATCCATCATTTCCTTTGGATGTGATTTCACATCTAGGACTGGTACTCATTAACATCATCTTCTTTGTCACTGTCTGCCCAACCTCTCTTGGTTTCTCCTCGTGGTACTTCTATTGTGCCAGTTTTGCACTTTAATAGTAATGACTCTCTCAGCAACATTAAGCTTTCATTAACAAATGATAGTTCATGTTATTGCAATTGAAATTTCAACAAGATTTTTCTCTTTATCAATCCCTTTTGTGACTTCAAAGATAACTTTATCTTCACTTTTGGGATAGAATACAATGTTTCTTGTTTAACTGCAACTCATTATCACAAGTTGTATAAAGTACTTGATGCTTTCCCTTGAGGCATTATATACATAATTTTTGTCGGTTAATCTGCATGTTTTTTAAGGCACTTTAAATGTTACTGTTGACTACAGACAATTGTAAGCGTGTACATGTTTATACCAGACAGAAAATGTGGTATAAATCACAACTTCTACTCAGAAAGTGGTGGCCATTTGCATGACTAGTTGACCACATAACTATTTAGTTCTGACTGTCATCACTAGAAGTGCTTTAGTCAGAAGTAAAATCTATGTTACCAGCCAGAATTATTCCTTTCTACCCAAAGCTGTCTTAAGAAAATGGTCACAAATCATACAGTTTTGGAATGCATACTTTCAAACATATAAAAACCTTTGTTAGGTATGGGTGCTAAGTTATGCAAGATTTTTTTGAGTTGGTTTAGAATGACCTAAGAATAGGATGTTCATTCTATAATTAATCTTCTTTTGTTATTTAAATTATTTTATTATGTGTAACTTTTAGTTGTAGTAATAGTAGTACTACCACATATGGTAAAGCTAAAAGTTGCATAATAAAAACTGTTAACATATAGCATACTGTAAACAGTCTATGAAATAATAACACTGTGTTGTAAATTTAATTAAACTAAATAAAAGTATATTTGTGTCGAACTAAGCACAAAGATACACAACGGGTTGTGTTCTGCAGTGCAATTCCTGAGACATAAAACTTAAAGAAACCTGTAGTTGAAATTTTCTAAACTTGAAAATCATTGCTAGGTTTACTATTATTTCATTCTAGTAATATCATTAATATTGCACGTTGGCGTATACAAAATAACAAGCCTAAATTTCAGTAACAGTTCGAATTTGAAATTAACTTGCCGTTAGTTGATGCGAGAATAAATTTCAGAAATTATTCCTCTACTTAAGGAGCATAATTCTCCCACTTAAATTTGAAAATAAACAATAAGTATAATATTAAAAATGATAAATTGTAAAATAAAGTATGTCACTACTAAATTTTTTCCACCTCAGTGCCTCAAACAGGATAGTTAATAGAAGATTCTGGCTACATCCATCGTTGTTATGGCAATTGGCGCGACATATCAGGCCATCTGGCGGTTAAGTATGTGTCGTGTTAAAACCAGACTAATTTAACGATGTTGTTGTTTGTTGTTGTTTTTTGAATTAAGCACAAAGCTACACAATGGGCTATCTGTGCTCTGCCCACCACGGGTATCGAAACCCGGTTTTTAGCGTGTAAGTCCGCAGACATACCGCTGAGCCACTGGGGGGCACTAATTTAACGAATCAAATATGTTACATTTAAAGTACCGTGTTTCTCTGATAATAAGACCTACCCATAAAATAAGACCTAGTGTGATTTTTGGGGATAGTTTTAATATAAGTCCTACCCTTAAAATAAGCCCTAGTTAAGAATGGCAGGAAGAGGAAAGAAATAAAAAAAATAAATTAATTAATTAGTTTAATAGTTAGTTAATTAGTTTGTTTAAGTATTAATCAGTTAGTTTAATAATAGTTTATTTTAAATGGTTAGTTTAATAGTTTAATAATTTTTTTAATATATCAAAATAAGACATCCCCCGAAAATAAGCCCTAGTGTCATATTTTGGAGTGAAAATTAATATAAGCCCTGTCTTATTTTCGGAGAAACACGGTAAATAGAAATAATATTAATACAGTTTATGAGAGTAAGTCAGATGATAACTATACTTCTCTGTTTGTCCTTTGCTGGTGAATCTGGTATACAAATTAGGAATTTTAAACCACGCATCCCGATTTTTTTTGGAATTTGTTTGTTTATTTGTTTGTTTTGGAATTTCGCACATAGCTACTGGAGGGCTATCTGTGCTAGCCGTCCCTAATTTAGCAGCGTAATACAAGAGGGAAGGCAGCTAGTCATCACCACCCACCACCAACTCTTGGGCTACTCTTTTACCAACGAATAGTGGTATTGATCGTAACATTATATACCCCCACGGCTGGGAGGGTGAGCATGTTTAGCGCGACGCGGGCGCGAACCCGCGACCCTCGGATTACGAGTCGCACGCTTTACGCGCTCGGCCATGCCAGGCCTCGAATCTCGAATACTTAATATTATGAAATAGGCTTCAGACTAGGCTTTTGGGGAACATAACATTTTAGAATTTGTTGTGCAAAAAAAATCTTGACAATTAAAAATGTCAAGTTATCAAAATGATGAAATCTCACTCGTTTTCGAATGGAAAAAAGAATGACTTAACTTCAAAATTCACAATTTTATCTATACCTCTAACATTTTCATGTACGCTAATTCATTTTTCGTTAACTGCAAACAGTAAGAAGAATACCCTTATGTGAATTGTGTTATTATCAAGGAATTAAATGTAGCCCGAACTGACACAACGGTAATTCTTCGGACTTACAACGCCAGAAATTGGGTTTCTATACCCATGAATGCCCCATCATGTAGCTTTATGCTTAATTGAAAAACAAGAGAAAACTTAAACCTGAAAATTGACTTCAATGAGTTGAAAAACAAACTAAAAATGTGCATTTTACTCTCTATTTAACAAACAGCAAGCCAGAACACTAATAAGTACACAAAGTAATTCTAAATTACAGAAAGAAACTTCAAAATATTCTATTTGTTCTCGAGATAATGCTATTCTTGACTGTAAAAAATGACATTATATAGATAAAAATAATGTCGTCCTTTTCAGAGAGTATACACTTCCTTTGTCATGAGCTGTCAAATTTTTGTTTTCTTGTCTGTTCAGAGCCGATCAAAAGTGAGGTCAAGAGGGCCACTTGGCCTGGGCTTCAAATTTAGACACTTGATACTTTTTTTTAGTATTTATTGAGTTTCGCAACTCGTTGTTTTACGTGTCTTCCTTTAAATTATATTACGTTCCTTTTTGAACTAATTACGGACTTATTTTGTTTTCTTGTGTCGTCATTTAATATTTTTTTATGGCTAGAGGCCTCAGAAATTGAAAATGGCCGTGTCTCTCTGAGCTTCTGAGAGAGCCTGATTCGACTAACAAATATATACTCTGCGAAAAAGTAAACAAGTTTGTTTCTATGTGCAATAGGATTATTAAATGTTCATGGTTTTCCGAGAATTCATTAACATTCTTGATGATAAACAGTACAGTATAATGATTTTTTGTAAATATAATAATTTGTTTGGTGGATAAAAGACGATGCCAAAGGAGAAAAAAAAACAATTTAAAAATATTTTGATCAAAATGTAGATTAAATTAAGTTTGTTAAGTTGTTTTGAATTAAGCACAGAGCTACACAATGGGTTATCTGTGCTTTGCCTATCACGGGTATCGAAATTCAGTTTTCAGCGTTGTAAGTCCGCAAATATACTGCTGAGCCACTAGGGGGCAAGTTTGTTAAGACTGAGAACAAAAGTTCTAAAGTTTGCATATAGCCTACTATAAGTCTTTTTTCAAGATAACATGAAGGTTTTGATAAAAGTTTAAAATGCAAACTTATTTACTGACCAAGTTTGGCTTTTTTAAGAATAACGTGGAAGCATTTCGACAATGCTTTTTCTGTTAGCCAATGAAGATGTCCGTCTTTATTCAGTTCTCGAACTTATTGGAGTTACAGATATAAACATAAAAAAGCATTAGTTCTATAACTATTTACATCAGTTATTATGAGACAGCGATAAATAAATAATAAGTGAAGTACTAAAATACATCCTTCTTGCTGTAAACCCATGCAAGGCCATTAAAGAAGAATATAATTATAACTGATAGGCCTAATGGTCAGTATGTTGACTGTAAGGAACAATTTTAAAGTATAAGTTAATTTTGTTATTTCAATTATAAAAACGAAAAAAACAAAAACAATATGGCTGCGAGTGCTCATAATTGACTGCCTTCCTTCTGGCCTATAGCTCAAAATTAGGGTTGGTTATACCTGAACGTTAAGGTTTTCTAGCCTAGTTGTTTATCTTATGTGCATATAAGGTGTATTTCTCATTGAAAATTTTCAATTTAAAATTGTGTCTCATATGTCACAGCTAGTACCAAATAATTTTATATGTTATCGCCCCCCTATGTGGCACAGTGTCTTATCCTGTTAGAAATCTGGTTTCAATGCTAGTGGTGGGTAGAGCACAGATAACACTTTGTGCAGCTTTATGCTTAATAACAAACAACAACTGTATATTATTTGTAAATTATAAAATAATCCAGTTGATAAACCAATATATGACACTAGTTGTCAGGAGTTGGTTTTGGATATTAAAACAGCTGCATTTCATATTGTTTCTTTAATTTCTGTGTAGCTAGTTGTCGCCAATTTTGAAATCACAAACGAGGAAGAAAATAGCTAGTCGAATTCGCTCACAAACATGGGATATTTTTAATCGATTAGCATGATTTGACGATTGCTCTTGGAAATTCATCTGCGGTCTGCGATTTTATTTTTATTTTGTGGCGTTGCCCTTTTGTCATTGCTTAAAATAAAGCACAAAGCTACACAATAGGCTATATGTACTCTTCTTACCACGGATATCGAAATACCGTTTCTACGATTCGCAAACATAACGCTTTGCCGCTAAGGGTATACAAAATAAAAGTGACCTTAAGTATTTTTTGTTGACAAGCACATCAGTCTCTAATATCACCCTGCCCCCCAGTGGCTCAGCGGTATGTCTGCGGACTTACACGCTAAAATCGGGGTTTCGATACCCGTGGTGGGCAGAGCACAGATAGCCCATTGTGTAGCTTTGTGCTTAATTCTAAAACAACAACAACATCTTTATTATTATCACTCTATATTGGTATACCTACACAAAAAGGCCCGGCATGCCCTGATGGTTAGGGCGCTCGACTTTCAAGCTGAGAGTCACGGGATCGAATCCCTGTCAGTCGTGGGAGTGTTATAATTTGACGGTCAATCTCACTAATCGTTGGTATAATAATAGCCTAAGAGTTGGCGATGGATGATGATGACTATTGCCTTTCTACACTGCTAAATTAGAGACGGTTAGTGCATATAGCTTTCGTGTAACTTTGAGCAAAATTCAAAACAAACAAACCTACACAAAAATATAGCTGTGAATATTGTAATAAGACTTAGGCAATATTTCTAAACGCACCTTTGTGGATTGTGTAGAGTAGTTTTTTTTACGTTTTCTTCACTTCGTTTTTAAAGCTGCATAGTGTAGCTAGTACTTATCTGCTACACGTATACACAAATAGCTGCGTGTAGACTATTTCAGTTGGGTTCACTTTTCAAAAGTGTGGCCAACATCAAGCATTTTGTAATAATTTTTGGCAAACAAATGATCTTGGTCAATTTTAGAGTGCTAAATTCAAAACTTTTGTTTGCTCACCTGACAAATGGTCTTTTTCACCTTCAAAATTGAAAAACAAAATGGCTGTTAATAAACACCTATAATCAGTAACCATTACTTTGTACACCCAAAAAACGAAGGGAAATTTGTGCCTCCAGTGTTCAGACAGAATGTTTTCTGTCTTTATCACAGACCTAAATGGTTCTTTGAACTAAAAAAGAGGGAATCAATAGTCGCGGCACTTGAGAATTTTAGACAAGATTATAAAGTCAATTAATCTATGAGACCTTACTGGCATGAATGAAATGAAAATCTCAGATATAGAAAAGAACATAAACCAAGACATTTAAAGCTAACCGGTTTCTTGTACAGCGATTTCTCGTTGTGTGTGAAGTTAAACAACCACAACTATATACAAACAAATGACCTAAGCATGGGCAACCCAGTATCACCAGTTCTAGCCAATATTTTTATGACACAAGTTGAAACACAAGCAATTAACACAGCATTACATTCACCACTATACTGGTACATATATGTAGATGACACGGTTGCGGGATTTAAATCTACAGAACACATACTCAATTAATTTTTTCAATCACATTAACTCTATACATCCCAGCATTAACTTCACATGCGAACAGGAAGAAAGCAATTAATTATCACTTCTTAACCTCAAAATTACAAGACGCACAATTCAAAACAGAAATCCACCGAAAAATCACCCATACTGCACTATACATTCCTTGGGACTCAGCACATGATAAAAAACAAAAACTCAACAGACTGAGAAACCAGATAAACACAGCCATAAAACTATGCTCACCAGATAAAATTAACGATGAACTAGACAAAATAAAACAATACTTCATTAGTAACAACAAGTGTCCTCCACAAATCATAGAAAACATTATACGCACACATCTAGACAGAAAGCAAAATCAACCAACAAAAGTATATATACCACACGATTTAAAAAATCACGAAACCATATACTGCTGCATACCATATATTCCAACATCAGCAGAAAAATAAACAGCATTTGGCAAAAACTAGTAACAAAGTATGACATTCCAGTTAATACCAAATTTATTCAAAAACCAGGCACAAAACTGAGGTCTATACTATGTAAAAACTATACTGGCAAACACAACATCAACATTATTTATATAATACAATGAGATAGATAACTGTCACGACTTCTATATTGGAAAAAAGTAGAAAAATGGAAACCAGATTCAAAAAACACAAAAAGTCACCTTCACACGTTTTCGAACACTGCAAATCAAGTAAACACAACATAACCATAGAAAACACCCAAATACTAAATAAAGAAACAAACATTAATAAACACAAAATTAAAGAAGCCTTACTTATACGACAACTCAAGCCCAAAATAAACTAATACAAAGAAAAACCTTTATACCTGTATTAATAAATATATTCAACATTTAAGCACGCCCTCTACATTCCTACGGTTTTGTTTTTTTTTGGAATTTCGCACAAAGCTACTCGAGGGCTATCTGTGCTAGCCGTCCCTAATTTAGCAGTGTAAGACTAGAGGGAAGGCAGCTAGTCATCACCACCCACCGCCAACTCTTGGGCTACTCTTTTACCAACGAATAGTGGGATTGACCGTCACATTATACACCCCCACGGCTGGGAGGGCAAGCATGTTTAGCGCGACGCGGGCGCGAACCCGCGACCCTCGGATTACGAGTGCACGCCTTAATGCGCTCGGCCATGCCAGGCCCTACATTCCTACACTCAATTACACAACCGCCTTCAAACATGTGGTCAGCTATCGGTCAGTGATCCTTTCTTCCTTTGTGAGTCTGACGATGACCGAAGAAGGTCGAAATGTTGTTAGCTTCTCTACATAATGCTTTCTCTATTCATACCAGCCGTTTTTACAAGTGGATTTTCTCGTCATCACGGATTGACTATAAGAAATATTTTAAAATGCTTACTTGTATAGATATTTTAATACATTGTGAGACATTGTCTTATATTTGCATTGAATATAAATGCATGCCTCTACACAGCTTGAAAAGTTTTATTTGGCTATATATATACTGCTTTAAAACTTTAAACAAAAAGATTAACAGAAGGTGTATCTCCACCGCAATCTAGTTCCTTCTTCTTCAGTCACCTCCAAAATATGTGACACATTTTGTAATCTCACATTATAGCTTATTCCTTAGGATACTTTTTTTTTTAAACGCAGCGTATTTGTTTAATTTTAATGTGTTTTGTTTTGTCTTAAAAAATATGGTTATAATATATATATATATATACACTACTCAATATGCATTGCATGTGTATATATATTTAAAACTCATGCGATTACAAAATCCAGTCCATGTACCACCCCAGTATAGTTCAGTAGTTTCTTCAATCTAGTGTGTAAGTACTTCGATATAGCTACAAGATATAAATATGGCAGCTATATGTATTTCACCATCACATACATAACATAACGTTCATACATGTAATTCTACTATTAATGACAACATTTTAGTAATGACGTCAGTAGCAATAGCCATTCAATCTGTATAAAGAGAGAGCATCATACACGAACTACGTAATTCATTAAATTAAACTACTAACATTATTTTCTGAAGATATAAATCGCTCCCAAATATTACAACTTTTAGACACGGAGTCAAAATAGAGACTTGTGGATTGAGAAAATAATTTCAACTCTGTATCTCAAATCTTAAACTTGGTTGTTTACTTTTTGTAATTGCGCTTTAATTTTAAGCTTCCTATTTTGTGTCTGTAATTTTTTAATATTCCTTTTACCAATCTTTAAATTAACTTTTTTTTAGTAATATTGTATGCAGAAAAGGGCGTTGCAGTTGAAATATTAACATGTCGAAGGTGGTGTCCTTGTGGAACATTTTCAGAATCAGAGGGTGCTATTTAGTCTGTTGTGAGATGTCTATGGTGGTTCCATGTCCTAAAAAAACAAAAACACAACAGATGACTATATAAGTACCAAACATATTTGCAGAGTACAATATGAAAACGTGATAATTTTAAAATAAATTTATTATATACGCTATAATATTTTAATACGAAAAATGCCGCATCGTAATTATAAATTACATAAAAATGAAAGATCGTCAAAAATTTTTATTTTATATTACGTTCAGCTCTATATTAAGAAAACAGAAACTATATAGCACAATTAAACTTACTAGAAGTTACGGATAGTTATTAAACTTTATGGGGTAGTGATTTGTTAATTTGTAGCTCATAGTTGACATTTCCATTAAGACTTTATTTCGTACTGCTTCGTGCGTTGTTCTTATCCGTTTAATAATCATATTAATTTAACACCGTAGAAAGCTCCACCTGACATCCTAATTTAGTTGGTGTACTTTGGTTTTAGGTTCAGCACGTGATTGTTCATTATTCGTGTATAGTTGTGATGATGTTTACCTGAAACGTAATCTAATTGTTTCTGTAAGTTTCAGAACCGAATATTCGCCCAAACTTAAAGGTACCGTTTTTTTGTTATTCTAAGTTAGTAAACGAAAGTAACTGATACACCGTAACAGACTACTGGGGTATTATCTATTATTATTACAACTACTAGTGTTGGAGACAACTGTTAACAGTACAAAAGTTTGGGCGAGGTTTGAAATTTAGCCGAAAATCTAATGTGTTGTCTTTGATATATCGTAATGTAATTTTGAAATTGAAGAGATAATAACGATTTTAAATAGATTGATATTTAATCATCAAAAGGTGTGCTTACTTTCTCATACGGTATTGCTAGAAGTAAAAAAAACAACAACTAACTCTGGGTGTCTATGAGTAATATATGCTGTGACGTATGTTGAAACCCTGTCTAAACCGTTTTCGGGTATAGTTATTGAGCTCGGCTGTTTAATTAATAAAAACAATGTGCACGTAATCTTTAAAAGATTAAATTATAAATTTTAACACTCAACTCTCCTAACTTATATCGGGAATTATTGTACTTCTCTCTTTTTTTTTTTTTTAAGTAACCTCTAATAAATATTTGTTCTATAATACACTAAACTAATCAAACATTTAACATATGCAATGTATTCTAAGTTGTTTAAATTTGCTGATCATATCCAAGGCTTGGGGTTTGTTGGCTGTGAGGAGCAGGATGCTATTTTGTAACTGGATTTAGGTTATTTGGTGAATTGGTTTTCAGTTATAATGGATGCAAAGTTATGCACGTTTAGCTTTGGGCTCTTTACCTCAGAAAGGACACTGATTTGTTGGAAAGAGTTCAGAGTAGGGCTAATGGAATGGGATAGCTAATCTGAATTTGTTTTCTTTTGGAAAAACTTGGAGGGGATCTGATTGAGGTGTTTGAAATTGTTAAGAGCAATAATGGTGTTTGTGTTTATTTTTTAATGGTGAGAATGGTAAGACTAGGGAACACAAATTTTGGCAGTGTAGAAGTCATCTTTAACTGAGTGGGCATTATTTTTCTTACAGGTTAGATGGCTTTTGGAATAGGTTGTTTTCAATAGTGGTAGATACAGATAATTTGAAAGTGTAAGGGAAAGCTTGATTAATGCATAAATTATAAGGGTTAGTTTTGAATTGTTACTGTTTAATGCACTGAATAGAACAGTCTAGTCTAAAAAGTCTTGTCGTCTTTTAATGTTGCATTATGAGTTATCAAAAGTTCCAATTATGATGAAAATAACCTTGATAGTGTTATTGAAAAAACAGATCTTGGCATCCTGGTTGCTCAGTTTTAAGCCACTTAAGCAGAGTTCTGTTGTTAGTAGTAGGGCAATGAGGATTTTTGGTTATATCTGCAAAAATATTTAACATAATTCTAAAAAATGTTGTGATTTTATTTTAATGGTTGCTGGTTAAGCCTTATTTGAAGTATTGTATTTAGTCTATGATTCCTTTACCTAAGGAAGGATATTGAAAATGAATTATTGGAAAAGTTGCCATATAAGAAAAAGGTTAAAATTTTAAAATTTTCTCTTTGAATAAAGAAAAAGGGTGAGAGGAAATGTGAGATGTTGTGAATTGTTAAGGCAATTTATGGTGTCTATATGTTGTCATTTTTTTTCATAAACTTTATGGTAATAGTTGTAGAATTAGTTGTTATAAGTATACATTTTTGCAGGTTAGGAAACATTTTCAACAAAGGCAGTTTTATTTTATCAAGAGTGAGGTTGGCCTTTAGACTTGGTTTCTGACAGATAGGACTAAGTTAAAGGAATGATTGACAAATACTTAAATCAGAGGGGTGGCTTGAACTGTTTTATGAAAGTTTATTTTAGTGAATGAGACAATCTAGATGAACCACTGGGTCACATTTCCCTAAAATGTATATTCTTTAGCCCTTTGTTCGAACCTTTTTGACTTACTTGTCTTACTTTCAGTAGGTATTAGATATTCTAACTTTTTTAACTATACATGTAATTGTAATTATTTTAGGGTTAATAAATAATCTATGTAAGAAGTGGTTTATATATAATTTTTAAGTGAATAGTGAACTACAACTAAAGTGGTGAATTTTGGTTGTGTAGAAAAACTAGTATTTAAAGTCTAAAGAGAAGAGGCACCTACTTTAGGCATGCATAAGACTTTTTATTGTGTTTACTTATTATTTTTATTTTTGTTTATTTTGTAAAGAAAGTTTAAAGGGTTTTAAAGAGTTTAAAAGTTCAATTTTTCATGTTTTACATCTTGCATCACTCTTAAAAGGGGTACGAACTGTAATTTTCAAATTAACATTTTGTGAAAGTTGTGATACTGTTTAAAAGATACCCAGTGCTTTAGTTACTGTATGTAGATCCCACTCTGAAGCTTTAGGGGGTGAATAACGAAGGAACGGAACTTCATTTTCTGTAACTACGCCTGGAGCTCAGTTTTTCTGCTCAACATTTTTCAAGTGGAGCTTGGAAGATAACGAATAGAGCTAAAAAATCTTGATGTTTAGTAAATTTGACAATACATAACATAGTAATGCTATTTGTAATAAATACCAGTGAATGCTATCCAATGTACAGAATAGTGTAATTATATAATTTTTTTAAACAACTTGTTCAAATATCTAGCCCAGTTGTTTTCATTATCTCTAAATACTAATCTATCACTCTACAATTATGATATAGAAAAAAATGTACCTCTGATATTTTTTCAGCTTATGACCTTCTGTGTCATAGTAGACAATGTGATGCTTGGTGATTAGTTCATTCCTTTAAGAATAGTCAGTTAGCATGGTTTAAGTGAAGTAATGCTTCAAAAGCTTAAACAGCGATGTAAGTTGGATTTTATGTTTTATGTTTTTTTATTATAGTTATTCCTTCAACAACTGATCAGTTACTCAATCAAGACTGCCAAACAGAATTAACACATCATCCTCTGAACCATTACAGCTTTAGGTGTGAGTTTAAAAAAAAACACTGAGAAACTGTCATTCAAAAATAACAGCTCATTTTCATTTCACGAGTAAATGAAATTGAAATAATAATATAATGCATACTTGCATATTTTACTTTTATATATAATTCTATACAAATCAGAAATCCATTTGTAACAATAATTATATGACCGAAAGCAGTAAAGATTTTTTTCTTTCATTTTTTGGTTATTATATTTCAATTTCTTTTTGACATCACATTATTTCATTGGTCTCTACACAGTTAGTTTTATACACTGTGCTTAAATGGTGCAGAAAATATCTAACTCTTTTACACTTGGTTAATGTTTACATGGTGACTAATTTACCAACCACCTTAAATTTGTGTGTGTGTGTGTGTGTATATATATATATATATAATAAATTTATTATTGTATTATTATATATATATATATTTTACATGAAGGAATTTAACTACTAGCCTTATGCAGCTTTGTGTGAAAGTAATATGATTTTTCACTGCAGAATAACTTGATTGCTTTAAAAGTTAGAAGCCATTTTAACCAGTGAGTTTCATGCTGATGCAACAGTGAAAACAAATTAAAAAATTCATGCCAATCTGCATGTTACTAATGCATAAAATTCAAAATTAATTTTAATGCTGTAATTACATGCACTGTTTTATATAAATGTGACAGAATAAATTAAATATGGAAACTTTGAACTAAATATATAAATGCTTTTTAACAAATGTATTGATGAAAATTTCTGAGTTGACAATAGAATTAGAAAAAAGATAACTGGAAAAATTGGTGATTAGATAAACTGTTTTAATTTTTGTTAAGAGCCATCCATTATCAAAAACATTCTTTCAAAATAGTAAATATTGTGCAGTTTCTGTTTTCACTTGAATATTATGACAAGAATGTTTCACCACGTGAAATTTAAGGACAGTTATATTCGGTAATGTGTTAATTGATTTCAGTAACAGTGTCTTAAAATCAGATATTCCAGTTTTGCGTAAAAATGCTTGGTACTTTTTATTTAATGAGTTCTTACAAAATAATAAATTTAGTTATGAATATCCAATTTTCCATAACAGTCTTGTTTTTGTTTTTTTTCCCAACCTTACTGGCTGATTTCTCATGCAACACTGCTAGGGGATGTTTTTTAAAAGAACACGAGAATGGTAATATAAAAATAAAATCTTAAACTTTTATGTTTAATGCTTTCCTGATTTGTAATTAATATCGCCAAGTAAAGTTTATTTTCATCAAAAATATAAATTATTGTTAATCTTATGGAAATTCCATGGGAGAAACTCAAGAAAAATTATTAGTAATATTTTTTTCATAGGTTTCATGTTACATGACACATGACATGTACCCACACACAACAGCTCATGGTTACAAACGTAACTTAGTTTTAACTTGTTGTGTGTAATGATGTTTATCATGTTAATGAAATGATAACTGAAATACCTTTTAAAACAAACAAATTGTTAATAGTAATCCCAACCTCATGTGAGAATTGTTTCTAGTCAGAAGTACTGGATTAATGATCCTGATTATTAATTAATTAGTAAATTTCACTTATCATCCAGCTCTGTTTCTAACTTACTCGGGGGAGTTGGTGCTTTGTGTACAAAACATTGTTTTGGTTATAGTATTTTGTATTTAAATGTAAAAAGTTTACAAACTGGATAAATGAAATTAAACGATTTACCCAGACTACTTGCATGTTAGGCCTAGTATGGTGTTTTGGTGACTGCAGCATTAAACCTAAGTGGATTAAATCTACTCTGCAGCACGATACCCACCAAACACTTCTAATACAAAAGACACTTTGAGTTAAACAGAAGTCAGATGACTTGTCTAGTAAAAGACATTTAGTGATGCTTTTAAAATCTGGGTATTGGACATGGGTATTAACACTCAACACAGTAAAGGTACCAGTACCCTAAGTGTTTATAAACAAATGAAATTCACACAGAAACAGTGTTGTTTGAGATGAGTCTCCGAGGGATGACTGCTTCTTTCCCCAAATACCTTTCTATTTGCAGTGCAGAGTACTATCTATACAGACTTCTTACATAAAGATATGGTGGAGCTTGTCTATATTTCTTTGTTTATAATTTCAGTTGTATTTGGTTTAATGACATTTAAAGATATTCCTATGTACATGTGCATCATTATTTTAGTTATCTTAATGTTTTCTGAAGATTTTCTATCTGTGACTTAAGTACTTATATTCATGAGGTACTATATTTATTGCAGTTAAGTTCAAGTGTATCTGTAAAGAAGTTATCAACTGAAACTTAATTTATTGAGTAACTGTTGAATGAAAAGTGATAATTTTAAAACTGTTTACACACTTAACAGCTAATCCTATAAACTAACCAATGAAGAACAATGCAGCAAGAAGATGATGACAAGTCTGAGTCCAGCTCTTCCTTTGAAAGTGATCCGGAGGATGTACTGTTGCAGAGTTCTCGTAGTGGAAATGTTCAAGTAGTAAATCGGCTATTGAAAGAGAAGATAACAGGACATATTTCATTTGATATCAACTGCAGAGGTTAGGAATGATTCATTTATTTGGTTTTAGTAATTAAGTGATTTGTTTTATATTTTTGTAGGTAGGTCTTACGTTAAAAAAATGCATAAAAAACTTGCACATACCCCAAGGTTGTGTGGCCTTTATTTATCACATGCCAACATATTCTGTTCGCTGTATGAGTGACCACTGAAAGACTGATATTAATATAAGTATGTATTGTAGATTTCTTTTGAATATTAAATTTTTGAATCTATCTCATGGACAACAAGGGATACAACAGAATAGACTTAAAATATTTAATAGGAATGGAATTTGTTTCCTGTGTAAATTTTAAAGTTTTCTTGCTTCTTGATGTAAATAAAGTTTTTGAGGTTATTTCTTTTTTTTGTTTAGATGAAGGCACCATGACCATTATTGGATGTCTTGATTAACAGTCTTTTTGTTGTTGTTGAAACAAATCTTTTCTTGTTCCAGTTTGTGACTTTGATTAGTTAATTGCTGGAACAGTGGTATGGTGGTTTGGGTGTGGACTAGTGGTTAGCACGTCTGGGTTGTGAATCATGTCAGCAGAAAAAGATGTTGTGAGGTTGGGGTTATGGGGACACTCAGATAGTTTTTGTGTAGCTTTGTGCGAAAGCTGCAAAACAAACTTGGTCTGTATTGCAAGGTGCATATCAGCATCTGGTTAATGAGATAGTGATAATACTGTTAAATCGCTTTAACTTAATAAAGATAGGCATCACAGACGGCCTATTTTAGAGTAAAAAAGATTTATAGCATACAGCATGTTTAGAAGATGAGGAAAACAGATCACACAGTTGCCTTTTTTGGCACTGAATACACTGGAAAACCAGATAAAGAAGATAAATACGAGAAATAAGAGGGAAGAAAATTTCTACGTGAGACATCTCTCTGCTGTCCAGACGCATGGTGAATGTTGTAAATGTTGATCTAAATACATGAAGAAAATAAACAGATTAAGAGGATTCTAAATTCGGTAACCCCGTGAACACGAGATTGTAAAACTGATCTGTCTCCAATAGTTTGTCGTGCTTGAGAATAAGTAATTAGTTTCAACCAAAATCTTTGATTGAACGAGTTAAACCAGTAACAGTAATTGAGTGGTGCTATCACTTTCTTTCTAGTTTGGTGTGTGTCCGTTTAATAACAAAACAGTTTTATCTTTAACTCAGTAACATTTTTATCTCGACTTTCCCCCGTTCAGGGCCTTGTGTTGTTTCAAGGCTTGTTTATTAATGCTAGAGAACTGATTTTATCTAAGACTCATTTTTGTAGTGTTAAACATTAATTAGTGTGATGAACACCTATTAAAAGAAAATTCTGCTATGACACATAACCCGGAACCAGGACTGGAAAGGCCAACTTTGGGTGATTTACAGAGGTTCTTGAACTTACCTGTTAGTCTTCCTGGCGGGTTATGATCATTATTATTATGCTATGAGTAAATAGTTTATAACTTTGAAGACTGGATGTCACCATTGGTTTTTACACCATTTTCTGTTTTAATTGCTGTTTTGTTTTTACCTTCATTTACTTTTACAAATTTTACTCCATTTACGTGACTTTTCTCTTTTTACTGAACATTTGGTTACTCATTGTTGCGCTTTTGCTGTGTGTTTTTTAATACTTCTATTCTTTTACATTTTGATACTAGTTGCTATGACACATAACCCAGAACCAGGACTGGAAAGACCAACTTCAGGTGACTGACGGTGGGTCTTGTACCTGCCTGTTAGTCTTCCTGGCGGGTTATGATCATTACCTTTTTGCTAGAGTAAATACCTTACAACTTCTTATACTGTGCCTTCTATCTTAACGTTGTAGACTAGGTGTCAACATTGGTTTTATACCTTTTTGTTTTACCTTCATTTTCATTTATGTCTTTTACTACATTTTTACCGGATGTCTGGCGCAGATAGCCTCGTTGCTTTGTGCCATAAAACACTAAATCAATCAATCAATCAACAAAAGAGAATTTCAGCATTATAACTCAAGTTAAAAAGATAAAGTTAAAAGTAAAAGGAAGTAAGAAATGGAAGTAAATCAGAATTATTTAGTAATTATTAGTATCCAAATTTTATTTCTTTTAATACTCTCTAAGTTTATCGTATTTTAAAATTATTACTTCTATTGTAGGGACACAGAAAAGTAACCGTGGATGGTCAGCACTGCACCTTGCTTCTTATTTTGGGCACACGTCAGTTGTTCAACTGCTGTTACAGGTCAGATGTAATTTCATGTTTTGATATGTTTTTTTAATTGCCAGTATGTTTTTCTAGTTTTTGTTAAAAACTGTGTAATTTTTTGATGTATTAAGGTAATATTTTTATTAATGAGCATGACATATAAGTATATCATGAGTTTCTATTTTCTTATTTTAATACAGTATTCTTATAAATTTATTATTTATTGTACAGGCTAAGCATGGCCAGGTGGTTAAGGCACTCAACTCGTAATCCGAGGGTCATGGGTTTGAATCCAAGTCACACCAAACATGCTTGCCCTTTTAGCCATGGGGGAATTACAATGTGACAGTAAATCCCATTCATCATTCGTTGATAAAAGAGTAGCCTAAGAGTTGGCAGTGGGTGGTGATGACTAGTTGCCTTCCCTCTGGTCTTACACAGCTAAATTAGGGACGGCAGGTGCAGATAGTCCTCAAGTAGTTTTTGTGTAGTGAAATAAAACAAAAAACAATTTATCGTATGTATGAACAGTTTTTACATAACACCTGCTCAAGTGGTGTAAGTAAATATGTCTTAAAGTATCCCAGTGATGTCACTGATAATGAAAAAAACTGTTGAAAACCTTATATTAATAAATGTATTCAAGGCCAGTCAACTGGTACAATTCCATGTCTGTGAAGGAGTTTTTACAATAATTCTGTGTTTACAGAGTGTATCTTCATTAAGCATGCAATATGTGTTAAAACAGCACAAGTCTGTTGTACGTACAAAATTCAGATGTATTAACAAAACATTTGCATTGAAGATATACGAAGTCAGTCTGACTTGGAGGCAAGGTGATGTTCATATGAAGAATAAAAACACTTTAATCGACTGAACAGATTTCCACTTTCATAACCTATACAGTCTCTTAAATTCACATCTACAGTGCTTTTCAAGAAATCCTGTATACTGTATCTGATATTTTATACAACATACATTGTTGCCAAACCAGCAATTTATAGTCACGTGTTTATTTTGATAACTCTGCATCAAATGTATTAGAGTAAATTAAATGGCCTTTTTAACAAGGTCAGGCTGCTTACATTTTGACCTTCCCCCATTTGTGCACATAAAATGAATTCAGTTATACAGGTTAAAGCTTATGATAAGATCCACTCTCGTCTTCCATTTCACGAAAAGCTGAAAATGCTCATATTACATTAGAATCATCAGATTACAGTTTAGGCATGTATCTCAGCTTAACCCCCAGTTTATTATTTTTATAAGGTTTTGTGTACTTGATTTGATGACACTGTGCATAATGGAAAAATTAATAGTTTGAACTGTTGTACTTACCTCCATAACAAAACTTTGAGATATAGTTTTAAGCTTGTCTTGCAATAGGTGAGATAATGCACTGCATTTTATAATATTATATTATTCTGTATTTCACAAAATTGGAATATGTTCAGATTTATTGGTTAACCTTTATTCAGACAACATACCTATAAAAAAAATCATATTTAAGAATAAGTAACACTTTAATAAAATGAATTGGAAGACTTAGTTCAGAATATATTTAATTTTAATATATAATATTTTAAGACAGTTAACCTCTTTAGTTCTGTGGACATCTTTCTGGTATTGAGTGTGCACCTTTGTACAAAGCTGCCTTTTGCTCTCTTTTAACACAGCTGCATGTTATACAGTACTAGAGACCAGGTTTCAATACGTGTAGTAGGCAGAGCACAGGTAGCTCATTGTGTGGCTTTGTGCTTAATTAAAAGCAACAGTGAAGTTACCTTACAAATATTGAGCACACATCTTTATGCCAACTTATCAGAACTAATTACAAATAGTAGTTCTAAAACTTTCAAGAATCTTAAGCTTAAATATATTTATTGTGATATTTTAGAAAAAAGTTTATACTTTATTATTTTCAAATGAAAAGAATATACAAGTTATTTTTTCCCACATCTGAAGACTTGTCTGTAAACAACATACCAGTTTTATTATATTATTATACTTCCAAACCCAAAGAATATGTTTATATTTTACAAGAAATATCATTGCTTGAGAACATAATTATCCAGATTTTGTTTCTTACCTGATTTTCCTTTCTGTTTCACATCCTCCGTGTCCTCTCTACCACCAGTTGGGGAGTGGATTGATGTTCTATGTTAAAGGTGTATCGTGCACTTATTCGATCAAAACTCAACTATGGATCAATGGTCTATGGCTCTGCCAGACCCTCAGCCTTAAAGATACTGGACCCCATTCATCACCAAGGACTTCGACTCTGCACTGGGGCTTTCCGGACCTCTCCAGTTCAAAGCTTATTTGTTGAATCTCATGAATATTCTCTGCACATTTGTAACTATCTTTACAATATTTTTTGAAACTTCATTCTTTAACAAAGCATCCCACCTGGGGATGTGTTTTCCTTCCTTGGTAGACTATACTTTTTCAGAACAGACGATCTGCCATTGCTCCTTTTGGCCTTCACATCCAGGCGCAATTGAATGAATTGGGTCTGTACTTGGATAACATTGCAGAATTCACTGCTAAGTCCATCCCACCATGGCTTATTACAATTCCCAAATGTGATCTTTCTTTAGGTCATCTGAGAAAGGCAGATACTCCCGATTGGAAGTATTGTTTTTTATTTGCTGAACATCTTTTGATTAACCTGTCCATTCCAATTTATACGGATGGTTCCAAATCAGGTAACTCTGTGGGCTTTGTCATTGTTTGTTACAGTTTGGTGGTTACACACGGAATCCCCTCTACAGCTTCTGTGTTCACTGCTGAACTGTGTGCCATTTTTCTTGCTCTGGATCATATTGAAGCTAAGCAGTACTCCAACTGCTCAATTAATACTGACTCTTTAAGCTTTCTACTGACCCTGAAATTGCTTCATGTTGGCTCACACCCTGTTCTCGCTGATATTCAAAACCGATTGGCCCATTTCTCATTAACATCTACTTCTGTCCAGTTTTCCTGGATACCAGGCCACGTTGGTATTTGCGGCGACGAGCTTGCAGACACGGCACCTAAATGTATCTGCTCTGGCACTATCACCACTGTGCCTTTTCCATACATGGACTATGGTCCTGTATTCAAGGCTCGGCTCTGTGCCAGCTGGCAGTTAACTTGGAGTAAGCAATGCGACAACAAGCTTTTCAAAATAAAACATAAGGTTTGGGAGGAGGAAGTTGTTCTAACTGGACTACGTATTGGTTACAGTTTTTAACTCATTAATTTCCTTTATCTGGAACTGATGCACCAGTGTATAGTTTGTGTAACACTCAAATCACTGTAAGCCACATTTTACTTTCTTGCCATCGTTACGACTCTCAACGATGGCACTATTTTAAACATGTTTTGTCCCAAGGTTTGTTCATAATATCAGACAGTGTTATTGGTGATGGTGATGCTGTCCGCCTTGATAAAGTTTTTAGTTTTTTAATGGCCATTGATCTTTTTAATGTCATTTAAGTGTTTGATATTTATTCATTTCACCGTTTTAATTGTGGTTCTCTTTTAAGAATCTTAATCTCTCTAGTTCAATTTGAAACTAGAAAATGACCATGACATTTAATAACTTGACACCAGGACTGGAAAGGCCAACTTCAAATGACTAATGCTGCTGTTTGAACTACCTGTTAGTTGTCCTGGCGAGTTATTATTACAATTTTTCTGTATGTCATTTAACACTTTTATTACTTTACTTTTTGATACTGGCCATAATGACACATAACCAGGACTGGAAAGACCAACTTCAGGTGACTGACGGTGGCTCTTTTATTTTCCTGTTAGTTATTTTGCTACCATTTTGTTAGAGAAAGTTCTTTACTACTTCTCTTACTCTGCTTTCTCTCTTAACATTGTAGACAAGGTGTCAACATTGGTTTTATGCTTTTTTTGTTTTTCAATGATGTTTTGTTTTACTTTTATTTCCTTTTATGAATTTTACTACATTCACTTTATTTCTATCTTTTTGCTGGATGTTTGGTGCAGATAACCTAGCTGCTTTGTACCATAAAACACTAAATCACGCAACCAATCCTTCTGTTTCACTGATTTTATTAGTATAACATCATTTGTAATCACATAAGATGTGATATAATAAACTACTCATGAAGCTGTACTTGGAAACTTAATAAGAGTTAAAATATCATTGCATGGAGCATAATACAAGATATTTATATCATTGTAGAATGAATAAAGTGGTGTGAGAGGTAATTTAGGGTTTTATGTGAAAGTGGCACAACCTAGATTTTACATAATGAAACAAACAGAATGTAATGGGAAGTTAAGAAGACCTAAGGGAAAAAATACATTAATGTTTCTGTGTTAAGTTATATTTATTTCAAAGCTGTGGAAAATGCATTATTTAATAAGAAATTGGTTAAGCTTAGTCATATTTAACAAGAGTGATAGTAGTTGAACATTTGTTGGCCACACTCGATTTCTCTGGATCTCACGAGTTACACAATACCACCTGTACTGTTTTTATTTTAACTAAATTCCATCATTAATGTAGCTGTAAATATCTCCTATTTTCCACTATATAAAAGCCTATGAAAGAGGTAGCTGTTGTTACCAAGGATTTATTAAACACCAAGTGAAATTAATTTGTTTGTTATGAATGGAAATTTTTTATTGATGATTGAGTACTTATAAGAAATGTGGAAAGAAAGAAAAAACTAATAATTGAATTCTGGGAAGATTGATTAATTATTTGTAATTAAACACAAAGCTATACAAAAGATAATCTGTGCTCTGTCCATTATAGGTATTGAAACTTGGTTTCTAATAGCATGAATCCACAAACATACTCTTTTTCCCTTTGAGGGTGAATTCTTGGTAGAGATTGATTGTGTTAATTTGTTATTACCTGAAACAAGCTGAAAAAAAGATAAATAAAAAAATATGTAATGTTTTGCCCCAGTTGAAAAGATTTCAGGGTAGAAGCTATAATGTAGGATGTAAAATGTATCCTAGGTTTTGGAGGTGACTGATGGAGTGGGAGCTACATAGCAATGGGGATACACCATCTATTAAAAGTTTAACCTCCATTTGCCAGCACTTCTCACCAAACTTTTTTATGGTCATGACTTTACCCTCTTCTGCTTTTGTTTTTCTCTCTTGTTTGCTACTCATCTCATAGTTTTTATGTTCACCATTAAATCATCTGTCTACTATATTTTCTACATCAATGTATTACAAAAACAACTTTCAATAATTGTCTGCTTATAAGTCTCGTAGTAAAAAATCAACTATTAAACAGTCATAAAATATTCAGTCACAAAATAAATATTTATGTTAATAGTGTTTTATATTATGGCAGTGTGAAATAAATAAATGAAAAAGCTTTGTTATAGAAAAATGGTTGTTTATGTGAATTTGTTACTTTATTGTGATTCTTTTTGTAGGAGTGTAAACTTGTTTGTTTGTTTGATTTTTTAAATTAATTTTTAAATATATTTTATCATTCCTCCATTAATTATTGTGTGAAATTTATGCTTTTAACATAAAATAATTAAGATTGTGAAAAATAAAATGTGTCAGTGATAGCTCGTACTTGTATGAATAATCTGTTGCAATGTTTTGTTACAAGATACTTACTTGTATTTTATCATTCCAGAACAAAGCAGATGTAAATGTTGTAAATGATGCTGGCGACACCCCTCTTCACAAAGCAGCTTACACTGGGAGAGAGGCAAGTTTTAAGTAATATCTTTACAAATGAAATTTTGCTCAAAGTGCTGAAATTCTCACTTCTAGCAAACATCAACTTTAGCTTCTTTTGCAATTATGATAAAATAGAAAATATTTGTCTTTGATTTATGTATGACAGATTTTCTTCAACATTATAGAAATAATACCAAAAATTGTTTTACTCATTTGTTTAGAGAAATTAACGCAACGTTTTAAAATAAAGTGTAACAAGTTCACACAATTTTCATTGAAATATCAAGTTTTCATGTTTTTATGAATTTAAATCACAGAATTTTTGTTAAATTACGATTGTTACTGTTTATGCCATTAGTTAGAGTATTTGTTGTTAAACATGCTATATATTTTAAATTTTATTTCTAATCTCTCTCAGTAATTTGTTTTTTTTTATAAATGAAATGTATAATTTGCAAGTTACTGTAATCTTTTACATGCATTGAATCCTTTGTTTTATTTGTAAGTATAGAATGATTAGGCCAATCCTGTGTACTGTAAAATGTTTTAGAATGCTTGCAAAAGAATAATACAGCTCAGTTGAAAAACAGACTGAGATGTTAGCCACTGAGGTACTTTTTATGGTTTTCTTGTTTTATAATGCTAGTTTGTGCAGTGTTGTGAACAATGCATGAACTAGTAAAAAAAATTGCACAAAGAAAATAACTTTGCAATATACAAAACAGGAAATAAAAGTATTTTTTGTTTTTTTTCCCTTTAGGGACTTCTTATTTTATTATTAGCCAATGATGCTGATGTTTTTATTAGAAATGGAGAAGGGCAAAGACCAAAAGACGTTGCCAAAGGTGAAGATGTTCGAAAACTGTTACAAGGTACGTGTAGTATGTACAGGTTACGTTAAAGATTGGTAATGTGAAGAACGATACTGCAGAAGTATAAAATTTTAGTAAAGGACGATAGTTGTAATAGAAGAATATGTATCCAAATGTTTCGTTATAATGATCCCATTATAACTACAGAGCATCTCTCAGGTGTCAAGGGGTATACACCTGCTTATATATATATACATATATATAAAAAAAAAAAAAGTAATATCAAATAATAATTCTAACCCTTTTCCTGACCCGGCATGGCCAAGTGGGTTAAGGTGCTATACTTGTAATCTGAGGGTTGAGGGTTCGAATCTCCATTGCACCAAATGTGCTCACTCTGTCAGCCAGGGGGGTGTTATAAAGTTACGGTTAATCCCACTATTTCTTGGTAAAAGAGTAGTCCAAGAGTTGGCAGTGGGTAATGATGACTGGCTGCCTTCCCTCTAGTCTTACGCTGTAAAATTAGGGATGACTAGTGCAGACAGCCCTTAAGTAGCTTTGTGAGAAATTAAAAACATACGAATAAACCTTGTAGCTTTGTATGAAATTAAAAAAAAAATTTCCACAGTTTATAACTCAGGGAAGATTGTACTGTTGACATTGCCATTATGTGACATTTAACCCTATAATGATGACTCATAGATCAAAAGCCATATTATTCCACATATTGACTTGTTTTTAAAATTTTATTGAACTACTCTTTTATGAATTTATGTTGTTAAGCTTGGTATCAAGTTGTAGATTGTAATTCAAATTTTAGTATTATGGTTTGGTTAATTTCTTAACTTTATGAATCTCAAAAGATCACACCTAAATGTAGATTTTAGTGAGTCACATGGTACGTTGAATGCAGCACTGTTTAAAGTTATATGTTTGTGATGTCAAAATGTCAAGAGTACAGTTTAATACAAATTAGGAATTCAAATTACTAATATTAACAAGTTAGAATATAAAATAAGAAAGCCAAACCTTTTTATTTTACTGAGATATAGCTCATGTGCTGAATCAAACATGGTGGTTCCATTCACCTCTATTTTTGAAAAGTTTCTTATCAACACTTACTTAAATATATAATGTGAATAAGCAATCAGAAGCTCAGATTATCCCCCTATTTGCATTCTTGCCCAGTTTAAAGTGCTTGGAAGCTGTTTCATTCTTTCAAACAAAGATTTCATGCAGGTAGGTTATGTGTTTTAGTTTGATTGAAATTACACATTGTCTTAGATGAAATACAGTTTAGTTTTTAAACTTGATAAATTATAGAGGACTTGTGTATTGATGTAGCTATTTATGATTTGGTTATTCTACTAACACGTGTGTATAAAACCTAAAAAAAATTGTTTCACATCCTTCACAAACAAAATTTAATTTGAAAAGGCTTAGCAAGAAGTAAATGAGCACAAAGGTTGTAACTAGAAGATATTTTTTGCTGTGCTTACTTACTGTTCTGTGTTTTAAGAAAAATAAGTTCAGTAATTTATTTCTAAACAGTAATAATTGATATACGTATATAATGTATAATAATTGAAATGTGACCACATTTTACCAAATACCAGTCTACTAAAACACAGCTAAGACCAGTTAGGTTTAAATTACCGAATATGGTAACACGAGTGCACATGCACTGTATCAATGCAAATTCTGTAACATTTACCAGCCATGCTTAAAAGGTAAATATAAAAAAAGTAATAAATATAGATGAATGTATTATATTACGAGATTTAAGTCATTTAGAGTAAATACTTGTTTTATGTTATAATTTATAGTTATTGTGTAATGAAAATGTATAATTTATATTTCCTGAATTTTTATGGTGGTTATGAAGTCAGTGATATTTACAGACTTAATGTAGTTAGGGTAGAAGAAGTAACAGACAAAATATAAAGTTTTTCTTAAAACAAACATTTGGAATAAATTTAGAAGGTTTTAGAGATTACATAAATAATATTTGGGATTTCTGGGTTGAAGAATAGTTTTGTAATTATCACACGAAAATTGCTCTGTACTTTGTTTGGTAATTAAATGAACCATTTTCAAAAATGAACTCGTAGTAAAAGAACTTCATCATAAAATCTGATTTTTTTGTGAACAACACACTTGCACTCTTCTCTAAAAGTCTATCAAATTTTGTGAAACTACAGATGCTGTAACAAAAGTTATACAATAAATACTTGTATATATTATATTGATCTCATCCTATAAGAGATAATTTATAAATGAAAATGGGGGGGGGGATCCTACTTTCATTTCTGCATAGCTCCAAGAAATCTTTCTGTGACTAATTCATTTATTGAATTTTTGTTAGCATAGATTTATATTTGGTGAGAAAAGGTGATTTGTGTCAGGTGTTTCAATGTGAATTTTCTTTTTTGTTAGTCACGGCAAGTGGTTTGAATTGTTACTCGTGAAGCTTTAGTTTGAAACTTCCCAGATCAGATTATAAACTGCTTACATCATTGTGAAGTAAATAAATTGGCTTTAGCTATAACTTGTGATTTCTCATTATAATGGTTTTCTCGAGCTTGTTTAGAGTTTTAACAGTACGTAATGCAGTTTTGTAAAGTACAGTTAAATTGGGTTAACTGATGGAATGTATATGATCGTGTTCACACCTGTAAGTCATTGTGGTATTACTTTTCTAATATGTATAGAAATGTTTAAATTATGTACACGTAGGCCATTGCCCAAACAGGATTCATGGTTCGTCTATCTTGGATGATTTTTTATTTTAGCATTTGATTTGTTCCTTTAAGTCACAATTTTCTTTTTTTATTTTTTGCCATTAAAGCAACTTATATCTTAACTTGTAGTTATTTGTTCAAATATTTCAACATTGTTCACTTTTTCATTGTGTTGTGTTGTGGTAGCTACACTATTTGTATGATTGTTTGGACTTTGATATTTTGTATTATGAAAAACATCTATGAAGTCTTGCATACAGGTACTGTTTTACAGTAGTAATTGATGTTCTTTAAAACTTTACTCTCCAAGTGCTTCAAAACAAAAATATTACGGAATTCATGAATAAATGTGTATCTAAGAGTATGAGTTAAGACTTGAAGATTGTATTTTTTAATTTTTTTAGTTGACAGAGAGCCACCTGTAAAGTAAGGAGAAGGAATGATTTACTTGTAAATTTTTTTTTCAATAGTTCAAGGGTTTTATGCATAAAAGTACAGAGGTTTGAAAGCTTACAGTGTATTTGATCTCGATACTCATCTCCATTCCTTTCACAGCTGCAGAAGATGCGGACGTGAAGAGGAAAGAGGCAAAACTTCTTAGTGCTGCACGGGAAGGAGACCTACAAACATTAAATAAACTAGTATGTTGAAGTTACGTTTACTGGTAACAATACACTTCAGTTTCACAGTTACAAATAACAAATGAGACCTACAAACATTGAACAAACTTGTATGTTGAAATTATGTTTACTGGTAACAATACACTTCAGTTTCACAGTTACAAATAAGAAATGAGACCTACAAACATTGAACAAACTTGTATGTTGAAATTATGTTTACTGGTAACAATACACTTCAGTTTCACAGTTACAAATAAGAAATGAGACCTACAAACATTGAACAAATTTGTATGTTGAAATTATGTTTACTGGTAACAATACACTTCAGTTTCACAGTTACAAATAAGAAATGAGACCTACAAACATTAAATAAACTAGTATGTTGAAGTTATGTTTACTGGTAACAATACACTTCAGTTTCACAGTTACAAATAAGAAATGAGATCTACAAACATTGAACAAACTTGTATGTTGAAATTATGTTTACTGGTAACAATACACTTCAGTTTCACAGTTACAAATAAGAAATGAGACCTACAAACATTAAATAAACTAGTATGTTGAAATTATGTTTACTGGTAACAATACACTTCAGTTTCACAGTTACAAATAAGAAATGAGACCTACAAACATTAAATAAACTAGTATGTTGAAGTTATGTTTACTGGTAACAATACACTTCAGTTTCACAGTTACAAATAAGAAATGAGACCTACAAACATTGAACAAACTTGTATGTTGAAATTATGTTTACTGGTAACAATACACTTCAGTTTCACAGTTACAAATAAGAAATGAGATCTACAAACATTGAACAAACTTGTATGTTGAAATTATGTTTACTGGTAACAATACACTTCAGTTTTACAGTTACAAATAAGAAATGAGACCTACAAACATTGAACAAACTTGTATGTTGAAATTATGTTTACTGGTAACAATACACTTCAGTTTCACAGTTACAAATAAGAAATGAGACCTACAAACATTGAACAAACTTGTATGTTGAAATTATGTTTACTGGTAACAATACACTTCAGTTTCACAGTTACAAATAAGAAATGAGATCTACAAACATTGAACAAACTTGTATGTTGAAGTTATGTTTACTGGTAACAATATACTTCAGTTTCACAGTTACAAATAAGAAATGAGACCTACAAACATTAAATAAACTAGTATGTTGAAGTTGTGTTTACTGGTAACAATACACTTCAGTTTCACAGTTACAAATAAGAAATGAGACCTACAAACATTGAACAAACTTGTATGTTGAAATTATGTTTACTGGTAACAATACACTTCAGTTTCACAGTTACAAATAAGAAGTGAGACCTACAAACATTGAACAAACTTGTATGTTGAAATTATGTTTACTGGTAACAATACACTTCAGTTTCACAGTTACAAATAAGAAATGAGACCTACAAACATTGAACAAACTTGTATGTTGAAATTATGTTTACTGGTAACAATACACTTCAGGTTCACAGTTACAAATAGGAAATGAGACCTACAAACATTAAATAAACTAGTATGTTGAAGTTATGTTTACTGGTAACAATACACTTCAGTTTCACAGTTACAAATAAGAAATGAGACCTACAAACATTGAACAAACTTGTATGTTGAAATTATGTTTACTGGTAACAATACACTTCAGTTTCACAGTTACAAATAAGAAGTGAGACCTACAAACATTGAACAAACTTGTATGTTGAAATTATGTTTACTGGTAACAATACACTTCAGTTTCACAGTTACAAATAAGAAGTGAGACCTACAAACATTGAACAAACTTGTATGTTGAAATTATGTTTACTGGTAACAATACACTTCAGTTTCACAGTTACAAATAAGAAATGAGACCTACAAACATTGAACAAACTTGTATGTTGAAATTATGTTTACTGGTAACAATACACTTCAGTTTCACAGTTACAAATAGGAAATGAGACCTACAAACATTAAATAAACTAGTATGTTGAAGTTATGTTTACTGGTAACAATACACTTCAGTTTCACAGTTACAAATAAGAAATGAGACCTACAAACATTAAATAAACTTGTATGTTGAAATTATGTTTACTGGTAACAATACACTTCAGTTTCACAGTTACAAATAGGAAATGAGACCTACAAACATTAAATAAACTAGTATGTTGAAGTTATGTTTACTGGTAACAATACACTTCAGTTTCACAGTTACAAATAAGAAATGAGACCTACAAACATTAAATAAATTTGTATGTTGAAATTATGTTTACTGGTAACAATACACTTCAGTTTCACAGTTACAAATAGGAAATGAGACCTACAAACATTAAATAAACTAGTATGTTGAAATTATTTTTACTGGTAACAATACACTTCAGTTTCACAGTTACAAATAAGAAATGAGACCTACAAACATTGAACAAACTTGTATGTTGAAATTATGTTTACTGGTAACAATACACTTCAGTTTCACAGTTACAAATAAGAAATGAGACCTACAAACATTAAATAAACTAGTATGTTGAAGTTATGTTTACTGGTAACAATACACTTCAGTTTCACAGTTACAAATAAGAAATGAGACCTACAAACATTAAATAAACTAGTATGTTGAAATTATGTTTACTGGTAACAATACACTTCAGTTTCACAGTTACAAATAAGAAATGAGACCTACAAACATTGAACAAACTAGTATGTTGAAGTTATGTTTACTGGTAACAATACACTTTGGTTTTAGTTTCAAATAAGTCACAGTGAAGAACTAATGAAGTGAATTTTAAAGCCTCTAGTAGCAAGATGGTAAATCTGAGTTTCAATACCCATTATGGGCAGAGCTTTATAACCAACAAAATTTAAGTTTGAAACTGATGCAAGGTGTATTGACAAAGAAATATAAGTAAAAAAAATGGATAAATATAAATAAAACTTATCTTTTATCCAGTCAAAAAATTAAAGTGTTAAATTGTCTTTGTGTTCAGGAGGGTGGGATATTAATTGTTTCTCAACTCGCAGAAGTCATCTTATAGTGCAAAGTTAATCTGGTGAAACTTTGGAAATATTTTTAACATTTTGCTCTGTTTTATTTAAACATTAAGAAGTTTTATTGTACTGAAGTTATATTAGTGCATCATATAGTAAATGTTTGGCAGATGCACACAAACCACTGTTTGTAGAAGAATGTTGAATTTTTATGGGTATAGTGTTTATTTTAGAGTTATTTGAAAATTTTGTTTATTGTCATTTTAGCTTACATTTAGTAGGAGCTAGTCCTAAAAATTTAATCACAGTGTTAATGCCATGCATTGTTCTCAACTACTTTTAGTACCAATTCAAAGGTTTTTACTTTGGGAATAAAGTTGTCCTTTATGAATAATCATAGTTATTTGTCATTAAATGTATGATGATATCTCTGAACTAGTTTTTGGAGTTATGATTTTGCGTACTTAAATGATGAAAATGTTTCAGTGATTTTTGTGGATATAATTTACCAACAAACTTGCACAATTGTACTTGCTCGAGACTGGAGAAAAAATTGCATTTGTTTGAGTTCAAATGAATATTTCAGACTTTGCAACATAAAGTGATTATATGAGCTTAGGTAATGAACAGTGCACTATAAGTAAAAGGTAAAGATAAGAGTCAGTTAACTGTGATTTAGAGTTTGGTGGAGATCTTATTGTACCAAAGTTTGGCTGTTTGTAAGTAGCTTTGTTTAGTGTGTATTTTGTGATGATAAACTAATGTTTAATAGAGCTGGGTGATTTATTACAGTTAATTAATTAATTAATTAATTATAGCCAGTATAGTTAACTGCCTATGAGATTTAATTCTGTTCGCTATTGTTGCATAGAATATACAATCAAAATGTAATAATGAATTGATTATTGCCACAAAGATAACCTATTACTAAGGTTATGACCCTAGTTATGTGAACTATTCAAGTAAATAGAAAATACCATTATGTTCTCTCATAAATATTTTAGATTAATTTAAGTTTGTTAAGCTTAATCAGTTAGTGTTACAACTCATGCTGATTGAAATCAGTATTTCCAGTTATAATTGTTTTTGGTTAATCTGACTGTTCAAGTTTTGTTTGATTAACCGAATGTAGTCAGTTTACAAATCATACTAATTTCCCAGATGTAGTATTGGTTACTATTTAGAACTTGCTGATTTTGTTGCAGGTATGAGCACTGGTTAAGTGGAAAAATGGTAAAAACAAATGATATAAACACAGGAGAGTGTTATTTAATTTCTATTATTTAACACCTTTCATTTGATAAGTGTTTTTGATAAACTGATTAAAATAATTTGCGTGTTTTACAGCTTCATGATGCCAATCCACCAAATATAAACTGCATGGACACCTCGGGAAACACAGCCCTCCACTGCTGTGCTTATAGAGGACAGAAAGAAACAGCAGTGTTGCTTTTACAATGTGGAATTGATTCTTCCATTAAAAATCAACGAGGTAACAGTCTTTGATGCAAGAAAGATGTAAAACTGAAACATGTTTTCAAATAATGTACGTAATGTAAGACTGGCCACAAACTTGAATAAAGAGTAAAAAGTCAGGAAAAATTGTAAGATTTCCATTATTATTTTCTTTTTTGTTCCAGAATATTTATATATATTTATATTTTGGTTATGCATACATTATTACTTTTTTAGTTTTAACTATAACCTTTGTTGCCTTGGTTTACAGAGTCCATTGTACATTACCATAAATATCCAAATTTCCTTCATATGCTAGCATTATTTATAATTAAATTATTGTTGGGTTTGTCAATTGTGCCTTAAAAAACAGTTTCATTTGTCATGAAATATTGGTGCCTTTATTTTGTTGTGACTGTTAAATGTGCTTTTTAATAATTAAAGTAAATGACATTTACAAACTATGTTGAATGTAATTCCAGGAAAACTTGTTTAAAATTTGTTGTATTTATATTTTTTCATTGTTTTTATTTACAAGCAGTTTGTTTGCTTCCTTTCACACCTACTGTTTTTCTGACATTATATTTTTAAGAAAGTGACATAAGCTTAAATGAGAAACAAATGAAATATGTTGACTTGAAATATTCGTATCACCATATTTCACTTTAGGTTATTTCTCAACAATAAAAAATCAGTGATACATATTGGATGTTAAAATTTGTTTAATATATATAAATGCAATATTTTCTAGGTCAAATAGCTGCAGACCTTACAACAAATCCTCATATGAAACAAATTCTTTGTGTTCAGCCAATTAGAAAGCTTCAGAAAAATGCTGTTAGATTCGAGGGACCATTGTTGAGGGTAAACTGTTTAGTTTAATAACTTTGTACTTATGTTGTTACAGTGAATGAGTTGAATTCTTTTCTATACACAAAATCTGTAACTCTGTGCTTGAAAAAAAAAATTCATTTTCAGGTAGGCAAGTCTCCCATCAAAATGTCACAGTGGAATTCGAAAGAGCAATTTTGTGTAATGTATTATGCATCATTCATGTAAATATAGTATATATGTTTTATGAAAAATTAACCCTTTCTGGACTGAAGGGATATCATTAATATCTCCTGTCCTCTTCCTTTATTCGTTGTGGTGAAAATAGTTAACTAGGCTTCACAAAATTTGGTAGAAACTTTGTTAAAAGTGCTCAGTTTCTGTATTAAGGATTTCATGGAAAAGTTTGTCATGGAAATGACGGTAAATGTCATTTTGTTGTGGTATGAAACATCTAAAATCAAATTCTTCTTACCTTTTTTTTATTAATCTTAAATTTCCTTTTCATATATCCAGTAAACTTTAACTTATTTGATATGCACTGGTGTATCCTTTAGGAATTCTATCTACTGTTTAAATCACATGCTGTAATTTACACCTGAAAGTACTGACAAAGACTGACCTGTGACCAGTGACCTCACATTTCGGTATTTTGAAAACTTCTTTTGTCAGACAGAATCTCTTAATGACTACAATATTATTATTATTTTTTACTGTTGTTGTTGTTCAGATCAGTTTGTGTCTCAAAATTATTATTTTCACTGAATGAGAATTTCTGGTGTTTTCATTTTTGTTTTCACATTAGTCTGGAAAATATATTGAATAAAAAAATGAAATAAGTGTCATCTTAGTAGTTTACTGTTGCAGGTCTAAGCTTATTCACTAGACTATGGTATCTTTAACTGATGTCTTATTGTAAAAGAATATTCCTATACATTTCAGACAAACATAAAATGGTTATGAAGAATGAAAAGCACATCAGAAAATCTAAAAACAGCAGTGAAACCTATAATTAATTGTGAAATATTTCAAAACATTTGTTTTGAGGTTTCCCCTCTACTCTGAAATATCCAGCTTCGTCATGTTAAAGTATAACTCTCTGCTTGACACATTGATGATTTCCTTAAGTTTGTATGTCGTTTCAGAACCGAAAAAGTCTGTTTTTAACATCTTATCAGGCAGTTAAATAAATATGGGTTCAGTTAATAAATATGTAGCTGGAAAATGAAAAAAGTGTAGAAATACAAACACCAGACTAAACAAAACATTTTGATGTTTTATAAGTAGAGTTAAGAGTGATGTATATGGCTCGGACGTTTAGAGATAAGACAGAATGCTTTAGGTGGGTTTTTTTGCAATTTTTATTTTTAAATAAGTGTTAGAAATATAATATTGATTCTTAAAATGTGTTTAAGTAATATCTTAATGAAATATAGTTAGAATTATTGTCATTCTAATTAAATACTGGCAGTTGATTTTTGAATGTGCATGTACTGAAACTGACCAGAGCATATACTGACAGGGACGGTTCAAACCACATTCCATTTTATGTGTAGTGGTTACAAATGGGTGTTACACAAGAATTCAGTCTATATTTATTTTGAATTAGCATGCCTTTTTTTAAAATCTTCACAATTAAAGGGTCTGAAATTGGGTGTGTTCTTTAATTATAAGTAGTTGCTTCAAAGTAGATGTTTCCTTCTTTTTTTAGTAACATATTTTTGTGAGTTTATTTGTTATGCATTGAACTTGTATTTAATTTTTCAGTACTTATAAAATTTTGTAGGCCCATCATGGTTAGGTGCTCGTAATCTGAGGGTTGCAGGTTCGAATTCCCATCCAACCAAACATGCTTGCCCTTTCAGCCATGGGGAAGTTATAAAATTACAGTCAATCCCACTATTCATTTGTAAAAGAGTAGCCCAAGAGTTGGCAGTGGGTAGTAATGACTAACTGCCTTCCCTCTGGTCCTACACTGTTAAATTAGGGATGACTAGCACAGATAGCCCTTGTGTTGCTTTGTGCAAAATTCAAAACAAACTAAACCAAATATACTTGTGTGTGCGTGTGTGTGTTCTTACTTTACTGGTTTGCTATTTTTTCTCATTTAATGTTTTTTTTTAATTCTTTAGAAAAGTAAACTTCTGGGGTGGAAACCATTTTGGGCTGTTTTAGAAAGAGGAGTATTTTCGTTTTTTCTCTCCAGGTATGCTGCAATACTCTAGGTTTTATATCTTTGCTTAAAAATTTTGTTAAGGTGTTAATGGTTATTATGTTCAGTGTTTTATGTGTGATTAATAGCACTGTATCTCTTTCTTAAACAGTGACATCTGGTGACAATTTTAAATCTGAGTTTAAAATAAAAATTACTGTCTTGTTTAATTTTGTTTTCAGTCACAAAGTAATTTTCATAAATACCTAAATGTTTTTATATTTTTTATTAGTGTGACGTCTAATATGTCAGGAACTTAACAAAAATGTCTGTGCTTGAATGTGCATATAAGAAAGGATTTTGTTCATATATTTAATTTATAATTTAATAAAGAAAATACACAATTATCCATGTGGATCACGGGTGAAAGGCCGTGTCTTTCCATTTGTGGACTTGTTTTGAAAATTGTATTGAACTACCATTTTATGAATTTATATCGTTAAATTTGGTATCTGTATATTAGAGTTCAAATTGTATATTATGTATAATTTAGTTTGTTAATTTAAAAAAAATATTGTAAAAGATGCATCTAAACATAGATTTTTATGTGTAATGTGATATAATGAATGCAACACTATTTGAAAATAGATGTTTGTGATGTCAAAATACAAAGTAGATAGTTTAGTATGAATTAGAGACTCAAATTACTAATATTAAAAAACACAAATTATATGGAAATAACCTTTTATCTTTTTTTATTTGCTGAGATATCTCTCATGCACTGAATCAAAACAGTGGCCCTGCTCATCTGTTTCCATTTTTGGAAATGGTCTTTCTTATACGCTTCTATATATGACATGGAAATAACCAATCAAAAGCTCAGAATGTTCCTTATGTGGTTTTCTCAGCCATTTTCAAATATATTGTTATTTATTTCTTTTGAAAGAAGCCATTGTTTGGAAAGTTCAGTCTTCAGCCTGTTCAAAGTTTTATATTATATATTTTTGGACCCAAATGCAGCTTAATTATGAAACTTGATAAATTAAATTGGAATTCTGTGGTATTGATATGTTACCTTCATGATTTTTTTTGTTATTCACGTGTGTGTGTGTGTGTGTGTAAAACCTAAGATAAATTGTTTCATCTCACATTTTTAGCCCCCCAGTGGCTCAGCGGTATGTCTGCGGACTTACACGCTAAAATCCTGGTTTCGTTGTTGTTGTTTTGAATTAAGGACAAAGATACACAATGGGTTATCTGTGCTTTGCCCACCACGGGTATCGAAACCCGGATTTTAGCGTGTAAGTCCGCAGACATACCGCTGAGCCACTGGGGGGCCCTGGTTTCGATATATATGATAACTGAAATGTTACTATTTCACAGAATACTAGTTTACTAAAACATAGCCAAGACAGCTTACTTTGTAAAGGTCAGCTTTATATTAGATATGGTATCATGAGTGCATGTGCCTCGTGTTAATATCTGTGATGTTAGCCAGCAATTGCCAAAAAGTCAATAAAAATAATAAATATATATGTAAATATATAATGTTATGACATTTAAGCTATTTAGACTTAACATTTGTGTTTTTGAGTTATAATTTGTAATCATTAGGGGTAAAAAGCATGATTCATATTTTTTTATTTATTTATTTTTTTGTGGTGGTTACAAGCTTGGTCAAATGAACTAAATATGCACAATGATTCTAATTCAACAGTGAAAATAAAAGATAAAATAGATATAGAGAAAAAATTATGTTTGATAATTATCTGGAACTTGTAAATGTTTCATATGAAATATGTAAACTTTGTTATGTAAAAGTATTTTTAATCTTAAAATGAAAATTATTCTGCATATTGAATAGTCATCATTCTGAAAGAAAAACATTTTGCAAGAAAGTCTTAATATCTTAATTTAAAACCCCAATATTTTGTGTATAAAAGACTTGTAATGTTTACCAATAATCTGCAAAATGTTTTTCAAATACATGCCTATATTAACAAAACTCATATAATTACCCTCATGGATTCTTCTGTAGTTATGGATTCCCATTGTGGAAGGGTTAAAGAAACATGTTTTTTTAAACAGGCAACTAAATGAAATTCATAACTGTAAACATACTTCAGTTTTTGTCACTTCAGATTTATTGTCTGTGGTAATAGCTCCCAAAAGCATCAAGGATGAACTATCTGTTGGACATATCTGAATTATGCAGATGAACAAGAAAATAGATAATAAGGAAAATGAAATTGGGGATAAGTTTTGTGGTTATAACCAATAACTTCTCAAAACCTAAGGACTGAAATCACTTCATATTTTCTCCTCATAAAAGCTGTAACTTCAGTTAATAGTATGTAAATAGGTAATAGCTCAAATCAAGGTATAAGATACTTTGTACTGCATTTTCAAACAAACTTTGATGAATAAATTATTTTTATGATATTTGAAAATAGTTTGTGAACGTATTGTTTTTTCTCAAAACTTCCTTTTCTGTTTTTATTTAGAGCTGATGCAGCTACTGGGACAAAAAGAAAAAGCTACAAATACCTTGATGAAGCTAAAGTTGAAGTAAGAATTATGAGTAATTTTGTTATCACCTAATTTAGTTGGTTTTTTTTTATCTTGTTTACTCTGTTGATAAGTTGGATTTGTTATGTGTGTGTACATGAAATGAAAATTGAAAGGAAAACAACTTGTAGGTAATGATTTTTTTTAATCAGATGAATTAGAAGGGTGTTAGAATGTGTGTGTCATTAACTGAATACAGTTATTGAAATCGTTTTATTTTCAATTTGTTGCTGTTTACAATTTAATGAACTTTGAGGACCCTAGTGAGTATCAAACTGTGTGCAGATGCCACGTTTCTCACAAACAATTGATACTGAATACTCAGTACAAATCCATTTTCCAAAGTAATGTACTGTGGATCACCCTTCCCTTCTATGTTGTCTGTTGGTGTAATTCTGAGCTTACTGAAATTGTGTGGCGAGTTGATTTGGCCCTGAATTTTTTTGTCGTCAGTAGAATTTTGATAAAGGTTGTTGTCATGACAATGTAACAACTGTAATTGCTGTACATTTGGACCATACGTGGTGTGATTGCACCTGATGAAGGTGGAAGGATGCACTGATGGGAGTGACATCATTTAAGTGCATCACATTTTACCATCATGGAGTCTTAATAATATCCATGTATCCTTCCTGTATCATAACTGAACCAACATCAACAGCCATATTCAACAGTGTTAGGTTTTTAAATGTAAGCCTATCAGTTAATTCTGTCTTTTTGTGGTATTTTTACCTGGATGTAGTCTACATATTTTCCATTCCACCAACTTATTAGTGTTTGGATTGGTCCTTTTGTAGAACTTTTGGTATCAGAACTGGCAAACTAGGTTTAAATCTGAGATACCACGAACTAATCCCCACACAATTTGTATTTTAGCATAGATGGTAGGGTGCTACTGACTGGCTGTTTTCTCCCTGGTTAGTAGTTCCAACATAAACATTTTTCATACTTCAGGATTTCTTTCAAAACATGAATTTATTGATGAGCATCATGTTAAAATAATAGTTTTTCATGTTCTGATGTTTCAAAAATTCTTTTACATTTTAAAAAGTGACTCATGTTTTATATACATTTAAAACATGACTTATGCATTGTCATTTCATTGAAACAAAGATATTATGTGAACTGGCAGCATTTTTCTCATCCTGAATAATATTTTATAAGAATTGAGGAAAGACAGTGTTTTTGTTTTTTTAATTATTGTTTCTGGGTTTCATTATCAACTGTTCAAAATGCCATTTTTTCTCTGATAGTTGTTTTTCTGTAGAGTCTAATAACAAAAAAATTGTATATCATTTAATTCTGTTAGATTCATGTACACCATTTTCCTTTTTTTTTTAAATAAATAACTGGGAAAGAGTTAACGAGGTTTTTTTTTTTGATAATGTAATGGACGCAACTTAATAAATCAGATTTGTGGTTTTTAAATGTTGTAGGCTATTATACTTAAAATACTATTTTTATTTTTTACCACAGATGTTTGTTGTAGCTTTCAATGATTTCTATTTATTTATTCATGACTAGTTATTCTTTTACGTCAGAACAATGCATCACCTTATTTCAAAAGTATTTATTCAAGCAAAATTTTCAGAAATAACATTTAGAAATTGAATGTTGTTTATTCCAGGCAGATGGGAGTGATGAGGCAGCTTTTGCTATACACTTTTCAGATAACACAAACCAAAGATTCAGTGTTCCATTTCTTCACTATCAGCAGCTTGACAGAGAGGTGAGTTGTTATTAAGAACAGTCAAAGGGTTCATAGAAGTATACCTATAACAAAAACTATCTTCTTGGTTAATTATGTTCTTAATTACGTTTACATTGTTTGTTTACTTAGAACTATAATTAATAATAGGAGATCTTCCAGTGTTACTTTATCTGTGACTGTAAGTCGTATTAGTCAGTATTGTGTATAATTAATAGATTTATTACTCCCACATAGTTCATAGTACAAATAAGATAAACTAAATTGGTATTATCTAGGAACAAAGAAATATCTTGATAATTGAATAAATGATGTGCTTAATGATAAACTTTTATCTTACTAGAAATGGATAAATGCACTGAAGGAACACATTGATTTCAGTACCCACTACACAAAACAAGGAATGGGTAACGCTGATAGTGACGAAGAAGAATATTCTCTTGTGCCTTTGGCTTCAATGCAACGAATGTTTCAAGTAAATATTGTATTGTGTTTTTGTCTTTACTACAGTGGATATATCAAGTAAATATTGTATTGTGTTTTTATCTTTACTACAGTGGATATATCAAGTAGATATTGTATTGTGTTTTTGTCTTTACTACAGTGGATATATCAAGTTAATATTGTGTTGTGTTTTTATCTTTACTACAGTGGATATATCAAGTAAATATTGTATTGTGTTTTTGTCTTTACTACAGTGGATATATCAAGTTAATATTGTATTGTGTTTTTATCTTTACTACAGTGGATATATCAAGTAAATATTGTATTGTGTTTTTGTCTTTACTACAGTGGATATATCAAGTTAATATTGTATTGTGTTTTTATCTTTACTACAGTGGATATTTCAAGTAGTATTATATATATCACTGTCTCTTAGCACTTTAATTAGTTTTTACAGTATACGCTGTTGTGAAAAAGGTGTGCAATAGTTAAATTTAGGCACTACTAAGCTAGGGTTCTCTCTTCCTACAAAATATTTTAGGCATCTCAAATTTATGATAGATGCAAGGAAGAATTAGTGGTGGTTAAAGATGCGTGTACAGTGCATCAGGTGCTTATGTACTTTAAGTTTGATGTAATAATGACAAACCCAATTTGAGACAAAGTTTGAAGATAGCTTGAATAGATCACGAAGAAAATTACTGCAAGTTTAGCATAGTGACAAATATAGAACATTTCAACAAGGGTTTGTCATCATTGGAGTATTTCAAGCTTTTGGAATTCTTAATTTAAAGATTAGACATGTTAAATAAACTTTTATGAATCTTACAATGTCCAGAGATGACTATTATCCAAAGTGGTAAATTATAGTGTTCCTTGCCCCCTTCCCTAGATTTATTGTACAAGTCAAAGATTCTGAAAAAAAACAACATGGTCTACAGAATATTTTAACAATGAGACTGTTGGCTTTAAGAAGGGTAGTGAGTTTCTACTTCTACAATACCTGAATTTCTTTTGAGGGATCCTTCTGTGAAATGGTAATAATGTATATTGAAACATCCTGGGAATTATTCTGCATTTAGAATATGGAATTAACACACTATAGATATGAGCTGAAGTGTTTTTCTCAAGCTCTCATCTAGAATATAAAATTATTTTAGTTGATATGTTGTAGTAATTGGAATTAGACGTAAATTTTATGCTTTATACCATCTCAAAGAGTTCTAAAGCAATTATGAAGAATTTTTATGTCCTTGCAGACTGGTCAGGCACATCAGAAACTTTTGGAGAAACAGATTGTATCTTTACAGTCCTTATCAAAACAATATTTTAGTACAGAAAGATCTACAAATTCAATTGTGAAACACTTAGTTTCGTGGCAGAATATTGAATCTCAGCTCACTCAGGTCGTGGAGTCATCCAAAACATTGTCGGCCAGCTTGTCTCATTGCATGGCTGTGTTCTCACAACAAGAGGAGGTTAGTTTATCTATTATTTATTCACAGTGGTTGCACATATTATGTGTAATATTTGTAATAATTATGTATTACATATACATGTAAACACTGATCAGTCAGTCATCCATGTTCTTACATAAAGTAATAGGTTATTTTTGATACAGTTAGAATGTTCTGTTTAGTGATTTTATTATTTATGAAGTTTGAATGTTAATTTAAAATAGTCTGTCAGTCTTGTATCAGCCAAAAAGTCAGTCAGCCATTGTGTTGAAACCTGTGATCAAATCACTGTATGGTGGGGTTCCCAAACTTTGCCAACTGGTGGACACCCTTCTACTTCTTTAGTGTATTGGAGGGCCATCTCCTGTTGTAAAGAGTTTATCATGTGTAACTGATCTCTTATGTTTTACTACCTTTATGGCTTGATTCTGGTCTTAAGAAAATAACAATAAAAAGAAATTTAAATAAGAAAAATAAGAAATCTTATGACGGACTTTTATGTCAAGAATGCAGCTGCTTTACTAAGACAATCTTCCAAATTACTAAGTCATTATCTGACAGTTTTGAATAAAGATCTGTCTCCATGTAATTCAATTTATGTTTTTAACAATTAATAATTTGGGACATTTATATATTATTAGTTTTATAATGTCTTAGCACTTTACTTTCTCAGTAACTGATAATTTCATAAATTTAATGTATTACTGCAGACTCCCAGGCGGTGCTGCAGTCCACAATTTGGGAACCTCTGCCATATGGTATTATTATATGTTACAATATGGCATTTTCCTATGAATAATTATTAATGATTTAATTTTCTGATGTCTCAAAAAAACATTTACAAAGTACTCATTTTAAATTAGCTCTGATTTATCAATGCAAAGTTAACTAGAAGTAAATTGTGCTTTTTGTAGAAAAAACAAAAAAACTTTGCAGGTTCGAACTCTTCAACTCAAGCAAGAACAAGAAAAATGTCGTGTTTTAGAAGAAGCTCTCCACGTGTTAGCTAAAGAACACCACGAACTGGAACAATCAATCAGCACAACTCCTTATAATTCACCAACTCGCAACCATATCGACCATTTTCTTCAAACAGAATGTGAAGAATTTTATGATGCCTTTGAAGGTGGTGAGTTTTTTAATATAGATTAGAAACTAAAGTCATGGTAATAATGCATCTTCTTCAGGGTAGAGAGCATCTTATCTTTTCCAATATTTCTTTGAATTTTCCAGTATTTGTTTTATTTGGGAATAGAATTTTACACAAAGAAATTAAAGCTTATTTTAATGTAATTAATTTATTAAATTATTTTCATCTTTTTTGGGTTATAAAATAAGCAAAATAAAAATAAGAAATATTTTTATCCTGGAATAAAAATATACTTGTATGAAGTGAATTTATATTATGTAAATTCTTATTTTATATCTTTTGGTCTCTTGTTCATATTTTTTCTATATTTTATTCAAAATTGCTATAAATCATATTTAGTTTTTGAACCACACTTTCTTTGACATGAATTATTTTTATACCTTCTAGATCAAAAGACAGCAGATGGTGTGCAGTTATTTTCTGTTTTAATCACATGTGTAATCATGTTTTTCTAATTGTTCGTATAGAGAACAACATAAAGGCTTAGAGACTTAAAAACCTCTGTTCAGTATTTCACAGATTTAGAAAACTATACTGCAGACACCTATAAACATTATTCTTATGGTTGTGAATTGCAGAAATACTTTACTGAAATATATTAAGGACAAAAATATCGGTTCTTATTGTTTTGTCTCGCTTTACAAGTTTGTGTATTTTATATTTAATAACTACACTTAAAATAGCAAAAATAAAATGGTACTTAATGATCTTAAAATTAATAATTATAACAACATAAACTACAAATCATATACTGGGAGTTTGAAATGAAATGACAAAATAGAAATGTTCGACTCCCCCTTTGCAGAAAAAAAAAGGAACTGCTGGGCTTGGTTGATAAATTTTAATGTAAATATGACAACGTGGCAGCTGTCAATTTTCAAAAAATCACTTCTGTACATGTAGAAAACTGGTCATGATGTTTAAACTATGAGCAATGACTAATCATTTTGTGTGGTTTTAGTGAGTCTGCATAATATGGACGTTTTGTATTTTGACTATTAATCTTGCCTGTTTGCTCTAGTCTATTTAGTCAAAGATATAAATACCCAGCATGACCAGGTTGTTAAGGTGCTTGTCTCATAATCTGAGGGTTGCGGGTTCGAATCAAAAGTCACACCAAACATGCTTGCCCTTTTGATTGTGGGAGCATTATAATGTAATGATCAATCCTGGTATTTGTTGGTAAAAGAATAGCCCAAGAGTTGGCAGTGGGTGGTGATGAATAGCTGCTTTCTCTCTAGTCTTACTCTGCAAAGTTAGGACAACAAGTGCAGATAGCCCTCGTGTAGCTTTGTGCAAAATTCAAAACAATGAAAGATCTAATTAATTATAACCTATAATGGGTAAATTGTGTTTTATTGCTTAACACCTCTGGTTTATTTTATTTTATACACTTTATTAGTCAGAGATATCTTATAATGGGTAAAGTGTGTTTTATTACTTAATACCTCTGGATTATTTTATTTTATACACCGTATTAGTCAAAGATATAATGGGTAAACTGTTTTATTACTTAACACCTCTAGTTTATTTTATTTTGTACACCCATACACGGTTCAAAAGGATCATGTTTTAAATTGTAGATGTGTTACGAGTTAATTAGGATCTGATTCACACTACTAAAAATCATTTCAAGACTTAAAACATAGGTATAAATAAAAAGTATTAATTATAAATACTGGCTCTCCAGAATCTAAGTTTGTATCTCAGGACAGCTGGTGCGGGTATTAACATTTACTAATAAAGCAGAGATCATGACCGAGGAAGGTCAAAACATTGTTTACTGATTTATTAGTAAGTTTTAATACCCATAACAGTCGTCCTGAGATACATTTTCACTTCAGGTGGGTTTTTCATCATCACGAAGAATCGTGGTTTGTCATTCAAGACCGTATACATAAGTACCAAATATTTGCTTTCATCTTTCAACTCCTTTAATCATTAAAGAAATTTCTTTGACTTTAGAAATGATTTCGAACTTTGGAGATAATTAGACAAGAAAATGTAGATGGTCATTGAAAATAGCCATTCATCCAACCTTTGATTTATTGGGAATGATAACTGTTAAATTTTATTTTTTTTTAGATTAAGAAGTTTGTGTGTAAGAGGGAGGAATTTAATTTAAGCTTTATAAATAAATCAACTTGAATTATATTATGTATGTAGAAGTTTTTAAATGACAAAATAGGTATCAAATTATTCAGGGGTTACTCGTCTATTTATTTAATTATTAGGCTTAGGAGAAGGATGCTAACATGTTAATTGAAGAAAGCATTATGGGTTAACTGTATTTAAGTAAATTGGCATGCAAAGTGGTACTGTTAAAATAAAATTGATCTTATGGTACTATTGAGAATTTAATGCCCCAAAATACAGATTTAGTTTTTTTAGGTCTGTGAACTTTATAACAGAACAATTTCTAAATATGATAAATATTTTTCATAAATATGATTTTATACGGTAATGTCTGATAGTTATTTCTGTTCGTGTTGGTTAGTGAAAGTAGCCATTCATTTGTTGTAGTGTTTAGAGAAACATTGTTATTAAAATAATATATAAACTTTTTAATTCGGACCTAATACAAAAGACTGTTTGTGTGTTACTTATTCATTATTGGTGATACAATATAAATATATATTTTTATTTAAAAATTAGTTTCTTTGTGTCTGATCAATTGATTGTCCAACTAAACACAAAGTGGCAAAGTTAACTGAAATAAAAACAAAGTTAAAAGGTTGATTTACATGATACCAAAGGTTTTTAAATTGTCCAGTGAAGAACACTATACTAATAAAGATGGCCAGGGAAAACTGGTATGGTTGAATAGTATTGGTCTCAGTTACTGGGATAACCCAGTAAAGATGGTTAGGGAAAACAAGGTATGATTGACTAAATTTTTGCAGTTGTAAAGAGCAGTGTATGCTGATTTAAACCATTAGAATAGTATACAAGTGGTGTGTCATGTGTAACTAAAAATAAAGTGTTTTGAAAAGAAAAAAATTAAATTGATCATTCGATTTTTCAGAAGAATCTCCCACTCCAGTTGTTACACCAGAGAGTGCTAATCAGTTGGAATTAGATCCAGAGTTTGATAAAACACTTACAGAGAATGAAATCTTTCATTCTTTCCCATCTTCTCTTGCTACATCTCCTCTGCCTTCTGAGTCTGTCTGGGGAAGGTAAGTAATTATATAAAATCTAATCCTATAAAACAGTGTGCATCCATCTGTCTGCTTCTCTGCCATGCACCAATGTTATAGCAACTTAATATGTAGCTTAAATAGTTTGGCTTCCTGCCAAATGATAAAAAAATAGATGTATATTTAACTAAAATGTTAAAAAAACCAACAAAAAAATAACTTTTTCTGAAATGTGAAAACTATCTTTGTTAAATTGTCAGGTTATGCCAGAAAATGTTTTCAAATCTCAAAAATGTAAAGAGACTGCAGTTCATTCCTGCTAATACCATCTTTCATCATGACTATGTTCAAATATTGAGGGCAGTCCTTCAATAAGGTTGGTACATTTAGTTGTGGACAACTTTACATAGCTTTAAGCAGAACTCAAAACCAAGAACACTTCAAGGTGCTCATTGATAACTATGAGAATCATGGAAGACTTGTAGAATTCTGAGTATTCCCAAGAAATGTTGCAATTTAGGAGTTTGTTGGTTGCAAGTTACTTTTCGTCTAAGATTTATTGATCATTCATGAAGAGTTAATACATTTCCTTTTCCAGTCATTTTTAATGACTGTTGCATTGATGTAGATGTACGTGTTAGGTTTAATTTTCAAAAAATGAAACTTTTAGAAAGATAAGATAGAGAAGGTGTTTTTCCAGGAATGCTTTTTGATCTATTATATGTTGGCCTGGCATGGCCAAGTGGTAAAGATGCTCAGTTTGTAATCCGAGGGTGATGGGTTCAAATCCCTTTCACACCAAACATGCTTTCTGATTCAGCTGTAGGGGCATTGTAATGTTCTGTTCAATTCCATTATTCATTGGTAAAACAGTATCCTGAGTTGGCAGTGGGTGGTGATAACTAGTTACCTTCCTTCTAGTCTTACACTGCTAAACTTGTGCAGATAACCTTTGTGTTGTTTTGTGTGAAATTCAAAAACAAACAAACTATAACATTTACTCATATGGGTTTTTATACATAATATAGAAACTTGAAATAAAGTTTCTTATTTTACATTAATTACAAAATACAGTTTTAAATCTAAGTTTTTTTATTAACTTTTTCATGTACTCTCCTGCATTTTGCAAACATAATTAAATATTAAAGTACTCTTTGCATAAGTAACAGCTATGCTTATTCATATTTTATTTCACTTCTCATAATATTCTCACTTGGTAGTGTGTGAAGTATTTTGGTACTGGTGGAAACTTGTTAGAATAACAGTAGTTCATTTTATCCTCATATATTTTTAAAACAATGTGAAACTGATGAGGCAACTCCTTGTCATGCATGTCAAAGAGCAGGCTAGCTGTTCACTGGGCAAATGAAAAATGAGATTCATTAAATGGTTTTACTGCATAAATCTGGTTGTTGAGGTACTTTATTTATGTTTTGAGTCAGTTGAACTTTGTTGACTTGCTATATGCAATTTAATACTGGTAACATACCAGTAGTTAGGAAAGTGAAACTGAAAATAGTTTAATTTTTAACTTTCAAATAACTTACCTTGCCCCCCTCCTTATTTAATACAGGGTGTCTAAAAGTTTTAGAAACACTTGAAAATCATACCAGGAAAACCCTTTTAATATAGACTCGTTTTTGTTGATGTGTAAGAATAACATTTAGTTTCTTGACAGCATACAATTATGATAGTTCAAGATGTGAATCACGAGTTGTCAATTCTCTGCTCAATCGTCTGCCAAATGTTTTCCAACCTTGCAGGAATAATCTTTCTGAAGGCTTCTTGGATGCAACTGATCCTATCTTGTAATCTTACTGGTACAAACTGTACCATTTATGAAGCTGCTAAAAAACATGTTTGTAGCCACAATGCATGGAGAATGTGGGGTCTAGTTGATTGGGTCTCATCACCTAATCGATCAACTGATAAGAGAATATTTCATCAAATGTTTTGCAGATGTAAGATACGAACCTAAAGAGGCATCAACCCTCTAGAAGATCTATCTGTAATTAAAAAAAAAAATTATTTTTTTAACATTTAACAAACAGTGTGTCTATGTTAAATGACTTTACCCTGATGTGATTTTTAAAATGTTGTTCAAAACTTTTTACCATCTTTTACACCAAAACACATACACAGCCAGGATTACTTAAGGTACCTAAATGATATCCTAGTGACATAGCATCCATTAAATTAATATTATAAATTTTAATGTGGCTTTCAGTTAATTTATTACAGTTTTGTTAATATTGTTAACAACATCTGGAAATGTATGTTAAATTATCTTTAAAAAAACAAAATAATGTACCTAAAGTTTGATCTTGTTTTACACTTTATTTGCAATAAGGAAGTATTTCACACATTTATATTCTAGAGTGCCAATCAAATGCTACCTAATTAACTAATCTGATTGTATAGAACTTTAATTTATTCGTTGAAAGGTTTTGTGGCTTCAAAGGATATTCTTGTTTGAAACTGCTATAGCTTCATTGCGTGAATAGTTAGTTTTTACTTTATCGGTCCTGTATTTCAAAAAGTCAATGTTTCACTAGATATATAGTGCTGTTATTTTCACACCACAGTTTGAGGTAATCTATTGTTATATTAGTTGTATGAATGTTACTCTTTGTCCAAATGGATAAAATCTTTTCATCATTCTGCGTACTGAAGATAGTTTACCCACGTGATTTACATGCACTTACCTTGCCGACCAATCCTGGTGCCTGACAAAGTCAAGCATAGCAGTGAACAACAAACAGTGTTGTTTTTACCACAAGTGTTTTTCTCATGTGACTAGTTCGTGGACCAGTATTAGTGTCTGAAATCTGTAAAGTTCAATAGTGAATGTCAAGTAGTGTTATTTCCTTCGTTAGAGATAAATGCTAGCTAGTACTGGTTTATGTTACTTCATTTCTTGGTTTCATGTTATATCAGTGACAACTTGCATGTCCATAAATAATGCAACAAATAACTCGAAATATTGCAAAGCTTAATATACTTTTGAATAAAAAACTTATTTGAATAATGCACATAATACTTTTATAAGTGGATATATAACTCATTAAATTTTGAATATTTCATTTGAAAACAGTTTCCAAAAAAACTTTGGATTATTTTATTAATTTTAATTATGGAAATGAGTTTAAATTAGTGACCATTTTCATGGAATTGTTAGAATAATTTTACAGTTAAGAGCAGTAATGGAATAGTCACGTATATAAAAGCACACCACATTTCTGACCAGACCTATAGAATGCTGCCAAAATCTACATGTGAATACAGGAGTATATATATGATGACAACCCAGAGATGAATATTTTTATGATGATGATGTTACACATTGTAAATCCAAAGGTTACATACTCTCAAGAGAGGAATATTTAACATTACCTGTGGATGGCAGGAAGACTAAGGGTGCTTCTTATGTATAATTTGGTTGCTAGGTGCATTAGGCCTAACGTACTGTGTTACTCGTTAATTAATACTATGTTAGTTAAATAAGTAACATTCTATTTGCCAATGAAAGAGGCTTTATACATCATACACAACAATAGAATTACGTTTGTAGCAAACAAATACTGACCAAGTGGACCACTGTGTTTTTTTGTTGGAGAGTAGATTCCTTCTGTAAATAGCAAACAAAAATTCAAACTGTGCGTGTATGGTGTCTGTTGAACATTATTACATGGCATTTCCCCTCTTTATACAGAAGCCATTGTTTAAAGGTATATGTTTTTCATTGTTTTTTTTATCTGGATGATAGCCAGATGTAATGACACAAATAGGGTTGCATGGACTCTTGCAAATTGTTATGCTAGTTTATTTTGCTTGGTTTATTACAGCTCTTTTAATAGTTTTTTTTAGAGTAATATCACTTCCAGATATAGAAATGAAATAAAAACCCTATAACCCAAGCAATTATGAGAGGTGGATTTTCCTTCTTCAGTTTGCCTCTGAAGATAGGTCTACATTTTGAAAGTTCTCGTGTTATAGGGTTTTTATTTCATTTATATCAAGACTTTTTGAACCTACTTGTTTTTCTAACATCATGGACTTTTACATACACTGCTGGTCAAAATCTTAAGGCCAATGGACATAAAGAAACAATATACATTTTGTGTTGTTAGACTAACCACTTATTTGAGTAGAGCTTTGAAAGATGAGAATAAGAAAAGGGAAAAAAAACAAAAACATTTTTAGCATTTAATAGGAAAAATGTGAACACTATGAAAGGAGACTATTGCAGTGCTAAAAGAATACAACAGTACTAAACCAAGCACTCATCAAAGTATTCTCAGCTTGTAGGAAAGCTACATTCAGACAAATTCAAAACCTTGAAACATAACTTATCACCACAACAGTTTGTATTTCAGAGGGAGAAACCTGAGAATTAAGCTGCAACAAGAGCAAGTTTGATTGGCTCACCTTAGTCAAGTGAGGAAAATCATTTACTGATGGTGAGTTAATTAAATTATGTATGATTGAAACAGCCCAAGAAATGTCCCCTGAAAAAGTAGACTTATTTAAGAATATTAGCTTTTCAGCAAATACGGTTGTTCATAGTCTAGGACATTGGAAGCAATATTGTGTCATGGCTGAAAGACAAAGCCAAAGAGTTTGAGTGCTTTTCCATTGCTCTTGAAGAGTCAGCAGATGTGTCTGACACTTCGTAGTTACTGTTTCTTCATAAAGTTGTTATTCATTTTTAAGTGACTGAAGAATTAGCTTCTGTATACTATGTGCATGGAGCAACCACAGGTGTGAGAACATTTTCAAAAAGGTTGAAAAATTAATAATTCAGTTTATCTTGGAATGGAAACAGTTGAAGTGTATTACAACATGTGGTAAAAATGTATGGTGCAGGAAAAGGTTTAGTTGGCAAATTTACAGAATTGTTGAAAGTGTGGGTTGTTCCAAGCTGAAGGTTTTTTAAGGTGCAGGAAAAGGAAAAGGTTTAGTTGGGCAAATTTACAAAGTTGTTGAAAGTGTGGGCTGTTTCAAGCTTAAGGTTTTTTACTGCATTATTCATCAGTAGGCACTGTGTAGAAAATATGTGGATCTGTCATTGATCCAATGGTTTCAATAGTGAACTTCATTCACTCTCATTGGAATCAACATTGTCAATTTTGCGAGTTTTTGGTAGAAAGTGAAGCAACATATCCTGACTTGCTCTACTACATTTGAGTTCGATAGCTTAGCTGTGCAAATGGTTTGTTTCAATATTTTGAGCTTGGAACTGAGATTTTAATTTTTTTAAATGAAAAGTTCAAACATGAAGCAGAATCCCCATTCTCATTCAGGTTTGCTTGCACAAAATATTCTTTTTGACCTGAAACTTCAGTTCAAGGATTGTTTTTCTCATCTTGATGCAAGTGCAACAGAAATAAAGATCTTCCAAAACTCATTTGTGTTATTGATGAACTGCCATCTGTACTTTAAATTGAAATAACTGATACACAATCTAGCATGTTGAAGGACAAATACAAAGAAGGGAAACTGATAGAGCGCTATAAATGCCTTCCATGTGATCAACATGTTAATATTTAATAACATTTGCTCATTTTTAGTTTTTGTCACTACCTATTTCTGTGAAAACATTTTCAGAGATGAAGTGCGTGAAATCCAGTTACAGATCATCCTTGTCAGATGAACATTTGTAATCACTTTTCATGACAAGGGGTGCTAGTTTCAAACCTCAGTAAAGTGTAATTTTATCAGAAAAACAACAGTTACACGCTTCTCATTAATGATAAATAAAAGATAATTGTGCATCTTAAATATTTTCAAAATGTACTGTTACGATAAGTAAATTTGTGATGTTGTATTCTGATCATGTCTGCATACATACTTAATCTTACCACAACTTCTCCAGCTCATGAAGCATAAAAAGATCTGCTTCCTGACCCTTGTCCAGAAAGGTTTGGAGCCCCTGACAGATGCCACCAAAGAATGCATCGTATTCATAGTATCAGTAAACTTATCTACTAGTTAGGGAAAGAAGACTTTTGACCTTGGCTGTTTGTGATAAATAATAAACATTTTCTAAATTAATATTAAGGTACCTTTTAAATGCAAGTCTGTTTAACCTTGAAAAACCCTTTCGGATTTTGTCTCTTGAGAAAAAGTGTGTGTGTAAACAAATACAGAGCATATCTGTTGAAATTAACATACGATTTACCCATTTTGGGTGCTGTGATTGGAAATTTGGGGTATGAGAGGGGACTGATGGTGAAAATGTCTTTTACTCATTTCAAGACCACCCATTTTTCTACTCATTGATGGCTCCTCATGACATTTATTTGAAATGTAAAACCTTAAGTGAGTGCTTCACGGTGATCACACCAATGACCAAAAGGTTACAGAAATAAGTAAACTTTCAAGAAAAATCCACTGAAAAAACAATATTTTTTTCAGATGTATCAGCAAAATTTTGTTTGAACTTGTGGAATAACCGACTATTCTCTATTTAATTCCTGTAGGACATAGTAAAGAGTAGAAGACATTTTAATATGAAGAATAAACGACCTTATAACACCAAATTATGGTCTTATGTTAAATTAGACACTCAAAATTTCGTTTTACAACTTCTTCAGGAGTGTTCTATTACACACTGTAATGGTCCAAAATGGGCTCAGCATGACAAGGTGGTTAGGACGCTTGACTCGTAATCTGAAGATCAGGGATTCGAATCACCATACCACCAGACATGCCTTTTCAACTCTGCCCACGTTATAATGTTGGTCAATCCCACTATTCGTTGGTAAAAGAGTATCCCAACAGTTAACGCTGGGTGGTGATGACTAGCTGCCTTCCCTCTAGTCTTACTCTGCTATTTAGGGACGACTAATGCAGATATTCCTCGTGTAGCTTTGCGGAAAATTAAAAAATAACAAACATCACAAAACTCCAAACAGATAATTTATTATTTAAATCCATTGAAACTTTGTGCTCTTAATTTTGGTTTGTTTTCGTAGAATGCTCCAAAATATGCTGAAAAACTAAACGTTGAGTGTCCAATTAAAGATAACTAACAGTTGTGGTGTTATAAGGTAATTTATTTCTACCATTAAACCCCCTCAGTGTGGATTCCTGTACGTGGTGAGGGGATTTCCCAGAGAAGGTTCTGTTCTGTCTGGTTACCTTCTCTGGGATCTAAACACCCATCCATGTGTTTGCCGTGCATGGCAGCCTGTGAAGGGGAGGAGAGTATTCTGGTAGTTGAGGGGTTCAACCCTAACACACCACTTTGGCCTTGAATTCCTGTAGAAGGGCGGCCTTTGGGTGGCCCCTTGGGTCAATCGGCTGGTCCACTTGGGCTAGAGTCAACCAAGTACCAGTGTTGGAAGTTCTCAATGGGTGTTGTGGACATTGTGCCTGATGCTGGTGTTTGGGTACAGTGCTCACGAAACCCTGGCATTGCTGCATTGTCCTTGCATGACTTTGTAGGGCTCCATGATGGGTGGGGTCAGTGGGTACTGAAATTTTTCTTTTTTCCTTTGGATCCTCCTTCAAAAAAATTTAAATAAAATTGTGAAAAAACAGTCAATGGGTAAGCGACCACGTCGTCAAGACTCTGAACAGCAATTTTCAATATCTGTAACACACGTACCTCATTTTCTTATATTACATTCTCTTTCGGAAAAATTTTTAGGGCAATTATCCCCTTTTTGTATTCAGAAGGGACTAGAGGGACTTGCTGGCTCTCCAAAGTCAGTAAAGAAGCTTCGATCTGTTCGGAGACATATTGGTTGAAACATCCACATCTCAACACAGTGAACTCCTCTTGGGGATAAACCTATTAAGGTTACACCTCATGCTACTTTGAATTCATCATGAGGAGTTATTGTTGAGAGGGATTTGAAGAACGTTCCCGAGTCAGAGATTTTTGCTGATCTATCCACTCGAGTTTCTGCAGTGAGGTGCATCTCCACTTGCAAAGATGGAGTTACACTGTCAACAAATACCTTCGTTTTGACATTTACTTTATCACGTGTACTTGCCACCATCAAGGCAGGTTATCTCATTTGCAGGGTTCGGCCATACATTCCAAACTCTCTCTGATGTTTCAAATGTCAGAGATTCGGCTACTCAAAGACATCTTGTCATGGTTCCCTGACATGTGTTTGTTATAGGGGCAAGGACCACAATGCCTATGAATATGACATGGACCTACATTATATCAACTGCAATGGTTCTCACCCTTCCTACTTTCGTTCTTGCCCAAAATGGTTGGAGGAAAAAGATGTGCAGTGTTTGAAAACTATACATAACATTAGTTATACTGAGGCTCGGAAATTGCTGCCCACCACTCCATCTCGGACATATGCTGCTGCACTACATTCCACAACTACAGTGGGAGTGCAGACAGATCTCTCTGTCCCTCCAAGACAATTGATTTCAAAACCTTTTGACCCTTGGGGTTAAAAAGGTTGATGAATCGATTTCCACACCAATCTCTGTTCCTCCCATACGTTCCAACAAATCTCACGATCCACATCCTTCAGTTTCAAATACAGGCATTTCTTCTGATACATATTTTTCTCCCACCCCAAGAGGCAAAACAATCATTTGTTCACATCTTCAGTCACTGGAATCCCCTTCCAATAACAAAGACCTGCCCACTCGACCCAGGGCAGGTTCCATGGAAGTTAATAGACTTCCTCCGACTAAGGACAGTAAGGAAAAAAGGTGTGGGCGTAAATAGAATGGTTATCCAGCCACTTCACCTACCCGTTCTTAAAAATGGCCACCTTGATACAATGGAACTGTCGAGGTTTACGTTCTAATCTGGATGATATCAAAACACTGATTGCTTCCTACCATCCTGTATGTCTTTTCTTGCAGGAAACATTTCTGAAACCTGCTGATACAGTCACCTTTCGACAGTTTTCTCTGTACAAAAATGACAGTCTGTGTGATGGTCGAGTACGTGGAGGGGTGGCACTGTTGGTTGATCAGAATGTGCCCATCCTGTCTTTGTCACTCAACACACCCTTGTAGGCCGTAGCCATCCGTGTTTCTTTGGGACATACCATCACTGTTTGTTCTCTCTACCTGTCCCCTGGAGAGACATATGATCAATCAGCTTGATGCTCTCGTTGAACAGTTGCTGTCTCCATTTCTAATCCTGAGGGACTTGAATGGACATCATCCTTTTTGGGAAAGTGCTGTTATTGATGGGAGGGTTCTTTCCGAATAGCTTATGCTCTCTGATCACAGTCTTTCTCTTTTCAATACTGGTTCTTCCACTTATTTCCATGCATCTAGTTAGTCATTTACCGCTATTGATCTCTCGGTTTGCTCCCCTTTATTATTCTCCCATTTTTCATGGAGGGTTGACAATAATCCACGAGGCAGTGATCATTTTCCTATCCTTTTGACAAAGACTGGTCGTGATCGATGCCACCTACCTGCGTGTCCCAGTGGAAGCTGGATCAGGCAGACTGACCCACTTTCACTGCTCTTGCAGAACTTCATCCTGCCATCGTCTGCCAGCCATCAATAAACGATAGTGTGGCTGTAACTGGCTGTATTATACAAGCAGCTGCTCAGTGTATTTCTAAAACCTCTACACGTTTTCCACAATATCCTCGTCCGTGGTGGAATCCTGCTTGCAACTTAGCACAGAAGGCTCAAAAACGGGCATGAGATACTTTTTGTAGATATCCCACACTTTCAAACCGCGTCGCTTTCCAATGGGCCCTTGCACATGATAGGTGGGTAAGACATCAAAGCCAGAAGGAATCTTGTATAAGTTCACAACTAGCATATCTTCTACCACCAGTTCCAAGATCATATTGGACAGGATTTGAAAGGTTAATGAGCACTACAATTTGTTCCCCTCTCCATCCTACTCTCTGATAGTCAGGAGGTGGCTGATGTCTGGAGCATTGCTGATACTCTAGGAGAAAGCTTTTGCCTGGTATCTAGCACTTCTGCTTGTTCCTCCACCTTCCTTGCCATCAAGACTCGGGTCAAGCATTCACCTCTTTTCATTCAAACTGACTGTTTCTTTGACTATAATTGTCCCTTTATTCTGGTGGAACTGAAACTGGCCCTTCATCGGTCTGCCAGTACATCTGTTGGAACTGATAATGTTCATTATGACATGCTGCACCATCTATCTCCTGCTTCTCTTGATGTCCTTCTGATTATCTTTAACTGGATCTGGCAGGAGAATGTTTTTCCTGATGTCTGGTGTCAGGCTATTATTTTACCTTTCTCCAAGCCAGGGAAAGATCTCAAGATTCCTTCAAACTACCGTCCAATTGCTTTGATGAGCTGTCTCTGTAAGACCTTAGAAAGGATGGTTAATGCTCGTCTCGTTTGGTTCCTCGAATCAATCTCCTCTCGCCCACCCAGTGTGGGTTCCGACGACAGCACTCCACCACAGACCACCTAATTCGTCTTGAAACATCTATCAGAGAAACCTTTTTCAAATGCCAACATCTTGTATCAATATTCTTTGACACTGAGAAGGCTTATGACACAACATGGAGGTATGTCGTTTTGCAAGACCTCCATACATATGGGTTACGTGGCCATTTACACATGTTTATTGCAAATTTTTTAATGGACAGGAGAATCCAAGTTCATGTGGGTTTGACACTTTCCCGTTCTTTTGTACAGGAACTTGGAGTCCCTCAAGGATGTGTTTTGAGTGTCACACTTTTCAGTGTAAAGATAAATGCCATCACTGAACAACTCCCTCTCACTATTGTGAATGGGCTGTGTATCAACGACTTCCACATCTGATGTCAGTCGTCGAACATGAGATATATTGAGCGGCAACTACAAACTGCCCTCATTGGTGTACTGAATTGGACTACGGCGAATGGCTTTAATTTCTCTCTCTCTCTCTAAAACCGTATGCATGCACTTTTGCCGTCAATGGGATATTCACCCTGATCGTGAACTTCATATCAGTGAAGTTTCCCTGCCAGTGGTCTCGGATACCAAGTTCTTGGGACTTATCTTTGAGTGTAAGCTGACCTTTATACCACTTAAAGCAGCTTCAGGTCAAATGCACAAGAGCACTGAACATCCTCCGTGGCCTCTCTTCTACCAGTTTGGGAGCAGATCGATGTTCAATGTTAAAGGTATATCGTGTTCTTATTTGATCAAAACTCGACTATGGATCGATGGTCTATGGCACTGCCAGACCCTTGGCCTTAAAGATGCTGGTCCCCATTCATCACCAAGGACTTCGACTCTGAATTGGGGCTTTCTGGACCTCTCCAGTTCAAAGCTTATTTGTTGAATCTCATGAATATTCTCTGCACCTTTGTAACTATCTTTACAATATTTTTTGAAACTTCATTCTTTAACAAAGCATCCCACCTGGGGATGTGTTTTCCTTTCTCGGTGGGCCGTACTTTTTCAGAACAGACAATCTGTCATTGCTCCGTTTGGCTTTCACATCTGGGTGCAATTGGATGAATTGGGTCTGTCCTTGGATAACATTGCAGATTCCACAGGTCAGCCCATCCCACCATGGCTTATTACAGCCCCCAAATGTGACCTTTCTTTCAGTCATCTAAAAATGGCAGATACTTCAGATTGGAAGTACCGTCTTTTATTCAATGAACATCTTTTGAACAATCATTTCATTCCCATTTATACAGATGGTTCCAAATCAGGTAATTCAGTGAGCTTTGCTGTGGTTCGGTAGTTGCATACAGAATCCACTCTGCAGCTTCTGTATTCACTGCTGAACTGTATGCCATTTCTCTTGCTCTGGATCATATTGCAGCTGAGCAGTACTCCAACTGCACTATTTATATTGACTCGCTTAGTTTTATACTGGCCCTGAAATCGCTACACGTTGGCTCACACCCTGTTCTCGCTGATATTCAAAACCGACTGGCCCATTTCTCATTGACATCTACTTCTATCCAGTTTTTCTGGATACCAGGCCATGTTGGTATTCGCGGGAACGAGCTTGCAGACATGGCAGCTAAATCTATCTGGTCTGGCACTATCACCACTGTGCCTTTTCCATACACGGACTATGGTTTTTTCTTCAAGGCTCGGCTTCGTGCCAGCTGGCATTCCCCTTGGAGTGAGCAATGCGACAAACTTTTTCAAAACAAGCCCTATATTGGACTTTGGCCATCTAGCTTCTGTAAAGTTCGGAAGGAGGAAGTTGCTCTAACTAGACTACGCATTGATCACATTTTTGTAACTTATTGTTTTCTTTTGTCTGAACTGATGCACCAATGTGTAGTTTGTGTGACACTCAAATCACTATCAGCCACGTTTTACTTTCTTGCCATCGTTACAATTCTCAACGACGGCAATATTTTAAACATGTTTTTTTCCCAGGGTTTATCTGTGACATTGGAGAGTGTTATTGGCGATGGTGACACTGTCTACCTTGATAAAGTTTTTAGTTTTTTAATGGCCATTAATCTTTTTAATCTCATTTAAGTGTTGGATATTTATTCATTACATCTTTTTAATTGTGGTTTCTTTTTTACAGTTTTATTCTCTCTAATTCAGTTTGACATTGGAAAATGGCCAGAACTTTAAATAACTCGACACCAGGACGGGAAAGGCCAACTTCAGGTGACTGACGGTGATTCTTATACTTACCTGTTAGTCTTCCTGGTGGGTTATGATCATTACCACTCTCCTACAGGAAGTCCTTTACAACTTTGTAGACTGGATGTCACCATTGGTTTTTACGCCATTTTCTGTTTTAATTGCTGTTTTGTTTTTACCTTCATTTACTTTTACAAATTGTGCTCCATTTACTTGACTTTTACCTTTTTACTGGACATTTGGCTACTCATTATTACGATTTAGCTATGTGTCTTTTAAAACTTCTGTTCTTTTACATTTTGATAATGGCTGCGATGACACATAACCCGGAACCAGGACTGGAAAGGCCAACTTCAGGTGACTGACGGTGGTTCTAGTACTTGCCAGTTAGTCTTCCTGGCGGGTTGTGATTATTACCATTTTGCTGAAGTCCTTTACAACTTCTTTTACTCTGCTTTCTCTCTTACCATTGTAGACTAGGTGTCAACAGAGGTTTTATACTTTTTCTGTTGTTCAATAATGTTTTGTTTTACCTTCATTTCCTGTTATGTATTTTACTACATTTACTTTATTTTTACCTTTTTACCGGACGTTTGGCGCAGATCGCCTCGCTGCTTTGTGCCATAAAACACTAAATTAATCAATCAATTCTACCATTAAATCTAACTGATCTTATGATTGTTTCGTGGTTGCTAGGGTCGGATCTGGTATGTAACACTGGTTTACAAAGAAATTGAGGCAAGCACAAATATAGCTATTTTAACCTAATTTGGGGGTGCTGAATTCAGATTTGAAATCCGTTTTTACTCATCACCTCTAGTTTTTTTAGATATGCATACTGTACATTTTGTACACATACTGTACATAAAGGCGTATATGCATTCAGGGTTAATTTCTAATATTGTGTGACTTGTGTCTTTTTTAGTTATTATGCAATAAATGTAAGTGATAGCATTACATTATGTATATATATAGCTATATATCAAGACGGATTTTGGAAGACATGGAAAACAAGTTGTGCTACTGCACAAATGTACCTGGCTTGTTCACTTTCCTTGGTTTGCCACATAAACCTTCAGACTGGCGTCTTTTCATAGACTCTTCCAAGCGAAGTCTCAAGGCTGTGCTTCTGCACAACGGGAATAAATATCCCAGCATTCCCACTACACACTCTGTCCATCTAAAGGAGTCCTATGACAATATGGAGCTTCTTTTAGAAGCTGTTAAGTTCAACCAGTACCAGTATAGTCTGTGTGGGGACCTCAAGATCATTGGTCTTCTTTTGGGTATGCAAGCGGGCTTCACAAAGTACTGTTGCTTTCTCTGTCTCTGGGATAGTCGAGCTGTATCCCAGCATTACAAGCAGAAAGACTGGGGGGTCTAAAAGCGCTTTCGTTCCTGGCGAACACAGCGTCAAGGAGAATCCTCTGGTTGACATGAAGAAGGTGCTTCTTCCTCCTTTTCACATCAAGCTTAGTTTGATGAAGAATTTCGTGAAGGCCATGGACAAAAAATGGTGTTGCCTTCCAACACTTGTCTACTGTGTTCTCAGGTCTCAGTGTTGCTAAGCTTAAAGAGGGCATCTTTGTCGGACCTCGAATCTGAGAAGTGCTGAAGGACTCTGATTTTGAGGAGCTTCTTACCTTAAAGGAACTGAGAGCATGGGAAGCATTTAACTCAGTCTGTAGTGGCTTCCTTGGTAACACGCGCGTACCAAATTACCAAGCCTGTATTGAGAAGTTGCTAAAGACTTGTGAGGATATGGGATGCCGAATGTCACTCAAAATTTATTTACTCCATTCCCACCTCAACTTCTTCCCTCCAAACCTTGGAGCAGTGAGTGATGAGCACGGAGAAAGATTCCACCAAGACATTACGAAGATGGAGAGCAACTACCAAGGCAAGTGAAACCCCAGCATGATGGGAGACTTCTGCTGGATGCTCTTGCGTGACATCCCGGAGGCAAAATACACCAGATCATCTAAGAAAACACACTTCTAACTGTCTGCGGTACTATGAATTGTGTACATTGTGTCATCCAAGTATATTTATTCCGTCAATGTTTTTTATCTATCCTGTTTTATCTGTAATAAGCTGCTGCAACTGTTGAAATAAGCAAGTATATACTCTGTATATACTAAAATGAGACTATTTTAAAGCCAGAAAACTAGAGGTGATAGAGCAAAACTGTTTATAAATTTGAATTCAGCACACCCAAATTAGTAAAAAACACCTATTCACATTCTTGCCTCAGACAAAAAAATATTTGTTTGTAGACCAGTGTAATTATGACAGACCATTCATGGACACATTCTGACCTAATTTGTTAAATGGAGACTGCTTTAAATGTTACACAACTTGTTTGAACGTTTTTCGTTTAACGCTTTTCATTTTGTTGATGCATTTGAAATGTGAATTTTATTGGTTTGGAAACTTCCAGGAAATAGAAACAGACACATCGTTATCATTGTATTTCTCTCCTCTCAATTGAGGAACTATTGTTGACGAAGGTAAATAAACGTAGCGCGTGTATTGTGCGCAGTCACATTCGGCCTTTAGAATTAATACAAAGTAAGATAAGTTTGTGATTAACGTTGATGTTTAATAAAAAAAGTTTTTTTAATTTTAAATCGATATAGCAAATCTTAACTTTGAACTAACATAAGATATGGAAAAAAATTCCTAAAATACTTTAATGTTTTTATAGTTTGGGTGTGATTTAGTTTCTCAATTACAACTTGGTAATTTTTTTTTCAAAAGCAGCCCGAAGGCCGCCTGGAGGGAGGGGTCAACTATTTCAACCACTCGCACCATTATATGTAGTATGATATCAGTCAGTTAGTCAGTAGACACTGAAATAACTCCACGAATTAATATTTGTGTTTGACGTCAACGAAATAAGCACGTGCCATGAATCGCAAGAAAAATTATGCACTCTGTGTGCTGTAACATATTGTGACACCAACTTCAAAAGCAATAATTAAAAATATTTGTCACTCTTACTTTTAGTTTTATCTACTCTAGAAACAAAATTCTTCCAGGGATCCTGCGGAAGACACCTTGAATAGTTTGTGAAACGTGTTGAAATATAACAACAGTTGGAAGTAACATGAAAATATGAAACAGAAGATAATGAAGTGCAATTAGTAAACCAACTAAATATTGCCATTTGTTGCAGGTTTTGTTATTTTATTTAATATTTATGGTTGGAAAACTAAATATTGCAGTTTAAATGTTGGTTGACGTGTCTGTTTCTTTGCAACCTTTCTCCATGTTTTACGAGCAGTGGGTTTTCCTTTGGTAGACACAGCAGATAGCCCAGTGTGGCTTTGCTTTAAGAAAAACACACAAACGCGCAGTTGAAAAATGATATACATACTTTAAAATATTTTGTAGTTTGTATAAGCCTGGACGCCTGGCATGGCCGAGCGCGTTAAGGCGTGCGCTAGTAATCCGAGGGTCGCGGGTTCGCGCCCGCGTCGCGCTAAACATGCTCGCCCTCCCAGCCATGGGGGTTAATAATGTTACGGTCAATCCCACTTTTCGTTGGTGAAAGAGTAGCCCAAGAGTTGGCGGTGGGTGGTGATGACTAGCTGCCTTCCCTCTAGTCTTACACTGCTAAATTAGGGACGGCTAGCACAGATAGCCCTCGAGTAGCTTTGTGCGAAATTCCCAAAAAAAACAAACAAGTATAAGCCTGGAATACATGGTACTAATATTACATGCAACAATTTCTGGATGTAATTTTCTGTTGTTTTTAAACTCTATTATTTGAGTAGAATATGTGGCCTGGCATGGCCTAGCGCGTTAAGGCGTGCGCTTTGTAATCTGAGAGGTCGCGGGTTCGCGCCCGAGTCGCACCAAACATGCTCGCCCTCCCAGCCGTGGGTGCGTTATAATGTGCGGTCAATCCCATTTTTCGTTGGCAAAAGAGTAGCCCAAGAGTTGGCGGTGGGTGGTGATGACTTGCTGCCTTCCCTCTAGTCTTACACTGCTAAATTAGGGACGGCTAGCATAGATAGCCCTTGAGTAGCTTTGTGCGAAATTTCAAAACAAACAAACAATCTGAGTAGAATATGCAATTTGCCGGTTTTCTGAAGTCTAAAAGTGATATTTTGTTAGTACTTTACGTATATCATTGATGAATTAACAAATTTCCTGGACCTCAAATAATACTTGACATTTATTATAGTCCACGATATGAACCTTCGTGACCTTGAAAACGAATATGTCTATTTTAAGGTGACAAAACATTTACGAAAAAACAAATTTGTATATAAAATCCGTCAAGCGATCTCTAAAAGCGATTAAGCCTGTCATTCAGAGAAAGCTGCACACGTACACAACCCCGATCTTGTTATTTGATTTTGTGCATACGTACATGTAAAAAAAAATTAAATATACTCTTTCAAATTGTGCAATTTCTAGTTTAATTTCTGAATAACATGTGACCTATTGATTATTGTATATCAGCATTTAGAAGCGGTATTAAGAAAGTTTATGTAGAGTAATAGAAGAAAATCAAACTAAAAATTGGTGGATAACGACTGTCTTATTCTATATTTAAACTCAGCCAAACTGTTTAAGTTAGAAAGTACTTATCGTTAGGGTTTTTCATTCATTGATTCTGGTACAGGTATATGCTTATGTGTAATAAGCACAGATAGCCCTCGAGTAGCTTTGTGCGAAATTCCAAAACAACAATTATGTGTAATAAACCGAAACGCACAATACCATAATCGTAAACAAAAAAAGAAGGGAGAGAGCCAATTCTTTAAATACACAATTTCTAGAATAATACAAAAAATTCTAGTCGCAAGCTTCGAAATCTTAGGCCTATAATTAGTTAAGCCTTTTAAGCACGCCTATATTCGATAACTGTGAAACAAATTTTGTTCCTGAATAGTATGTGTTATTTCTTAATTGCTTATGTTGTAAAAGTACAGAAAATGACCGTTATTTCCTTTAAACTTTGATTTTGTCACCTGGATAATGACATTCAGAAATTAACCTATTTTCGATGTAAAAACGTGCAAATTTATACATTTTCATTTACATGTATTTATGCTAAAGTTGTACAAAAATGCTTAGAAGTGAGTAGTTTTTCAAGATTTGCTACTGTAATGTAAATCACTTTCACGTATCAGCCTCCAAATACAGTCTCTCATCATGTTTTCGTTATGCACTCCCAGGCCACAAAAACAAAGTGTGAAAAAAAAACAGGTCTTTTCCATTTACTTTAGATATGAGCAATTGGGAAATAACATTTTCTGCCCAGGAAAAAGAAAAAGTAAAACTTTTGATATATATTGTAATTGAACGCTGTAAATTTGTGTAACGTTTTGCTTTAGTTCAGTTAGGTTTAAATGTTACTGTACTTAATGCTATCAGTACATAAACGTACAATGTTTACATTGGTGCTAGGCCTTTTATATTTTTGATCATTATATTATTTATCCTCACGTGTCTTATGAGAAGTATATATAATTATTATAGTTTTTCGCCAGCTTGTAAAAGGTACAATATGTTACAATGTTCGTTTTACTATGGATTTAAGTTGGATCTCAAAGACCCAACGTTTCAACACTTTTCTCAGTCATTATAATTTTATGAAATACTATGTTGAAAGTTTGCTATGAAGTTCAAAAACAAAATACTCCACTATATACACTCTCTTTTTGGACTTTTAAGTATACACAGAGGCGATTGTAGATCAGATGAGACAATAGAATAGCATTTGACCAATTCCCTAATAAATCCAACTGCTTAGAATGCACAAAAATTCCAAAATCCACTTAGTTGGCACCCAACAATAATTCTAACCTTTGTATTAACTGTTGTGTTTTTGAGCTGGTTGAATCTGTGACGAATTATGAGGTCATTTTTTCATGTGTAAAAAAAAATCCGTACATATCTGGAAGTTCTTTCCATGATATTTTTTTCAGTCCCAACAGCCAGTGTCAGATTTGTCACTTGAAGCTATGTGAGGTATTCTTGGCCTGGCATGGCCGAGCGCGTTAAGGCGTGCACTTGTAATCCGAGGGTCGCGGGTTCGCGCCCGAGTCGCGCTAAACATGCTCGCCCTCCCAGATGTGGGGGCGTATAATGTAACGGTCAATCCCACTATTCGTTGGTAAAAGAGTAGCCCAAGAGTTGGCGGTGGGTGGTGATGACTAGCTGCCTTCCCTTTAGACTTACACTGCAAAATTAGGGACGGCTAGCACAGATAGCCCTCGAGTAGCTTTGTGCGAAATTCCAAAACAAACAAACGAGGTATTCTTTGTGCCACGTGCTATTGTTGCAGTTGCTATAAGCCAATATCGTAAGGTTAAGGAAGTAGTTTTTCAGGCTTAAAATTTTAAACTGTACCTTCAAATTTCAGTATTCATATGCATCTTTTTCAGTCTCCTGTAGTATATAAAGTTAGTTTTAAAATTCAAATTCGATTTCAAATTAAGTGCTGTTATAATTTTTACTTAGAACTTTTAATTTATAAGGGCAACTGAAGGTTGAAATTCTTTTCAAAAGTGTGAGACATTCCCACGAAATCGATATTGTGTGCTAGAAATGTTTATTAAAGTGTAAATACTTTAACTGACTGAAATTCTACTAGGACCTGAATTTATGTATTTTGAATCTGATCTGAGGAGTGATGGGTCTTTATCATGACAGATTTTGATTAATGTTTTTACAATCAAGAATCTGCTGGGTTAATTGGCTCAGCTGTTGAATAAAAAAAAAACGGATACCATTTTGTCTAACGCTGGTTTGTTTGTTTGTTTTTGGAATTTTGCACAAAGCTACTCGAGGGCTATCTGTGCTAGCCGTCCCTAATTTAGCAGTGTAAGACTAGAGGGAAGGCAGCTAGTCATCACCACCCACCGCCAACTCTTGGGCCCAGCCACAGGCTTGCAATTAACTAGGCTAAGGAGTAGTTTGTTTTGTTTTTTGAATTAAGCACGAAGCTGTGCAATGGGCTATCTGTGCTCTGCCCACCACGGGTATCGAAACCTGGATTTTATCGTGTAAGTCCGCAGACATACCGCTGAGCCACTGGGGGGCGCTAAGGAGTAGTATAGGCCTGATATAACTGCTATAACATGTAATTTCCAAATTGATAGTCTGTCACCTGATTTATGATTTTGATATAGTTAATGTATACAGTCAAGTGAAACATCTTGGATTTGGTTATTTATGTTACTAAACCAATCAGGCAAATTTGTAATAACCATTATATTCTAATTTTGCTATAGTAAACCAGTTTTGATCATCAGTAGATGTACTTTATAACTTTTAAATTATAATATACATAAGTGATTTGAAGGCTATTTATGGAAATATGACTTTGTATCAAAATGTCATCCATTGCCATTGAAATAACCTTAAATTTGTGAAGTTACTGTGACCTTTTTCGAAGTATATAATTTGTATGCTTCATTTTTTTTTTCAGAAGATACTTTGACTCGATAAATCATAATGTTAAATGTAGCACAAATGTATGAGAAATAAATTCTTTTTTATATGTTTAAGAGTTCAGGTAATGTTAATTTTACTGATCATTTTGTACAGAAGAAAAATTTGTTCCAAGTTGGTCTGTTCATTGATTCCTTCCTAAATTATTTGAAATCAATAAAAACTAACAAGTCTACAGTTTGTGTCAAAATTCTAGAATTGTGATATGCATCTGATATGTTTTAAAATTTGTAATTAAATCAATTTAAATTCTTGAAAGCACTGATTATACTTTTCTCATTTCTATAACTATTTCTTTTTAAATAAAAATCTTCTCTGGTCCTGTCTGTAATATCACTCATATTCAATTTTAGTTTATGATTCAATGGCCTTGAAAAAATAGGCACTGTAATTTTCTATTTGTTAAATTGAAATAATAGTTTCCTTCACATAGTCTATCTGTCATTGGTGTTACTGAATATCCATTTTGGTTACTTTTATTTCTCTTGCACCAGATTATACTCCATATTTAGAAATTTAGGAAATTTAGAAAGAGCATCAAGGAGAAAGCTCAGAATGAGGTTTTGGTTTATTAATATCTTTCTTAAATCATTTTTTATTGAATATGTAGATGTAAAATTTGGATATACAGGGTGGTCGCTAGAAAAGCGGAAAATTTGAGGGTCAGATGAGATCATGAATAAAATGCGTGCTTACTCATTTCTATTTTGATTTCTTTACATCATGAATAAAATGCATGATTTTAATATCATAAAATGCATTTTGAGCATCTATGAGTGTAATATAACATATGCCTTTAAAAAACTTTGTAAAAGTTATTCTTTGTAAAAATAAATAGCTGTTTGACAAATTTTCCGCTTTTCTAGCGACCACCCTGTATATTGTTCACTTTTATAAGATGTCAATTTTTTTCTTAAAATTATGTATGATGGCAAGAGTTGTCTAGCGACTGACCATCTTTTCTTTGGTTAGTCATACAGCACACCTTTTTCTCTTTTAATTGTGTCATGAAATCAGACTGCTAGAAAATCACAGTCACTCCTTTAGAACTTATAATTTATTAACATTTTGCTTCAGAAAAACAATGAAACAAATTAGAAATGTCTTTAATACAATAATAGAGAAGTAAGTTTTATGTGGATTAGTCAAAACTGGTCACTCAAAAAATGCATGTTCTTGTTTCCTACTTGTTTTAAGCCTGCTCTTTTGTGGATGCATAGTTAAGTAATATTTGAAATGAAACTTCTTTATTTTGAAAACATAAAGAATAGGTTATTAGACCCTGACAGTTGAGGAATTCTGAATTACAAATTTGTGTTAGGTTGTTATTAGAATTCAGTAAACTATGAAAATGAAATTTTATTGGCTATCATGCACTACTTTAATTACTAGTTAACACTTACTCCATGAATTTGGGTTATGTCATGGTTTGTGGTATTCAAGCTAGAGCCGAACAATCTGTTAACTGTAGACAACTACACTTTCTTGCTAAAACACCTTGTCTTTCAACAGTGTTTGGCCACAAAATGAAGAGTTTGAAAGATTGGCCAGACTATATTTCTTTTGTTGCACATAATAGTAGAAATTTTTCTTTTCAAGCATCTGCTGCAAGTCTCTTCGTAGGAGCAAATGTGCTTCAACTTAGTAAAGATGGAAGATGGGAACTTTATTCAAAAAGAAAAGGTTGAATTTAGTATAATAGTACCATATCTTGTTGAGGGCTGGAAGAAGGTAGTAAAGATGTGGGACATTGTGGACTTGAGCACCAATATCAGCTTTTTGTTCTCCTTTCTTGAAACATCCACAGTTGGAGAAATGGAGGTTAAACTGAATAAAAGGGCTGTTACCAAATTCACTTTGGTTCCTGCTTTTGCTGATGCTGAAAAAATAAATGGGGCTCACCACATAATCTTTCATCTTATAGTTTGTCTTAGTGTGGATATTTGATTTTTGGTTTCATTTTGTTTGCTTACACAAAATTAAATATAACTATTTCATCCAAAGTTCTCATATGTTGTGTAAAATTTGCACTGCAATTTTATAGCTTATTTAAATACTTGTGCACGCAAGAACACACAAAATACAACCATATCTGTCAAAGAGAAGAGGTGATCTGTGCTTACAGAATTATTTGTATATATGTTATATGTTTAGCAGTCACTGGATTTGGGATCTGAATTACAACAGTTAAAAAGTATAACCACTATATATATGCTACACACACATACACAATTTCTTATTTGATGCTTGTTTTACATCTTTGAACTCCATATCTATAACCCATAAGTTGCCAATAGATGAAAGCATATTCAAAAATGTTTTTCAAAACTTTATAATTTGATGTTTTAAGTCAAAAAAGGTGAATCTGCCATAATTCTGTTATCTTCATAATGTTTAGTACTTGCATAACTAAAAATTGTGTGAGTTTACAAGGACTAAAATATGAATATTGAACATTTAACAGTCAATTTGATTGTGGATGTTTTGAAACTTTCTTCAGATTTATTTGGAAAGTAATTTCATCTGCAACATGTGATTATCATGGATCTGTATGCCATTTTATAAGAAAGGACATGTGCAATGTGATTATGTCATGGATCTGTATATTATAACAAAGTACATCTCTTAATGTGATTGTCTAATTAATATAGATGATGTGCTACAAGAAAGTGCAAATTGTAATATCTTTATGATAGATGCGAAGAGAAAATCTCGAAATAATCTTTCTTTCAGCTAAAGTAGCTTCATCACAGAGTTAGTGTACATATCTCTTTGTTGATGTAGTTTAAGTAATTTAAAAATACTTATTCTTAGGTGTCGTCTTCCAGTCCCAATGTTTTCCAGGAATGATTTCAGCCTTTGGAGTATATTAAAACACTGCATAGGAAAGGTATGTAAAAAGCAATGTGATCTCTGCCAGTTTTGATAGGTTCTGTAAGTTAACGTGTACTGTCCTGTACATCATAAATAGTCTGTTAGTTAAGATGGTTGACTCACAAATTGCAGATCACAGGTTCAAATCCTTGTCACTAAACATGCTAAACTTTTCAGTTATGGGGACATTATAATGTGATGGTCAATCCCACTATTTGTTGGTAAAAGAGTAGCTTAGTCTAGGAGCTGTTGGGGGGTAGTGTTGATTAGCTGCCTTCTTTCTAATCTATTATTACAAAATCATAAACAATTACACAGATCGCTCTCATGTAGCATTATGGAAAATTCTAAACAAATCAAACATTATGGACAGTCATATCTAGTAATATAGTGTAGCAGGAATTCTAGTAGATTATTGAGTTATAGCTTTGATAGTCATCATTGGTTGTTTAATATAAATAATTTTTTGTTGTTTACAGTTGTGATCATGCATTTTTAAGCTTTACTGGTGGGTATGTTATTTTGATTTCTTAAACAATGACTTTAACTGACAGGTAGAACAGTTGCCAGGTTTTTGTATTTTTATATTAAAAGAAGGATGTTGTTTGAACATCACAGCCAATCTCTCTATTTGTTGGTAAAAGAGTAGTCCAAGAGTTTGTTGTGGATGGTGATGACTAGCTGCTTTCCCACTAGCCTTACACTGCTGAGACCTATCACAGATAGCCCTCATGTAACTTTTCACAGAATTCAAAACAAACAAACACACATTCTTTGTTCAGTTTCATTATATTAGGATCAAGTTACTTTGTGTCTGTTATAGCAAAAATAAAAAGTGACTAGTTTAATGTTATATTTTTGCAGGAGTTACCATGCTTGTTATGTTTAATGTTATATTTTTGCAGGAGTTACCATGCTTGTTATGTTTAATGTTATATTTTTGCAGGAGTTACCATGCTTGTTATGTTTAATGTTATATTTTTGCAGGAGTTACCATGCTTGTTATGTTTAATGGTATATTTTTGCAGGAGTTACCATGCTTGTTATGTTTAATGGTATATTTTTGCAGGAGTTACCATGCTTGTTGTGTTTAATGGTATATTTTTGCAGGAGTTACCATGCTTGTTGTGTTTAATGGTATATTTTTGCAGGAGTTACCATGCTTGTTGTGTTTAATGGTATATTTTTGCAGGAGTTACCATGCTTGTTATGTTTAATGGTATATTTTTGCAGGAGTTACCATGCTTGTTGTGTTTAATGTTATATTTTTGCAGGAGTTACCATGCTTGTTATGTTTAATGGTATATTTTTGCAGGAGTTACCATGCTTGTTATGTTTAATGGTATATTTTTGCAGGAGTTACCATGCTTGTTATGTTTAATGGTATATTTTTGCAGGAGTTACCATGCTTGTTGTGTTTAATGGTATATTTTTGCAGGAGTTACCATGCTTGTTGTGTTTAATGGTATATTTTTGCAGGAGTTACCATGCTTGTTGTGTTTAATGGTATATTTTTGCAGGAGTTACCATGCTTGTTATGTTTAATGTTATATTTTTGCAGGAGTTACCATGCTTGTTGTGTTTAATGGTATATTTTTGGAGGAGTTACCATGCTTGTTATATTTAATGTTATATTTTTGCAGGAGTTACCATGCTTGTTATGTTTAATGTTATATTTTTGCAGGAGTTACCATGCTTGTTATGTTTAATGGTATATTTTTGCAGGAGTTACCATGCTTGTTATGTTTAATGGTATATTTTTGCAGGAGTTACCATGCTTGTTATGTTTAATGGTATATTTTTGCAGGAGTTACCATGCTTGTTGTGTTTAATGGTATATTTTTGCAGGAGTTACCATGCTTGTTGTGTTTAATGGTATATTTTTGCAGGAGTTACCATGCTTGTTGTGTTTAATGGTATATTTTTGCAGGAGTTACCATGCTTGTTATGTTTAATGGTATATTTTTGCAGGAGTTACCATGCTTGTTGTGTTTAATGGTATATTTTTGCAGGAGTTACCATGCTTGTTATGTTTAATGGTATATTTTTGCAGGAGTTACCATGCTTGTTATGTTTAATGGTATATTTTTGCAGGAGTTACCATGCTTGTTATGTTTAATGGTATATTTTTGCAGGAGTTACCATGCTTGTTGTGTTTAATGGTATATTTTTGCAGGAGTTACCATGCTTGTTGTGTTTAATGGTATATTTTTGCAGGAGTTACCATGCTTGTTGTGTTTAATGGTATATTTTTGCAGGAGTTACCATGCTTGTTATGTTTAATGGTATATTTTTGCAGGAGTTACCATGCTTGTTGTGTTTAATGGTATATTTTTGCAGGAGTTACCATGCTTGTTATGTTTAATGTTATATTTTTGCAGGAGTTATCCAAGATTACCATGCCTGTGGTGTTTAATGAGCCACTAAGCTTTCTCCAGAGGATCACAGAATACATGGAGTACAGTTTTCTGTTAGAGAAAGCTGACGATTGTGATGATCCACTTGATAGAATTCAGGTAGTGTACTAGAAATATAAAAACGATATTTTATGTACAGTCACATACCAGGTCAGCCACTTAGTTTTATTGTAAAAATGAAGACTTTTTGAGTACTGGCATGTAGTGAAGAAATAGATAAAAAATATTGTTTCACATACCTTTAATTTGCAATCTGTAATGTACTAATTAAAAGGAATGTTTAAAATAAGCACTTGTAGTCTAGTGTGGTTTTTATCACTGTTATTCAGGCATACTGATATCATTGTTTTGCCAGCTTTTCGGAATTTAAAATTATAACACAAAACTAGATCATGTCATTGGCTATGTCCATGCAGTAGTTTTTATTTTTGGATGGTAAATGCAGTGGCCTACTAAATGGTATTCAACAGATTAAAGTTTTTCATTGCAAGTGAAAATAACCCAGAATGAATGAAGAGTTTTATTTGTACAGAATGTATGAGTTTGGTTTAGTCTTTGTAAGTTCAGTAGATGTGTTGAATGAGATTTTGTTTTTTGTTTAATTTTTTAGTATGTTGCAGCTTTTGCTGTATCTGCTCTAGCTTCGAACTGGGAAAGACTAGGAAAACCATTTAATCCTCTGCTTGGAGAAACTTATGAACTAGTCAGGTAAGTGTTTCACTATCTCTTAACTGTCTGGTTAAATTTCTTGACTTCTCAAAATGTTCGGGTCACATGTAACTTTTCATATATCTGTATATAATGATAACTAATTAACAGTATTATACTTAGAGTAATTTTAATATTGATATGTGTTACAAGTTTATAGCAAAATAATTAGATGACTCATATTTTATGTGTAATAAATTAATTAAAATCCCATGTTGATTAAACTTTTGAAATAGACCTGATGCAGAAGTATTGGTATGATACAGAGATAAATGCTTTTTAATGCTATATTATTAAGCATAAAGTCCAGCCATGGTTACATTCATGAAGTTAAGCACATTAACCATTCTGTGTGTGGATAAATGATATAAATAAAACTTTCGAAATAAAAACATTGAACCAAATTAAGATATTTATCTGAAGTTGTGTAGCTCAGTGTATCTGATATGTTAAAATGAAATTGACTAACTTTAATGTTTTTTGTTATGTTTCTTTAACAGGGAAGATTTTGGTTTTAGGGTTGTATGTGAACAGGTTAGCCACCATCCACCAGTTAGTGCTTTCCATGCTGAATCTCCACATTTTATTTTCCACGGTTCCATTCACCCAAAGCTCAAGTTCTGGGGTAAATCTGTAGAAATCAAACCAGATGGCTTGCTCACTGTTAAGCTTTTAAGGTAAAATGAAGCAGCAGTTTAGAGTATATCTTGTGATAAATCCTAGAGGAAAGAATCTTGATTTTATAAGAAAAAACAAAAAGTCCATAGTACATTTCTAAGGAATAGAAAATTTTCAGGGTTTGATTCAAATGACACATTGGCCAAATATGTATATTTATAAAAGTTTTAAAAATCCTTGTAACAAAAAATTTCTTTAAATTAATTTATTGAAATTATTTGTTAAGTCTTGTGGTATTGTGTTTTATGTAAGTACAGATGTAGTAGTAACTAAAATGTTCTAATAGGACCAAACTTTCTGTAGTAAAATATTTTATTTTGAAACTTGTAATAGGACCAAATTTTTTAAGTTTCAAAATAAAACATTTTACTTTGGAAAGTTTAGTCCTATTACAAAGCAAATTGCATTTTATTTTGAAACTTGTAATAGGTTAATTGATGGTTAACGGGATGATGAAAGTAACAATGAATATTTGCCGTGTGTATGTTCACTAACAAACATTAAATTCTTGGATGTATCAGAACGTACATATTTTACGTTCAGCAAACTATATTGAACAAGCTACATTATTAGGTACTAATATGTTATAAAGTTTAGACATCTTTAACAGTTATTAAAATAGATTAATAGACTATCAAATAAATAGAGAATAGAATAATGTAATTATATTGTTCAGGTATTTAGAACAGACTTAATTCTGGTAAAGTTGTGTTATAATTTAAATTTTGGATTTCATTTAATATGGATAAACTTTCTTTAAAAGTTTGGTGTTTAATGGTATAGATGAGATGACTTTGAAATTCTTAATCAGAATGGGGTGGTTTGTGTTTTCATTATGTGTGAGAGTCACAGAGCATGGTGGATTTTACAATTTTTTTTTTTTACAAGTTTTACTTTTAATAGGGTATTATAGTAATTAATGTCATTCACAGCTAGGATGGTCAAATGATGATTTGGTGTATCCTAAAGATTATAGTTTCTGATTTATTGTTGTCAGTTTGTCATATTATTATCTTCTTTTGTGTATAAAGTACATTTGAAATAATTTAGTCCATATCTGTTTAGTTGGATTATTTTTAATCAGATGTTCTCAGTAATGAGTTAGGTTGTAACAAAACTAGCATTATTATTGTACATGTAAACCTAAAGAATTGTAACATATATCTGTAAGGTATAAAAATCTAGTGTTGCAAGTCTAAATATTATGTTTTCTATTAGTTTTTTGAAATGATGTGGTCAGTTTTCTTCATCTACTGTTTTTCATAAACATACAAAAGAAGGTTGGTTGAGGCCTGAAACTAATGTTGTAGGATCTAGTAAAAACTGCTTTTACTTTTATATGAAAAAAAACTTATCATTTGTGAGGAACATTTTGTAGATTGTAGACGGTGATATGTTGTACCTGGTTATGAATTTTGTATAAATTTAAAAGATTGTGATTGTGAAAATAATAGTTTTCTATTTTGTAGATTTTAGCATATAGCTCATTTTGATATTCATTCTTGAACATTCTTGTTTTTTTCTGTAGACATAATGAAACATATACTTGGACCAATGTAAGTTGCTGTGTCCATAACATCATTATTGGGAAACTCTGGTTTGAACAGGTACAGTTTAAGTTATTGGGGTTATTATAATGGAAAACATTATAAGTTGTCTAATGATTAAATTCTTAATACCATTGCAGTGTGAGAGGGGGGGACATTTTCCCATCATTGAAAAGTGAGGGTATATATCCCTACATCCCCCATTCAAGTTAGATTCGAGGGAAAACATGAAAGAGAATGTGAATACATAAGTATGTTTAGAATAAAGATAAATTAATTTCCAAACTTGCAATAGAATTAAAATTGTTTTTAGGGACATTGTGTATATTTTTGTTTCACACTAAATGTTCAATGTTTTTCCAGTAACTGCTTGCTGAAAATTAGTGTTTGGTCATGGTTTTTTCAGACAATATTTATTTATTTATTTTTCTGTGCAAGACAAATTTTAAAAGCACTTATTTTCATAAACTTGTACTTTTACTTAAATAATTTGTAAATGCATATTAACCTGGTGTTCTTCATTTAATTAAGTTTAGTATTTGAAACAGCTGTTCCTTATTACATAATGTTTTGTTATGGATTCACAGTGGGTTTTCAGTGGAACATTTATTGAGATATTGTCACTTTTAGATAAACATATAAGTATTGGAATGGTCTTTATTAAATTATCAGAATTGTATTTGTGAACCACGTGTTTAAGAAACAAATATAATGACATAACAGACAACCTAATTGGATCATAGATAGGTTTTAATTCAGTTTTGCCATAAATTTGACCTGAGAAATAATAATTTTGGAAAGATAACCAGTAATAACCTCAATAATAGGGATTTATTTTTCTATTTCAAATATAGTATGGCATTTTAGAATTGATAGGCCGTGACACAGGCCTTTCTGCTGTTATGAACTTCAAACCAGCTGGTTGGTTTAGTAAGGACTTGCATCGGATAGATGGTTTCATATACAACAAGCAGTAAGTAAACTGTTGTTGGATAGTACAATACTAGTATGTTAATTTACTAATGTTTTTATTTCAACATGAGGTGTTAATCAGTTACATTAACAGTTTAATTAAGCTACTATATTATTATAGCATGTAAATACTATGGCAATTAATTGTAGCTAATAATTCAAATTATAATTTTGTACAACTTTAATGTTATTAATTTCATAAGGAAATAAAACAAACAACCTTTTATTTATCTTAGTATGAGAATTGTGGCATTTGCTTCTTAGGTATCCCCTCTTTAATTTATTCATCACCTGTCCAAAAAGTACAAAATTTAAGATAAATTACTCAATGCTGATATTGCTTGGACAATACATAATTTTTATAGCCTTCAATTGTATTTGGTTAGAAAGCCATTAATAAGACAATTTGATCCCTTTCCATATGCCCACCTATCACATCTTCTCTTCCATAAATAGTCAACTCCTTACCTCTTACGTTTAATACTGTATTATTTATAACCAGTTGAAAGCAGAAGATTTAATATATCAAGACATTTGTTTTCAGTGCAGAAAATTATTTATTTTACTTCCAGTTCAAATGATATTTCAACATAAAATACATTAAATTTATCCAAATTTTTAATAGTTCTTGTAGTTAGAAAGTCAGAAAAATTGTTGTAGTTACAGGAAATTGTCTGCTTCTCACATGTTGTTATTTTGGGTTCTTTGGTGCTCTACTGAATTAAAAACCAACCATTTAAGGTAATAGTACCATTATTATACAAAATTAGGGCAAGTTTAATCATCACTTATGAACAATAGCAACAAAAAAAGATGACCCAGTTAAGTACTGCATTCCTTGCGTCTTATACAAGTTTTTATTTATTGTTATAAAGTGAGTGAAATGTAAGATTTCTTGGTTACATTAAGTTAATAAAGAATAATAGTAGTAGTAATAAATAAATTCCACACAGTGTGCTCATGAGTAACTCCTGCATTATGTACTTTGGGGTAATATAACCTATATGTTTGCCACATTATTTACAACTAGCATGGCACGAATATTATACACAATTTAATGAGAAATACCAAAATAAAATGCAAGTAGAAACAGATGTATCCAACTAGGAGTTTAAAGTTATTTAAAATAACTAATAGTTTTATATTAAAATTTGGAGTCATTCTGGAAAGTAAAGAGGCTTTAGATTTGCATTTATTTTTATTTTTTTTTATCAGTTTTAACCACCTTTATATAAACGTAAGATGTAATTATGGAAAAAATTTAAAGTTTTACTAAATACAACTGAAATGTATGCAGTAGATTTCTAGAGGTTACACATGAAATTTGAGGTTTTTCATATGAAAACAAAAGTTTTGTTTGTGAGATGAAAATCACTTTACACAGTTAACAGTTTGACTCCATATGTTCATAAATAAAAGTTTAGTGAAACTAGCTCATTAAAACTTATGATGCTTTATTTGCAAAAGACCTTTCTTTAATTATTGCAGAGAGCTTGCAAAACTCATTGGAGATACACCATACCTTTTATAAGTTACAGAAACTGTAATGGTTAATTTGGGTTCATGAACTCATAGCATAGCAAGAAAGCCAATAGATGTTACTAGATATTGCATGTTTTAATACAGTGTAACAGGTATAATAATTTTTTGTAGTATTTTCTTAATTTTGTTTTAAATGGAAATGATGTTAGTTGCCAGTGTGGTTAATTTTGTTTGAAGAGATCCATTTGGTTTAAATGATCCATAAGAATCTGATATTATGTTAAATGTGTGCAAGTAACATATTTTCATGCTTTAAAAGTAAGTAATCTTTTGTTTTTTTTGTAAAGGGAAGTGGTTGCAGTGAGAATTTTTAATATATTAACCCATCATATTATTTCAGAATTCTTTATTACACAAGTATAAATGAAAGGGTTTATACAGATATTTATATATAAAAATAGTAATTTCTATTTATATAGGGAAAAATCTTCAGTATAAAGCTCTGAAAAACTTGTAAAATCAGAATTTTGGTATTACGTTATGCTTGTGGTAAACAACTTGCATGTAATAAAACGTTAAGCCTACAAATATTCAGCTGATATTAACTGTTCAGACAAATCTTCTAACATCTTTATTCCAGGCACAAGGTTTATTTATGATTTCTTCACACACATTTAAGAAAAAAAAATCTTTACCATTTCAGTGATAGGTTGGATTTTGGGTTACACTGCACAACAATTTTTTTGAAAAGTTTTTGCTGATCGTGACAGGTACCTGGTGGGTATGCACAAATATAGTTTTGGTTTTGCTTCATCACGGAACTCTGAGAAATAGTTAAATAACCTATTTAATTGCATTTGTGTTTCTAATATGCTATTAAGTTTAACATAATTAAGTATTTTTATCCTTATTTCCGTTTATATTCAATGTCTGGTGCATCACGTTGCAGTGTCCAACAGTAGTCAACAAGCATTGATGAATTCCATTAGCCTTTATCATTTTTCCATTGTAAAACTGAAGATTTTGATGAAACGGTACATGATGGCCGTATTTGGATGTGTTTTTCGTAATCAGCAGCCAAAAATATGCAAGAAACACTCAATAGTGTTCAAGAAGCAAACACTTTGTTGTTTAGTGTTATAATCCAGTTAAGTTTATGTGTAGTTATTACATTTTACTAACATGTTTATCATTGATGAAGTTTTAATTCTACACCTGATCTCTTGTTGCTGTATGTTAAACACATATTTGTTATTACTAATGTGGTTATTAAACTGGGGGAAATAAATGAACTTTTAAAAGCCCAATTTGCAGTTTAATAGCGACGTGGACTGTTGTTAAAATAAGGATATCAGACATCACAACATGACAGTGTTTGTCAATTAATCCTGAAATTATTAACTTGTTTTCTTACTGTTCACTTGTATTGTATCGTATTTAGTAGTATTTTTTTTTGTCTTTACTTGTCACACCTCTGTAGAGAAATGCAAAGTTTTCTGTGTGTAATACTTAAAGTTGTCCACCAGTGAAGGTGGAGTATTGATGGTGCCTTTGTTTATATTTTATTTGTCTGGTGTTCTTTTATAAAACATTGTAACCAACAAAGACGTGCACCTACAGTCAGTTTGATGCATAAATAGTTTGTAAAATATGCTATAAAAGCCATTGGTAATTGTAGAGTTTCTTATAGTTTCTGTTTGTCTTATAGTGTTTTGAACACATAAGGAAGATAAGTTTTGGTTCCATTGTTATTAAGTTGTGTAACTTCTCACTGTTTAGAAAAAGAAAACTTCGCTTTCTATATGGAAAATGGACTGATTACTTGAAGAGTGCCAAAGCTGAAGCATATGAAGAATACATTCGCACTCATCCTACCAAGTTTTATTCCCCTGATCGATCAGAAACAGAAAATGTTAAGAACACTCCTTTACTCAATACTGCTCCGACAAGTAGCCCAACTCACAATCCAAAGAAAATGGTGTCAAAACTGAATAGTTTTAAAAAGTCTCTTACGGGCAATGGTAGCGGAGGCAAAGAAAGTGATAGCAAATCTTCAAGCCTGACCTCCATGGTAAATACAGTTCTTTCATTTGCACTTGTTTTTCATAATCAAGTTTGGAAGTTAGGAAATTTACGGCCAATCAGTGGAAAACCCTATTAGTAGAAAAGTAAGAAAAAAAAGCTCTTATCTAGTTAAAATGATATCGAATATAATACATGGTAGAAAGTGACAGTTTTTAATGTTTTTTTAAAATAGTATGATATTTAGGGGCACAGAATGACTCGTGATCTCTAGCAAAGGAAGGTTTGGTTTAATTTACTGTTAGTCACAAGGTAAACTTACCATGTTTTGTGGTAAGATAAGATAATGTTTCAGTGAAAAAGAATAAAAACTTTGTTTACTAATATTATAACAGACACGTGAACAAAAAATGGTCCATGATCTGTGATGAACTGTGGTTAGGTTTAATTTATAGAGTAAAATGTTTTTTTTTCTTATTAGATAAAAGTTCTTTACTAAATTCTGAACCTGTTGTATAATACATGTTGCTAAAATACACAGCTTAACAAAAACAAAAAAACATGTTAATGCATCACTTTTCTTGCTAATATTACAAGATACTTGTACATGTAGGTGATTTTTCCTTTTTATGTTGCAGGATGTACTTATAAGATTGTTTTTATGCGACAGACATATCTTTAACTGTTAAGAGTACAGGAAGAGCCATTTAAAATAAAAGTTTTTCTGCTAATTTGCTTTACATGTTTTTAAGATTAAACATTTCCTCCAATATAACATGTATAAGAACAAAAGTTTCTGGTGAGTTACATAACAGACCCATATAAACAATAGTTATGAGTGTGAAAGTTTCCTGCTAAGCTACAAAGCGTCAGTAGATAAACAACATGATGGGTGATGTACCACTGTGTGCTTAAATTTAAATTATGACATGACATATACAGTATATTAACATTTTAGAAGCACTTATAATTTTCACTAATAACTGCATTCATGTTTGTTTTTACAGCCTGTTGGTGACGATGCTGATGACAAACTACCTACAACTGATTCATCATGGTCGCTGGATATACCAAATTCAACAATATTGTGGCAAGTAGATCATAGACCTGAATACAGTTCTGAGGTTTGTTTCCAAGTTTTGCATGTGGTTAGCTCGTGAATAGAATAGTGTGTCAAGTTTTATGCGCAGTTATGTCATAAGCAGAGTAGTTTGTCAAGTTTTATGCGCAGTTATGTCATAAGCAGAGTAGTTTGTCAAGTTTTATGCGCAGTTATGTCATAAGCAGAGTAGTTTGTCAAGTTTTATGCACAGTTATCTCATAAGCAGAGTAGTTTGTCAAGTTTTATGCGCAGTTATGTCATAAGCAGAGTAGTTTGTCAAGTTTTATATGCAGTTAACTCGTAAGTTGAGTGGTGTGACAAGTTTCTTTAGAGAGACAGAATTACACTTCACATTTAGTTTGTTGATTGTAGAACACTGGATCAGTCTCTACTTTACAGTATTTCCATGGAAATGAATTTTAATTCCAATTATTACATTTATTTCATGAAACTTTGCATTTAGTTTCTAAACATTAACTACTGCAATGAATATTAAAAACTGACAGTTTAGAAAGAAAACAATGAATATTTCATAGACAGTTCTAACAATGAGTGTTTCTAGTCTCAAAATTACAATAAAATAGAATTAACTTACAATACAGGATTAAAACATTAGTAATAAACCTGACGAGGCTGGAAAACAGTCTCACATTCTGCATGTTTTGATGTATATCACTGTATCATCCTCAGGAATATTTGTTGTTTTTAACACTAAATTACACATGCATTGAGGAATAGTAGAAATACTATAATGGAAGAAGGTATGTCTCTTTTGTAGTTTGTTGTCGATGGAGCTGTTCGTCATCCTGTGTGTAAAATCTTGTTTTGTAAATGTTGTCTATGTTTGAGTTCTTTACTGTTTCTTGTTACATTTCTTGTGCACTGTTGGATATTTTCAGTAAAATTTGTCAAATAAATTCTGCTTAACTACCTCTGTAGCTGTATTTTATATGTTGTGCCTATTTCTTCCTTGTTGTCAGAGTATGTTCAGAGCTCTTACTTTCCATGAATTTGACAATTGGTATTTTCTAAAACTTGTCACAAATATAAAAAATTTTGTTTTTAGCTGTTGCTTCCCTTTTGACTACTAAAAGGTTTCGTCCTTGTATAATTTCTCTGAATTAAAGTATTTCTCTATAAAAGTGATGATTCTTTAAACTTTGTTTTAAATCCTAGTTAAGAGCACAGAACCTACCTTTTACCAAGCAATGTCAAGATGTAATATGGTTTTACTCTTACTTTAAAATTGAGAACATTGCTTACCAAGCAATGTCAAGATGTAATATGGTTTTACTCTTACTTTAAAATTGAGAACATTGCAGGACATGGCTATCTGATTTATTTCAGTATTATCACTTTACTCTGTTTGCTATGGCTCTGAATGAGCTGAATGATGACGTGAAGCACCAACTTCCATTTACGGACTCACGGTTACGTCCAGACATTCGTAAACTTGAACTTGGAGATATTGGTAAGTATTTGTTTTGAAAACAAAAATGTTATATATGTAACTTAATTTTAGTTGTGTGCATCTGAACGTACTGTTTGCATATCTTTATTTTTTATGGAAAAGAAATGGGAATCTTCAAATTGTAAATTTATGTTGTTGTCAAATATGTGAAATTTCTGGTCAAAAGGAAATTCATTTAATTGGCAGTTCTCTTTTTGCTGATTTATAGCAAATTTAATCTCTTGTTCTGGAGACTGGGTATAATACAGTAGTTAGTATGTCAAACTGTGAGGAAGGCTTAAGGCTCAAATCACAATTTACCTTTGAATACACACAACACTTGAACCTGTGTGTATAATTGTGATGGTGATAGTTATAGGAGAAAGGAATATAACCCTGCCAGTTAATCATGCTATTCTGTTTAGAGTGATAGTGTAAGTGGTGGATGTTTGTTTACCCTCTCTCTCTCTCTCTCTGATCAGCAGTTATAAATGGCTTTGTTTGAACTTTGGGTTCTTTTATTTGGTTACTTAACTGATGCTGCATAAAATGCAACTCAAGATGAAAGTACATAGGTGTTAACTTTCTATCTAGAGATTAGCTTTCTGGGAGAAATTTTCAAGGGTATGTTTATTCTGAAATTTGTGGATTAAAGCACTAAGTCCTAAACACATGAATCATAAAAATTATGTAATACATCTATAAAACTATTGTAATTCAATCTGTGTCATAATTAGAATGGACTACATGTTCAGTGTAGTAGCCACGTTTTATTTGTCTTGAGTTATTTGTGGTAATAAAGGTGTAGAAAGTGTATTTTGACTTTGGACACTTGACTGAAAAGACTAGCTTTTAAAGGTGAGAGTTAATGTGACATGGGACTTATTGGTCCTTCTCTGCTGTTTAACACTTTAATTTAACTTTAACAAAGAAACCAAAAACTTAGAGCTAGCCCTTATCATATACTTATCAAGCTTTTTTCCTATATTTACTGCCTCTACAACATGTGAAAGAACCTATTCCATAGGCCAACCATCCTATTAGAAAAATAAAACTGTCTTAGCTGAAGATGACTTCTACTCTGCCAAAAGTTGTGTTTGTCCTCTAGTCCTACTGTTCTTATTGTTGAATATGAAAAAGGAAGATGTGTTAACACAATAAATGCCCTTTATAAACACCTCAGTCAGGTCCCTGCTAACTTCTTCATTTTCAAGAGAAAACAGATAAGAAGTTTTAGTTATTCCTCATATGGCAACTTCTCCCTTCCAGGCACCATTCTAGTAATAATTCTTTGAACCAATTTCAGCAATTCAATGTCTCTCCTTAGGTAGGTAGCCCAAGACTGAACACAGTAATCCAAATGTGTTCTAACCAGAGACCTGCACAATGAAATGATAACCTCTTTAGACTTGCATTTAGTATTTCTGTAGGTTCAATCCAAAATCATATTTGCCTTATTATTAGCTTCTTATCTGCACTTGTTATAATTTAAATCCATCTGTCATTTATTTGCCCAACTCAGTAAATGATCTAAATCTTTTAATAACTTAACAGTATCCTCTTCACAGCCAGTAACACACAAATCTTTATTATCTGAAAATTCAAGTAATTTATTGGTTATTTCTCCTTCTATGTCATTGATGTAAGTCAGAAAGAGCAAAGGTTCTCAGACTGAACCCTGAGGTGTCCCCTTCATTACATTAATCTAGTTCAGTTGAACTCCATTTATAACAATCCTTAGGTTTCTTCCATCCAGCATCTGTTCTATCCAGTCTGCTAACTTATCCCATGCACCTATCAAGATCATTTTTTAAAATCTTTTTGAAAATCAGATAAACCAAATCTACAACCTTAATTTCATCTGCAAAAAATGTTATAATTTGTAAGGCAAGATTTTCCCCTAATAAAATTCTAAATTTTGTTAAATGATTTTGCAAAGCACCTTTTAAGAACGTTTCTCTAAACTGATGTAAAACTAATGGGTCTATAATTACTGGGACAATTTTTATCATCTCCCTTGAAAAGAGGAATTATATTAGGTAACTTCCAGTCCTCTAGTACCTGTCCACTATTCAAGGACTGACAAAGAACAAATAGTAATAAGTGGCTAATGTATCTAATCTTTAGACTCCTTCAAAACACATGGGAAGTTTTATCTGTAGAGCCATATCTATATTTTCTTAACCAGCTCAGAATTACTGTAGTAATCTTGTTTGATCTTGGATGAATTTATCAGCTGTTTAAGATATGGAATTTTGCTTTAATCTTCATTTCTAAAAACTGAAACAGAAATAAACATTGGTAGCCCAGCCATCTCATAATTATGCTTTATCATTCTTTAACGGTTCTACCTTCATTCTTACATTTTGGTTACCCTTAGTATATTTAAAGAAATCTTTACTGTTAGTTTTTACATTATCATGACCATCTAATAAAAAGTACACTGATAACACATCTGAGTTGTGACGATCATTACATCTGTTTGTATACTTTCGACTTTTATTATTAGAAGTATGACCTGTGTTTGTGTGTTATAATTTTGCATTGAAATCAGTTTCCGTTAAACTATCGACTTATTTTACCTACCTGATACTTACTTGTGCCTCATTAAATATTTTTAATATATTAATATTATCTATTTTATCTAATCTAATTTTAACTGGCCTAAAGAGATCTCTATTTTTATTTCTTAGTCGCTTTTATAATAATGAACAAATGTGAAAAACAGGAAATAAAGAACTTATCAAAGTATTCTTTTGTTGTCTTTCGTTGATTACAGTTAACCCTAGTTTTTTTATATTAATAGTAGTAATGGATTAAATAATTTTTATTTAATTGAATCATGCACCAAAGAAAATAGACCAATAACATGCAAAAAACAGATAATTTTCTCTAACAATTTCAGTTTTCTGGCTTTCTAACTATGCAATAACTGTTGTTACAAGTTGATCCAAACTGGCAGTTACAATTTCCACGAAAATCAAACTTGTATTATAAGTGGAATTTTTGCTTATCTGTTGAGAATGCAGTGTGGTATAATATGTCATTTGGTTTGTGAAAACTTTTTATTGGTTATAGACTAGTATATAATTAACTGTAAACTCGAATACTTTTTATTCTCCTGAGTGTCAGATGAATATGACCAATTCTTAATTGTTTATTTATTTAACTTTCCTTAGATACAGGATCTGCAGAACTGATTTTTCATATAATCTTGACTAGTATGATTCATAATGATGTAGATTTAGTAATTTATGTTTCTCGTGATATCTGTGTTGCATTAGTCGTAGTGTTACGGATATTCTTTTTCCCCAGATGGTGCTGCATATGAAAAGAATCGAATTGAAGAAAAGCAGCGGGAGGCTAGGAAGCAGAGAAAAAAACAAAAACAGAGTACCTGGGAGCCAAGGTAAATCATCTGTAGCTGTGATTTTGGAAGTGCTTTCTTAAACATCTGTAGCTGTGATTTTGGAAGTGCTTCCTTAAACATCTGTAGCTGTGATTTTGGAAGTGCTTTCTTAATCATCTGTAGCTGTGATTTTGGAAGTGCTTTCTTAAACAATGAAGCTCCCAAAAAATATTTAGTACTTGTAACATTGAATATTTTTTTATGAAAGGTCTTGATTAGTACTATATGAAATTGAGATGTCATAAATTGAAATTTTATTTGTGCAGAAAAATTGTCTTTATTTAAAAATGCAAAGTTACTTCCCTTTTTAAAAGGAAACTATTCTTATTTTATTATCCATAATTAAATATAGTTAGAATATAAGTTTAGAAGATTTGATATAACAAGTGAGAGATAACATTCTTCAATTTTTCCTTGACATTTATTTAAAGTTTTTTAATGTATGAATTTTATTAATTGTACATAATGTTTGCTGTTAAAGAGTGGAATTTATGAAGTGTCAAGCTGAGATTATTGAATTTTAGGTGGTTTAAACAAGAAGAAAATCCATACACTGGAACAAATTATTGGATATACTCTGGAGGTTACTGGGAGAGAGAATTTTCACGCTGTCCTGACATCTTTTGAAAGTATATGGCAAGGTAAATGTGTACAGAGGAAGATAGGAGAACGTTGCTAATAAGTATTGTGTATTGCCCAGTGTTTGTTTACTTGGTATACAAAATAAATATATAGTAAGTTCTCACACCTGTATTTTAATATGAGAATTTCAATGGCTTACATGAAAAATACTTTTTTGGCCTTGGTGACAGTCTAAAATCTTGGTCATCTGCAAATAATCTTCTAAACAATCTGTTCTTCAATTTGTTTGATCTGTGTGATAACTGAGATGAGAACTGTTTTCCTTAACAGTTCCTGTTTGCATTTTGTTGTTATAATTGTGTTCAAATGTATGTTTTTGTGTTGTTGTTTCTCTGCTCGGTGAAAAATGTTGTAAGTAGTATTGAAAGGTTAAAGTAAATATGGAGATGGTTATTCAGATTTTTTTTATTGGTGTTTGAATGTATCCATAAAACAATAATGATCAGATAAATTAATATTAGCTGCAGCAGGTTGCTTCCTGGATTAGTTAACCATCTGACAGATAAAATTATTACTTAAGATTTAAGTTTTACAAATTAAAACTATCCTCAGGTTTTGTTAATTTTATGTCTGCTAAGAATCCAATGTGTTGTTTAACCGGCAACATTCCAAGTATGTAAAAATGAAATATAAATTATTCAGAAATGTGAACTTAGTGCATGGTAATATTGTTGTCTATTAAGGCACTGTTTTAAAATCATTAATATTAAATTGTTAAGGTTAATAGTACTTATGTAAGTATGTTAATTACTGTTTTTATTATAAATTTCTATTTCTAGTGTACCTTTTCATTTTTTTGGTTAGTAACTGTAAATTAATTTATAGATCACAGATATGTATCTAAGAATGGCTGGAATGGGTATCAGTACTTTTATTGATAAGCAGAGAAGAACTTTGTTCTCTGCTTATCAATAAAAGTGCTAATACCTATACCAGCCTTTCTGAGATGCATTGTTATTTCAAGTGGGTTTCGTGTCATCAAGATATCAATTTTTTTTCTCTCAATCACTGAAAGTTTCTCTACTGTTTGAATAAAATCTCCAGAATTAAGCTTTAAGACTTGATATGTTTACAAATTTTCAGTTTATTTGGTAATCTGAGGGTCACAGGTTTAAATCTCTGTCACACCAAACATGCTCGCTCTTTCAGCTGTGGAGACATTATAATGTGGCAGTCATTCCCACTATTCATTGATAAAAGAGTAGCCCAAGAATTGGCAGAGGTTGGTAATGACTAGCTGCCTTGTCCCTAGTCTTGGCCCCTGCTAATACAGCTAAGTCGACAGATTTACAATGGTAAAATTAAGGGTTCGATTCCCTTCAGTGGGCTCAGCAGATATCCCGATGTGGCTTTGCTGTAAGAAAAACACACACTCTAGTCTTACACTGATAAATTAGAGATGGCTAGTACAGATAGTCCTTGTTTAGCCTTGTGCAAAATCTAAAAGCAAACAGTTTATTTGTCAAATTAACACACGTTTTGCTTAACTTTCTTGTGGATTCTTTTATTTCCTGTTTTGGTATTTAAAGTTCGTATAAGCCAAAAAATATTTTGGTTGCTCAGTTTCTCAAGGTCTGTGTTTTCTTGGTAATTGTGTTTCAGTTAATATCATTAAAAATATTAAATATATAAATAAATCATAGAGTATTTCTTTTTTCTTTAAATTCTCACAGTTTGCACTATAACTCTGTTCCTTGTCCTGATAAGAACATTTTAAAATAATTTTTAATTATCAGTCTGATCTGCAGGTATACATAGAGTAAGCATATGATAATAAATTCAGTAAATTATTTATAACCACTGTAGAAAGGTTTTTAATTTTTATAATTAAAATTAAGTAATGTGCATAATGTAATATGTAAAACATAGGTTGTTAACCAATGAAATCCTTTCATAAATAAGCCTTAGAAATAGTTGATTCTAAAAAAATAAACTTAGTAGTACATAATTACACACTGTAAATCATACAGAACTTTGACACTTTGTATCTATTGAATAGAGTATTACCTCTTGCTAGCATTCTTCCATATTTTTTATCCTTGCACGATTATTATGTTTTACTCTGCACAGTTTTAACCAAGGCTTGTTTTTTCCAGTTGCATCATGAGCCCAAACTGCCTTAATAATATTCACATCTGAACTTTGAGCAGGTCAAACCATAGTTGCAAGTGATTTCGAGAAAATCCACTTGTAGAGATAAATGTATATGTAAAAACGGTTTGTTTGGTTTGAGAAAATATTTTACGTAGAGGAGCGAACAACGTTTCGACCTTTTTTGGTCATCGCTTTTCTATGTAAAATATTTTCTCAACCCAAATAAGCCGTTTTTACATATATATATGGTTGCAAGTATTCTATCAACCTGTCTTTCAACAAGGAGTCATTTTATCAAATTTCTTGCATATATGAGGTAATTACATCTTTGCCCAGTAGATTGTATTGGTCTCTGTGTCCTTTACTGTAACTGGTTTTATATACTGACCATCAATCAAACTATGATTCAGTATTATCAAACGATTCATACTGGATTCATTTGCAAAGAGCACCTTCTTTCCAGTTTTATTTGTACAGTTGTTTAAAAGCTGATTTTGGTTTTTGATATGGTTTTATCACCCAATTCAAGCATGTTTTTTTTTTCTGAGTATCTAAATGTTCAATGTGGCTATTTCTTGCAAGTATGTGTCTTATTATTCTCAAAGTAATCTTCGTATTTACAGTTACAACGAGGTCTGGGCAAGATCTCTCCTGGAGTATTATGTAAAATGAAAACTTAAATTACTTAATTTTATTCTTGAAAAGCTTGGTTTCTCGAACTCAACAACCTATTTTACCAGTAGTATTAGTTTTCATACAGCTATCTCAGTTAAAATTGTCACTATTTCACTTTCCTTCAAAAAAAAAATACCATGAGAGGTTTTGGGCTTATCTTTCTTTACTGTACCACCATAATGGCAAAATTATCTTTAAATCTGTATTACAAATTTTGGTGTATGAAAATATAAAAAAGGTTTTGTTGAAATACTTAATTGTTGCAGGAATTTGTTTATTATTGTTGTACTTTGTTAAAGTTAATGATTGTACACATTTCATGTTATCTGTGGTGTTATTTATATATCACAACTGAACTGTTATTAACTGTATAACTAAGTACATAATAAACATTTCAGTTAAAGCTGGATTAACCTGTTCACAACAGGCTCTGTATAATACACACAAGTTAAGTATTTATGCAATAACTTTTGATGCAGTATGTGTACATTCACAAAATTTGTTACTTTTAATAAAGATTGCAAGGCTTTAGTATGCATAGTTTTTCAGACTTTTCTTAATGAAGTATTTTTACTGAAGACATGTTTGTGAAAATATCGAGTCGCTTTCATCACAAGTCCAAGTGTGAGGTGAATTTTTGTTATAATTAAACCATCCTTTATCCCCAAAATTTAAAAAAACCTTCTAAATACATTTCAAACATTTAATTTCAATGAAACTGTATTTTGTTTGCTATTTTCTCTGTCATAACCATATGTGGTCTGTCAATTTGACCAACCTTGTAATCATGATAAAAAATTAAAGAAATAATTATAAATTATACTCTTTGCATTCTAGAATGATGACGGCCTGTATAAATTTCTTTGTTTTTTACATCTTATTTCATCAGTAAAACCTGAAAGCCAGTTCTTGATTAGAAGCTTAAAACATCAATTGCACTTTAACAATGGAAGAGAATAATTAAATAATTAATCAGGCATACTTGTGTTCAAGCAGATGAAAGGAAACTTTAAATATCATTCTCAGAATTCCGTTTTCTAACCTTTAATTATAAGACTTGTTTATTGTTGAAGTAGTGCAAAGTAATAATTACATTAAGTTTATTCATTTATTCTGTGTGTCATTTAATAATTGTAACAAGCTTTGGAATAACAAAATGTGGATTTTTTTTTTAATCACCACAGTTTTCTCTTAATGAGAGATCAAATAATTTAAGAAATAACGGTTAAATTTGCAATACATTGAAAGAAAAGTTTTGATTAAAAAAAATCCATTGATAAACACGTGGTGTTAAAACTTCTTATATTAAAGTGCCTGTCCAAATAAATGGAATGCACATGCTTGTAAAGAGAAATAACTTTCCAATTATTAATGTTATAGTTACGTTAATATAGAGCAGGGTAGTAAGTATTTGATGTTTATTATTTTCATGTTATGTAACATAACCATTTTTAGGTTTTAAAATATTTTAAGAAAGTGAAAGGAAAAACTCTTAAGTATGAATAACATGTAAATCTTTAGAAAACAAATGAAACTTACTTGTATATGCAGTCTTGACAGACTTCAGGGATAATGATGTGGGCATTAAAGTTTTTAAATAAATCTGTAAATATAGTAATTAATTGTAAATAATATGGATTTCATCTGTATATCATTTACTTACCAATTAATAATGTAGAATATCAAACTGTCATGCTAAGTAATGGAAGGTTGTTCCACTGTATTACAGTTAGGTTTAGCACTAGCAAATTATACTGGGTGATTGAGTTGGTAAATAATTTGTAAATGAAGAGATATAGGAAATTCATTGTAAGTGTTCATGGCCTTAAGAAGTACAGCTGTTGCAAAAAGTAAAGCATTGTAAATAAAAATTTACTAAAGTGCTCCACAACAATAACAGTTATGAGCATAAGTAGAAATGAAGTGTTCATTGAAATAGTGCTAAGAAATGGTGTTCTAGAATGAATGGCTATAATCAAAGTGCTACCAAAATGGAAGAAAATGAATTAATCATCAACATTAGTCGCTGCTCTTGTTTGGTCTGCACTGGATCTACAAGTAAACCTGAAGTATGTAGTCACAAGTGTATATGTTTTGTTAATCTAACATGAAGGATGATATTCATCTGGGAACAATTCAGTGTGAATGTTATGAAATGAACACTTCAAAAATGAGGCCTGCACTACAGTTTTGTATTATGTGCTTGTCGTTTGATGGTTGAAACACTCATTATTGAAAGAATTAAGAAAAGTGTTGTAAGCTCATGTGTAGATATGTGACATTGGGATGCTTTAGTGAGTATTCAAAACTCATGATGAAACCATTTATATCGTACCAATTATAGACTACTTTGGCTGAAGACTTGTGTAAGTTATCAGTGGTCAGGTGTTAACGGTTTTTTTACTCTGTTAATGATAAATCATTCAGCTGTTATCATTTAAAGAAATTTTCACAATATATTTAGAAATACTGTATTTTCCGCCTAATAAGCCGAATTTCTGGCCCTAAATTTTGGACCTGATTTTTGGGGGTAGGCTTATTGGCCAATCACCAGCTTTGGACCAAAAAATAACGAAGACCAAAATCGGCCCCCAAATCATACCTTTGATCTCACAGTTACGGCAGAGTTATTTCAGTTGAAGAAACTTTATTTATTAATAGAAAAAGGTCTATACATTACGAATGACATGTATTCATAGAAATAACAAAATTCATAAAAAAATACACACTTTAATCTCAGAAATTTATTAAAATCCATCAAATTCATCACCTTCCTCGTCAGAAGCACCAAATAATAGATTCCAATCCTCGGCAGAGACCTGGTCGTTGTACGGGTCATTCTCTGCCTCGGCGCTTATTGGGCGGTAATAAGCAAAAACCCTCATTTTCAGAGCTGAAAATTGGCCTCGGCTTATTAACCGGAAAATACGGTACAAATTTTCAGGCAATGTTGGGGAGGGACAGCAACTATAGTAACACTATATTTGACAGAAATCTAATTATACACTAAAATTAGTTATCAAATCTTTTACTGTTGACAACTTAATGTTTTTATAAATCGTTTAATATTAGATTTTATTTTAAATGGCCTAGAATAATCTAAAAGGATAAGATACTGATAGATAAAACTGGTGCAAATATTGTAACATTAGTGTTTTAACTGAATTGCATTGTAATTAAACAGTGATTCCAGTAGGAAAATATGTTTGTTCTTTCTCATTGTTCTGATTACTTTTCATTTACAGCAAGTTTGGTTTTTTCAATGGTGTTGCTGGTTTGATGTTTTTGTGTACAAAATGTAAATCATTAATTGTAATAACAACAGATGGCGTTACGTTTTGTGGTTTGAAGAGGAAATAAAGTATACATTTTGAAAATTCTTTATTGTTTTTCCATAGATAAAAAACGTTTTTGGATGAGATATAATATTGGGGGTGGCAAAAAAATGAGTGTTAGAGAAAGAGTCATCTGTTTATCAATGCACTTGTATAAATTCCCAAATGTACAAACAGTCAAGACAGTTAATTAGATATTAATTAAATGAGAATGGAGTGGTAATGGAAAAACATTTTAAGGTACTACATACTGTATAGTTAAGGCTCAAAATGTCAAAGGTTGGGGAGATCTGACATTTGTAATGAGACTACAACTGTTTTTGACATTCCTCTTAATTTATTCCAAGTTTCAGATCTGATTTTTGTTTCCCTCATATTACTAATCAGGTCTTTTGTTCATTAGAGGAACTCGTCTTTTGTCTCTCATAGTTCAATTCAACGGATAATTACTGATATTAAATAGTTGTCCTCTTAAAGGTACGCTCTTAAGTGCAATGAATGAAAGATAGCTCTAATTGTTTTTTACACACTTCAGATTTCAACTCTGATATTAAAGATTAATTAAGAGGAACATAACGAAATCTTTCCGGTTATTTTTGTGATTCTTGTTATAATATTAAGTTTCTGTTATCTTCCTGTAAGACTTACGGAGAGCTGAAAGCTTTATTGACGTATGACATTCCATTGTTCACAAAAATATCAATCACAGAGTTAAAAAGCTAAGTGATTTAGTACATTCTATAACTAACAAAGCAGTTTTTTCTTTGTAATTACATAATTATAATTCAATTTTAATCTTCATCTGTAGCTGGCATACAAGCAATTCTACACAAGTTATTTTGTCAATGTACGAGTAAAAAAAATGATTTTTGTTTTGGACTGCATCAATTATCTTGTCTGGTGGAAAGAGTGGCAAATTAAATTTGGTAATTTTAACCCCTCATTTATAAAATTCTTGATACCATAATTTGTAGAATATGTACAATTTGAGACCTTCAAAGTACATGTTTATATCCAGAGAAAAATAACGTTTTTCTCTCTAACAACATGCACGTGATCTCTGTGAAGTGGTAAACATCATTACCGTAAAACTGATATTTATACAGTAAACATTGTAATTAATAATAGAATATTTTATTGTTAATATATTTTTTTTTTTTTACAAAAAAACGGTAATATAAAATTTTTAGTCAATGATTTGTTCAACTTTTTAATTAATCAGGTGATAATGATAAACATTTGTTTAAAATATATCTTGTACTTTGTATTCTGTAGTATAAAAGAGGTAATTAGTTGTCATACCTTAGATGTAAAACTAGATTGTAGATTAATTTGATGATGAACTGCCTGTAGTTATGTGTATTGGTGAAACAGTTGAAATTGTAATGTAGTCTTTTGTTGTTATTATTATAGCAATAAATAAAATGCATCTCATTATCATACGTTGTATTTTTTGTTGTTCATTGGTTTATACTATTCATAGCTGGCATGCTTGTATATTTAAGAATATCTAGGAATTTTAAATTAATTAAAAAGTTCAAAAACACTCAAGTTATTACTTGTCACTAATTACATATTTTAAAATATTAAGTTTGAATATTTTAAAGGAAATAATGTTTTAATAACTCCTGAAGTGTTCTGCACTTCACGGGACTTGTCCTTTTATGCAGTTTGTGATGTAGATATAGCAGGATTCTTTTGGAATTATTTGTGATAATGTATATAACATGTTATAAATCTTGTTCACATTTTCACCGTGTTGATTTGGTGGACGTGGAAAGCACCGTTTAAAGGCAAGATATAAAATCTAAGAGAATGGTCAGGTTATTTATTTGTACAAATTTAAATATTTATTATTCATTGTGATAAAAGATGTAACTTGTTAACAGCTCAACAAAAAACATACTTTGCTACTGTTATTGCAGCACCAAAAATGAACAGACAAAAGGGACACTAATTGTCTAATAACTTATTAAAGTGTATTCCATCCCTGTGTAAAGGGAGCGTGCTCTTTATGAGGAAAGGTACCTTTTGAAAGAACTCGGGTTATACAGTTTATTTTTAATCAGTTAATTCTTGAAAATTTTCGTTTTACAGTTTTTGTGTTTTTATGTTTGTTTACTTATTTTTTCCCCTTTGTAGACTTACTTTCTTGTACTGTTCTCTGGGCTTCCAGTTGTATTGTCTAGTGTATTCTTGGTACTTGGCTTATGTATATCTTGCCATTTCCTAGTTACAAGGGATTATGTTATTGGGTAAGTTTGTTTTTGTTTTTCTCGCATATAATGCTAGAGTAAGTTATCTAGTGAGTGGTCTTTTGTTCATGCTAACATGTTTATTAGTTTTTGTTCCTCTGGGTTTTTTCGAATCTGGGTTTTTTTTTTTATTAAGGTCTAACATAATATTTATCTTTCCAATATTATTTAGTTTTTTATCTATAAAGTGATAAGATGTCTAGTTTTGTCCTGGTTTTATTCACTATAAGGTTGATCTCATTATTAGTTCTAGATGTATGAAGTTTGTGCTATTACCTGTAGTTTCTTTATTATAGGACTCGAATTCTATATAACTCTCATCTCATTTGGCTCTTTCTGGACCTTACCATGTACCAATCTTGGAAGTTTATCTGTGGAATAAGGGTCTTCTCACAAATTTTGTAATATGTATGTAGATCCAAATCGTTTCTGTAGCTTTGAGTCATAACTTTTGTTATTTGGATGTTCCACTGAGGTGTGATTTATCAGTTTTGTGTACTTAAATATTTAGCAGAACATTTTCTCTACCCCTTCCTGCAAGGACTCGTTCTATTAGGAATACACTTCAACTTCTATGTGAATAATTTGACAATATTGGTTCTTTACTAGGAAAAACAATTTCTTTGTGTAATGATCAAGAAAAATGTTTGTCTTATGATCTATTAAAAATAATAAATCTGAGTTTGGAAACGTGATGAATGTATAAAAACAGCCATCCTTGCTCCGTATTTTAATAAAATTATTGAATCGAGAAAAATTCAACTGAAACGTAAAAATTGTCTCTAATTGATGATGATGAGAAACTCTTAAACTAAAAATGTATTGTAAAGACAGCTGGTGTGAGAACTTTTAAAGTAGAGAACAACCAGCTGACCTGAACATGGCCTAAGAAGGTCGAAACGTTGTTCTGTATTTTATTTTACTTTAACGTTTTAATGTCCATATGAGAAGTTTTGAGAATACAATTGCCTTTATAACTTTGTTATATCTAAAAATCTTAAGATTAGATACAAATTCATCAGATTCCGAGTTTGTTACACGAATGGTTTGATTTAACAACATAAAACTATTAAAGAACTTTTTTTTATGCCTCAAAATACGAAACATGTTTGCTCGTATTGGATAGTATTGTTTTTATCAGTCTCTTTATATCGGCTCTTATTAGCCCACCAGTCCTCAGTGGGACAGCGGTAAGCCTATGGTGAAATCCAGGATTTGATTCTCCACGACGAACACAGTTCAATATGACTTTTGTCTAAAACCCAAATATTAACCCAACAAAATCAATGGAAACTTGGTTTAAATATAACATTGTTGGATTATACTTCCCATTGTCGACCTGCTTGGCAGATAACTGAAAGATTTAGGAATGTGCATTTATCACCTAATAAAAAAAAACTGTTATTTATAAACTGGTTTAGTTTTGTGAAATAAGTGAAACCCTGAGTTGCATGGTGTTAATGAAAAATGAGATACAATTGACTATAATCTGTTTCACCAGTAACTTTGTACTTCAAAATTTATATGCAAATTTCATACAATTTTCATAATGATTTTTTAATAACTATTTCGACTTGAAATTCGAAAAACACGATGTATTCCAAAAAAAAATCCTCCACAAAACAATAATTTTATTTCCAACGTACGTCGTACATTATGAATTAACACTAACCGTACAGAGTTTGAGACAGTAATAAAATTTTCAACATCCTAATTTATCGTTTCCAACTTGTGAGAATTCATCTCGGATATTAATACATTTTTATTAATGTACGAAATGAACATTTAGAAGCGTCGCGTGGTAGATGGAAGTTTGACGGTATTTTTCAAAGAAACTAGGTAATAAAAAAACTTTAACAACCGATGATTGGCTCGTATCATAAAGAGCTGAAAATCTTGTTGATTTCAATGTTGTATTCATATTCCAGATTCGTGTCTTCTTAATCCTTTTTATTTTTTGGTCGTATCACGCTCAAAATTATCGTCAGCTAATTCGGGTCCAGAGCCAGAGTCGTCAGCTTGCACAAGTTCACGTGTGAAAACAATGGAGCGATCTGATGTTGTTTTGAGTTCGTATTCTCCTCAAAATTAAATAGTAATCAATATTTTGAATAGGGACGTAAGCCATGTTGGATATTAATCGCTGTTCGGGATCACCACCTGTACAGGTTTGTCTGATTTCATGCACTCGATTCGCATTTCTAGCGAGAACTAAAACCCCAATATGTGGTCGCCATGCGGCAGCGGGCGCGCCTAAACGGTTATGCTACCGAAACTTACAATTCATTTTGAAAGGCTAAAGTAGTTCTAAATTGTACTTTTCGTTATGTTACACACTTTATATTTTAAAATATAAATTTACTTGCACTGCTCCGAGGGAGTGCGTATTATTCACTTGTATCGATTACAAGAACTCCAGTGATTTCGCGAAGTGAACTCGTCAAGACTTTTTTTTTCCCTATAAATTCGTACAGAACTTCAAAATAACACTGTATTATACATTTTGAAAGTATTCAAATGAAAAAAATGAATAAAAACCGCACAACTTTAAAACTTCCTTTCGAAAGTGCTCGTATTATAGTTTTTATTCATTTGCATCAGGACTTCTTGAATCTATGTGTTTCTCTAACATCATGAATAAATGTATGTGTTTATCCTGTAGCAAAACCAAATCGGGCTATCTGCTGTGTCCACCGAGGAAAATCGAACACCTAATTTTAGCGTTGAAAATCAGAAGACTTACCGCTCTCCCAACGAGAGACCATCCTCAAATGAAAGCAAATGCATTGTGCTAGATCATTAACTTGTATTACAGAGCATGTTCCTCAATCGCTTTGTAGGATGAGTTTTACAATTCCGAGATGTACTGACTTGTACGTAATAAATGATTGATTTACAACACTGACTGATGCCTAGATGCGCTGTTACAAGACAGCAGTACAAAAGCAAGGATACGTAGGAATAAACGTGTTCCACATCTTATTTCAGACTTTGTACTACAACTTTGTACATTTACAGTTTATCAATTAGTTTATTTTAGTAGGGTCGTATTTACAGGACAATAATCAAGCAATCACTAACTTTATGTGCAGAACATACAAAAATAATATCGTGCATAGTGAAGGAAACATCGGAAGGAAGGCTTACTTCCTATTTTTTATTTTTTATAATTCTTCAAACAGCCTTAAAATCAATTTGAAATTCGGATCTAGCTTACACTAGCAACGTCATTGGTGGGAGTCCCATAGGTTACTTATAAGGATTCTCGCGGAAGTCCAGGGCACTATCGGACCCTGATAGTTCTTGGTTTATTAAAAATGACTTCATGATATTTGAAGTGTGAGGAGTTAAAAAAGAAAGTGTGTGTTTCCTATAGCAAAGCCACATAGGGCTATCTGCTCAGCCCACCGAGGGGAATCGAACCCCTGATTTTAGCGTTGTAAATCCGGAGACATACGTTAAAAAAGAATTGGAAGAAACATGTACAAGATTTTTGTCCAAAAATATTTTTTCATGTTATTGCAGGTAAGTATCTACATTGTTATCTAAATTATAATTGTCTTGATAATTTTTTGACTTTGTTGAAAATTTATGGTTTTACAACTTGTTTTATGTTTGTACATTATGCAGATACTGGTTTGGTTTGTTTTGAATTTCGCGCAAAGCTACACAAGGGCTATCTGCGCTAGCCGTCCCTTATTTAGCAGTGCAAGGCTAGAGGGAAGGCAGCTAGTTATCACCACCCACCGCCAACTTTTGGACTACTCTTTTTACCAACGAACAGTGGGACTGACCGTCACATTATAACACCCACACGGCTGAAAGGGCGAGCATATTTGGTGTGACGGGGGATTCGAACTCGCGACCCTCGGATTACAGCCTTAACTACCTGGCCATGCCGGACCTGCAGATACTGACAAAGTTCTACACGAACACTAGATAATATGATTAAATTTTGAATGGAGAGATCTTTATGTAACTAAGTAGACTATTGTGGTTTGATGATCAAATTGATTGATTATTACCTTCTTGGACTTGACGGAAAGCTGTTTACAGTCTTTATCAGTTTTAATCGTGGCCCCTATTACCCTTCAAATAACTGATTGGCTGATGTCCACGTTTTTCAACCTGATTGTTATAAATTCTTGAAAATTAGAGGCTGACTGATGTCTTCCTTCTGGAACGTGAAATATGTCTACATTCATAAAACTCTTGACTGTCTGAGGACAACATATTCAATTTAACCCATGTTAAAAACACCTTACTGTCAGAAATGAATATGTCCAATTTGACTGATGTCACTAAAAACCCGGTGTTAGCTCGTAACATACAAAAATTACTTAAATGGTACATGTTAACATATTCGAAAAACCTTTCGCTGATCGATACGTGTCTACATTTTACAAATACCCGACTAAAGACATTCACATTATGTAAATATCCGTGGGTTATTGTTCCAAAGAGCATATTTGAGAACAGTTAGTTACATTATTGAGATATTTGATTAAATATATTCAGTTAACACACTGACTGACATGTGTATTTTTAATGAACTAACCAATGCAACGTTACTGAAATGTGTTGCTGATGTCATTCTTCTGGAATATCTGGCTGGACACTAGTCATACTCTCAAACTAAGGACATTCGTCCACATTCTGTAATTATTCACATTATTTTCATTCCCGAGCAGCTATCTTATTAGCTTTATTTTAAGAGCAAAAAATCATACAACACCAGTCCTAGAATAACTAAGGGATTCCTAAGGTTTAGAAAAGAACGCTAAATGTTGCAGTTTTTGGATAAATGAACCAAGAATATTATTTCTTTGATAAACTGCTATCAACACAAACTTCGTCAAATAGGGTCAACTTTGTAAAAACGAAATTCGATAATTGTTGGTGTATGACAAAAAACAACAAAAAACTTTCAACCAAACTACACGTATAGTTATTATTTAAAGTTAATGGTGATTCTTAAACTCGGAAAAATAATATTTCTGTTACACAGTTTTAAGTTTTAGGTAACGTGAGATATTTTTTTATGTCGCTAACACGATAGAAATATCTTAACAAATTCGAAGAGAGTAAATTTGTTGAACATAACCAAATTTGGTTTGTCTGACGTGTTTATTCTCCCCAACTAGTTTAAAAATGGATATGTTTGTTTATCAAGATTACATTGACGTTCAGATATTTCATTTAGGAACTGTTGTTCACATTTGTCCATACGAAAACAAAAACAACCAACAATTTTCTTGCAACATATGGATATTTTGTAGCCACCCTCTGCTGAGAAATTCACAAACACTAATAACACCATCTGATGCATCTCGCATCATAGGATAGGTGGTAAGAAGGTTCCTGAATCTTCTAGTGGATATTGTGTTTCTCCTATGTTGCTATCCACGCTTTCTACTGGTCGTAGAAGCACTGTATAAAATGAAGATACGAAAATATTCATTAGAACCTAAATAGTTTGTCAGTTGTCGTATTTATGCATAGCTATACATCTTTATTTTCCAAATCTGTGGAAAGATAACTTTCATAGGGAAAATTTAATATTACTTTTCACTAAAATTTAAAGAGCGATTTAAAGCCCGCTAGCCTTTTTGTTTGGTTTGAATTTCACGCAAAGCTACATGAGGGCTATCTGCGACATCCGGATTACGAGCCGAGTTCCTTAACCACATGGCCATGCCGGGCCTCTCTGTTGTCTTAGAGATTAGTTTGTTTTTAAAGCAAGATCACAGTGGGCCATTTCCCGTGTCTACCACGTTGAATCGAACCCCGGATATTAGAGTTCTAAGTTTATAGACTTGTTGATGTTCCACTGGGAGAGAGACTCAAGGGCAAGCTCAAAGTCTTATGAAGTTAAAATTCGGGGTTCGATCTTTGCGGCAGATTCAACACGAATAGCTTATCGTTCAGCTTTTCCCCTTAAACAACAACAACAAATGTGCCTGCGTGAAATTTACTCAGAATAAGTCTAAACGAACAAGATAAGAACAAAGGATCTTACAGCATTCTTCTTCTGAAGTTTTAGTACTTGTCCTTCGCTCCATTGATCTTCCCCGAGAAGTAATGCTTATGTACTTAGAAACTTTCAACGTTGATGACTTTCGGCTTTCTGTTGAAAAATAACAACAACAGAACAGCGAAACTTAATTTTATAAATGAGCGAGATTGTTAATAAAACAACGAGAGAAAACATAAATAAATGGATTGTTCAGAAACGGATCAGAGGGAGAAAAAAGAGAAATCAGAGTAAAGGAGGAATAACTGGAAACTATTGCATTACTAAAGGAATAAAATTAACCATAATTCGACAGGGAAAGGTGAATTATTCTAAATAAAATAAACTGAAGTAATAAATAAGAAAAATGTAAGAGAAATCAAAATACTTTTACGCAAAGAAAATAAAAATAAATACGTACACGGTGGAGAGAAAAAAAAAATTAAATACGAGGCTTAAGATACGCGAAATAGTTTTTTTTTTGTCTGAATATCACCGTTTCTGAATTATTTTTCGCAATTATTAAATAATTTCCAAATACACGAGCTCAGCACTTCTAGTTCTTACATCCATTCCACTTTTCTAACATTGTGCTAACCCTAACTTTTTTCTAATGTTTAATTGACGTTGAAATGCATATTTAAATATAATTTTCCAAGCATGAAATTCTCGAGAGATTACTTAATGAATAACATAAGATACAATAACAATAGAGAGATACCCTGGCCACTCTCTTTTGTCGATGTTGAAACCTGCAACATCCTTGATCCACTGGTCTCACGACGGCCAGTTTTACAATCAGCTATCCATTTGTGGTTTAGAGCCTCTTCTGGGGTAATTCTGAACTCCGGGTTCCAACTACAACAGATGTCATGGAGATGCATTCAATACAACAGAATAAACCAGAAGTATCGATTTTATTAGCACGATTGTTAGAATAGGATTCGTTTATTAAACTGTACTTGCTGAGTTACGAACCATAATTTTAAATATGATTATTACATCACATGCGCGAGAGAGTTAACGTTGTCAATATATTTCTGAGTTTTTAACAAGCTTGATTTAAGTTTAGCTGCTTTACATCGGTAATTTTTTTCAAGGCACATATCCAGTTTCGTTAAGCCTAAACTATCAGAAAGTCACGAGTAAACCCTGATATATATATATATATATATATATAAGCATTTCGGACAAATGGATCGTGGTTCGTCAACGCGGATGGTACATACCATAACATTTAACGTAACGTAATCGACTACTATACATAATGTCAGCTAAGTTATTAAGTTGTATATCTGTCAGCTTGGTTAACTCTGCAATAATTACGAGATGTTTTAGAATACGTAGATAAACATGATAAAAACTCGTACTCAGCATCTTTCATTTCTATCCATTCTTTTTCATAACGTTGACGCAAGAAATAGAAGCGTAAAACACTTTAAGAGAGTTTTTGCAGGAAATTAAACTAATTTTCGAACATTTTATGAGCCCTTCTCTTCTGAAATGCCACTTACGGTAGCTACATACGACGGTATTCCTCATCGCCGAATAACGTGACCATTAATAATAATTACACTTCACATACTTAATTAAGTTTACACCATTAGAGCTGTTCATGCAAATGACGATATAAATAGTATCTAGACCACCACTGTGTCTGTTGCACTAGAGTTGGTCTAGACAAGCCATGGCATTGGGCGAAAGGTCTCGTCGGCTCTAGATGTGACAGTTTATAGCACATTTAGCACATTATTACCTTTATCTTAGCTTCCAAGTTATAATTTCTTATTATTAGGCTAGAGGTACAAGTTTAGCGACAGTGAAGAGAGGAAAATAACATTTTCAAATTTCAACAAACGAAAAAAACTGTTTTCATAAGATGACAAATTCAGATAAACTATATGAAAGTAAGTTTTGTGTGATGGTATACTGGGATGAAAGAAAACCGAAGAATTTTCTTTTCCAACTGTTTCCGTGTCTCGATCTTCGAATGTTGTGTTTTCTTACAGCAAACCTACATCGAGCTATATGCTGTGTCCACCGAGGGGAATCGAACGCCTGATTTTAGCGTTATAAATCCAAAGACTTACCGCTGTACTGGCGAATGACTCTCGGTTTTCGAATCCGGTGCCAACTTACATAAATAAAAAAACTACAGACTTGAGATTTTTTCATAACAGATGAGCTGTAATGCTATAATAAACTCTTTTTTTTTTGTTCCACCGGATAATTATACTGGGTCAGTAAAGAAGAATTTGACTAAACTCATTACAAGTCGTACTGTAATGTAATGCCACCCCTATTTTTTACTATTTATGAAAAATAACACGTTTTACAAAAACGATACATAATATAAAGTTAGGTGTTAACAGCAAACTTACTTAAGACACCTAGCGAGAAAGTTCACGAATTGTTCTTCGTAGCATCCAAGTACCAAGGGTAGTGTTTTGGTTCCTGGTCTACGTTTTTTACCCTTGCTGTTAGTTGTATTTCGAGGATTTCCTTTGGAATCTGGAAGAAGACGTGGGATTAGGTTTCATTGAGCTGATATGAAACTAATTTTATGTTAAACGTATTCTGCACTCAGTTTAGCTTTTGACCAGAAAAAAAGCCATCTATTCGTGATCAGGCTGCCCGTTGTGTCTTGTACAGCCTAGAAAGTAACAATAATGTTTGATTATAGCCTAGAGACGTTTATGTTTAAACATAATAAATATTCATTAGTTACTGTTATCAAAGTTGGTAATATAGAGGTCAAAACACGTTTCAAGATGACTATTGGAACATGATCAACATATTAATCTCACCAAAGAACAAACGACGTCTCGATGCCACCTCTAAGACTTCGACTGGAGGTGGTCCAATAATTTCCATAATGCATGCTAGCTGGTCAGCCTCATTTTCACCAGGAAACAGCGGAAAACCGGTATAAAGCTCAGCCAGAATACATCCAAGACTCCACATGTCAATAGCTGGTCCATAGGGCACTCCAAGGATCACCTGAATTTATCAGCATAATTTTCTTGAAATTATCATTGGCTATCATAAGACGTTTCAGATAAATAAACAAAACGAAAATACAACCTTGATAACTTTGTTTAACCAAAATATAAAAACATCGTAACAGCCAATATGTGTCGGAAAATGAAACTAAGAACAAACAAGTTTCTTCATGAATCTAATTTATTACAGCTACTTCCTTTTGTTTTACAAATATCTAACTATAATATAGAAGTTATTTTTCTTCCATATAGAAAGAAGATTCTTTTAAATATAAACGTTTTATATTATTTATCTAGTTTTTCAATCGCATTCTGTTTCATCGAATATGATGAAAGCATCCACCGATGTTTATAACCATTACAACTCAAACAATAACAACAATGTATCTATTAAAACATTTTAAAGGACCAAACATTTAACAAATACAAATATTAAAGTAGCCATTTTAATTGGACAACAAATCCCTCTCTGAATTAACATCCTGAAGCACCAGGTTGCGTTTATTGAGCTGTTAATCAAGATCCGATTACATGACCTCTTTGTACCTTACTGTATGTATATAATCCGATGTCTAAGCAAAACTTCTGCAAATGATCAAGGTACGGCATGGCCAGGTGGTTAAGGCACTCGTCGATCAAGGTACGGCATGGCCAGGTGGTTAAGGCACTCGTCGATCAAGGTACGGCATAGCCAGGTGGTTAAGGCACTCGTCGATCAAGGTACGGCATAGCCAGGTGGTTAAGGCACTCGTCGATCAAGGTACGGCATGGCCAGGTGGTTAAGGCACTCGTCAACCCCACAATTTATTGGTAAAAGAATATTTCTAGCATTGGCGGTAGGTGGTGATGACTAGCTGCCTTCCCTCTAGTCTTACACTGCTAAATTAGGGACGGTTAGCGAAGATAGCCCTCGTGTAGCTTTGGGCGAAATTAAAAAAAAACAACAACAACTGATCATGACAAGATCTTGTCGCAACTTGTAATAATTTTCTTTGTTATTTACTCAAGTCGTGTCAAGGTATAAAATATAAGGCCAATTCGTACAACATAATTCACCAAAACAAGCCTTAAGTGAACATTACCATAAACCTACCTCAGGAGCTCTGTAAAACCTTGATTGTATGTAGGTATACACCCTCTGTTGGATAAAACAGGAACTTCCAAAGTCAATCACCTTTATGGAACTACTTCCCCGTTGTTTGAGCAAGATGTTTTCCTGCCATTAATGAAAAATACAGAAACGAATTTTTTCATGACAAAAGATAACATGTCTTCCACATGGGCACCATTTTTGTTTTCTTTTTCTTTTTTACTTCATGCACATCTTTTTCACTAATATTGAATCTTTTCGAAAACAAGGTGTTGATGTGAGTTTAACAAGGTCATTTTATTACATGTTAGATTAACCGCTGTTATTAGTTTGATGTATACACTAATTCTTTACAAATCTTCAAAAATGTCATGAAGCAAGGAGAAGAGACCTCTAGTGAATTTAAATGTAACTTAAACACACACAAAAAAGTTATTTCAAGTTAGTAAGTAAAATACAGATAATTCCTCTATCACAAACTACTAAAAATAGACAAATAAGAACCACTGTGCTATTAGAAATAAGAAAATACGTAATTGTACTTTATTAGGGTTCCATGAAGTGTTCTGTTTCAAGAGTCAGTAAAATTAAAATTAAGAGCAAAAAATATTTTTATTTCTTACTTTTCACCTTCTTGTGTCATATTGACTTGTAACCTACAAACTGTATAATTCTTCTCATGATTCATGGCATGCGCATGTTTTACTTACATTACGGCAGTACAAATTACAACGTTAATTGTCCCTTACGTGACGTCATTTTAATGTACACCAACAGACTGACAGACAACATACTATTGTACAGTGATGCGAATGGTTAAAACAGGCGACCGCTAAAGGTGGCCTTTGACACTTTTTCAAAGAAATTGCATGTACATACACAGACAAATAATTCTGCTGATAAATGGAGATATATTCACCAATGTCCTCTCGCAAATAGGCAAACAATTACTCCAATCCTGTTGAAGATAGCCAAACATTTAACCTAAATTCCATTAAAACTAGACAAATAATTACATCCATCCTGTTGAAAATACGACACAATAAGATAACAAAACATAAACTTAAAATGAGTATGAGGTACAGTGAATAAGCACAAAATGATAGCCTAAACATACAAAACATAACTGTACTTACCGGTTTTAAGTCACAATGAATAACATTCTCTCTGTATAGGAGACGCAGACACTGGACTAGTGAGTGACTAAGCCTTCGGATAAGCCCCAGGCTTAAGCCTTGGTAGCTATTTTTCTTTATCAATTCATACAGGTTGAGGCTGTAATGTCAGAGAACGAAAATATTACTAAATTTTCAAAAACACAAAACACTATACAACACAAATTGTGTTCCTGTATAGTATGTGTTGCTTATGTTACAAAAGTACAGAAAATGATCATTATTCCCTTCAGACTTTGCTTTGGTGACCAGAACAAAGAAATTTAAAAAAGTTAACCTATTTTCTATGTAAGAACGTGCAAATTTACCCATTTTCATTTACATAAGATCTGAATAAAACAAGATATGAATCAAGATTTACATGTATTTATACTAAAGTTATACAGAAATGTGTAGAAGTGAGTAGTTCTTCGAGATTTGCGACTGTAATGTAAATCACTTTCACGTATCAGCCTCCAAATATAGTTTCCCATCATGTTTTCGTTATACACTCCTTAGTAGCGGCGTTCAAAGTCCAGTATATCTTGGTGGAAGCTCTCGCCTTGCTCCTCTGAGTATGCTTCCATGTTCTCCTTGAAATTATTAAGATGATTGTCAATGATATGGACTTTCAGCGACGTCCTACAGCCTATTTTGCCGTAGTTCTTCGCCACAGTCTCAATCAGTTCCACATAATTTTCGGCCTTGTGATTGATCAAGAAGCCCCGAACCACACTGACAAAGTTGCCCCAAGCTTTTTTTCCTTCCTACTAAACTTACTGGAAAATTCTGTGTACTCCAGATCCTGATCTTTATTTGTGGTCCAACGAAGACACCAGCTTTGATCTTTGCCTCAGACAGTTTAGGGAATAATCCTCGAAGGTACTTGACGGCTGTAGACTCCTCATCAAGAGCTGTGACAAACTGTTTCATAAAACCCAATTTGTATGCAATTGAGGGAATAGCACCTTCTGGAGGTACACTAGTGGCTCACTCTTGACACTATGCCTCCCCACAGAGAACTCGGTCCGTTGGGGCCAATGCTTCTTGTTGTAGTGTGCTGCAATGTCCTTGCTGTTCCAAAGGCAAAGATAACAGGGAAACTTAGTAAAACCTCCTTGAAAACCCATAAGGAATGCCACCACTTTGAAGTCTCCGAGAACCTCCCAGCCATACTCATCACACTTTAAGGCTTCTAGCAAGGTCTTGACGCTGTTATATTCCTCTTTGAGATGTACTCAATAATCCAGGGGAAGAGACGGTTACTTATTCCCGTTATGGAGCAGCACAGATTTTAGGCTTCTGGATGAGCTATCAATGAAGAGGCGCCACTCGTTCGGGTAAAGGGAAATTCTAATTGCCTCGCACAGACCGAATACATTGAAACCGAAGCAGAGCCCATCTTAACAAGTGAAGAAACTTGAAAAATGTCGGTGGCGCTCCCTCTGACTTGTGACTTGCACACTTTCATACTCAAGGGCTATCTATGGTAGACGTCCCTAATTTAGCAGTGTAAAACCAGCTTGTCATCACCACCCACCGCCAACTCTTAGGCTACTCTTTTACCAACGAATAGTGGGATTGACCATCACATATAACGCCCCCACGACTGAAAGGGCGAGCATGTTTGGCGCGACCGGGATGCGAACCTGCGACTCACAGATTACGAGTCGCACGCCTTAACACGCTTGGCCATGCCGGGCCTTCATCTAATAAATCCCACTTCTTGAGCCTAGATATCAAAAGCTCGGCATTTGACTTTATTAGAAAAAGATCTCTGATTAAGTCATTGAAGTCTTTTTGGTTGGGGTAATATAGGTTCCTCTCACTAGCTGCACCTCTGAAATTGTAATCTGGATCTTCGACTACTTTCTCTCCTACAACATTTTAGAAAGTTATTGAAAATTATCGTACGTTCGAGAAAATTCTCTATCAATTACTCAGCACTGAATCTACGTGGAATGTTCTGGATAATGGGTAAATTTGAAAATTTCATTATACAGGTCTCAAATGTAAAGTTTGAAGAGAAAAATATGTCTTTTCCATTTACTTTAAGCATAAGTAACTAGGAAATAACACTTTCTGCCCAGGAACAAGACAAAGTAAAAATTTTGTTACACAGTGTAATCTTATTAATTCGGAAATAATTCAGCAGTTTTCTTTTATCGGTTCGCTGATATTCTTTATTAAAAACACAAATAGAGACACGATAAAATTAGAACAAAAACGTTTCTGGTATATTCGTTTCTAATTTTGAGGAATGGAATAAAATAACAAAAACAAGTAGCCATTAAACGGCACATATGGTCAGGTGGTTAAGGCATTCTATTATTTTGTAAAAGAATTGGCGGTGGGTGGTGATGACTATCTATCTTCCCTCTAGTCTTACACTGCTAAATTAGGGACGGCTAGTGCAGATAGCCCTGGTGTAGCTTTACACGAAATTAAAACAAACAATAATAATATATTTGATAATAAAGATAGGAAATGTTGACTTTTACGCTTTAGGGAATTATAAGATAACTCTCAGTTTATCCAACGCTTGGCCTTCATGGTTTCTTCGGGGCTAGAAGCCGCAAAGACGAAACTTTAGTTAAAATAAGATTTCTATTATAATTATATGGATAGTAAACGTAATTTTTTGAAACTTTATTATCAAATCGTGCAGATCCCATTATTACGGACTACACATTTTGAAATACCCACATATATATATATATATATATATATAAATAAAACATTCATAGCGATGTTCATAATCTATCTTTCAGTATATATAATGATCGGTAATATGAGGCATCCAAAATACTTTCACCTTCTATTACTTATATTTATAGATACAGCAGAGATCACATTCTTCGGTCATTGTTAGGCCTAGCATGGTCAAGGCACTCGATTCACAGGCCTATGGTAGCGGGTTCAAATCCTCATCCCACCAAGCATACTTGCTCTTTGAACCGTGGGGGTGTCATAACGTAACGGTAAATCCCATTATTTGTTGGTAAATGAATATTCCAAGAGTTGGCGATGGGTCGTTAGTAGTAGTTGCCTTCCCTCCAGTCTTACGCTGCGAAATTAGAGACATCTAGCGCAAACAGTTCTCGTGCAGCTATGCACGAAATGCAACAAACCCCATAAAACATTTTGTGTTTGGGTGTTTGTTCTTTTAAAGCATAGTTACACTGAGTTATCTGTTGTGTCTAAATTTGGAAAGCAAACCCTAAATTTTAGCGTCGTAACTCCGTATAGTTACCATTGTACCTCTGGGGAACAGATTTTTGCGATAATGGAATAGATATGATGGAAAACTATATGGTAAAATAATTATTACATGTTAAACGTTATCCCTGTGTTCGTCATAAACCATCAAATAACTTTAATAAAGACAAAATAAGCTATTGACTCGATATTGTCTTCTAAGTTGGTCCAATATGTTTTCAAGAAACGGTACTTAAGTGTTAGGCCTTTTTATATCTCAAAATACGAATTGTTATACTTACAAGAATATAAAAATCAGATATTGATAAGAACTCATAAAATGAATGATATGTGTGTGTGTGTACTGAAAAGTTGGACAATGTATTTTCATTTCTAGAAATGGTAACTGAAACTACGAGCGAAAATTTAATTTGAAAAAAAAACAAACAACCAACAAACAACAGTATGAAAACGAACAAACTTGAAATTAAAAATAAAATCACGGTTATGTCTTAGTATTCATAGCAAAAGTCACCACTATACGTACCCCATTAATTCAAATGTGATACATAGATGGTTCCTAAAATAAAAGTGGTCAATTATATGAATCACATTGTGGTAACCGTCTTTGTCCTTTTGGGCTAGAAGTTCTAATATCTTCACTTCCACGACAGCTTGCTGATGAAATCTAAAACAATAGTTTTTATTAAATTATTCCTTCTTTCAGTGATAGGAAATATATAGAACTAGAGGGAAAAAGTACAGTAAATGAATCACAATCAACAGATAAATACACCTATATATATTTGTCACATAAACCCACAAACAGAAATACATATATATTTGTGGGTTATATCAATTTACAGGACCTATAGTGAAAAATGGTGTCGTTTTTACTTTAATGCGTTTGTGTACATTTTACACTTCAAAAATAGAATTTATAAAATATTTCTCGTTTTTTTCAGAGATTTACACATGTTGGTAACAAAGTTAGAGAAAAAATAGTTATTTTACTATGAGCTTCAATGAAACCGCAAAGGTAAAACTTTGACCGAAATAAAAGTTTTTAATAACTGAAGACTAAACTCCTGTTGTTGTCGCTTTCTTAAACTTTATTATCATGACTCAGTACTGTGAGAGGCCCGGCATGGCCATGTGATTAAGGCACTTGACTTGTAATCTGAGGGTCGTCGGTTCGATTCCCCGTCACATCAAACATGCTCACCCTTTCAGCCGTGGGGGCATTATAATGTGACGGTCAATTCCACTATTCATTAGTAAAAGAGTAGCACAAGAGTTGGCGATGGGTGATAATGACTAGTCTTACACTTCTAATGTAGGGACGGCTAGCGCAGATAACCCTCGTACAGCTTTGCGCGAAATTTAAAAGAAACCAAACCAATATTGTGAGAACAAGCATAACATATACGAGTTTACCTAAGAAACGTTTCAAAAATCATCTAGACTTGTTGAAACTGTAAAGTCACGTTTTCCTAAGCTTTATTAATCTGTGCATATCTTTCTTATATTAAAAAAATAATAGCTTCTCTATTAAATGATTTTTCATTGAAAAAATCTACCGTTTCTTGTTTCGGATGATTTTCACAGCCACCTGCTGGTTAGTTTTGTGATCAAGAGCCCGAATAACTTGACCAAACGATCCTTTGCCAATGACTTCTAAAATCTCAAACCTGTAAGCCAGATGATCGTGAAGAACCTAGAATATTCGAGAATTTATTAGATCTTTGGTTATAAGACAGTATTTTAAGAACTTAAAGAATATGATGAATTAATGAAACAACGTTCGTTTATTTCGTTAATAGTTCACACGTTTCATAACAAATAACATCATATAAGTCAATTAGCAGCTTCACTCGGTATTTGTATGCATAGATAAATTAAAAATGTAAGTTACTCCTTAAATCATTGTAGAACACATTTTCCTATCCTAAAAATGGCGAAGTTTCGTGAAAATTTTTTAATAATTATAATGAATATTTTAGCTTCACTGATTTCAGTTAGCTCATGTAACTGACGTAATTTGTAAAATAGAATTCTGTAATCACAATACGCATCATATTATTAAATCGTGGTTCGTTTATGTAAATTATCGAGATGAATATTACACTTTTAATGAAAAATTATATGGATGTTTTATTGGTCTAATAAGTTTTCGTAAGTGTATTATTTCTGTATTAACGAGACAGTATTAGAGGACCGTTTATTTAATCAGTTTAAAATGAAAATTGTGATAATAGTTTGATATATCTTCTGCCAATAGGGGACCGTTTATTCAGTTAATGTCTAAATGGAAAGTGTGATTATAATTTGGCCCTTTGTGTGCTAATATGGGGACTATTTATTCAATTAGTTTCTCAAATGGAAATTTTGATAATAATTTGATATGTTTTACCCTTTTTAAATTTATTTCAGAAAGTACACCTTTGAGGATTTGTGAAAATACCTAGGATTATATCGCTAGAGTAAGTTATAAAATCTTAGGACTAAATATTTTAAACTATTAGTATATCTATCGTATAAAAGTCTATCTTTTCAAAATAACTTTAACTTTTTCTCTTTCTATATTAATACTCATTTTAGTGTTCGAACCATTACAAGCAATGATATTTTGTTACTTAACTATGAAATATAAAATATTGATTACAAATATTATTTCAAATTTTGAAATTATCCTAACATATACACTGCTATTTGAGAAGCTCAAAATTGTGTATTATTTTTCTTTGTACTTTTTGAATCACGAAACATAATATTTAATTTTGGTAAATGCAGAATTTGTTTTTTCAAATATAATAAAATAAACTATTGAGTCCATCGCAAAGGTAATGTGGTGTTTACAAGTGACGTTGTGAAAAACATCTCAATGAATGTGGTTCCCCATCGAACAAGGTGGCGTAAACGTAAATGTTCATTAGATAAGGTGAAAAGTTAACCATCTAGTTACTGCTGGTAAGTCACTTTTAAAACAATATTATAATACCCCCTCACTTTTACAAACTATGATTAACCAACTGATTATTGCTCTCAAAACAATATTTAATTTCTGTAGTGAATATTGGTCAAAAAAGAAACAATACTAGAAATAAAACACCAAAATGCCATTATTTAATTATACACACAACGTTTCGCTTTGCAGCTTATTCAAAAGCGTTAATTAAATGTGAAACAATCTATTAAGCGAAACATTGAGTATCTAATTAAATAATGACATTTTGGTGTTAAGAGGCCTTTAATTTCTGGTATTAATACTTAAAGCAATATTACAACACTACTTCACTTTTATAAACAAGGGTTAGCTGACTAGCTGTTATTGGTTCGACTTCAAACGGCTTAGTAAACAGAAAATGTGATTCGTTTACAGAAATAGATATTGACCTAGATTATACTCTTACATAAGTTATTTGCCCCCCAGTGGCTCAGCGGTATGTCTGCGGACTTACACGCTAAAATCCGGGTTTCGATACCCGTGGTGGGCAGAGCACAGATAGCCCATTGTGTAGCTTTGTGCTTAATTCAAAACAACAACAACAACATAAGTTATTTGCAAGAACCATTATTCTTTGGTTGGTTACTGTTTGGTGACTAAACTGTATATAAGGAGAAAGTAGCAACTGAACTTGTAATAATATCTTCACTGTTTTTAAAAAAACAGGTAAAGTGAAAGAAACTTTACGTTTAGCGTGTGTTAACAGAATTATATAAATAATAAACACGATCTATTAATGATAGTGTAGAATTTAGACAAGCGCAATATGTATATGTTTTCGCAGCTTGTACCTTGTTGCTTACAAATCCACAACTAAGTCAACACATTAGACGTGTCTGCTTGATACAAATTGAAAAGTATATATATATATATATATATAGGCATGTGTACCTTCAAATAAGACCCGTTTTCGTCATCGTAGCCGTTGTTTTGGGGAGAACCAATTTCTCCCTCAATCTTGTTGGCCTCTAGTCCTAGGTACCACAGTTCCTCGTGTTGTAATATCTCAATCCTCTCAAAGGCATTTAATCTCGAACCGTAGTATTTCAAAGCATCTATAAAAAAATTACGTATACAGCATATTGAGAAATTAGTAATTTCACATTTGGGTTCTTCAACAAAATATGTCTTCATAAATATTTGTTCCTATTAACATTGTTTCTCTTAGAAAATAAAATACCTCAGAATGTGGAGAAAGTTAACCTATTGTTAACTTATTGTTTGATTTAAACTCAACCTTAAGCAAAGTTTCAGTCGATGAAATCGTTTCGTCATATTATTAATTATATATTTTGACAAATTTAACTCCTACTTGTTTTTATTTCTTGGTTTTCTTTGGGTTAAAGTTGTTTGTTTTTTGCACAGTAATTGCCAGACATTAGGTGTCAGTTGTAATCATAATGGCACTCAAGATATTAAGGGATACATTATGATTTCGAATATGTTAAACTATGGTTTGAATTCTAAGGGTTAACAAAGCTTAAGATATTAAATAGTAGTTATGACTTGGAATGTGAGGCTTATTCTAAAGGTTAATAATATCCTGAAAATGGTTGATGTGGATGATTGGAAATTTGTTTTTGTGGTGGCTTATATCTCTGCTGCCATTGAAATTTGCACGTATTGGGGTGGAAGGAAAACATTAGCGAAGCAAGATTATAGGTTGCAACTTTCTTACCACAAGGATAGCGTTTCGATGTAACTTGTATCCCAACTTTTTGTTCGTCCTTTCTGTTGATTTAAAGATAACCTATTGTAAGCTCTCTGTCTAAGTGTAAATATTGCATATCAATGACAAACTTCCACGCCTCAAGAAAAATCAACATTCATATTGGAAACGCAGGCAACACAGTTAACTGTTTGAATATACAAACAAGACATAAATTTGGATAAGCATTTTTGGAGTGCACGAAAAACGAACCGGTAAACAAAATACCAGTGAGAAAAAAAACTAAATATACACTAGTATTTTTTCTGATACTATACAATCAAACTATATATTAAAACCAACCAAAACTTTAAGTGTTATATATTTTATCTTCGCTATATGCTACACCAGTTTTGTGACCTTACAGGTCACCACTGGGAATATAATTTTAAAGAAAACCTAACTTAAAATATACAAAAACGTTTATCCGAAACGTTACAACTAAAAATAAATCACATCAATTAAACACGTTTTAAAAAGCGTAAACAAGTAAAATTGAGTAAAATCGTTATATAAGTTAAAAAGATTAAAATATATTCAAATACAAATATAAGATTAAAATATATATGTAAACACGGCTGGTATTGATTGAGAAATTCTTTTATGTAGAGGAACAAACAACGTTTCGACCTTCTTTGGTCATCGTCAGGTTTCTTTCTCAACCCGTACCAGCCGTTTCTACATATATATTTTTCTATACAAGTGAGTTTTCTCGTTGTCACGAAATATAAGATTACAAAATGTGCTTCGTTTCCTTTTATGATCAATCACTTTTTTTATGTCATGACGTCTGTTTAAATCCAGATTGGCCTCAATCACACCTTTTCCTTATTATTATTATCAGATAAACAGCCCTTTCCCATAATCGTAAATAATTTAATTAAAATATCTCGAATTTATTTTACTAACTCAATTGTATTTTGTACAAATATTAGGTGTTATAATATGGTAAAATAGTAATCCGAGAGTTGATGGTGGGTAGATGATGTTAACTACATGTCTTTCTCCTATTTTACCAACAACAATAAACTTTCTGTCTAAAGTTTCAGGAAGAATTATAGCTGGAGAACGTTTTAATTTAAAAATAATCTCACTATTTATGTAGTTTGATATTTGTATCTACAAGTTCACACTTATGTACGTATGAAAATGTTTGAGTTTGTGTGCAAATTCAGAAATACAAATGGAAAATAGAGCTGATCTGTCTCTTAGTTTACGCGCTATCGTATGCTCTTTTTACTCGTCTTGCACGCCCAGCATGGCCAGGTGGTTAAGACAATCGACTCGTTATTCGAGAATCCAAACATGCTCGCCCTTTCAGCCGTGGGGGCGTTATAATGTGACGGTCATTCCCATTATTCGTTGGTAAAAGAGTGTCCCAAGAGTTGGCGGTGGGTAGTGATGACTAGCTGCCTTCCCTCTAGTCTTATACTGCTAAATTAGGGACGGCTAACGCAGATAGCCCTCGAGTAACTTTGCGCGAAATTCAAAAACAAACCAAACAAGCAACACTCCCCATGCTGATCTACGGATTTTGTTAGGATATTAAAGTAAACATTATGGTCGTAACTCAATTTGAGATATAACAGATCGTCTTGCAATTTTACCTTTCAGTTTTTGGTTTAAATAGAATGCAGAAAAGGCTGCTTCTAAAGGAAGAACAACTCTCTCTTATTTTTTTTCGAATATTTAGCACCACATTCACAGGTCTTCAGTGAGGTTTGATCTAATTAAGTTTGTATAGAACAGAATAAATATTATCTAATTTAATAATATAGTCAATTTAGATCAATATCATATGTGTGTGTGTGTGTGTGTGTAGTGGTTAAATACCATTCATTGGTTTATCATTTCATCTTCATTATAGATATTTATAGAAACACCAATAAAACATCTCCCCTATTTCTGACTCAGCGATAAATTTGGAGCCTTAAAAATCAATGTTTGATACCTACTAAAGGGGCCACAGCGGGTAACCCATTCTGGGGTTTTGCGCTTAAACATAAATACACAAAGGAAACGTGAGTTATTTGCAACACATACGTGAATCGACAACCGAAAAAGTTAGCAGCAAAGTTGTCTAAAAAAGGAAATGAAATACCCTACTTAAAGATAAAAAATATTGTTATTCATATATATTTAAACTGAGGTAACTCAATTAGTTAGTGTTTTATTGGTTTTGTGAAGCTACTGATTTTAATTATAGACATTTTCTGTTAGATACTTCACAAGCAGAAGAACAGGTTGAAAAGAAGATTATTTATAGGTACATTTCTGGCTTATAGAACAGTGTATTCTAAAGAAGGTTTGCAGTAAATGAGGAAACTACGGGAGTGGTTGGTAACTATAAGTATTGAGAAAATAAACATGAAGCAAGACTTGAAGAGTTTGATAAGTTACTTGTTTGCTTGTTATCAAGTATAAATCTGTACTTAAAAACTGTTCACTTGTATGTTAAGATAACCTTCTGTCTTTCACTGTACTGGTCAGTTCTGGTATTATGTGTATTCTTCTTATAGCAGAGCCATATCGGGTTATCTGCTGTGGTCACTGATGGGAATCGAGCCCCTGATTTTAGCGTCTTAATTCCGAGGTTTTACCGCTGTCCCAGTGGGGAACGTTCTTGTATTAAACGAGAGGCAATGACTTATGGAAGATAAAGGACAAATACGAAATGTTACGCTTACATGCCTTTCCTTTTGAATCTACATCGAACAAAGATGAATTTGAGGAGAACTTATCCAGTTAATGCAGTTTTTACTCACTTTTACTCCTATTTTTTTTTCAACCAACGGGAAAGTGTAAATTACGAGAAGGCCTCCTTCGCTCGTCTTCCAAATCCTGATGTGCGACCACCTTTAAGTTTAATAACGAGCAATTTACCCAAGCCCATTTGGAATAACCAGAAACCATCTAAGTGTTATGTACGTTATAAATCAGTTTGGTTGATACGAGCCTCTTATGTTCACGTATCATATCAGCACTGCCTTCAATGTTTAGAAAATACAAAAGGAATACAGCACCTCTTCGAAGGAATTAAACCGCGAATTATGAGCTACACAATAACATTCAAAAGATAAACGGATACAATCAATATTTCTTCTATAACTATCACTTTTCCGTTAATTCTTGTTAAGCGGTGGTACCCATAGAGGAGTCATTTATCTCAAGCATTTTGGAGGGATTAAAAAAAAATCCTCATTGTCGAAGAGGTGCTGTATTCCTTTTGTATCTTCTAAACATTGAGGGCAGTGCTGATATGATACGTGAACATAAGAGGCTCGTATCAACCAAACTGATTTATAACGTACATGACACTTAGATTGTTTCTGGTTATTCCAAATGGGCTTGGGTAAATTGCTCGTTATTAAACTTAAAGGTGGTCGCACATCAGAATTTGGAAGACGAAGGAAGGAGGCCTTCTCGTAATTTACACTTTCCCGTTAGTTGAAAAAAAAATAGGAGTAAAAGTGAGTAAAAACTGCATTAACTGGATAAGTTCTCCTCAAATTCATCTTTGTTCGATGTAGATTCAAAAGGAAAGGCATGTAAGCGTAACATTTCGTATTTGTCCTTTATCTTCCATAAGTCATTGCCTCTCGTTTAATACAAGAACGTTCCCCACTGGGACAGCGGTAAAACTTCGGAATTAAGACGCTAAAATCAGGGGCTCGATTCCCATCAGTGACCACAGCAGATAACCCGATATGGCTCTGCTATAAGAAGAATACACATAATACCAGAACTGACCAGTACAGTGAAAGACAGAAGGTTATCTGAACACACAAGTGAACAGTTTTTAAGTGTGTCGTGTGGTTTTTAAAGTTATTGAACTGTTCATTTGTCTTAATGAATCAGGAGTAGGGGTGAATTAGACTGGAAACCACTGAGTGAATGAGTAAGTGTAAACAAAGACAACAGACAAGGTTCTACTAAGATTTTTGTTTGTTGTTGTTTTGCAGAGCTCCAGTAGTGCCACCTGCACATATCAGTTTTTTAATACAGAACTGACAGACTGCAGAGAAGGCAGCCAGTCAACAACAGTCACCACCAACTTTTGGCTTAGTTTTGTGTGACCGATTATTGATTGTAATGTTATATGACAGCCACTCTTATGGTGCACCTAACGCTCGAAAGTACGGAGCATGGTTTGGTGGCAACACTCTCGAACCCACATTCCGAGCACACAAACCCAGAGGCCTTGCTTAGCTACACGCACGTGCGTGTAGGTATTTTTCTAAAAATTTCTAAATGATAAAATAATGTAGAATGATCTTGTAATAAAAACGATAAAGTTTATATAATGAAAGTGGTTGTACGATTTGGCCAATAGTGTTATAGCTTCCTGTAGCAGAAGTCCAATTGTTGTTTTCCCTCTCAAATACATTATTTGTACGAAAAAATTCTAACTTAAGTTTATTCTCCCGTATTTGCTATTATTTTAACTTTCTCTGTATACAGAATGTTTCTTAGTAAAAATAAGCATTACTTTTTAATTTCACGAATGTGTCTTAAGATGAAGTTTACCACTAGTGTTACAACTGGATTTTAAACTTTCATTATGATGTCTGAAGAAAGCCACGTGCCCTTTTCGTACAGTTTCGTATGATGAACAAAGGGTAGAATTGGTATCAAATTTTGACCTGTTTTAGAATAAAATCACAATGTACTAACTGCTGGGTTTACCGCGGAGAACCAATCCATGTTTTAGCATTGTAAATGTGTATACTTACCGCTGACTTACCAGAGGACATGTTTTAGCATTGTAAATGTGTATACTTACCGCTGACTTACCAGAGGACATGTTTTAGCATTGTAAATGTGTATACTTACCGCTGACTTACCAGAGGACATGTTTTAGCATTAGATGTAACCAATCCGTAGACTTACTGCCGTGCTAGGGGAGGCGCTACTAATGGATACAATGCTGATATTTTTCCACTGGATAAACTTGACAGATGAGTTTTTATGTTATTGTCAAAAATTAGCATTAAAAAGATCCTACCAACAGTTTTCATGACTCAACGTTTTTCTTTCTTACACCCAATCCTTATCTTTATTTCATACCTTTGAGAAAATTTCTCACCTTAGGTTCCGGAAACGCTGTTTAATTACATAACGAGTCAGGAGGAACATCACAGGGTTAATTTAAACCTGTTTCAGGATTTCAGTAAAGAACTAAGTTAATATTTATTACTGCATCTTGAACTGTTTTATAAAGAAACTTAATCGGATTAGTTTTCAGTCAATACCTATTTAAGTTTACATTGAACCAATCTACAGGGTGGCCCGTAAGTCCCTACCCATCAATATGTTTTTATGTTATATTTAATTACGCATGTATCATAAATTTGTTTCTTTTTTGCAGAGAAATATGGCCGATGTAAGCCCATTTACACTTGAAGAGAGTATTGTGACAAGTACGTGGGTGTATGAGCGCAAGAATACCAGTGACACCACACAGATATCCTGGATACATAAGATATATGGATGGGTAGGGACTTACGGGCCACCCTGTATTTCACAAGACTTAATAGTTACACTGTATTTATTTTATTTTTTTAAGGATACAAGTTTCTTAAAACATTAGAAATTAATATTACCTTGTGGGGTTAAAGGCAGTTGTCTACCATAAGAATCCACTCGGATAACCTGGTGATTCTGTTCGTTAGTAAAAGCTACGTGATGTTTTGGGGTTGGTAGATGTTCCTTTCTACAAGTAGAGGGCGTACTTTTGGCACTGTTCCCTTTGCTGTTTTGAATTTGCACTCGGCTAGGACTTTCAGTTTTGTTGTTGTTCCGTTCTTGGTTACTGTCCTGGTTGGTGCTGTAGGACCCGTGTCTGGCATTACTTTTATTTGAAAGTAACAGTAAAGAGGATACGCTATCTGTACCACAAGCAACGTAATTATTCCCGGTAATTTTATTAATAGCATTGTCTTTTTTCTCAGAAAAGTAATGCTTGTTTGTAAATTCCTTTGGTAATCCGATACTTGGTAAACTGGAAGATTTGTCTGAGGGGTTTATACAGTTGATTCTGCCCAGTTTTGTTGATAATGTTGTTAAAGCAAACGAGGAAAGAGATGATTTGACTTGCAAGTGAGAACCAAAATCGCTTCCAAGTTTTGAAATTGCATCTTTGACATTTCCCGGACTCTAAAAAAAAACAAAAAAAAACAGTGTAAAAATGTAAATACAAATTTTTTATTATGATGATAAATTAAACTAAAACATGTAATTATCAATAAGGTTGGATTTTCGTGCATGTTACTAACGAACAAAACTTAGGCCTAATAAATAGTGGGCAAATGGTGATTTGTAAACATTGTGAAGTGATTTATTTATGTTGTAAGGTTATTCGAGTTTCAAGAAGACATTGATCTGTTTCATTCAACTCAGAATCGACACCTGAAGAGCAAAGTTTTGTTGAAGTGTTTCATGTTATACCATAAATAAATCACTTCATAACGCTATAATCGCTGTTTGCTTACATATTATTGTTATCACAAAGTGCTTCCTCACTCTATTAAAACTTAGGCTAATTTGTAAAGAAATATACATTAAAAACAGGCGCGCCATGGCAAAGTGGTTAAAGCGCTCGACTCGTAATCGAGATTCAAACCCCCGTCACATCAAACATGCTCGCCCTTTGAGCCGTGGGGGCTTTATAATGTTATGGTCAATCCAACTTTTCGTTGGTAAAAGAGTAGCGTAAGGGTTGGGGATGACTAACCGCCTTCTCTCTAGTCTTACAATGCTAAATTAAGGATGGCTAGCGCAGATAGCCTTTGTGTAGTTTTGCGCGAATTTCAAAACAAATTAAACCATTAATAGCAAAACGTTTATAATAATCATTGTTAACAAACAGTAAATGTAACCGTGATAAAAAAATGTAACAACTGTAATAATGTCGGGCGGTAATAAACCATTAGAATCATTAGAAAGTTCCATCGCAATCAAATAAACAGTAACCATATCGATGGTAGCTTAAAACAGGCCATTATAACTACCATATTGATAAAAGTGACAGAAATCTTAGGTATTGTAATGTGACTAATAGTATTTTTTCACCGTGGTTTACGTGGAATATTAATTGCTACAAAGTAATTATAAATAATTCACTGACGTATTCTGATCCGTTGTTGTTTTCAAAATATGTAAACTACCTTGTTTCGAATTTTGTTTATCACCGTGTTCGTTAGATTTACTCGAGGAAAACCGAAGTACTTATTAAATGCTTGCATCATATAAAACCAGAAACAAATATAGAAGTGTGTGTGTGTGTGTTTTATTATAGCAGAACCACATCAGGGGATCTGCTGAGTCCACCAAGGGGAAAATGGAAGTACACAAGATATTGTAACGGAATTACTGTTATGTATTTGTTTTAATATAGATCTTTGTTTTAGTTAAATACATATTTACAATTGCATGTAACTTAGGTTAAGTATGATTTTAATTTCCTGCCTATTTTTTAAATCTGTAGAAGATTACTGAGTGTAAGAATCAACAATATACTATGTGTGTAAGTAAAATATTGTTGCCAACTGAAATTTCAAGAATCTTCGCCTAAAGTTTATAAATCGACGTACCAAGAAACTTTTCAAATTATCGTTGGTTTGCTTCAGTTAATATACTATAAACCTCGGAGGCTGTAACTGTGATAAAAGCTTATTAATCGGAAAGTACAGATATTTGACTAGGAATGTTTATAAAATTAAAAAATTAAAAAACGTTTACCTTCAGTGAATTAACGTAGGACGTTAATATTTCTATGAAGAAACTGTATAACTACAGAGGAAAAAACATACGTGTGAAGAAGCTAGCTAGCTTCTCGTCAAGTAAGGTGCACCTGTGTATCCATATAGAATTAATTCACTCATCGTAAATCGTCGATAAAATATTCAGTTTAAGAGCAGATAGACGTCTCAGTAATGTTTGTAACTTTGTACAACTTTTGTATATAAACTATTATTTGTAATAACAGTCATTATAAATTGTATTGTTTTTGCATATTAAAATATATGTGTTAAGAAAATTGTGTACATTAACAATGTTGGCAGATATAAATTTGATATATATCGACATTCAATTAACTTGTAAATTAAAATTAAATTTTCCGACTATTTGAAATCGTAATGCGTTACATAATAAATTAGAGACTCATCCGAGATAAATTACAATACGTAACAATATGGACTTAAAAAGAGTCATTAACAATGAGTAAATACAACTAAATGGCCAATTTACCAGTGTTGAATTCAGGACACGTATAGACGGAAATGTCTCCTGTATAAAAAATTCCCCCCTGAAGCAGAATATTTTCCATTTTTTCGAATTTTAATTCATTTTTTCCAGCGTCCCATTTCCTGCTCCCGAAGGAAGAAGTTTTTATTCAACACAAATTTATCATAAGTACAATACAGTATTACAGAAAATATAAAATTGAATGAGATATGTTGTGTACGCTTTAAAACAGAGCAGTGCATCTTATTCTTATGTAAACTTATATTTATCAGTGTATTATTATGAAACATTGTTCCACATGTGATACATTTCACCCAACATTTCAACATTCAGAGAATGAGCTTTTACTGTACCTATCAGCAGTCAAAATGCCATCAATTTTATGTAGATTTCTAATACCATTGGTTGATATATTAAATTCCCCAGTATGCTTCACTTTAACAACTGTGTTGACTGTCAAACAATTTAAGTTTTGAATATCTCTTCCCTGATTTATCTTGTCTCTTTATTTGAAATTTGATGCTCATTTCACTCTTTAGGTTTCGTTTTCTCTTGTAAGTAGTAGTTTTAAGTAACAACGTATTTACTGAGGCGGCTTTTTGTTGAAGTATATGTAACTGTTCTAGGGTTAACATTCACTCATGTACTTCCAGTAAAGTCATTAAGATCTCCATTGAACTCTGTTATGTAAAGATCATATATTAAGTTAATTAACATCACTTTCTTCCTGGACCACTTATATTATCTGCAGTTATAAGTTCACGTTCCCTATTCATAGTTTCTACTGAAACGTAAGTCACAGGAAGCAGCCTTCATCAGCTAAAACTGATTTTTAAAAGCTTTTCTTATTGTTTGGGAAACATGAGCGCATTAATCACATTACTGATGAGAACAATATTGTTATCTGTACGTATTAAATTGTTATGCTTGGTGACGCTGTCTGATTGGTAAAATGACAGCCAATTACAATGTAAACTATCAACACCTGACGTACTACAATGCAATATATTTTCGTGCAGTATTAAGGGAGAAATCGCATCACATTTACATTTTATATTCATTTCATTCATCGATTCTGTTATTCTTTTTAGTATTGCATATCAAAAATTCGAATTATGGTATTGCTTTCCAAAAAAACTTATAAAACAGTTTTAACAATAGAATTGTTCAATATCATCAATGATAGTACAATAAATGTACAGACGATAACGAATAAACAATAGAACAAAATCCAATTTAATCAGTAGAAAATACGTTCCTCATTGAAACCTCCAGTTAGAACGTTTGTCTTGTTCTGGAGATGCGTGGAGGTGACTTACTTTCTTCTTTAAGGCTCAGAATGGCCAGGTGGTTAAGGTACTCGACTCGTAATCCGAGAGTTGCGGGCTCAAATCCCCGTCACACCGAACATGCTCACCCTTTTAGCCGTGGGGGCGTTATAATGTTTATTCAATCCCACTATTCGTTGATAAATGAGTAGTCCAAAAGTTGGCGGTGTGTGGTGATGACCAGCTGCCTTCCCTTTAGTCTTACACTGCTAAATAAGGGACGGCTAGAGCAATCAGCCCTCGTGTAGCTTTGCGCGAAATTCAAAACAAACCAATCCTTCTTTAGGACTCCTACGAAAAAAATATTTAGATCCACTAAAGTGATTTTGGGGTCTATCAGGCCCCACATATTTTTCCAATAGAAACACAGTGATTTAGCAACATTCATTACAAACAACTTTAGAATGGCTCTGACAAACATTTTTTTTACAATTTGAGCAAACAATTTTCGACTGTCTTTTGATCTGCCGCACAAATGGCATCGTCCTCTTTTTGCCCTCTTTGCAGGCGGTTCACATGAGGTTGTTTTGTCATTATCTTTGCAGTAGATTTATTTGATTTCAAGCACCAATTGCCGTATAAATTCTCTTCTGGCTCTTGATTTATGTTGACAAAGAAATTCTGGATGTTTTGTCGAGTATAGAACGAAACCATTGTACGCAGCAAGATCTAGAATGTTATAGAATATGCAGACTGACCAGCGCTTTGATCGCCTCTTTGTTGTATAATATCTCACCAGTTGATCGAGAGTGTCGACACCTGCCTTCGTTACATTGTAAAGATTGACGATTTCGGGCTTTCCATTCTCTTCTACTTCACCAGACTGATGCTGAGAATTCAGTAGTAGCACATATTTTCCTGGTTTGTCTGAGTGCCTGAGAAGAGTGATGTCGTCATGGTAGAAAAACTTTGGTGATAACTCTCTAGATTTTGCATTTATTTCAGGAGGCAGGAAGGTTCTTGATTTCCGTGTGGTTCCAACAAGTTCTGTTCTTTTTGTTCGTAGGTACTTGACAAGTGTCATTTTTGTGAAGAAATTATCTGTCGTTATTGTCCTTCCTTTCCTAAGAAATGGCTGACTCAGTTCTCTAACTATTCTTTCTCCTTGATTTGTTTCTGTCGTATTTCCAACCTTTCCTGTATAAATTTGAGCGTTGAGGAGGTAACTTGTCTTTGCATCTGTTAGGCACCAAATATTTATTCCGTATTTGCCTGGCTTTGTCGGAATGTATGTTCTGAAGCCAACTCTTCCTTTGAAGTTACATAGTTGTTCATCCACTGTCAGTTATTCGTTTGGGTTGAAACTGTTTTTGCAATTTTCAATGAAAAAATTCCAGAATCCAGAGATGGCGGCATCTTTGATTTTTCTATTTTTTTGAGAGTGGATGTCAAATCTGATTTTTGAGCACATTTTTTTGAATTTGTCTTGTGTAATCAGTTTTCGCAAAAATGGCAAACCGAATTCGGTTGAAAACATTTCGTCTATCGATGCATTTTTGGATTTGCTTATTCCAAGGAAAAGATTTAGCTGCGATCCATTTCCAGAGGTCTTCTTTAAAAATTGGTTCTTTCATGACGGTGTTTGTTGAGTGAAAGATCTGTTCCATCATATTGTCCGAAATGAAAATTTTGAATGTTTCGAATGGTGTAGAGACTCTTGGAGCAGCTTGCCTTGTAATGCCTGAGTTCCCATTGAATATATTGAGAGCTGCGGTTCTCCTGTTGATCGTTGAAGGTGTTGTTGAATAACTAAAATTCTCATCTTTGGACAAAAGTTCGTTCACTGGCATCGTAGTAAGATCTTCTTGATTACTTTCTTCACTTTCAGAAGGGTACTGCGCGATTTGTTCATCATTTTCGGCTTCAGAAGGATCATCATCACAACCTTCAGAGTAGTCTTCGACATTATCATGTTCACTTTCATCGTCTGATGGTTTTGTCAGTAAATGTACAGCTTCATCAAGAGATATCATTTTTGACACGGTTTGAATATTTCAGCTCCTATATATATAGGATTTGTGGATTCTTCTAGAATATTTTAGATTATTCTAAATACTTCTGTAAAGTTTCTAGCTAAATATCCAGCTTTTGAAAAGAAGTTGTAAAATTAATATATATTTTTACTATAATTTGCTTTTTTCGGTTGCCCAGGCCTGTTCTAGAATTATTCAGGAAATAAATAAAGTCATTTTTTATGTTTTTTGATCTGGGGCCTAAAAGGCCCCAAAATACTCTCAGTGGATGTTTAAAAAAAAAAAATTTTAAATATTCTTTCGCAAATGTCTGAAAAGTAAAAATATTATTGCTCTTTAAAAGCGCCCCAGTGGCTCAGCGGTATGTCTGCGGACTTACACGCTAAAATCCGGGTTTCGATACCCGTGGTGGGCAGAGCACAGATAGCCCATTGTGTAGCTTTGTGCTTAATTCGAAACAACAAGCTCTTTAAAATATAAAGGGATAGGGTCAGTTAATGGCAATTTCATTTAAATACAAAATTATTAGCTTAATATTAATAACCTTTCAAGTTGCTCTGGGGCCTAATAGGCCCCAATTTTTGTAGGAGTGTTAAACGATAAGTATCTAGCTATGCCTTTTTTCAGAGAATTTCTTTTTGTTTTTTACTTACCTCTATATAACGTTTTACAGGAATCACTTTATAGATATTTTTACGTGCAGACTTTAGCCTATTATGCATGTCTCCACCTACTGTGGTTCTGTAGTAAGTTTAGTGGTTTATAACATTATAATTTAAGCTTTGATCCCTGCAACTGTCACAACACAGAAATCTAATATGCAGCTTTGTGCTTAACAACAAACAAATAAACTGATCGTATGACATTAAGTAAGAAAATGGAAGTTCCGCTAATAACTTAAGGCAACATTAAGTTACCCTAGGAAATGGTTTGAATTTTTTACTATTACAAGCAAGCCCGGCATGGCCAAGTGGGTTAAGGCGTTCCACTCCTAATCTGAGGGTCGCGGGTTCGAATCACCGTCGCACCAAGCATGCTCGCCCTTTCAGCCGTCGGAGCATTATAATGTGACGGTCAGTCCCACTATTCATTAGTAAAAGAGTAGTCCAAGAGTTGGCGATGGGTGATAATGACTAGTTGCCTTTCCTCCAGTCTTACACTACTAAATTAGGGACGGCTAGCGCAGATAGTCCTCGTGTAGCTTTGCGCGAAATTCATAGAAGAAGAAGAAGGAACTATAACAAATTGACTTCTAAGAAGAGATATGTTATAATACGTTACCGGTTTATGATTGGTTAATAGTGAATATCCAGTTGTAAAAAGTTTAATTGAAGCTCTGATAAAAGAAGAAGAATTGAAGTAATTATTTTTACACAACTAGTAATTCATCTTATAAAAATAAACCATACTTAAACAGATGAGAATAAATTAATTTTCACAATGACCGACTACATTTATTTTCTCAGTAGCGCAGCACAAGAGCTAAGTTTTTATTTCTTTGTGATGTATGTCATGCTACATAATCGTGAAAAATAACGGCATGCACTACTAGTCACTGATTTCATTGCTCTGACTAATTTTCTCTGAATGATAATTGTATACACCAGATGTTTCAAACGTCACTTCCGCTGTTCAGACGACTGCATTTAGAAAACCATTAGATATAGTGTTATAAAACTCAGTGTGCAGACCAATGGTTAACTTCCGGAAAAAAATTGGTCTAGTGGCAAAGTACCAGGGGTATGGGCCTATCGTAGACCACTGGTCAGGGTGCCAGACTTTGACTGCGTTAGTGAGTCAATAGACTAAGGGCCAAATTCCACTATTTGATCGTACAGGAGTAGCCTAATGGCTATCTCATGCAGCTCTTTATCAGCTGCCCTCCAGTGGCTCAGCGGTATGTCTGCGGACTTACACGCTTAAATCCGGGTTTCGATACCCGTGGTGGGCAGAGCACAGATAGCCCATTGTGTAGCTTTGTGCTTAATTCAAAACGACAACTTTATCAGCTTTAGACGTATGAAGGTTGAGTAGCATCATAGTCATAGAACTAGGTCAGAAGCATGAATTATAAGACATTCGTCATACACCAATAATCGTTTGCTTTATTTGAAACAAGTTTGGTCAATTCATGCTTTAATAATTCTGGGATATCTTAATAATACAAGTTATTTACATAGATTATATGTAAGTTCAGTGGAACGTGGACGGACTTTTTATTAAATAAATAATTCTATTGAAGAATGTTACAATAATGCTCATCTGTGGCTCGGCGGCAAATCTGAGAACGTATAACCATAAAATTTGGGTTTAGATACCTGTGGTAGGCTTACATGATAGTCCATTGTATATTTTTGTACTTGATTACAAACTTCTGACTAGGCGGAAGGAAGCTAGTAAGAACTCTGTTACTTACCATTAACACTGAGTGATTGACTCTCACTTTTATAACGCACCTACAGCTAGAAAATCCGGATCTCTACTTCAGGAGCAACACGTAGGAGTGAAAACAAAGGAAAATTTATGTCAACTGCATTATATGCCACATTCAAAGCTGAGCTCAGCATCACCAGCTGGTTAAGGGTGCTCTGAAGGTGGCGGGGTCGAGTCCTCGTCACACCGTACATGCTCGCCCTTTCAGCCGCGGGAGGTGGGGTGACGTTATAACTTTAAGGTCATTCCCACCATTCGTTGGTTAAAGGGTAGCCCAAGAGTTGGCGGTAAGTGGTGATGACTAGTTTCCTGCCCTCTAGTCTCATACTGCTAAATTAAGGACGCCTAGTGCAGATAGATCTCGTGTAGCTTTGCGCGAAATTCAGAATAAATAAACAATTCAGTGTCTGTAAAGAGCCTTTCTTGCAATTCCATGGCTCCTCAGACCAGCGATAGACACATCAATGGTCAATGCACTGATTTTTATCATCAGTTATCATGAACACTTATTCGTAAAGTGTAAAATAGATTAAACAAGTCCATTTGAAGTTAATCCTTGTGGCTTTTACCAAAGGGATATGAACGAATACTTAACTCTTGCTTCCTGTGGCACGAACCGATAAGAATAGCGAGATAGTTTTCAGGATAGTACAACTCGGTAAAATAAACCAGTTTACTCGAGTATTCAGTAACATGTATACGGCATGCCTTGAACTCAACCTTACGACTACGAGTTTGTTTGTGATTTATTTTCTTTATAGCAAAGCCACATCGGACTAGTTGCTGTGTCCACAGAGGGAAATCGAACCACTGATTTTAGCGTTGTAAATCCGATGACTTACTGCTGTCCCAGCGATGGACCAACTACGAGTCCAAAGCGCTAACTATTAGGCCACGTTTTCGACGTGGTTATTATAGTAATATGGAAATGATGTAATAAATAAATGTGTAGTGTCCGTTACCCATTATCTAATCAGATTTCGAATTGATTGAATGTAACTGACATTTCACAAAGCAGTGGTTTAGTGAGTGTATAACTTTAAGTTTGAGGCAGCTAGAAAATGTTAATGTTTATCTATAAATACCGAAATCAAGGTAAAAAATGAAATCAAATCTAGGTTATAGAGTTTATCTAAATAGGCATTTCCCTGTCGTTAATTTTCACTACTGTAAGTCTTATATGGAGGAGTTTCAGCAACTTTAATACAATTTTTAATATTAGTACACATAACATCCGCGAGAGTAAATGAATGGCTGCAAACAAAAATAATGCCGACCAATAACATCTCCTCTCAGAATTTCGAACTCTGTAAGTCTTTAAAGTTTTATAACGTAGGACTAACTGTCAAAATCGAAAAACAAAATTGCAATTTATTGACCTGATGGGCATGGGGCTCTGAAATGCTGTAAATCAACGAATGATTATTGTATGACCCAGAATTTGTTTCCAAATTGTTTATTGACTACAAAAATGGAGGAGTTTCAGCAACTTTAATACAATTTTTAATATTAGTACACATAACATCCGCGAGAGTAAATGAATGGCTGCAAACAAAAATAATGCCGACCAATAACATCTCCTCTCAGAATTTCGAACTCTGGTGGTGGAATTGTTACGTTGACTGCGCTACTTACACTTATCAGTAAGTAACAGCAAATAATGTGAACAAATCAATAAATTTGCTAGGGTAGCAAATGCTATTTGGGGAAGCTTGTTAGAAAAATGAATAAAAATAACAAAGGATTGCAATTAAGGTTTGAAAACTTGACTCTTTATGAAGAATAATGGAAATAATATGTAAGAGCTCTCATTACATTTTAAAGTAATATGAAAACAGTGTTATGATCATATTTTATCGTTGTATTCTGATTGAAATGTTTTACTATTGTTTGGACCTGAAGCAGTGTATCTTACGAAATGTGTACTTACGTTTATGAATAAGTGAAAATGTTCAAATAAATGTTGCTTGAGGCGTGGTTACATTTGTTTCCATATGTATGTAAAAACGGCTAGTTTGGGTTGAGAAAATTTTTTACGTAGAGGAACGAACAACGTTTTGACCTTCTTCGGTCATCGTCAGGTTCAGAAAGAAAGAAAGAGGTAACTGACCGGAAGCTGACCACATGTTTGAAAGGAGTTGTGAAACTGAGTGTTGGAATGTAGAGGGCGGTGTTAGATGTTTGGATATATAATTTTATAGTAGTTATTTTATTATTATTATATTTTTAATATAGGTATAAAGGTGTTCCTTTATATTGGTTTATTTGGAGCTTAAGTTGTTGTATAAGTAAGGCTTCTTTAATTTTGCATTTGTTCATGTTAGTTTTTTGTTCAGTATTTGAGCGTTTCTTCCTCTACGTAAAAAAAAAATTTCTCAACCCAAACGAGCCGTTTTTACATATATATTTATCTACAAGTGGGTTTTCTCGACATCAGTGATTTGTTACCATAGTTTTGTATGGTTAACATTGTGGTTTACTTCGAACACCGAGGCCAGGCATGGCCAGGAAGGTTAAGGCGTTCGACTCGTAATTTGACGGTCGCGGGTTCCAATCCCCGTCGCAGCAAACATGCTCGCTTTTAAGCGAGTTGACGGTGGGTGGCAATGACTATCTGCCTTCCCTCTAGTCTTACACTGCTAAATTAGGGACGGCTAGCGCAGATAGCCCTTAAGTTGCTTTGCGTGAAATTCAAAACAAACAATCGAACACTGAGCTGTTTAAATAAATGTTACCAACTAAGCTCAAGGTTTTGCACACTGTGAAAACCTCTTTATATCTTATTTTTTACTTCCAAGACTGCATAATAAGCAATGAAATAAGATTACAAACGAACGGTGATTGCGTGTCTAAAATAATTAATTATACGAGACACTCATAAAAATACTGACTACAGGTCACAAATAATCTACAATAATAAATCTTAAGAGACACAGTACCATCAAACTGTTGATTACAGTAGAGTCATTGACTTTAAGATACAAATTGTCTACAATAATGAATCGTAAGAGATACATAACAATAAGAAAGTGTTACCACAAATACCATAGAATAATTGCTTGTATTATTCTTCCGTTTCCCATTTTGCACTTTCGGTTTAGAATTTTCTTTCTTGGGCACCAAGCGGCTTACAACGAAATGCTGACCTCCACATCCACAGCGAGGAAGAAAACATTCTCGTCTGAGAAAGAAGTTCGGGACTGTTATACTAGGCGACACATGCAGGACCTTGAGGACTGGATATAAGGTGTTAGAAGGATAAGAAGACACAGCAAACCACATGACCAGACGTTGTCAGTGCACACGTGACCTTACACAATGCTGTTTGCCGCCATCATAAGTCAAAGAACCAATCTTTAAACGCTCAATACAAAGGTAGATTGATGTGTTTGCAACCCGATAAAAGTTCCAGATGTAACTTTATCCAAATTTTATCCGGACCATGAGTTTTGTAACAAAACCCCAACCTGAATTTAATGACTTTTGTACTTCATGTCTTGAGATGGATGTTAGTAGTATCACTTTTAGCTACATACAGTTGGTAATTTGTTCCGATAAAAAACAGATTTCTGACGTCATCTTAACATCTGTTGCTTGCACTGTCTGAAAGTTACTGATCAGGTTGTTAGGTTTTCTACTCTGATTTTCAGGAAGTAACTTCTGCATATTTAAGCTCTAATTACGACGCCATTTCTCTGTTGCTTAGTTACGAACTCAAATTTTTTATACTTTTGAAAATATATCATCTTTTTTCCCAGACGAACATTTGTCCACTACGACATTTGATTTTGGTTTAAAGAAGCCATTTTTTCTCTGATCCTCTTCTAACTGACCAATCAGCGTTTGTTCACTATGACATTTGTTTTTGGTTCTCTGATCCTCTTCTAAGTGACCATTCATAATTTTCCAGACGAACGTTTGTATACTGTGAAATTTGTTTTCGGTCTAAGAAAGCCGTTGTGTAACCACGCTGTTAACCATACTTTAGTGGAATAACGTTTGTGTTCTACGCGATTCGTTTGTGATCGAAAAAGGCTGTTGATTTGCTGATCTCTTTTTAAAAGATCGGCCACAATTTGCACAACAATCCTTTGCCCATCACGACGTCGAAATAGTCTGTTGTTTTCAATAGATGATGGAAAATGTGTTGTTTCAGATTATCGGAAAGCGTCTGTCGAAGACAATAATACAATCTGGTCAAATAGGTGGTAGTCGTACTAGTCTCGTGCAAGAGCAACTGTAAAACTGAATATCTTCCAACGAGTCAGTGACTCGTGGTTTTTGTGAATCTAGGTCCTGTGCTTCGAAAATACCACCAGAGTTCGGGCAGAACCGTATCAAGTTTAACACAAAATTGCACAGTTGGGTCTACATCTCGTAGTAGACGTGTGCACGTGTGGTAAACCGGCAATTTTTAAAAATGTTGGTCATCACCTGTTTAACAGCATTAATTCTTTGACTTCATACAATACCGTTAAAAACTTCTTTTTTAACCAGTTGAACTTCTGATGACAGTGTGACGTGAATGCTCAGAGAATCAAACAGCTGTGTCGACACTTCTGTAAACCCCTCCCTGGTCAAATACGAAAGCTCCTGACTATCTCGTGCTCTGGTTCCTCGCGCGCACATGAATCATTATTTATCAAGTGGAAACGTTTTCTTTGTGTTCGAATGGCTTCCTGTAGCTTACCCTGAACCGCGACGGCCGCCACATGCAGAGGAAGTTGTGTGTAGGATGGGGGGTTGGGTGTACAAAAGCACGGACCGTACAAAACGTATCTCGACGTACAGCAGCCGCCACCTTTTATCCGGTAACCTTGACACTTTTACAATGCATAACTTTTAAATTCAAAATAAATATTGCCCAGGTGTTAAGGTGGTAACAGTAATTTTCTTCGTAAGGAAAAGAAGCTAAAAAACAACCTACAAATGTAATGTTCATGTCACAAGCTATTATCTCCAACTCTCTCAAGAGACATGCTCTTCACGCTTATTAATATATAATATATAAGTGCTTCAGCATGCCTTTGCAGACCCCATAACTGCGGGAGAGGAGCGAGTCAAAAATGGTCCTGAATCGTAACTGCAATTACTGGGAAATAAATTTAGGGGGCCTAATTAATTTTCATGCAGGCATCTTTCGTAACTACGTCACTGGATATATCTATATAAGATTCTGTGTGTTTGTGTTACGTAACTATTCCTAAACCGCTGATTGCTTCGACTTTTAAACGGTACCAAACGTATCGTTTCGGTACAGAGATTTGTGTAAAGGTGAAACGTTTCACTCCAACACTTAGGAAACTCGGAGATTTCCCGAAACTCCTTCTCTTAAATTCCTTGACTCACCAAGTTCTAAATCGTACCAAACGGTCTCGAGGTGTAGATGAAGGTAAAACTTCCCACCCAACCCCTTATGGAACCAGAGAATTTCACGGAAACATCTTTACAAGGATATCCTATAAAGTGGGCACCAACTTTAACACTGATTCCATTAGAACACGTAAATAAGTAGACCTACTAATTACCGTTCGTAATTTGGTTAATGAAATTTCTATTACGGCGGCCCTGTGGGTTATAGGCACACATTTCGCTAATATATATGTACATTCCAGAGGAACTGCCTGACAAGGACTAGCAAAATGCAGTACATTTTGTTTACAGCGTAAATTATAATTTCTCGTTTCACCGCCGTCACACTATTGGCGAGTCTTTTAAATTAATCCCTAGTTAATTTGTTCGAAGTAAAGATTCACTCACAATAGCGCTACCTACTGGAGGTTTCTAGCGTGTCACTGTGAGGGTTAGTACCTAGATTATAATGTAATTACAAATCTAACTTCGACTGTGGTTAACGTATCAGCTACCACACAGATATTAATGTGTTTAACATACCACTTACCAGCAGTATGACTAAACATAGATATTAAAGTGGCTAACATACCAGCTACCACCGATATTACTAAACACGGCTATTAAAATGGTTAACGTACCAACCTCACCAGTAGGACTAAACACAGAACTATGTTGATTATTGTAACGTCTCAGTCTGCCAAACTCATCAACAAGTGAAGCCTGTTATGTTATACATTACGTAATAGTGTGTGATGTGTTTTACCTATTTTACATATATTTACAGACAGAATAAATACACATGCATACATAATGGAAGAACAAAGTTCACTTACTTAATTAAACATTATTCGAACTACTTGAATGGGTTATTTGATCAAACTGTCGATGTGTGGTAGCGTCGATGGTATCTTGATTTAAATATTATGAAATTTACAAAAATCCCAATTTGAGATTTCCGCTTTTTTGTACACACTATTTTCTTCACTCCGAGATTCAACTTCCATCTGTATAGATTCGTCAGTTTCATTCCCTTGAAACTGACAAAAATTCAACCACACGTTTTTCTGTTGTACCAGTGAAAACAATCACGTTTCCCTTTAATCAGTGTTAAGAATATTACTTTTTTTGCTACAAAGTTTTATCGTTATTTATTTAAAATTAGGCCTAAGTTTGTACACACACACAATAAGAGTACGCGTGTCTGAAAAGTTTGAAAACCACTCAAAAAATCTTCGAATAATGTTTAACGTTTGTATGATTTTCGTAATATCTATTCCATAGTTCTTTGTAATTGCTGTATGAACAGACAGTAAAAGGAAATGGCTCATTTCTATTCCTATGCGAATATAACACCGAGAAAACGTGTTTAACAACTGATCCAAAACAGTCACACAGAGCTCTGTAAAAAACTACTATACAAGTAACAATTTGGGAACGTGTGTAATTGTTAAGCCTTATGATTTTAATATACCAGGTAACTTCAGTAATACGGTTGACTTGGTACGTGTAAAACCAGTGAAGTATGAACACGGGTTCCTATAATACAAACATACGTACATTGAATAGTTTATTCTAGATACTGAAAATAATAATAAGGTAAAATGAAATATATTTTTAGGGTAAACTTCGTGCATAAAAAAACATTTACAATTAATTTGAAAACGTGTCATTGTTACGTATTATGAAAGATTACGTAAATTCGTTTCTTTCATTGCATACCGTTGTATTTCAAATTTTCAATTGCTACTTAATTTTGGAAGAATTTGAAATAAAGTTAAATATTTTCTTTGTAATTTAATTGTGAGTCCTAAGTTTTTTGTAACAAAATCAAACAATTAATATTTTTTTAGAATTATTTTATTGTAAATAGAGCATAGTTTTGGATAAGTTCTATGGTTGCTAGAAAATGTTACTCTACCGGATAATTTGCTCGTGATGTTGGTCAAATTCGGATTAATTACTTGCGCATGTGTGGTGAAGAGATTACATCATTGCATAACATCTACGACTTTACAAATGAACCGGTTTTTCAGTGAAAAAAATAAGTGTAAATGAACTTGTTTCATTCAAAAACAAAAGTGTAGTTTTTAAAAAAAATTAATTTGAAAAAACCAGAGTTTCATTTACAAAAATAAGTATAAAAGAACCAGTGTTTCAGTTTAAAAAAAATAAGTGTAAACGAACTATTTTTGTTAGTTGAGATCCAGGAGGGACAGTAATGTGGTGCTTCTTTGTTTCTTTTCGAATTTCGCGCAACGCTACACGAGGGCTATCTGCGCAAGCAGTCCCTAATTTTGCAGTATAAGATTAGAGGGAAGGCAGCTAGTCATCACCACCCACCGCCAACTCTCGGGCTACTTTTTTACCAACGAATATTGGGATTAACTGTAACTTATAACGCCCCCATGGCTGAGAGGGCAAACATGTTTGGTGTGACGGGTATTCGAACTTGCGACCATTAGATTACGAGGTTAGTTCCTTAATCACCTGTCCATGCCAGGCCATGTGGTGTGTACAGAACCTAAAATGTGAGGGGATAAACGCCACATTCCACAGATGTGAAGTGATAAACACCCTATTCCACAAATACGACACAGTTGACATAGGATTATTCTTAACTATATCACTGAAATGAGGATTCACTAGAGTTAAACTTTGATCAACATAATAGTTTTAATATGTCATATGGTCTTTTTATCATGCTGGTTATACCGGCGAAGGATTATTATTGTAACTGAAATGTCAATTCTATGGAAGAAAATCGTTATAACAACAAGGTGATTGAATTTATACTTAAAATCGTTTGTGTGGCAAATTATTATTCATAACTATTAAATTAATTTCAGTTTTCTTTTGGTGTGGACGTAGAATGGACTAATTTCCGTATTTTATGTTTTGTAAGACTCAACATCGTGGAAGATGAACCCTAATTTTTGAAAGACGATAATGAGTAAAAAATATTTTGACTCACTAACCAACGCTTCGACTTTTTCCAATCTGTTAAGTAAATACAGTCAAATATATGATATTAATCATAGTTAATATGCAAAATCAAAGAAGTCCTACTTATACGACAATTAAAACCAAAATTAAACTAATATAAAGGAACACCTTTATACCTATACGAATTAATAACCTAACATCCGATTGCAACGCCCCCTACAGTTCTGTACCCGTTTATACTCTCGTCTCTAAGACGTGACTGGCAACTGTCAGATGCAAACTCTCTCTTTGTTAACCTGAAGATGAGCTAGATATGTCGAAACGTTGTTCTCTCCTTATCAGTAAAAGTGTTAATACCCATACCAGCCGTTCTGAGATACATTTTTATTTCAAGTGGGTTTCTCGTCATCAAGAAGGTCTTCAAAAGCTATTTTTCTTATTTTAGAGGAAATAAAACCAAACTCAAGAGAGTAATAAATATTTTTATTTATTTCTTTTGAAGCTCATATGGAATACCGTGTTCTAACCTACAGAGTGCATAATTCTTCTCGTGATGCATAGCGTTTGCACGTTTTACTGATGTCACGACAGTACAAAATGTAACGTTAAGCGCCCCTTGTATAACGCAATTTTAGTGTCTACTGACGGACAGACAGACAATACACTACAAGTGGTTAAAACACGTGACTTCTCCAGGGGTCCTTCGAGCGTCTTTTGTGAAAAAGATGCGTTTAATCAACTGTTCCATTCCTCTGATATTTTTTGTTTTCATTTTCCTTTTGTATACTAAGTACGTCATGCAACATAAAGCAGATTCTCAGTAAAATAATCTATTTTCTAACATGGAGTCAACATTATTTTTCAGACAAAACCATCAAAACAAATTCTCCGCTAAAATTACTTATGAATCGACTGCTGTATTGCATGTCAATAAAAGCCATTTATTGTGCTTATATCACATACGGCTTGAAGTAATATATCTCGATAACTTATCTATAATATAATATGTATATTTTGGAAGTTTTACTCAACAGAATTAGTTGCTGGTATTTTAGTGTTTATTTACTCTGTGTTTATAAAAGGAACAAATAAAAGGTACTTACCATAGAATAATGTAGCCAGGAAATGGTTTTTGTAGGAGAGGATGGTCGTATGATCAAGGTACTTAATTATGTTGTAAAAAACAAGAAGTCCGTTGTTTGGCATTTAATTGTGAAACAATAATATTTCATATTTAAATATTGTTTGTAAGGAGTATTTCTAATTCATTGCAGGTATTTGGCATTTAATGGTGGAACAGTAATATTTCATATTTATCATTTGCGAGGAAAATTTGTAATTTAAGAAAGAATTAACGCAAGAGAACAAAGATTGAAAAATTTTTTCTCTGAAATTACCGTGATGGTTAACGCCTGGTAGGAGTCTCTCTCTACCCTTTGCTACGTCCAGGTCACAAAGCGATTGTATGGAAACAGGAATTGAAGACTCGTTTAGATAATCCCACGTTTTGGTTCTCTATTTGACCTTTTCATTTCTTTGACCTAGTTTTCTGATGCCAATAGCAACGGAGATTATTTCAAAAAGGTATGTCGTCTTACCAAACATACGAAAGTTTTATTTCAACAAACTTATGTCTGTTTCGACAAGACATACTATTCTCAATAGATCCATGATAAATGCAGGAGTAATATAATAATAGTAAACATCGTTAAATACATTTTCTTCTCGTGACTTCCTACTTCTGATTCAAACAGTCTCTGATTCCTGATTTTCTGAGACTGAGAAGCATGTGCTACTTTTATTGTGAACCTTCCGATTTCTGAGGCAAATAGCAAATTAACCAGAGTCTGCAATGATAAAAGAAATTGCATATTAAGCGCCATATTTAAATTTGCTTTGAACTAAAATGAACGTCCCCTCGTGGTTCATGGTAAGCTTTAGAGCTCACAACACTAAAATTGTAAGGTTGATCCCTAAAGTTGGTACAGTGCACACGAACCGCACAAACCAAGAATAACTGGAATATTCATAATAGATATTACTACTAAAGCGTATTTTTACATACATATAATTTTAGTTCGTCGTCAAAGTTTAATAATAATTCATCAATGTCGCCACAATTTAGGCTACACTTCAGTTCACTGTCTTAATTTTTCGTTTTTTTTTGTGATTTCTGTTTTCTGATACTAGGGACATAAACGTAGAACTATCATAGAAATGTAAGGTAGCTTTGGTAATCATTTTCTTGTTGGAACGAGCATTTCAGTATACACCAGTTACGTACGTCTACATAAAACTAAAATCACTGCGCAGATCCAAGAATCACCCGTTGCTTAGCAACCTTCCAATTGCCCTGCATCACTTTGTGCCTCTGAGTGTTCCTTGACATTAAAATATATTGAGGAAAAGTTCACCTGTGCCAATAACCACCATCAAGCATCTAAGATCACGTAAGACGTATTAGCGCGTCACATTTAATGAAGATGAACAAAGATTGAAAGAATAAAACTTCGGCACCTCATAAGAGTTTAAAGTTACAATGGTTTCCTCGGTGATTTCGAGAAATATTGTTATCTCTAGCTTGTTTTGCACAATACTAATCTGGCGTTGTGAAATATTTTATTCGGAATTATGTCGACATAACACGTTAAATTGAACTTATGTTCGCAAACATATAGCTAGCTGAATATCATATTCAGAGTATGCTGGTTGAAGGTATTTGATATTTTCAACTTGAATGGGACCTCATGTATCTTGGGTACTGAACGATTAAGTTAGAAATTCCTAGAATCAGGTATGGCCTTTCTTAATATAGAACTACTCGCTAGTGATGTTGACTGCCACTTTTGTAACGCATACACAACTGAAATGGTGGAAGCAGGTCAAAGGAATTTTGGGGCTGGAGCTTAGACCTTCAGACCTCCAACCCGGAACGCTAACCACTGGTCACACCTGCCCCTAAATCACAAGCAGACAACTGCTTGTTGTTTAACAGAAAGTAACATAATGGATCATCTCTGTCTATCGTGGATATCGAAACTCAATTCTTTTTACGGTTATAAGCCCTCAGATTCACCGCTGAGCAACTAAAGTTAATAATATTTTTTATAGTTCGAAGTACATCTCAAAACCTTCAGTATACTTAATAGTGGATTTTGTAGTTCGAAGTACATCTCAAAACCTTCAGTATACTTAATAGTGGATTTTGTAGTTCGAAGTACATCTCAAAACCTTCAGTATACTTAATAGTGGATTTTGTAGTTCGAAGTACATCTCAAAACCTTCAGTATACTTAATAGTGGTTTTTATAGTTCGAAGCACATCTCAGAAAATGTAGCACAGTTAGAAGTGAGTTTAACAGCTCAAAGCACATTGATAGCTGCAGTACAGCTAGTGGTGAAAAGCTGCTTTTTCTCGTGTAGGCGAATTTACTAGCCTTAATATACCTTGTATGATTGATTTGACATGTGATTTGGTGTTCAAAACCCCTGGTTACAGAACAAAGTTTTGAATAAACAAGATTTTATTTTCTCCTTTTTTGGTTTGGTTTGTTTTAACAAATAATGGGATTGACCGTAACATTATAACGCCCCCACGGCTGAAAGGGCGAGCATATTTGGTGTGACAGAGATTCGAGCCCGCGACCCTCGGATTACGAGTAAAGTGCCTAAACCACCTGGCCATGCCAGGCCTCCCCTTTTTTGTGTATTCTTCGAGTATTTTTCTTCACCCGACTAGAGTTAAGGCATCGATTTACTTAATAGGTTTATGTCGCTTATCCCTGTCTTCTGGTACGACGTTTAGTAACTTTAATTTTTGTATAATTTTTCTAATATGGAATCTGTTCTCTGTTCATGAGACTATAATGATCAAATCTGTAGTTTGTCTTTCTTTGAATTATCTTAGATATTTTTAGTGCCAAGCAACAGATTGGACAATTCTCTCTGTCCACTGCGATGTAAGTTCACTAATTATCGATCGTCCAGAGGAGGACGTTGCCGTAGATAGCCAGAGCGTTAGATTAATTTATATATGTATATAGGTTATTAAACTAAGAAAGTCTCTGTAAAAAAGCCTCATAATCTGAAAGCTTATAACATTAGAAACCGGGTTTCTATACTCGTGGTGGGCACAGAACAGATAGTCCATTGTGTGTGTAACTTTGCACTTAACTACAGGCAAAAGTAAACATATCTAATGAATGAAAAATTTTACCAAAACCGTTGGTAATTATAATCGAAACTAGAACAGAAAATATTTCTATTTAGTGAATAAAATATGCGTTAGAAGCAGTTCCACAACACGTTGTTTGGCATAAACTAGTTAGTCTTGAAAAGAATGCATAGTGGCGCCCCCAGTGGCACAGCGGTATGTCTGCGGACTAACAGCACTAAAATCCGGGTTTCTATACCCGTAATGAGCAAAGCACCGATAACCCATTGTGTAAGTTTGTATTTACCCTCGAAAACGATATTCTTTCAGCCCCCAGTAACACAGTTTATTATATTCGTGCAGCTGACTCTCCAATGCTTGCCACCTATTAACTATTTTGTATCTTTGTTAGAACGTAAAATATAGTTCCCAAAATTCCAGTGGACGTAACAACAACTACAGAAATGAACTTCTAACTATAACTTCTTAACCCTCGTTTTCCTACGTTACCTAACACGAGTTTTATTGTCATATATAAAAAAATGTTAATTTACAAGAGCTACAATAAGCAGTCCGCCTATAAATATTTTTTCACATTTCTGGCACCTTTGTTAGAAACATCATAGTTGATTTTAATTTAGTTTTAACACCCATGTGTAGAGTTGCAGGTTGTGAATCAAAAAGTCAATGATTTTAGCCCGCGACGTGTCGTTGATCGTTGTAAAAAAATTATATTCGATTTCCCTACTTAATTAAGAGCAGCTGTGTAGGCGGCGAGTGTTGCTGATTAAGAGTACTAAGTCGTTTTAGCTTTGAAGTCTCTCAACTGTCTATTTTAACCCAAGCGGTAAGTCTGCGGATTTACAACGCTACAATCAACGGTTCGATTCCCCTCGGTGTGCTCAGCAGATAGCCCGATGTGGCTTTGTTACAAGAAAACACACACACTCAAGTATTTTTACCGAATTACTGGTACTAGAGCCCTCTAGTGATAAAAATGACTTTATATAATGACCAGCATTTTAATTATGTAAGTTGCTTCTATTTCATCGTGTGATATTTTAAACATTTTTGTATATGTGTGTCGAAAGACTCATGGCCTTTGTTAGATTTATTTCTGTCTCCTATCTACATACTGGCTGTTTGATTTTATTCACTGCAAAGAATCAAACCTTATATTTTAGTGTCGTAAATACGTGAAAGGCCCGGCATGACCAGGTGGTTATGGCACTCCACTCGTAATCCGAGCATCGCGAGTTCGAATCTCCGTCACACCAAACATGCTCGCCCTTTCATCTGTGGGGGCGTTATAATGTGACGGTCAATCTCACTATTCGTTAAGAAAAGAGTAGCCCAAAAGTTGGCAGTTGGTGATGATGACTACCTGCCTTCCCTCTACTCTTACACTGCTAAATTAGGGACGGCTAGCACAGATAGCCCTCGAGTAGCTTTGTGCGAAATTCCAAAACAAACAAACAAACAAGTGCGTGAACTCACCACTGACCAACCAGGGAGCACGAGAAGTTACTTTTCTGTTCGGGAGAATGAAACAAAAATTCTCTGTCGATGTTTTTGAGAAAATAATCACAACAAAGCTAAAAACATTAATTTTACTATTCTAACGCATTTTCAGCATTCTCTTTTGAAAGTGTTTCAAAATGTTCCTTTGTTACCAGTGCTGCTGTTCACAATTAAATAACAGTATATTTCATCTTACTTCGGTGAATGTGACTCTAACGTGTTAGATTCTGATTTGGTACAGACGTGGTGATTAATTATATTATAGTTTGCCATAATATGATTTGATTTTTCGAATCTTTTTTTTTCTCAACCTGGGAGACTTTTATGGATTTATCGTGGACCCAGTGAGGTTTAATGTTCGGCACCGGAAGTTAATGGACGTTCGAAAACACGCATCATAGCTCCAACGTAATCTGTATATTTATTCAGAATTATAGTTTGTGCTTCTATTTAGCATGAAACTCATTAATTGAAAATGTACTGTAAATTGTCTGTTCGTCTTCTGTAACACGGGCATTTTGCGTGATTTCGACAAAAACAAGGCATATTAATTCTGTAATGCTATGAATACATTAATAACTCCATTCTCTTAACGTTTAAATGAAACCGGCGCTGTTTCTTTAAGATTTCAGATAATTATTATAGATTTTAATTTCGAGTTCTAATAAAAACTATGAGAATAATGACAATATATTTTAGTTCACCGACGTTATTATGACAAAAAATGACTGAAATTGTGTAACTATAGGCTCAGACGACATTCTCCAAGTCGATAAAAAAAACAATTATGAGCTATACGCATGAATCAATATGAATAGCAAGAAGAATCAACACTAGATGTCGTTAGTTGTACGGGAGAGATCAGTTCCTAAAATGTCTATAAGTTTTGTTTTTATTAGTGACAGTCTCCAATATTTGAAATTCTTTTACCTTCATTATTGCACGTTAGAGTTTGTACTCCCTGATTTATTTGGTTGCGTTCTGATACTGTTAAGTTTCTTACAATGTTCAAAGTTAGGTAAATTATTACCTTAAAATGACGTAAACAAAATTATACTGTCAGAAAAGTGACGGATAAAACCTTCAGAAATCACCAACTGGACAAAGGGCCTGTGAATCCTCTATCGGGATCTATCGGCAGTTAAAATAACCGGTATTATGATTTCTATTCTGATCCGAAAAAAAAACACAAAACTGTCTGTAGCCGTATGGCAGGTAAGGAATTACTTTCGGTTTCGGTGGTGTTTTGAAAGCACAAAACTGAAAATAAAACTTCTAATCGAATATGTATTACTGTTCTGGTTTAAACTGGTTATATCTCACTGAAAGACGTAGATACAGCCTTGTTAAATCTGTTCTGTAATAGAGGCGAGGATTCTGCTCATATAATACTGTATTTGGACGAGTGTTTGCTGACATTATTGTTTACTTTCGGGTAACTACGTAATCTATTGACAGTAACATATATATTTATAAACACTAACCCTGATTAAGACATGGGCTTACCAGGCTGAAGCTCAGGGCCTCACACTGATTAGGGGTCCTCAAACTATGACTGTAAATGTATTGCACATAAAGGTCCTGCCTCGAGGGGCCCTCTATAAATTGAAAAGTCTAGGGCCGATAAAACCCTTAATCCGGCCTTGTTAAACACAATTAAATTTCCCACCATTTTGTTACAAAAAACACACGTTCGAAAGCCATATTAATTAGCCAAGTACTTTATTTGTTTTTTGTGATACAACTGTATTATTGATGGTTTCATTGTTGCTCGTTTAGAAGAGCAACGACCTTGTTACTATGACAACTGAAAACCAAACAAGATTCAATTGAAAAATGCGCTTCGTTCTCCACTAAATTCGTTCTCTTTCACTGTCATGTAGAACTATGATATCCATGAAGTAGCTGTTGTCGAAGTAATAACGTAAACGATTCAAGTATTATGAAAAACGCGTCAGACGCTATAATATAAGATTATTAAATCTCACACAAGTAGCTGAGACCTATTTAGAGTGGAGGTGCTCAGATTACCTCAGAAACCCACTCTTGTTTTCACCAAAGCTAAAATGATTAATATTATATAAAATATCCATAAGTCTATTATTGTTCTCACCACAGTTAACATGATTAAGATTGTTATATATATGAATCATAAGTCTATTACTGTTCTTACCCCAGTTAACATATGTGGCATAAGTTTGCGTTAAATATATATTTATGAAACCTACTCTGGTAATACATTACATAAGTTTCCTTTTAATATATATTAACGAAACGTACTCTGGTAATAATACATGGCATAAGCTTGTTAACTATATATTTATGAAACCTATTTAGGTAATCTGGTATTACGTGGCATAAGTTTGCGTTAAATATATATTTATGAAACCTACTCTGGTAATACGTGGTACAAGTTTGTGTTATTTTAGGACTGTTACCTAGGTTTATACATTGGGGTAACCTAACAGTGTTACGAACTAATCATTTATTAATGGGGAGAAATATAGCATGTTATTAACCTTTTATTTAAAGTTATTTAAATTACACAGTCTTATTATCTGTGCGGTAATTTCTCACCCTAATTTTCCCTCAGAAGGAATATATATTACTATCATCTTTTCTTATTTTTGTAACTTAAAGCTTGCTGTTTAAGATTTATAATGGATAATGATTAAGCAAGAATAGCGTTGTAAGTTCTATGTTGTTAACTTTGATGAAATCAAAACATTCGTGTAACGTCCGAAAATTTATCAAGACCTTTATGTTATTTTTACGTGAACAAGAAATATTTTGGTTGATCGATCTTGGTTGGAATGAAGAGATTTTTCGATTGCTATATCAACCTTTTGATCATCATAATTGGATCTAAACATCTAACCTCACTTGTCTTAAAAGCATGCACGAACACGGCAAAATTTTCTACTGTTTGTTTTTTATTAACACTCCTACGAAAATTGGGGCCTAATAGGCCCCAGAGCACCTTGAAAGGTTATTAATATTAAGCTAATAATTTTGTATTTAAATGAAATTGCCATTAACTGACCCTATCCCTTTATATTTTAAGGAGCAATAATATTTTGACTTTTCAGACATTTGCAAAATAATATTTAATTTTTTTTTAAAAATCCACTAAGGGTATCACTTTAGTGGATGTAAATATTTTTTTCGTAGGAGTGTTAAGTGCAAAGCTACTCAATGGGCTGTCTATGCTGTACCAACCACATGTATCGAAACCCATCGTCATAAGCCTTCAGACTTACTGCAGTGCCATTGAAACGCAAGTTTAAGTGAAATATAGACAACTTTTAAATGTTCCGTGCCTCAGGGCTGGTACCTACTTTTGAAATTTATTTTTTTTTTATTGAAAGTTAATAAATGTGAAATTGAAGAAGTCAGAGTTAACTCACTCGCAGGTCGAAGTAATATGACTGGATTTTTGCTTGTGTATATATACTTTGTGCATCGTTCGCTAGTTCAAAGTTTATCAAACTGTCCCGTATATTCTACGTCATCTTTTCCTAATGTTTTAAGATAACCTACTTGATTAAGTTATAAATATTAAAAAAATACCATTCATTTGTTGAATCAAATGTTATTTTGTTCATGAATTAGTCAATGTAGAAAATGTGTATACTTTACATTTTGAAAAAAGTTACACACTTAATAATTTCAATAGACTGACATTTTTTCGAATTTTTGCTCCAACTGTATTTTAATTATATAGTATTTTAAATCAAAATGTATGAGCCATTACAAAAATAAACACAACCAAAACTAATCTAGCCAAACTTAAATCGATGTTGGGTTTGTAGCAACGGGTAACTGTGCGCCATAGCGCGAGAACACGTTACACTGCACGCAACTTAACCAAACGATATATAGTAGAAGAAAGGGAAATCAATATACCAGCGTTCCACGAATGTTCCGAAAACTGTAGTGAATAACATAATACGTGAGATCAGGGGCGGTTTTATGATTGTGAGTCGTTAGGTGAGAGGAGGGAAAGATAGAAGACTTTGAAGGTAGATACACGCTTAATATTTCGTTGGAATTTCGTATGTTTTAACCCTTTTATTTTGGAGGGGGATTTCGATACCAGTGTAGTTTTGTGATTAGTTTCAACTATAAATATAACACACACACACACAAACCTGTAAACTTCATGTATTCATAAACTTTGTCAAAATATTTTGTTCACTTAGTTGAAAAAACTAGAGTGCCTCCAGGGCTAAGCTATAAACCTGAGGCCGAAAACCGAGTTTCGACACTCATGGTGGGCAAATCACAAATAGCACGTTGGGTCGTTTTTGCGCTTAACAACAAAGTAACTAAAACTACGATGCAACATGTTGTTTTTCTTACGAACTATGGTTAACAGATCAACAGTACAATTTTTAGAGTTGCATTTCGCTCGTAACAGTGAACCAATGTACAGGATTTGAAAAGTTCGGAACATTGGTGTTGCTAATTGCTAAATTATTTAGAAGACAAGGTATTTAAACTTCTAAAAGTAAATGTGAAGCCCATTCTCCCATCGATTTACTACTTGCTATTGAAACTGTTGAAAAACTAATACCGTCAACAGGAAAATATAATTGTGTATTCTTAATATATTTCAAGGCAAGGATTTAAATATAGGAGCATAATTATAGAATCGATTTTAAATTACTTGTTATATTTACCTCTGCATGACTATTGTTTTCGTTGTTGATGTCACAATTTTATGCTATTGTTATCCTAAATACTAATTAAAATATAAAACAGTGAAAAGATTTAACAATAACAGTTTTCTCTTTTTTTTTGTAGTTAGCTTAGCTTTGATGCAACTTGTTTAAATTCATAGCTTGATACGAAACCTGGAATTATTTTAATAATGGTGTTGAGTAAAATGAAGGTTGTGTCAAGAGTCTGTCTGAACATAGCGATACTGGAAATTATCTGTGCCTTAAGGAGAAGAGATCTGTGGGAAACCGTGGTTACCAATGTCTTGTTTGAATACAGTATACACACACAGAGACAGTGGTAAAAAAATCCCTGAAAATGAGCTTACTGTAGCTACATTAGAGAATTGCCAATCAGCACGTTGTACAGGGGGGGATGCAAACTTATTTTTATGAATGTGATGCACTTTATTGTGAGCTAATAGAATGTCACATAATTGTTTTTTTAAGAAGGCATAGCAATAAATTAAATAAAACAGTCAACACGTATTTTACATAATGTTAAGACAGCTCTTGGTTTCGATTGTTGTTAGGTACAGAGCCACATAACGGGCTATGTGTGCTCTGCTCATCATGAGCATTGAAACCCGATTTTTAGCGATGTAATCCTGAATATTGCCTGCTAAGCTACTAGCGTGTTACAAATACAGAAATATGAGACAAGATTTCACACCGAAAGTAACCTCTGTGTTCTGTAGAACATAAAAAGCAGCAACATATTTCTTTTAAATCAATATGTTAGAGTCGTTACGTAATATAATATTAAAATTGCTATAACAACTATATAAAACCAAAACACACTCTCTTTTACTACGGGTACTACTTTAGGGTTTTCAGAATTCTAGCTATAGAAAAGGATGCACAGTTTTTACATGCCCTTCAACATTGGGCACATTAAAATATCTCAGTCATCAACTTTTTATGATACTAAGTTTATCAAAATGCCTTAACCGTTGTATGTCCTAGAACACTGCTAGAACCAAGATGTCTCACATACTACGAAAAAATGTTAACACCCATGTGAAATAAGCAGAAAGAACGCCAATATTAATCATCTTACCAGTACAGCCAAATACGGAATCTTGGTAATCATCATACCAGTACAGCCAAATACGGAATCTTGGTAACATCTTACCAGTACAGCCAAATACGGAACTTTAGTAATCATCTTACCAGTACAGCCAAATACGGAATCTTGGTAATCATCTTACCAGTACAGCCAAATACGGAATCTTGGTAACATCTTACCAGTACAGCCAAATACGGAACTTTAGTAATCATCTTACCAGTACAGCCAAATACGGAACTTTAGTAATCATCTTACCAGTACAGCCAAATACGGAATCTTGGTAATCATCTTACCAGTACAGCCAAATACGGAATCTTGGTAATCATCTTACCAGTACAGCCAAATACGAAACCTTAGTGATCATATTCGAAAACAAAAACAACAACTTTCTCCACACATTTTCTGAAATAAATTCTTCAAACAATTTAAGATTTATCCAAAATACCTCAAGATACTTTTCTTAAAAATAGAAATGGGTTGTTCGCTGTTACTAGCAGATAAATTTCAAATGATATCTGACCGTTTGCTGCAGGCCGGAAGTAAGGCCTGTCTAGAATATTGAAGTGTTTCATTAAACATGAAAACAAAAAATAGGCTTAAATTAACACGTGTTCACAAGTATACACATGTATGACTAGTAAGTATTGGAGAGAGTGACAATAAAGTATCAATATTTTGATACTCGTTTTGCTCGAGGCGAATACAAGTAATATCTAGTGCGAGTTGAACGAATCTGAAAGACATAAAAACAACACAGGAAGTTGCAACGTTCTGTGTGCTTAACAGATTCCAGAATCAGTACAAGTGTAAATGTGTTTGGACTTCTCTAGCGGGAAAACTAAGAATGTAAATCAATAAACAACTCAGAGTTAAAAGTTCTTATCTATTTAGTAATGGAAATATATCTACAGTATTCAACCTAACCTGGAAGCATTAATCAGTGCTAATTAGAGCTTATTTATCTCCAGTACTCAACTTGACCTAGAAGCACTAATCAATACAGCTACAGTTACAGCTGATTTATCTCCAGAACTCAACTTGACATAGAAGTACTAATCAGTACTAGTTACAGCTGATATATCTCCAGAACTCAACTTGACATAGAAGTACTAATCAGTACTAGTTACAGCTGATTTATCTCCAGTACTCAACTTGATCTAGAAGCACTAATCAGTACTAGTTACAGCTCATTTATCTCCAGTACTCGACTTGACATAGAAGTACTAATCAGTGCTAGGTACAGCTGACTTATCTCCAGTACTCAACTTGACCTAGAAGCACTAATCAGTACTAGTTACAGCTGATTTATCTCCAGTACTCAACTTCACCTAGAAGCACTAATCAGTGCTAGTTACAGCTGATTTATCTCCAGTACTGAACTTGACCTAGAAGCACTAATCAGTACTAGTTACAGCTGATTTATCTCCAGAACTTAACTTGACCTAGAAGCACTAATCAGTACTAGTTACAGCTGATTTATCTCCAGTACTCGACTTGACATAGAAGTACTAATCAGTGCTAGTTACAGCTGACTTATCTCCAGTACTCAACTTGACCTAAAAGCACTAATCAGTGCTAGTTACAGCTGATTTATCTCCAGTACTGAACTTGACCTAGAAGCACTAATCAGTGCTAGTTACAGCTGATTTATCTCCAGTACTCAACTTGACCTAGAAGCAATAATCAATACTAGTTACAGCTGATTTATCTCCAGAACTCAACTTGACATAGAAGCACTAATCAGTACTAGTTACAGCTGATTTATCTCCAGTACTCAACTTGATCTAGAAGCACTAATCAGTACTAGTTACAGCTGATTTATCTCCAGTACTCGACTTGACATAGAAGCACTAATCAGTACTAGTTACAGCTGATTTATCTCCAGTACTCAACTTGATCTAGAAGCACTAATCAGTACTAGTTACAGCTGATTTATCTCCAGTACTCGACTTGACATAGAAGCACTAATCAGTACTAGTTACAGCTGATTTATCTCCAGTACTCGACTTGACATAGAAGTACTAATCAGTGCTAGTTACAGCTGACTTATCTCCAGTACTCAACTTGACCTAAAAGCACTAATCAGTGCTAGTTACAGCTGATTTATCTCCAGTACTGAACTTGACCTAGAAGCACTAATCAGTACTAGTTACAGCTGATTTATCTCCAGAACTTAACTTGACCTAGAAGCACTAATCAGTGCTAGTTACAGCTGATTTATCTCCAGTACTCAACTTGACCTAGAAGCACTAATCAGTGCTAGTTACAGCTGATTTATCTCCAGAACTCAACTTGACCTAGAAGCACTAATCAGTGCTAGTTACAGCTGATTTATCTCCAGTACTCGACTTGACATAGAAGTACTAATCAGTGCTAGTTACAGCTGATTTATCTCCAGTACTCGACTTGACCTAAAAGCACGAATCGGTGCTAGTTACAGCTGACTTATCTCCAGTACTGAACTTGACCTAGAAGCACTAATCAGTGCTAGTTACAGCTGATTTATCTCCAGTACTCAACTTGACCTAGAAGCACTAATCAGTGCTAGTTACAGCTGATTTATCTCCAGAACTCAACTTGACCTAGAAGCACTAATCAGTGCTAGTTACAGCTGATTTATCTCCAGTACTCGACTTGACATAGAAGTACTAATCAGTGCTAGTTACAGCTGATTTATCTCCAGTACTGAACTTGACCTAGAAGCACTAATCAGTGCTAGTTACAGCTGATTTATCTCCAGAACTCAACTTGACCTAGAAGCACTAATCAGTGCTAGTTACAGCTGATTTATCTCCAGTACTCGACTTGACATAGAAGTACTAATCAGTGCTAGTTACAGCTGATTTATCTCCAGTACTCGACTTGACCTAAAAGCGCGAATCGGTGCTAGTTACAGCTGACTTATCTTCAGTACTCGACTTGATCGGGAATGAGTTTCTCTACCCTGTACCAAGACGTTGGTTTTGTTTTTCTTTGTGCAAAACCAAAAAATAGTTTACCTGCGCCAATCTAGTCACGGAAATCGAACCCCATATTTTAGCGTTATAAGCCCATAAACTTGCTACTTCCCTTCCAGAGGACCTATTACAAAGCAACGTGACATATCGTGGTCTACGGGCTTCTATGTCATACCTAAATATTTACTGTAAGAGATCTCTGACATATATATATATAAAAAGATGATTCTTATATCTTTGCCTCTTAATACAAAATTAGTTTCAAGTGTTTTGAGAATAATGTTAGTGTGAAAACTAAACTAACGAAGTGAGTATACTTTTCGGTTGTTATTATTTAACTACGTCATTGTTATATTAACGGACACATTGAAGTAAATGGAACTTTTACACATCGTGAACACATATAAAGCTAATTGTATATCGCTTACATTTATGAACGAATCTCTCTGAATCTGGGGCAGTCTCCTCTCTGAGCACACTTCTTCGGCCATGATAAGGAGTAGGTTTAGGACAAGGTCAAATTGACCAAACCAAAATAGAAAACGACCTCTCTTGGTGCTTTACATTAAGACCACTTGGAATAACTGAAATGTAACAAAAATGTGCACGCACGTGTTAATATTCAGTAATATTCTACATGTCTCCATATCTGTAATGTCGGAGCACGCACTGCCGTGACACAAGCTCGTCTCTGTCGTCAGCTGACAGATCTGCGTTTCTTCTGTGAAGCTAACCAATCACAGCTTTGCTTTTCGTTCCAAACCGAACTGACGTAATTCAACTGAATGTGTTACTGTTTGTGTTGGTAAGAGAACCTAACAGTGTTAAAAACAAAGCAAATGGGTGAGTGTTGTAAAACGAAACAAAGGGGGGAAATAGATGTAAGGGTTACGACACTAATATTAAGATACAACAGCTGTCTAGACATGGTTGAAAACGTTTAGTCAAAATAGTTTAATAAATGGATGACAGTTTTGCCGTCATCAGAAGAAACTATAAAAATAGAACAATCTGTTCTAGAAATCGTAAAATGTACTCTTCAAGTTACCAACGCTATCCTAACACTAGTGAAGTTTTAAAAGACCGAAAAAAAAAACATTACGATTTTGTGCTCCATATACACAATTACCAATGTCGTTTTCTGTTAAAATATATAGAGAAGCAGCTTAAACGTATTTCTTCTAGCTCTCAGAAATCAAATCATAAATACATATTAAAAATGCACCTGAAAACATTCTTATAATCGCTGGTATTCTAGTTCTATGAATTAATTACCGCTTGATGATATTCACGTTTGGTTGTCGGGATTGATTCTGTATTTTCAAGGCAAATTACAAATAAATATGTGGTTACGTTTATTGTTATGCTTTATTTAACTTGTAGCTGTCTTTATGAAATATTCTTAACTGATTCGAACATGCATACATACATATTACTCGTATGTATTATTAATAAAAACTGCCAAAAGGGCTCTGATATCAGCATGATCTTTCTAAACTGGTATCAGTCGTTGAAATTTTATGGCATTGACTGTGGACATGTCTGACCTAATGCACAGTATTAATTTTACTGGTGAAGTTATCTAAGCCTACTTATGTTAACTAGTATTTCTATCTTAGCTTACTTATATTAATTAGTATATTTATCTGAGTCTACTTGTATTAATTACCAATAAGAGGGTACACTACGATTTGGTGACACCAAAACATTGAGAGCGTTGTTGTTCTGAACAGTTGCTGTTGAACCTGGTTCTGCTGAAGTTCAATGATATCGTCCAGGTTTTCATCACTGACATCTGGTGTCGCAACACTAAACGTGAACGGCTGTCTCACCCATGCTGGATATGACTCTCTGGTGAAGAAATATCCGTCGAGAGACTTTGCGAGCTCATCTAAGTGAATGGTAATTGTTTGCTCCAGTTCACCGAGTATAGAAATGTCTCCGATTTCAGACACGTCTTCGATCTTACTTACACATTCGTCCAGCAGGGGAAAGTTTGCGAAGTTATCATTCTCTATTCGTCGTTTTCATAACAGTGGTTCTTTTTTGAATATCCTTCAGGTTTTCTTTCGCTTCGATGATGTTGACTCCACCGCCCTGCATCTGTTGATTGAGATGATTGAAGATGTCGACCATGTTCGCCAAAATGAGAATAAGCTCAGATTTTTCGAAGCAATTTGCATGACAATGTTGGTGCTCTCGCAAATACAAGGCTAATTCCACACGCATGGCAAAAACACGATTCAGCACATTTCCCCGGGATAAACACCGAACGTTAGAATGGTACAGAAGTACCTCGAATTCAGAGCCCATTTCTTTGCACAGCTCTTTGAAGATGCGGTGCTTCAGGGCACTATTTCACACAAAGTTCACACATTACACTGGAACTTTTAATACTTCTTCCGGTTTTTAAGGCAAGGTTGGTTTGCCCTGCTTTGCGATCAAGTACGCAACTTCGTACGATGCTGTGAGGATCGGTTTGTCGATGGGTACAAAGCCGAGAACAGGCAAAGTAGCCTTATCATCGAACCTGGCTCTCTTTACCTTGAATTCAGCAAGCGTTATGTTCTTGTATTTCCTATCTCCACGAAGCTTTACTGAGTGTTCTCTTAGTTTTGCTGGTGCTAGACTAGAATTGCTCAACTTGGCATTACAAATCATGCATTGAGGACACTGACTCATGTTCTATTATACACGTGAATCCATACTGTACGTATTCGTCCGACCACTTTCTATTTTTGCTCGACACAGTTAGTATGAAGGGATTGAAAGATTAGGAAAAAATAACAAATGACGCACGATTACTACAGTCACAAGTCGACTGCTAAACGCACGAAGTTCCCTGCAGCACAGATATTAAGGCCAAGTGATGTGACGTGATCAGCCGCAGCCAGTGATGGCCGAGTAGAGCATGACGTCACGAATCATACAATTCGGGTGAACGGAATGGACAAACATACAGTGTGTGTGGCTTGACCGCCACCGAACCCCTGAGGTTCGATTGAACCCAGGTACAGAATCACTGTTCTGACATATATAAAAAAGAGACTTGGGTGTGCTGTCTCACGGTTGAAAGGGCGAGCGAGTTTGAATCTCCTTCACACCAAATATGCTCGCCTTTTCAGTCGTGGGGGCGATATATGTGACAGTTAATAGCACTATTTGTTAGTAAAAGAGTATTCCAAAAGTTGGCGATGGGTGGTGATAGCTAGCTACCTTCCTTCTAGTCTTACACCTCACAATTAAGGATGGCTAGCGCAGATAGCTCTCGTGTAGCTTTGCACAAAATTCAGAACAAACCAATCCTTCTGAAGCACATATAACACACAGAAGTATCAAATAAAGTTTTTTCTATCTGAACTTTATCTTAAATAATAATAAGTGATTTAATGACGAGGAACCAACTTTAAACTCAAAAAAATATTTCTACATTATCCGATCAAATATGAGTATATCAAGCTAAGGATAATACATCATAACTCAGGGAATACTAGGCCTAAATAATAACCATATTTACCAAATCAGTTGCGTTAATATTACTATTTAAATTTGTCTAAATTCTAACAAGGTCTCAGAAAATTATTGCCCCATACTGGCTCAGTGACCTGTTTTAATCGAGTTTCAATATCCAATGTGGGCACAGTACAGATATCCCATAATGTGGCAATCAACAAATAAAGACAGAATTTTAGTTGTATGAAATAAATTGCTCAAAAAATTATATGAACGAATACGTTTTCTTACATAATTTATCTAAGTGTTTCAAATGAGATAATATTTTATTTTTTTAGGTAATTTGCTCATTTCAGTTTTATGTGTATCCATTTTTTAATGTGTGATGAACGGTAAAATATGGACAAGTAAACTTTTAACAAATGACCAGTGTCACCAGACCAGTGTCACCAGAACTGATATCCCATGTGAAAAAATAGTTTAAACAGTTTACACGCGTTTATTCAAGAAGTGTTTGAAACATTCAATATCTAGTGTGACCTCCACGTGCTGTGACACACTCCTAGCACCGATTTGGCACACTTCGAATCCGTCTATCGATGTTGTCTTAGGGAATAGCAGTCTACTCGTCTATCAGGGCTTGTCGGAGCTCCTGTACATTCTGAGGAGGGTGATGGCATTCACTAACACCCCTTGACAATATATCCCAACAATGTTCAATTGGATTTAAATATGGAGATCTGGCGGGCCACTTGAAAGTACCTATTCCTTCCTCGTCAAAGAAGTCCATACACAGTCTGGCGACATGGGCTTGTGCGTTAACCTGCATGAGAATGAACCCATTGCCGACACCATTGACAGAAGGCCTCACAATGGGTTCCAGAATTTCGTCTATATATCGTCGTGCGTTCAGAGTACCCCTGTCGAGTATAAGTAAGTTAGTGCTGCCACCCAAGCATATGCCTGTTCAGACCATTACAAAACCTCCTCCATAAGCGTCGACTTGCACAATGTTACAGGCGGAAAATCCATCATCACGAGACGCAGTGAACCTGCTCTCGTCTGTTCACAGCACGGTGACCCATTGACGAAGTTCCCACTCCAGGTGCTGACGAGTAAACTCCAACCTGGATGCATGGTAACACGCTGTCAGAATAACGTCTCTACGGCGTCCTTTATGCAGGCGATTGCGAACTGTTTGGGTCGATACACGGGTTCCAGTGGAATGCTGAAGGTCATTTCGCAGTGACCGGGCAGTAGCCAACCTGACATCACTGCACAACAGAGAAAACGGCGTTCACCTGGTCTCCTGCCATAAGAGTTCGTCTCTTGGTAGCGTCGCCAAAGTCGATTGATGACGCTTGGTGACACACAAACGCGATGTGCCACCCTCCTTTGGGAGAGGCCATCCGCCAGCATCTGAACCGCCCTGGCCACCTCGTTCTCTGTCAGATGACGCCTGACTGCTTGGGTACACATTGACAAAACGAGCCGCATAAGATCCATGTTGGTGTTTGTTTCGAGAATTAATAAGGAATGCATGGTTTTACGTAACAGCTTAATGTAGGGTACCTTGAGTGAGGTGAGTTTCGTTTGAGTTGCTTCAAACTTCACTCGTAAGCTTAAAAATACACTTGTAGACGAACGGATGTGTTTTTCTTAAATAAATTTAGTTATGACAAAAATATATTGCAATATATACTGTTTAATTTTTTGGAGTAGTATAGTCAAACTATCCATATTGTTTGGATATACAAAAACAAACAAACAATAAATAAATAAAATATTGTAACTGGCTAAAGCTGTTGAAAACTAATTAACTGGAAACGTTTAAATGGTGCCAGTTTAATTATCTAAAAATAAAGATCTTATAACACTAAAAGAGTACATACTCGATAAAGTGTTCTCTAAGCAGTTTTGTTTATGGCAGTAGCTTAGGGTCTGGCATGGCCAGGTGGTTAAGGCACTCAACTCGCAATGTGAGGGTCGCGGATTCGAACCCCCGTCACACCAAACATGCTCGGCCTTTCAGTCGTGGGGGCGTTATAATGCGATTAATTTTCTTGTTTATTATAATTTAAATTTGCAACGTTAACTTTTGACAGGTCTACAGTTACTTTTTTTTTTTTTTTTGGTGGACTGTCTTTAAGTTTAAAAAGTTTCGAGAAAGCCTGTGAATTGAGAATTGAAAACCTCTTCGGTTGGAATTTCACAGAGAAACCCTAAGCCCGGAATTTAGAAAGGAAACAATTTAGATTTGGTGTTGGATCGTCACTAGCCTCTTGAGGTCAGGGATCAATAATCAGTTAAAATTAAGTGAAGTTGGTATATAAAGCTTGAAAAGCGGTAGTTTATACAAAAGTGTCTAATAAATTTTATTTTCAATTTATATTGATAGTCCGTTCTTGGTTGAAACTATTGTGGCATCCCAGTACTGGTATTAATCGAAACTATTGTGGCATCCCAGTACTGGTATTAATCGAAACTATTGTGGCATCCCAGTACTGGTATTAATCGAAACTATTGTGGCATCCCAGTACTGGTATTAATCGAAACTATTGTGGCATCCCAGTACTGGTATTAATGGAAACTATTGTGGCACCCCAGTACTGGTATTAATCGAAACTATTGTGGCATCCCAGTACTGGTATTAATCGCTATTATAATTCACCATTGTATTAAGTTAACCATTTCTAAGTTTTAAAAATATATTTATGTGAATATAGATTCATATTAATATACTATTTGTAAATAAACAAAATGAAATAAAACATTGTTAAACAACTACGCTCTGTTTAAGGTAACACTCATACGTATGTATATATAAAGGTAAATCAGTGTAAATTACAATCACTAAATCTATTATTAACCTAATAACGTTATTTAAAGATTATTACAGATCTAAAGCGTTTTTATACATGATAATTGTAACTAGAAATGAAATTTTATGTTTCAGTTCGGAAGTTATACAACATGTAGGAAAAGGCGACCTCAGTCGGCTGACGAGAACATCGAAGAGATTTAAAATTGACAGTTGGTGTTATTAGCTTATTTTAAAATAATAATTTGAAGCAACTGCAGGTTTTTTTAAATACAAAGAAAAGTGTTTCGGTTCATGTAGCGAATGTTCTTGAGCTGGTAAGATTTAAACTTCCATTAGATTTTTCTGAATGGTCGTAACTTTGGAATTTGCTATAGGAAAACACACACATGCACTCTTTGATCTGAGTTTTATTTGGTACTAACTCAAGACTACGTGAAATCTTAGCATATAGAAAACTGCTGATTTATACGTGATTATCTGTGCATGTAACATCTGAAGGTATTGGACCAAATGCTGTTATCTTTTTATCACAAATAGTCAATAAAAAAAATTGACAGTTACAAGTTATATAAAGTTGCTAAGTATTATCACTTAACTCGTGTTTAAAAAGTTAAAAAAACATTAAGTATAAAAATGTACTCTTTTTGTGAATCTTCATTAAAATATTGCATAAATAGTTTTAACTAAATAGGCCAAGTATTTTTGAACATAAAAGGCATGTTTATCTACTGAAGGTAGTTAACGACTGGCCTTAATTGAAATTTCAAGTTTGTTTCGTCCGAAAACGAGGTCTTCAGCATATAGCTAAAGGTGTTAGCACTGTCACAGTTTAAATGTTACCAAGTACATATCGTGAGTGCTACATTAGAATAAACATATGGGATTATTAATAACAAGTTATTTCTAAATGCATAATGAATTCTTACATGAAGTTAACATTAAATACATCTCGGAAATTTATCCTCGAATTGTACATAAATAAAAACTTCATGCAGTTATTAAATTTTCTACTTTTTTAGAATTTTGGCTTTTATGGACTTTGCCTGCTCATTTCCCAGATGCGTTAGGTTTACTTATTTCACTTTTTAATTAACAGTATAATCTAAATATGTATTTTTTGTCATATTGATCTTTACTTACCGTTTTCCTGTAAAATGTCTGTGTACAATATTCTCTATCAGTTGTACTCAGTAAAGAGAAAGGGAAATGCATTGCATACAATCTTGTGGTTTGAAATTTAATATACATTTGAATGAATCGCTTTAGCTCTGACTTTGGGTAATGTAGCTAAAACATCCGGTGTATACATTCAAATAAATTAAGTATAAAGAATTTAACATTCAAGAGGTTCCAAGGAGCAATCACTGTGTCTCAAATTTTTATACCACAAGAGAAATTTGTCTTTGAAACATAAATGTCTGTGACTCACAGGTGGAGTTCAAAGCAGCAGACGTATATTAAATGGAAACTATGTGTAGCCTATGCTGTTTCATAATAGCTTTTGATGTATGTTCCAAAAAGACCATGAAATATTTAAGAAGAGGCGAAGTAAAAGCCAGTTCTGCCAGAAATCATAAAGTTTGGTTACACTACAGTTACATACATCAGTGCATTATGTTAGTTACATTGAAACCAAGTGATTAGATTGAACACACTGGCATAATTGTATTCACAAAACAGTAAGATGTACCAGTTTTAGCAGTGCTTACTTTTAGGAACTTTCATTCCCATTGTGACACGAGGAAAATGTAAATGTCTTTAATATTTGATTACTTTACTCGTTTAGATGACTTCTAGTGATAATAGATTTGCCATTCATGGTAACCCACAGTATAATGGGCAAACTACAAGAAACAATCCATCAGACTGGATGAGGGCAGTGAAAAGAAGGTAAGTAAAGTTTATATTTTAAGATGTTAAATTGTGTTCTTAGTGCCAGTATATAAAACCTGAGTCTTTGTTACTTTATTTCAGCTAATTCTATTTTATAGCATTTAAAGGATGTGTGGGTGTTCCACTAATTGGTTTTTCAAACTGAACTCTTTTTATGTTGCTAGTGGACTTTATAACATCAGTTTCACGAACAAAAGTTATGTGTTTACTACTTAAGTATTGTGTTTCTTCTTTATTAATACAGTTATACAAACTTAACTTTTGATTGTGATTTAATCTGAACAGTTGTAGGTTGTTTTTCATCTGCGTAGATCCACTGTTGGTAAAATTTCTTCATATTACTTTTTAGCTTGGTGCTCAAAGTCTTTCTTTGTAGCTTTCCACATAGCACAGGTAGCCCTTGTATGAAATTCTAATACAAAATAGCAAAGCTTTCCTTGTTATTGTGACTTGAATATGCTGTTTCTGTATTCTTCATTGTGAAAAACTTTTCTATAATACACAATCTTGTTTCTTAAATGTTCTCAGATTTTTGGATAGTTTGCTATCTGTAGTTTACAGAAATTAGTGTGTGACCCTCTGGTTTCAGTTTTACACATTGGCTTTATTATCTTAAAACAAAGTGTTTGGAAACTACATATCTCTTCTCATAATTAAGACCTGTAGGTTTTTGTGACGGACTGCTGTTATAACTTTTATTATCTCTACTTTCATTCAGAACTACTAAACTGTATTTCTTTATTTGTAAGCGACTTTATGTATTATCTTACATACTATCATTTAATTTCCTTGCCAAGGTGAAATCAGTTTGGGACTTTACTCACAATGAAATTTGGCAGTCAGATGCTAGTTGTTGTCATGGTATATAACCAAAAGAAGAAAACCTTCCCCCATGAAGGGTTGCTGACCTTGTCTGTATGGTCACTTATTGATTAGTTACTGATAGTTTTTAAGTAATTAGTATTCACTATCTTATATGCTTCATGAAATGCCTTGTGTGTCTGTTTTCACTTTCCTTTGTAGTTACTATACTATGGAAGCTTTAGTCACAGGAGTTTATGGAAGATTCTGTCCATCTTCTTTATAAAAATAATGATATTTAAATTTTTATATCTTATGATTAAAATAGAGTCAAAATAAACATCTTGGAAGGAATGTTTCCCAACCTTCATATTCTGTGAGATAAATTTTATTTACAGTAGAAACATAGTGAACTCCTCTAATTTTGAGAGATAACCTTTGCAACTGTATCAGTGACCTTTCTCTGAAGATATTAAGGACTAAAAGAAATGGATATTTCAAACAGTTAACTGAAGGTTGTTCAAACTAAATACTTATTTCATAATACCAGAGTATATTTAATTAATTTGTATGAGCAGAAGTAAATACCTTCTTAAGTCTTGTTTTATAACGTTTTGGTTTATTTAATATTTTTTAATCAAACTGCTCTTTTTTGTTATGCATGTTCGTGTTTATGTATGTATATATCATGTGAAGATATCCACACTTTTGGGTGTATGTCATGTGAATGCACCAGTGGTTTTGACTATATATATATTGCATAAATGTATCACTGCTTTTGGATATATGTCACATAAACATCTCAGTGATTTGGGGTATATATTGTGTGAATGTATCACTGCTTTTGGATATATGTCACATAAACATCTCAGTGATTTGGGGTATATATTGTGTGAATGTGTCAGTAAAATACGTATGAGCAGCACATTGAAAAATAATTATAACCTGAAACCTAAAAGATGTTTTTGTAAAAGAAAGTTTGCTTTTGAGGTAAATATATTTTGTTCCAGTAATTATTTTTGAAAAAAAAACATAAAGTCTACTAAAGCTGAAGAACATTGTTCTGTTAATAAGTTGATTTTACTTTGTTTATGACTCGTATCTAATACGTCTTTACATTTCTTTAAATAACTCCTGGTTGCTCAGTGGTAAAGTCTGGTGGCTTATAATGCCAAATATCAAGTAGTGGACAGACAAGTATAGATACGTGTGATGACAAGAAACCAACTTGAAGTAAAAATGTATCACAGAAGGTCAAAACATTGTTCTCTGCATTCTTAGTAAGTGTTAATACCACACCGTCTCTCCTGAGATATAGTATGGATATAGGCAGTGACCTAGACGTAAGTGGTTTCAACAAATGTGTAGCTTCTCAGAACCACTGCTATAGACAGAGAACCAAATGAAAAGGTTAAAATGGGATGAGTGGAATTGGAGAAGAGTGCACTATACAGATGGATGCAAATTCAAGTTGATGGTCAACAGTGGACAGTTTTTATTCAATAGCAGAGAGGAATATATGATGGTCAACATGCAGTATCTACAGTGAATCTAACTAAGGTCCAATGAAAGTGTAGGCTTCCTCTCAGCCACTTGTATTTAAAATATATGCAAAAGTGATGAAACTTGTATTCATTATTTCAGCCCCTAAAGAACACAGGGATTCACATTTTGGAAAGACAGTGATCCCAGACATACAGCAAACATGGTAAAATGATTTCTTAATGAAGAAAGAAAAAGGGCTGATAAAAATCTTTTAACCCTGACTTAGTATTAATATTCTGAGGTGAATTTTAAGGCTGAGTGAACTTGTTTAGAAACTGAAAAGTTCAAATCGTGCCCAAATAACTAAGTTGAATGGAGTAATGTAGGACATTTGTAGCAATATATTACAACCAAGTGTTGATAAATTTAAGGTAATATTAAAAAGTTTACTGCTCTGTCTAAAGCAAATATAAATTATCAGTGTATTGTATAATTTTCACACTTTTATATTTTCTGTAATATTGTATTTTACTGATGATTAAAGTGACTATTTAGATGCAATTATTCATTTTTTGTGACTTGTATGTATGTGTGTGTTTCTATAATTATTCCAAATATTTTCTAATATATAGCCTGTAAAATTCATTTGAAATGTAACTATTTTGTTAAAGTAAAATCATGAATACATAATGCAACTTGTTTGTAATTTTCAGGTTCAATATGTTCTTTTAACATTAAAACCTAGATCTTTGTCTCTCTGCTACTAACACCAAATACTTTGTATCATATCAAGTCTTGTTACTGGTAACATTACATGATTATGTAGTTCCCTGGATTACTTCCATTATATTTTTTATTATAAAGGGGCATAAAAAACTTGAGATCCGGGTATAGTATGAATTAGATACATTTCTTATGGGTGAGCTTCATGTGAATTATTTTAATGTGTTTTAGACCTAGTGTGTTTAATTTTTGAATCTTTTTGATTTTCTACTATTTACTAGATATCTTTTCTTATTTCTATATTTAGAAAAGTCTGTGGACTTGCAACATTAAAATCTAAGATTCGTTTCCTTGTGGTGGATGTAGTGTATAATAGTATATACCTGACATAGTAACCATATTGAATTTTATCATTTCTTTTGAAATAGTAAATATATCTTTATTCATTTAATTTGCACATTTCGATCTATGAATGTCTACAAATTCCCACATATTTATTATTATCGCTGTTCTTTAATATGCTTTGTTGACATCAGTTATTCACTGTTAATATCCTGAAATTATCTTCTGGCTGGTTTTAACATAGGCTGTTTTACATTATGTATTAACAATATGTATGTGTTTAAGCTGATTTTGAAGGCTTTTCTAGACATGTTCTATTATATCAAAAAATAATGTGAAAAAAATTGCTGTCTTTGCTTAATTCTATTTGATGCATCATGTGTCGTACATTGATGCAGACAAACTGAGAAGTGCTACAAATTAGTCACAATAATATATTCAATAAATTTGTTTTCTGATATTCATGCCACTTAAATATTCTGTGTGGTGAGAAGAATGTTTCGAGTATTATTTCACATGTAAGTTTTTATGCACTAAAGTTTACTATTTTCTTCCATAATTTGTTGGTTACTTTCTTAAGAGTACCTTATTCAGTTGAATATGTACAAATATGCATTCTTTAACCCTTCCACAATGGGTCACAGGTCAAAAGCCATGACATCTCATTTGTTGACTTGCATTCAAAATTGTATTGAACTACTATTTTATGAATTTATGTCAGTAACCCTGGTATCAAATTGTAGATTATAATTCAAACTTCAATATTATATATGAGTTAATTTCTTAATTGAGAAGAAAATATTAAAAGAACATCTAAATATAGGTCTTGGTGAGTCACATGGTATGTTGAATGCAGCACTGTTTAAAATTACATTTGTGATGTCAAAATGCAGTTTAATACAAAATTACTAATATTAACAAGTTAGAATATAAAATAAGTACCTTTTATTTTACTGAGATACATATATGTATTGAATCAAACATGGTGGCCCTGTTCAATTCTTTCCATTTTTGAAAAGTTCCCTATATACATTTACTTCGATATATGATGTGAATAACCAATCGACAGCTTAGAATTCCCTTTAGTGGCTTTATCAACCATTTTAATGTGTGAAAATGTACCATGTTCTTTTGAACCAAGGTTTTAAGAAGATAGGTTGTGTCTTTAGTCTGTTTGAAGTTTCATATTTTTAAAAATTTAATCACATCTTAGTTACTAAGCTTAATAAATTATGGTAGAATTCTATGGTATCAACACAGTTATTTATAATATTTTTTGTTATTCAACTATATATATATAGAAACCTAACAAAAAATATGTTTGACATCCTTCACATGTGAAATTTAAAAGGCTTAGTAACCTATGTCGTCCAGCAACCAAGTACAAAGGTAGTAGTAGTAGTGAGAATAGATAATTCTTTGCTTTACTTCTTGATTTATAGTTCTGTATTTAAAAAAAAAAGTAAGTTAAATAATTTATTTCTATATAATAACCTATGTACATATATATATATATTGTATAACAATTGAAATGTGACTATATATTACCAAATAATAGTCCACTAAGACACAACCAAGACAGGGAAGACTAAAGGTCAGTTTTATATTATTGGATACATATAAGATGAGTGCATGTGTACCATGTCAGTGTAAGTTATGTAATGTTAGCTCTGCATGACTGGAAGGTTAATATAATAAAAAATAATCAATATATAGTGTTACGAGACTGTTTAAACATTTGTAGTTTTGCGATTTCCTAATATTTTTATAATGATTACGAGGTTGGTCAAGTTACAGACCCCATATAGTCAGATTACAGAAAATATCATGAAATATAAAGTCTTATTGGAAACAAACATTTAAAATGTGGTCAGGAGGTTTCAGGTTTCAGAATTTTGGGATGTAGAATATTTTTTAAAATCATAACATTAAATCAGTTTGCACTCGGACTGGTAATGAAACAGGTTCAATATTTTTACAAACAAATCATTAATAAAAATATTTCATTAAAGCTCTGATTTTTGTTTACAAAATACTTGTAATTCTTTCTAAAAGTCAGTCAACTTTTCTGAAGATACACATGTATCATAAGGTATAGTGTAAATACTGAATGTGTGCAAATATGTAGATGAACTTGTATACTATGTTGAGCCCATTGTGAAAGGGTTAATTTTCTATGTTTTTGGCATGCCATTAAGTGTAACACATGCTGTATTCTCAGGTGAATCCTTGGCCTTTCCTCCTCAGTGGCACAGTGGTAAGTCTGCAACCTTATAAATAATGCTAGAAACTGGATTTCAGGATCAGTGGTGGCACAACACAGATAACCCATTGAGTAGCTTTGTGCTCAACTACAAACAAACAGATTCTTGGTTATTCAGCATGTCATTAAGAGTAACTCATCCTGTATTATGTTGACCACCATTGGTTATTCAGCATGTCATTAAATGTAACCCATCCTGTCTTCTGTAGAGTACTTTTGGTTATCCACATGCCATTAAAAGTAACTCATTTTTATTTTGAATATTTAAGATTTTTGACCTTAATAAAGTTTGTCACATATTTTAGAAAAATAGTCCTTTTTTATATTTTTATGTGTCTCACTCTGTCTCCACTTCATCTTGCAAGTCACTGTCACAAACCACTTTATCCATTTAGCCATATTTATAATGCTAACAACAGTCATCTTGGATTATGGAGCCTGATGCGGATTTCACATTGCAGTGTCAAATTATGTGTTTCTTGAAAATTATAAGTTAATGATATATTAAAACAGTAAATGAGGCTAAAATACAATATTAGAAAAAGTTGTTGTAGGTTCTGTTTATTTTTTTTCAAGGTTCTGCTTTCCTTCCCAGGGTAAATACCTGTCATATAAATAAGACTACATAACAATATTAATAGGTGTCAGCACTAGCACTGTGCTTGTTTACTTAAAGGCATTACAAATATGCTTGGAATTTACAGTTTTTAACTTAGTGTATTCTATAATATTTATCAATCAGTTTTTCAGGCTTAGTCGCCCAAATTAATTGTCTTTGTGAGGTATTATTTTTTATCAAATCTAAACCATTATACAGCATTTGTGGAGAGAGAGATTGACAGAGGACATATGTGGGTCACTGTAGAGAGTATTTATTAATTTATTGGCACATTATTTAATGTTGTGCAACCCTCCATGATGACAGAACAGTCTACTCTAATGGAACACTCAATTGCTATCTGTGGAGATTTCCTCCATGAGGACAGAACACTCTACTCTAATGGAACACTCAATTGCTATCTGTGAAGATTTCCTCCATGAGGACAGAACACTCTACTCTAATGGAACACTCAATTGCTATCTGTGGAGATTTCCTAACATTACTGATGTAAATGCAATTAAAAAATTCAAAACCCTTCACATTAAGCTACAAGATTTGTCCAAAACTGGTAATTCCATTGTGTACACAGTGCAGCTTACTCACCTTGAAACTTCAATAGCACTTATAAAAAAAACAAAACAACAACTTGAGATTGAACGAACATTCTGAAAAAAAATATATTTGACCAAGAAAGAACCAAACAAACAACTATATTGCATTGCAAGAGTGATATAGTAAAGCTATCGTAATAATACAAGTTATATTCCACATTATTGTACACTAGGCCTGTAGCCAAATATTAGAAAACATAAGAGAAGAAACCATATGCATATCATGTGACAAACTTTCACTGGATGTGGCAGCATGGGGAACGTTTCAAACAACAATAATATTTCATAACCATTATCATTTCAGAGCATTCAAGTCATACTTTATAACTGACAGTTTTAAAAGCAGGTTAATAACCATCTATTGACTATTTCATTCATCAAAAATGTGAAAAAAACCCCTCAAACACTAGCTGCCATAGTAACATGTATAATTAACTATATCAAACATGATGATAAGAATTCGAATTATGAAATATATCAGCATGGATAATTACTTTATGTTATGCGAGTAAACCAACACAGGCATCAGTTATCTGAATTCTATAAATGATTGATTAATTTAGTTAAAAGTATAAAGATCCATTAGAATGTTGCATGTTGTGTGCAACCTATGAATGTTCTATTTTTCTAATATGAACACTCAGGATACCTCAAGGTATTAAAATTATTCTGCATTTTTATGTTTGATGAACAATGTGTACTCTGTCATTTCTTTATTTTTTACTTTCATGAACAGTATTTGTTAATATGTTTAATATATAATTTCATTATCACTTTCATTGTGAAGATTGTTTTCCATTGTTAGTTTAATGTATGGAGTTAGAACTAATGCATACCTGCCAAGTTGGTAAAATCTTGAGTTTATGGTCAAAAATACAGTCAATAGTGAAATTATCAAAGTGAAGAAACAGTGCACTCTATTTTTTTTTATGAGTAAGAAAAATGTGTTTAATTAGCTACACTTGTTACCAGGTTGATAATTAGTTGTTTTTTTTCTAAACAGGTAACTTTCTCTGATCAAAAGTTTGTACAAGTGTTTTCAGATTACATCCTGGCTCAACCCAGTTTCTGGTTAATGGTCACCATATCACCTTTAGTATGCTATTTCAGTTACATTCACATTTATATAAAATAATTTAACACAAATTGTTTACAAATGACAAATTATTAATTAAACCACATTGGTATCAATTTAAGCTTAACTCAACGTATATTACTTGTAATATTATGAGTGATGACCAGTTGTGATGCTAATGTTTGGAGTGAAGGCCAGTTGTGATACTAATATTCAGAGTGAGGACTGGTTGTGACGTTAATGTTTGGAGTGAAATCCAGTTGTGATGCCAATCTTTGAAGTGAAGGCCAGTTGCAATGCTAACCAATCTCTAGAAGTACTTTCTCTTATCACTCCTGTTATCTTGGGTTTGCTGTGCAGGTTCTGTACATGAGATGAGTAACTACTAAGTCACAAAAATCTTAAGTCAGAACAACATTTTGTTGCTAAAGAAAGGCATTTTCAGATGTTTATCCCCCAGCACTGATGTTTATCACTTTTTCAAGACTCGTACATCTGTTTGGAATCATATAGGGCAACAGCAGTGGCGTTCACTCTCCGTAATCACCTGATGTCACAAACAGTGGGAAGTGGACAATGTTACTGATTGTTTCAAATAAAAGAAATACTTTTCCTAAATATTCACCATCCATGTTTAGATTACTAAAGAGGATTTTCTGGACTGTTACTACTCCCTGTTTCATAACTTCACAATATCTTTTACCTTTATGCCACCAGTAAGGTAAAATATGAACTTTTGAAAGTTTGTCATAAAGTTCTTGATATCAGCTGCTTAATTGAAACTTGCTACAGTCACTAGATTCAAGAAGTGATTGGCACAGTGGATGGATTAATTTGCTTTCAAGAGCTGTATTTTTAGCACATGCTTGAACACCAGATATATTCACTCATTACTGAGGCTCCATCAGGCCCATTACCACGTCACTTCTGCAAATCCACCTCCAGTTTCGAAACTTTGAACTATTGTTTCTTTAATGGTTTTAGCACCTGATTCTTCCACTATATACAAAGTCTTCATTGACAATAACTTTAGTAGTTTTTTTCCTAAATATCTGGTAATACTAACAGTATTCAACAGTTGAGGCATTTATAATTTTATCAGCTATTATATTTATGAATTTGGATGTAATGTTAATCATTATATAACTCCTGATATTTATATACTAACATTCAATTAGTTTTGAATGCCAGGTGACAAATGCTTAGAATTTTTAGTGTTTTCTTTGCCCAGCTTTCATGGAAATGAATATTGTACTTAATGAATTTGTGGAAACAGTTATGTTCCCACATTAAAATTTAAGCTATTTATCCTAATTGCTCCAAGTCCACTACGTATCCTTTGCTGAAACAATGGCAAGTCTTTGGATTTACAGCAATAAAATAAGGGGTTTAGTTGCTCCCTTGGTGGACACAGCAGATAGCTCGAAGTGGTTTTGCTCTAAGAAAAACAATCCACTACGAAGGATACAAGTGCTGTACTTAGTTCCTGTTAACCATTTTCTCAAATATTTGCTATTAGAGGAATATATAAAGAGTTTTCTCTTCTGCTCACTTACTGTATAATTATTTTAAGGCTGTCATTGCATACTGGTGTGTTTCACTCTGGTCATGCTTTCATGATGTCTTTTCAGTTGGCCCATAGAATATTTCTAGTTTTGAAATGGTTGAACTTAACTGTGTAGAACACAACACCTACTGAACAATAAACATTCTCATGTTATGGTAAGTACTTCAGCCAGGTATACTTTTGTAAACATTCTCATGTTGTGATAATTATTTTAACCAAGCATACTTTCATAAACATTCGCATGTTTTGTGTAGTTTGTTGGTGGTGCATTCTCTTTTTCTGAATATTATTTAGTTTTCTGGTGTTGCTCAGACTGTTCCAGAACATCATATAGTTTGTATCATCAAAGAAGAAAGGTGCAGGTGTGATTGGTGTAAAGGAGATTGCTTATGTTTTTCCTGAATATAGATTCAGTTGGTATCTAGCGTTTACGTCAGTGCCTGGATGTTGTGAGGTTCTGGTGCAAACCGAGGTTTATTTTTCAGTAGGTGCCTTATAGCTGATCAGTCATTTGACTGCCCACTTTTATATTTCTTTGGTTCCATGGAATACATTTCTAGGGCTGTTGGATGTACTTATTTGTCATTTATACAGGAACGTTGTGGTGACAGAACTTGTTTTATGGAACCTGCTGTTGTATTGATGTTAAAAAGAATAAAATTTTTATCTTCAAAGGGTTTTCTTTAATGTACAGTTGATTATAAAATCTCAAATGTGTTGACAGATAAATGTATTTACCAGAATATTTTTGTACCATTTGTTAATAGGCTTGTCTGTATGAAGTACAGTAGGACTAAAAAGGGATAATGTTAAAATATAATTTACAGTTTAAAAAATTCTCATGAAAAGCTCTGTGTGTGTGTGTGTGTGTGATGTATTTAGTACAAAGTCTAGTAGGATTATTGCTTTCCATGGATGGGAGGAATTCATATATTAACTTTCCAACTTTGCTGCTTGTAGAAACTAATCAACCATTACAATTACACTGCCATTTCTCTTTACAACCCAAGTATCTTGAATCTAGAGAGGCTAGTTTCTCATCCTTTCCTCTATTTGTAATGTTCTTACTGAGGGATCTATCTAACTTGCTATTTGAAACTTTGATTTCCTGCAGTAAAATCAAAGACAATAGTTCAAACTATGGTACTTATTACATTCTACAAATATAACCCATTACACAGACATTAAACCACCAGAATGGCAAGCCCCCTATTGGCAGAGCAATAAGTCTGCACACTCGCACCGCTATACATTGGGTTTCAATACTTGTGGTGGACAGAGCACAGATAGCTCATTGTGTAGCATTTTATTTAATTCTAGAGAATCAGAATGGCAGTGTTTACACTCGTGTAGCATTTTCTTTGCTGCCTCTGTAGTACACGAATAAACAGACAGACAGACACCTATATACTCCTGTATTACCAATCCAGGTACTGTTAACTATTATGAGTAAAACATTTAATTAAAAAAAATGTATATTTATAATGAACAAGATTATTGGATTGTTTATTCCATTTAAGTAGGCACAATTGGAAATCTTCACACTATAGACTTAGCATTTTTTAAAACTCCAAAAGCAAAATGAAGCATGCCTAAACATTGGTCTATCTTCTTCAAAACATGTGGCACGTTCCACCATCAGTAAAACTTTTCCTTTTGGCTATAAATCGTTGTTTGACTACCTGCTGTTATATTAGCGTGATATGTTTCTTTACTCAAGTGTCACTTCAACATTTTTGTCAGGGAATAGCTTATTCAAAAAAGAAAACCCACCCTACCAACTGTCTGATTGGTTAAAGAAATTACCTTTGTGTAGATGTAGTGTTATGTGACAACTTCCGGCTGTTAGTCAACACGGTTCCTATATTTTTCTCGTCCATCTTGGGCTGGGCCTGGCCAGGCGTTCGACTCATAATCTGATGGTCGTGGGTTTGAATCCCCTTTACACTCAACATGCTCACTCTTTCAGCTGTGGGAGCGTTATAATATGACAGTCAATCCCACTATTCACTGGTAAAAGAGCAGCCCAAGAATTTACGGTGGGTGGTGCTGACTAGCTGCCTTCCTTCTAGTATTACAATGCCAAATTAGGGACGGAGCATCACATACTACCATTTAGGTCAATAAGTTATGAAATAAAACGCAACTGTTTAAATGTTGTAACAAAGAATAAGGAATAAATTACACACACATCTAGGTTTCAGAAACCTACCTTTCCAGAATATAACTCATAGGCTTATCTAGGCCAAACTAAACGATCTGTATGTTTATGCAAGTTTGTGTGATTGCATGTGCAGTTAACCCTCGTTATGGATGACGCAGCGTATAAAACATACGCAGTGGATCAGCATTTGTAGCTGTCAAGTGTACGTACGTTACGTTATAAATAACAAATAAACGATTAAATATGACAGAGCTTTAAGAGAGCAGTAAACCACGTAATATTCAGAAGTTCTTGAATATTATATTACATTAGATAAGCCAGGTGCACTTAAAACAAAACCGTGTTTAACACTAATGTGTATTCCAACTTTATTATTACTGTTACCTTGACGACCATCCGGTCCACTCGTCGACCAGAAACTAACCTACCGTCTTATCATCACACCAATATATACTATTAGTGGTGTTAATAAGTTACGTAGCGTAGTATACAAATTCGTAAATATATATATATTACATAGATCATGTCCAAAGGTCGCCAAATGTCGAAAGTAATGTTGCTAACGAGCTGTTTAACGTTTCTAACAGCGGTTATTATCTTGTTCGTCTTTTCCACGCCGTACTGGCTGATCTCTGACGGAAAGCAACCTGGGGAGAAGCGATTCGGGCGGCTGGGTCTTTGGGAAGTTTGTTTTAAACGTTTTCACGATGTGTATTACCAGTATGACATCAAGTTTGAAAGATGTCGCTGGATTTTTGACGAAGAATATGCATCATAATAGAAATATTGGAACCACGTGAGTATAGATTTTTCTCAGAACTACCAGGGACCTTTTATATATGCATAAAACAAACTGTGTCTATTCGCGCCCATTCACTTTGTTGCTGTCTCTAGGCATATCTGAGTAGCACGTGATACAACATTGTAAAGTTTGTTTGTTTTGGAATTTCGCACAAAGCTACTCGAGGGCTATCTGTGCTAGCCGTCCCTAATTTTGCAGTGTAAGACTAGAGGGAAGGCAGCTAGTCATCACCACCCACCGCCAACTCTTCAAGTTACTGGGCTGGTTTCTTTAGCGAAAATCGTATTAAAAGTAACAGTAATCACAGTTTATACCCAGAAACTTAACAAATAAATAGTGTTAGCCAAATGAAGAGTTTCTTCTCAAAGTTATGAAAACTGTTATCTTGAGTTCAGTGTAAAAGAGTGTTTTACATTTCACCATATTGCATGCCGTTAAGAAATTAATTGAACACGTGCTCGACATTTTCAGTTGTCGTGGTTTAAATTACCAGGTGCCCTCCGCTAGTACATATTTACAATGCTAAAATCACGGATTCGATTCCCTTTGGTGGGCTCAGCAAACAGCCCGACATGGCTTTGCTATAAGAAAACACACACCACACAATTACCAGGAAGTGTCAGTCGTGATGCATCGCGTACTGTTAATTTCTAGGTGTCCATTTCTTACACCGATACACAATAATCGCTATTTTAGTGATTTATTTAGTTTTTTTAAGAGGAAAGAAAACTTTATTTGGTTTGGAGGTAATATTCGTAACTAGGTACTATTCCGATAGTTATCAAAAAACTGCCTTCGTGTCACAAAGTGAACATACGTTGTCACTTGAGATGCAACTAAACTTATTTCCGGTGTTTCTGAACACTGTTAAATTAGAGACGGCTAGCACAGATAGCTCTCGTGTAGCTTTGAGTGAAATTACAAAAAACAATCAAATCTGGGGTGAGGGGAAGAGCGTGGCCTGGCCTGATTGTTAGGGCGCTCAACTCTCAATCTACGAATCGTGGGTTTGAGTCCCTGTCATCGAATATGCTCGCCTTTACAGCTGTGGAGTCATTATAAGATGAGATTCAATGTCATTATTTGTTTGAGGAAGAGTTGACATAAGCTAGTGTTGACTAGCTGTCCTCACTCTAATCTATTACTGCCGACCCGGCATAACCAGGTAGTTAGGGCGCTCGACTATTATTAAGAGGATCTCGGGTTCGAATCTCCATCACACCAAACATGTTCGCCCGTTTCATCCATGGGGACATTATAACAGTACAGTCAATCCCACTATTTGTTGGTAACAGAACAGCCCAAGAATTGGAGGTAGGTGGTGATAACTACCTGTCTTCCCTATAGTCTTACACTGCTAAATTAGCGACGGCTATCGCAGATAACAAACCAAAACAAATTTCCATTGTTCAGTACTGCCATTATTGGAACACAAGGTAGAGTTAGTGATGTAGAAAAGTTTATCGAAGACGCTAATACTAGATTTAGTACTGTTTCAAAAACTGCGTACGAAATGATTTATTCAACGAAACGTCTGTTAATTTAAATTGTAAAATAATTTTGTTTTTACAGACTCTGCAGAGAACAGTAACAATGAAAAACAAACAGTAAATATCACGTCACATGCTGCTACTTTAAAAGAAAGAATTGATTGATTTATTTTTTGGAATTAAGCACAAAGCTACACAATGGGTTATCTGTACTTTGCCCACCACGGGTATCGAAACCCGGTTGCTAGGGGGGCTAAAAGAAAGAAAAATCAACATTTTTTAACATACATATGAAGTAAGTGTTTTTAATTTGATAATGTAATTTTCTTTGTGAAAAGTTTCACCATAAGCTGTTTGTGCTCTGATCACCTCGGAGAACTGAACCCCGAATTTTAGCGTCGTAAATCCGTAAACAGTTGTTTTTATTAACAGTAAAAATAAGTTAATTTTCCATGCTTAAGACATATATGAAACACAAGCTGAGATAAGTAATTCATAAAATCGACGTTTCCTGGTTGTGTCAGACGAAATAATTTCGAACGCTCACATATTATTTTGTGTAGTTACCCCATCTACAGATATCACATACCAGTAATATTTTTACATAATCGCGAAGGTGGCACCACACCTTTCAGGGTACGTGTTCAGAAACTGTAACAACAGCTCATTTATCATTATTCGACACTCTATTCGGCTCAAGTTAATGAGTAGGGGCGAGAAAGTATTTGCAATGACATAAGAGCAGGTCACGTGACTATCACGCCATACCGTGCGACTGGATACAGCAACGAAATCCGCTTTGAAGTGAAAAACAGTTGCGTATAAGTTGTTTTGTAATTACGCAAGAAATACAGTTCGTTATATTTTGTAAAAAAAACAAAAACTTCAAAAATATTTTATTGGAACTTCAGGACACGTATCTGAAAACTTACATAGTTCGGAGGGGGGCATTCCCCCCGAAAATTTATGAATATTGTTCGGGTTTAATTTTTAAGCTTTTATATGTAATAATATAGTTTTGTGTCATTTTATAAAATAATAAATAAAACTAAATAAACAATTTTACATTTGTTTCTATTAAATGCCCACATTAATTCAAATTTAGATCAATTTTAGCTTTTTCATTTATTAGCCCTCTATAATTTTATGCAGACACCAGTCTCGAGTAGAAAACATGGCTACGCTACTGATTTCTTTCCAGAAGTAACAGTTTGGATTAGTGCGTTACTTTCCATTTTAACTTTTAAATGTACGTGTATCATATATGTTGGATTTTTTTTTCCATTTAACTTTTCAATGTATTTATATAACGTGTTAGATTTTGTATTGAATATTTAAGTGTAAACATCATTCACAATATATTATCAACTTTTACACTTTGTGGTATTCGAAATCATTAGAGGCATGTTCGTTTTTCTAAGTAAAACCTAACCATTTACTCCCATATAATTGATGAAAAGCGTTTGTAATGTAGTACGTAGCGGGTATCAAAACCGGTTTTCTATCGGTAGAAGTGCTCGAAACTAATATAGTTTAACGATTAAATAGTTTTGGCTTCTGTTTCTTATAGCCGATAGTTAGGTTCATTTTAATCACTGAAACAACGCTTTAAACCGGTGTTTTTGGGAGATTTTGTTTATAATTTGAGTAATTAATAGTGTGTCATAATCGAATTCGATCGTCCGTCAGTGCGTTAAGCGAAACGCAAAATGTAGTTTTGGAGAGGGGAGATATTTGGCGAGTAAAAAAGCAAAAGCAATTTAATAAGGAAATGCTGTAAAAATTACGTGTGGAAAGAAACATTGTTTGTTTGTTTTGAATTTTCGCGCAAAGCTACTCGAGGGCTATTTGCTCTAGCCGTTCCTAATTTAGCAGTGTATAACTAGAGGGAAGGCAGCTAGTCATCACCACCCACAGTCAACTCTTGGGCTTCTTTTTTACCAAATCGAATAGTAGGATTGATCGAACAATTATAACGCCCCCACGGCTGAAAGGGCGAGCATGTTTGGTGTGACGGGGATTCGAACCCGAGACCCCCAGATTACGAGTAGAGTGCCTTAACCCCCTGGCCATGCTGAGCTTGAAAGAAACATGCTGGTAAAATATCACTCTGGAAAGTCAGAGATTTGTTTGTTGAATTTCACGCAAAGCTACTCAAAAGTCATCGCTGGTCTTCTTTACTGTTGAAGTGACAGGCAGAAGGAAGACAGCTAGTCAAGACCATCCATCACAAACCTTTCAGTAATTGTTTTACAAAGGAACTGTAGGAATGACCTTATAACGGCTGAACTTGTTCAATGACGGAATTCAGACTCGCGACCTGACCAACAGCCCATGCCAAATTTCTGAGTGGAAGTAAGAGAAAACAGTGGTATTTTTACATATCTTTCAGCAATGGGGGAGTTATAATGTGACTGTTAATTCCACTATCCGCTGGTAAAAGTGTAGCCCAAGAGTTGGCGATGGGTGGTGATAACTAGCTACCTTCCCACTAGTCTTAAACTGCTAAATTAGGGACGGCTAGCATAGATAGCAATCGTGTAGCTTTGCGCCAAATTAAAAACAAACATATATATATAAAGATAGCGTAATAGAGTGTAAAAAATAAATAATTTTTATATTAAAAATCTTAACATCAAGTATGTACACAACAGAAATGGTGAGCGTCAGCAACGAACACAAAGGCTAAAAGCTATAATTCAACTTGACACATTAGTAACCCTGGTATCCAGAATAAGGTGTCTTTGCCCCACCTGATATTGAAAGAGGCAGTTCTTTCTCTATTATTTCGAACAGAGTTCTTGGACTGCTAAATCGATACACTTTCGTTGTTTTATTTTCTGAAAATTAGGGACAGGAATATTTCTAGGTCAAGGTTAAACCGAGAATTGGAACTTCATTTGAATATAATCACTGGTAAATGAAACGTTGACGATCCAACTGCCACGTGTTAATTTGTAGGTGTACCGAACAGTAATGGTGTCAGCTGGGTTTTCGTAGAGACATTTGTGCTTAATTTCCACATGCAGGTAATGTAGTCCGATGACAAACAGAAACGGAATGAGTAAATGTTTTTGTATTATGAAGATATCCATTTCACACTCCTAGAGTGGTGTGAAATATTTAAAACATGTCTCGCATCCAGACCACAGCTTGATTACGAGTGACTGTAGATTTTGTTTGTTTGTTTTTTTTATTTGGCGCAAAGATATCAGGGGGATATCTGTGCTAGCCACCCCTAATGTAGCAGTGTAAGACTAGAAGGAAGGCCGCTGGTTATAACTACCCGTTATCAAATCTTAGTCTACTCTTTTACCAACGACAAGTAGGATTGACCGTCACGCTATAATGTCCCCAGAGCTGATAGGGCATGTTTTGTGCGACTGGAATTTGAACCCACGACTCTCACACTATGATTCGAGCGCCCTAGCCTCTTGGCCATGCCGGGCACCCGACCGTCGGGTTATGCTTCCTAACTTGGTTACGTTATAATTTTACATAAGCGCAGAGATATTGAAGAGCTAACTATCTCTAATTTAGAAATGACAGAATAGGGAAAAGACAACTTATCAACGGCACCCACCGCCAACTCTTGGGCCACTCTTGTTAGCTGAATAGTGAAATTTGATTACTACCCTCATAACGTACCTACATCCTGACCCTAAATTGCGAAGAGCAGTTTTTAAATATATTTATTTTGTAGTAACGGAATGCAAACGTAGGTCTCGTGGACACAAAAAATTAAAGCAGAAATAAGTCTGGAATGAAGGTTTCAAGACGTCATTGAGAAAAAATAGACGGTTAAGTTTTGCATTTTGCAATTATATTAGAAGTGGAAGCTCTCTCATCCGTTGATAGTTTGTTGAGTCTTTGAAGAAAAGCGGTGACTGTACTTTTGATGATCTTACTGATTATATAAATGTAAGATGGTTAAGTAGAGGAAAAATGTTGGAACGATTTATTTCCTGAAATAAAGTATCTTGTTGAAAAGTAAGATTGAAGATTTCCCTGAAATTGAAACTTTGTCATGGCAGTGTGGTTTACACTTTCTGTGCGACAGGATGACTCACTTCAATAATTTGAATACGAAGCTTCAGAGAAGAGGTAAAATAATAAGCAACCAATCACAGCCTGTTCATGAATTTCAATTAAAGGTAGACCTACTTGAGGAACAGTTACAAAAGAATGGTTTGACACATTTTGCAAAGTTGAATAGTTTTCTAGAAAGTTATAAGGACAAGGATTTTTCTGATGCTGAAGATGATCTCTATGTAAACTGAATCAAAAATCTATCTCAAACATTTGAATCACGTTTCTCCCATCTTAAAAATTTGAATTTGTGCATGATCAATTTCAATTTGACTTGAGAAATTGCATCTGATTTGTCTTTGGACAAGTGTAGACTTGAAGACGAGGCGGTTACCCTGCAAAGTGCAGAACACATAAAAGGTGAACCAAAATATTCTATCAGAGGGACGAGGCTCACTATTCTGATAAATGAGAGTCTTCCAAATTTAAACAAAGCAATTTCAAAATTATTTTCCATGTTTGGATCCACATGGGTGTCTGAGTCAACATTTTCTACGCTAGATTTTCTCAAGTCTAAATACAGATCTCTGACGTAAATTTAGAGGCAGATATTCATTGAGCACAGATATTAACCCAAATTTCACGAAACTTGTTGATGAAAAACCCATCAATTTTCACATTAAAGGTTAGTTGAAATGCAATTATTTTGATAACATTAACATCTTTCTCTCTCTTTTTTTTAGATAGTGCGGTCAACATTGTTTTCACCAGCCACAGTTGTGGCCACCATGCAAATTAAGTTGCTTACTCTCCACTAGTGGATTTGAATAGCTCAAGAGACAGCAGTGAGTGGTGTTGAGGTGTTGAGTAACTGCCTTCTGTGTGGCTTTGCATGCAATAAACAAACAAATAACACAAAAAGGTGAAGTGTTATAATTGAGATACACTTTTATTGCTTCTAAGGTTTTCCTCGTACGCAGATGTGACAAGAATACAATTGAGAATCATTTAGGCACACATATATATAAACTTATAAATATCTTTCAAACTATTGATTACATTAATTTTTGAAACAAAAAGTCAAAAACAAAAACTGTGATTCTATAATCAATACGAGTAAATCCGATTCACCTCCACCTAAGTTAAATCTAAATGAAATGAAAGTTGTTCAGTGCAAAGCAAAGCAGTAAATTACCTGTGTTCTGCACTCCGCGAGCATCGAAAACCGAGCGACAAAAGGAGGGGGGTATCTAAATGGTATCGAGAATATTTTGATTTGTCCATTTTAATTTGTGAAAGATGTAAGTAGTAGCGAGTTACGTGTTTATTTGTGGGTGATACTTTTAGTTAGTATGAATATTATTAATTTTTCTAATACATTTTGTGACTTCTTCATTTAGTTCTAACTGAATATGAAGAAAAGACGTTGAAACTTAGTGAAATAAAAAATTTAGTTTAATATACCGTTACTGCATTTTATTTACCTTAAATTTTAGCATTACTGCTTAACGTAAGATATATTTCATAAGATTAAACATAAAAAAGGAAAAAAAATATCGGCAGGGCTGGTGTAGAAGGTTTCCAACGTTTGTTATACGAAATAAATATCATTATATCCTTCACATATTTATAACACTATGTAACACAAATTTTATTTTCATGGATAGTATGTGTTATTTCTTAATTGCTTATGTTGTAAAAGTACATAAAATGGCCATTATTCTCTTTAAACTTTGATTTTGTGGCCTGGATAATGACATTTAAAAATTAACCTATTTTCTTTGTAAAAATTTGCACATTTTCATTTACATAAGGTATGAATAAAGCAACGTATGAATCAAAATTTACATGTATTTATACTAAAGGTATATAAAAATGAACAAAAATTTTTAGAAGTGAGTAGTTTTTGAGATTCACGACTGTAATGTAAATCACTTTCACATATCAGCCCCTAAATATAGTCTCCCATCATGTTTTCGTTATACGTTCCTTTGTAGCGGCGTTCAAAGTCCAGTATATCTTGGTGGAAGCTCTCGCCTTGCTCCTCTGAGTATGCTTCCATGTTCTCCTTGAAATTATCAAGATGATTGTCAATGATATGGACTTTTAGCGACATCCTGCAGCCCATTTTGCCATAGTTCTTTACCAGAGCCTCAACCAGTTCCACATAATTTTCGGCCTTGTGATTGTTCAAGAAACCTTAAACCACTGCAACAAAATTGTCCCAAGCTTTTTATCCTTCCTACTGAGCTTCTTGGGGAATTCTATGCACTCCAGGATCCTCTTTATTTGTGGTCCAGCGAAGACACCAGCTTTAACCTTTGCCTCAGACAGCTTAGGGAAGAAGTCTCGAAAGTACTTGAAGGATGCAGACTCCTTATCAAGGGCTGTGATAAATTGTTTGATTAGATCCAATTTTATGCGCAATGGTGTGAACAACGCCTTCTGGAGGCCCACTAGTGGCTTACACTTGACATTGTGCCTCCCACAGAGAACTCTGTCCGTTGTAGTGCCAAGCGGTGCCCTGCTGTCCCAAAGGCAAAGATAACAGGGAAACTTCGTAAAGCCTCCTTGGAGACCCATCAGGAATGCCATCATTTTGAAGTCTTCAATAACCTCCTAGCCATACTCATCAAGGCTTCTAGCAAGGTCTTGACGTTGTTGTATTACTCTTTGAGGTGCACCGAATGAGCCAGGGGAAGAGACGGATACTTATCCACGTTATGGAGCAGCACAGCTTTTTAGCTTCTGAATGCGTCTGGAGAATACTTGCAGCTTTTTGATGCCATCTGTGATAAAATCAGATAGGCCTGTTCACTCAGGTAGCTAGAACTAAACTGAAGTGGTGAGTCCCTGTATATATATTGCTATGGAAATTTCTAGAAAATTCTCATGAGCTCTACAACTCTCTAGAAAGTTCTTCAAAATTCTTGTAAATTTTAGAAAATTCTCAGTTAGCTACTCAACAGTGAATCTAGCATGGAATGTTTCGAAAAATGGATAAGTTTGATAATTTCATTATCCAATTCACAAAAGCAAAGTTTGAAGAGAAACATAGATCTTTTCCATTTACTTTAGGCGTAAGCAATTGGGAAATAACACTTTCTGCCCATGAACAAGAAAAAGTAAAAATTTTGTTACATTGTGCAATTAACCAAATGTAACTCGTCTTCAGATGTGTTAAGTTTTGTTTAAAGTTGCCCCCCCCCAGTGGCTCAGCGGTATGTCTGCGGACTTACACGCTAAAATCCGGGTTTCGATACCCGTGGTGGGCAGAGCACAGATAGCCCATTGTGTAGCTTTGTGCTTAATTTAAAACAATAACAATGTTTAAAGTTGTGTGACAATATCTAAAGGTTCATCACCAAGCGGTGAAATTTTCTACTACTTATATTTAAAAATGAATCACTTAATTATTAATGTTTGTTTGTTTGTAAATTTCCCGCAAAGCTACACGAGGGCTGTCTGTGTTAACCATCTCTAATTTATTAGTGTAAAACTAGAGGGAAGGCAGCTAGTCATCACTACCCACCGCCAACTCTTGGGCTACTATTTTACCAACAACAGTGGGATTGATCTTAACATTGTAACACCCCCACGGCTGAAAAGGCGAGCATATTTGATGTGACAGGGATTCGAACCCGCAATATTCGGATTACTTTCCGATCGCCCCAATCACCAGGATTAATTAAGAAATCAGCTGCTGGTCCTAGATAATAGCTAATCATGACATTTGAATGTCTACAATTTTTTTATATTTCAAGGGAATTAATTATTTTTTTAATTATTAAACAGTTTTTGTCAGTTTTAAATATTATGCCTGAAAATATCGTGTTCTGTTTATTATATGTTTATTAATAATGCTTATTATTCTATCTTTATATTCTCTACATTACTACGTTTGTTAGTTTGAGTATTTAAGTTATTAATGGTCTGGCTGATGTAACCTTTGTCGTATAGCGCTGAATCTTAAATATAATGCATTTATCGTATATCAACATAGACTGAAGACAAGCATATAGTGTCGTTATTGCACAATGTGTTTAATAATTGATTAATTAACTTTTAAATATAATTAGTTGATGGTTCAATATCAGAAACTGACAATCTCTCCTTTAGATGAAGTTTGTTTGGTTGGTTGTTGTGAAGCAGAAAGATATTTCGTGTATCCAACACCAGTTTTACGTTCTATAAATTAATTTACTTACAGCGAGCCACCAGAGGGCACTAGATTGCGAACCTATGTATATTGCTATATGTCTTTCTTTGGATGTAAAAAAAAGAATAAAAGAATAGTTTGTTTAGTCAGTCCCACTATTCGTTGGTAAAAGAGTAGCCCAAGAGTTGGGTGGTGACGACTAACTGCCTTCCATCTAGTCTTACACTGCTAAATTAGGAACGGCTAGCGCAGATAGCTCTCATTTAGCTTTGCACGAAATTCTAAAATCAAAGGAACAAACCAAAAAATCCCCTGACGTTTCAACGACGACAACAAAAAGTCTTTTATGAAATCATACTCATGTGCATCAGTGGGGGAAGGAATATGGTGAGGCACTTTCCTCCCTCCCTAAAAATGAAGAATATTTCTTCCTTTATTCATTTAGTTTTTATGTTTGTGTGTTTGTATATATACACACATAAGGTTTACTTAGACTTTACCGCTCCAGAGAAACTTACGTGAACGTTTTTCATAATATCTCTCTCTGTAATAAATATATAAAGTTTTAACTGGAACACAAGATATTTTTCGTGCACAGATAACGTTGGTGAATGTTTATAACAATTATTTCGCGTGAATTGTCTTTAAGGTATTTTATCAACTGGAGTTTTATGGTCTGTTTAGAACACTTGTTTGGGATCTTCTCCAACTTGTCGCATGGCTACTTTCTTTTCTCGCCAACACCCTCTTGCGGTTTTTATAATAGTAATTTTATTTATTATTTAACGTATCTTCGACATGCAAGTGAGCACACAGGTTCGCCGAACTAGGGTAATATTGTGATTCAAATCTTTTAGAAAAGTGTCCGAATATTGTAAAAGGATAACGACAGGCTCTGCGCACCGATAATCCCCCCCCCTTCATCATGCCCATCGTATTTGTATTTACTGTAAAACAATGGAACAGTTCATACTTTGTATCCCGGATGTCGAGCTGGATTAAAATGTATTCATCTACGTGAATTGTATTTGTAGACAAAACAATGGAAAAATAAGGAATGATATTTTGATAAAACACAGTAATGTTTTGAGATGTTTTTCCGGTAATGAAAATGACATTTTATTTTATGATTGATGTATTCCACAATGATTCAGAAGAGTAAATCTCGTCCTATTAAAGCAACACATTTGAAAACAATAGAGACAAAGAAGATAAAAAGAACAGTTACAATGACACCCAAAATGTCTTGCTATTTTTAAAAACTGCCCTTCATGGACATTGTCTGACGAAATCAAAAGAATAGATTCACATAAGCCACATAAGTATATGGACTTACAATGCTTGTTTGTTTTGGAATTTCGCACAAAGCTACTCGAGGGCTATCTGTGCTAGCCGTCCCTAATTTAGCAGTGTAAGACTAGAGGGAAGGCAGCTAGTCATCACCACCCACCGCCAACTATTGGGCTACTCTTTTATCAACGAATAGTGGGATTGACCGTCACATTATACGCCCCCACGGCTGGGAGGGCGAGCATGTTTAGCGCGACTCGGGCGCGAACCCGCGACCCTCGGATTACGAGCGCACGCCTTAACGCGCTCGGCCATGCCAGGCCCTTACAATGCTGCAATCTGGGTTAGATTCCCAGCGATGTCTTTGTTTCAAACCTCACGCACAGTAACTACACACATTTTATAAACACAGCTAAAACCTTTGCAACATGTTAAAAATTGTTACACAGAGAGCAGACACGAAAGGTATGGTTCTGTTATTGACGAGGATAAAACTATACAAAGGGCGATTAGTACTCTACCCTCCCGGGCATCGAAACCTGATTTTCAGTGTTGTAAGCGTGCAGACGTCCCCTTGAGCCACTGGGGCGTCACAAAAAGAAGTTCGACTTATCCAATGTTAACAAAAATTAATGACTTTGTGTTTGTGAAAATCATTGCAAATGTGATAACCTGAGATTAATTATTATTATTAGTTTTGAAATTTGTATTTATTAGAAGTAATCACTAAATTTATGAATATTTTTGACGATTGTAACTTAAAATATCGCTAATAAGAAATAATTTCATCACGGTATGTTGTTTACGTATTTTGAATTAGGACTATATTTCGTCATATTTTAATGTTTGTATGCTGTCGAATATGGAAGTTCTTTAAATATATGCGTACCTATGTATACTTCATTAGGGTGTGAACGTTGGATTCAATTTAAAACTTTTCTCTAACTCGTACAATTTACATAGAAAAAGTCTCGTATTTGCACAAGTCATGTACCATAACGGTGTTGTATAATGATTCATATTAACATGATTTGTGACGTGACTCTCTTTTCTCTCAAGTGTATTTTAAATTTAAACCACGGGCGAAAAGAGGCAATGAAAATGTCCACCCCCTATGCGGCACATTCCTCAATTGAGATCTTCCAAAAGTGATGCTCTCGTAGCGCAACCAATATTGCATGACAAAAGTAATAGAATAGCAGCGTCGGTTACCACCTAGCGGAATTATTATGTTTACAGGTAAGAAAGACAGGTGAATGTGTCTCGGCTATGCGAACGTTAGGGCGCTCACGGTAGCCATGTTTTCAGTTGTGAGGTTTTGGCCATAGTTGGGAAAGTTGTTATAGACAGGATCTAGACAATCTTAACAGTAGGACTCTGAAACTTATATAATTATATGGAATGCTGGAGGATTTGAAATCTACGAGAACGTGACTTAGTCGACAAACTTTATGAAAAGTTATTCCTTTCAATATTAAGGTGAAGTAACATTCATACGATGTCGAAAAAACTGTCCGAGGTTAAAATTTCAGCTTTTTGCGTCACATCCGTAGTTCTTGTGCTGATGTTCATTGCTTTTACTACGCCTAACTGGTTAGCCTCTGATCCCAGATTTTACGGTGCGGACTTTGTGAAGTTGGGTCTTTGGGAGACATGTTTCAGAAGCCTTGCAAGTCCTCACGATTTAGAACAACGGAAATATTATGCTGGTTGTAGTTGGATTTTCAATGACGAATATAGAAATCTCAGGAAATTTTTGGAGCCTCGTAAGTTTGAATCAGTGTTTGTTAAAAAGAGAAATATGAATCTGTATAATCATTATCTTATTAAGAGAATTATTTAAAATGTAGATAAATGAAGAAAGCGTGAACATGTGATTTTGTTATATAAAAAAACATTTTCAAACGAGTAATAATAATAATTTTGCCTGTTTAATACTGTAATACTATATACTGCTACTACTAGATAACCGCTGTTGTAGTTATACTGTTATGTAGCTCTAACAACCGAGTTTTTCTTAATACGTGTGAAACATAAATAAACTTAGCTTAATAAAATTAGTTAGACCTAAGTTTTATATTTAAGGAACTGTTATCTTTTAAAGCTACCCACCCCACAAGCACGCACATAAACGGTTAATTAAGCAGTGTGTTGTATATTGTGATATTAATAACTTCAAATTAATCGATTAATATAAATTCCGTATTTGCTTCAAACTGTTATGAATGCATTATTTGTAGTGATTATACAGCTTGTACTTAAACGTTTCAGGCTCGCCTTTTATTTTCTTATTTACAAACCCAGGCCTAATTTTAAAAACAATAAAAACAGTAACGAAAATTCATATTTTAAACACTTATCCATTAAAGTGAAGGATATGTTTGTTTTCTCTAGCATGATTGAATAAAACATGGTAATATTTTTCTCAATTTTAAGGAATAAAACACTGACGAGTCTGTGTAGGTGCAGTTTGAGGATAATTAGTGTCTGTGTACATAAAAAGCTCAGATAGGTCTTGTTACAAGTTTTATTATTTTTATATTAATTGTGACATTAGGTTCACTTATCACAATTTGAGAATTCTTGGATTAGATAGTTATTTGTATAGTATAGGATAGAACATAAAAAATATAGTGAGTGTAAACCAGTTGACTTTTAATAAGAATTTTCACAAAAACACACTTTTTTTATCTCTAAAACACACTACCTCGGGCACCCTAACGTACCCTATATAAAACACTGGCACTAGCACCTATATACAATAATAAATTCTGTAAAACGTTGTCACTGACACGCATATGGGATGGAACACACTATACAACGCCACTACATTTATATAACTTTGATTTAGTCTTGGAAAGTGTAATATTACTTCCGGTGAATGGTGTGAAAAATAAGTATGCAAAAAATAAAAAATAAAAAAATAGTCTTATGAATAATTAGGAAATCATAAATTTTGTTTCATAATTCGTACATTGTAGGAGTAAATATACAAATAATTATTTTACCTAATGTTCCTTACGAAATACAGGCCTGGCATGTTCAAGTGGTTAAGACGCTCGACTCCCAATATATGGGTCGCAGTTTCGAATCCTCGTCACACCAAACATGCTCGCTCTTTTAGCCGTGGGGGCGTTGTAATTTATAGTCAATTTCACTATTCGTTGATAAAAGAGTAGGCCAAGAGTTGGGGATGGGTGGTAATAACTATCTGCCTTCCCTCTCGTCTTACCATGCTAAATTAGAGATGGCTAGCGCAGATAGCCTTTGTGTAGCTTTGCGCGAAATTCAAATCTCTGTAGTTGTTTCTCTCTCTAGCTAAAGTAAATCTGGTAGTGGAAATTTATCTGTAAACGTAATGGGGAAAGTGAGAGAAAAACGCTTTTGATAATGTATTCAAATTAATGCCAATTCTTCTGCAGCTAGGCTATGAGTATATTTGTTAATCTCGCAAAAATTGTCATTTGGAACTCCTTTCCGAGCTTGGTGGGAGTACTTGTAGGTCTCCCAAAAGATTCTTCTATTCAAAACGTTTTTGTCGGCCCGCGAATTTTTTGGTTACAGTGTCTCTAATAACGTATTATTTAAACACAAATATCATCGATATTGTATATAATCTCACTAATTAAGCCTGGGTTCCCCACCCTTCCGATATTTTTTTACTTAGAAAGTAAATGAGTTCATTAGATCTGCTCAGTTCTCTACACTCGGGTATTGTAACACACAAAAGCATAATATTATTAAACACAAATGTAGCATTTGCACCCTAGCGGTAGTGAAGGTCATAATTTGAGGTTAACAATACACCGGACCAAAATAATTTCCATGGTGAATTCCAAAATTCACATTTTCATCAGATATCGAAATCAGTTGGTTAATTCTACACTTCTGGGCCAAAAAAGCAACGTATTTCGAGAGAATTTTCTAACTTGTTAAAATACATAAATTAGGCGTTGTATATTTTTCATTTTGTTTTCAGTCTGGGATGAATATAATTCAGACATGATATTTTCACCTTGTATGAATAACATAAGGTTCATGCATTACTTGTGTAGTAGGGTTACAGCTAAGTGGTTTCATCACGATGATCACTGGTACGTATATATTACATTTATGGCTGTCATTTCTGTTAACACTTAAAATCCCAAACTTGGTTTTCCCAGAAAACATATCCACTCACTGGCTTTATCGTTACAACATAGTAGGCTGACTTTGGCTTGTTAGCGAATAAAAAGCGGCGCGAATTGATCATCGGGGAAAAATACCAGTGGTGCCCCCTTGGAAAAATGTGCAAAAAAACCCAAAAACATTAGGCTCTGTCAGCTCAGTAGAGAAATAATTATTTGTTTATTTCGATCCAGTAAATATTTAAATTAACACTTGTGTTAATTCTATGAATAAAGATTTTAATCAAAAACGATTTACTTGTTAATACCTCTGTCGAAAACTTTAACTCTTATCTTGTAAAGGATTTCTTAACAAAACTACTGATTATATGAACTATGTTTGACTGGTGTTTTAACATTAAATTACAATTGTATTTTTATTTTTAACGCAAATTGTTGACTCTCCTGTAATGTTTTTCTCGGTGGAATTCTAGTGCAGTCTAGCCCTTAATAAAGAAAGAACTTATGATACACGAAAACTGTTTTTTGTCATAGGTCAATTTACTTTTGCGAAAAGGTTGTACAATATGTGTTTGTTTATATTTATGCAGCCTTCTTCGTTGCAGTCCAAGTACTTTTCACGTTTGGATTCATCTCTTTGTTGCTAGCTTGTGTCTTACTTTTAGCTCTACAAATATGTTTCCCTTCGGAAAAGGAAGTTTTAGCCATGAAGTTACTGAGTTTGTTAATGCTTATTGCAGGTATGTCTATTGTATTGTTGCTGTATTACACTTTCCTGTTCGGAAAACTAAATTCTCGAGTACTTATATTTTTATTTAAGTCTTAACAAATCAGAAATTGTTTTAACTCACATCCTGAATTTTGTTTCAATAACTTGTAATTGTCAACGAATTTAGAGTGAATTACTCGATACAAATAAACCATAACATATTTTCAAATTTAATATATTGTTGTAAGTTAATTTTAATTTTGAAATTTGTTAGCTAATGTTCGGTAAAACGTCATTAGGGCTAGACAGTGTATAGTGATTTCAGTATGGAGAGCGAATTCGTCAGTGTGCTAGTTATTAAGGGTATATTTTGTACGTGCAAGTTGGTTTATTTTACGTTAATTAACGTCATTTGTAACGTAGACCAACAATAAAATTATTGGCATTGTATAAATGTTTAGTATATAGGAACATTAAAGGAGAGAATAAAGAAATTTATTGTTACGTGAATTGAAAGTTCGAAACAGGCTATTAGGTCGGTGAGAACATGGGAAGGTAAGGTACATTTTGATTTAGTGATTTATGAACTGTTAAATGCTACTGATAGTATTCTAACACAAGTATTGATTTAACTTCGCTTTTTCAGAGTTCGTGAACTAAACTTTGAATTACTTTTACCAGTTAATTTAGAAGACCCACCACCGAAAGAAATTATATTTATTTCACATTTCTTAGGTTAAACAACAACTGTATTAACTACCTTTTCTTTATTTTCACGTAAAATATCTTAGTAGGTGTTGTTTAAGGTACGGATAGTTTGTTCTTGTACATGCAATTCATTGGATCTTTTTATTTCTTTTGATGTTTCCACAGGTATCTGTTGTACCATTGCTTTAATCACGTTTGGTGCTCGCGGAGATGGCCGGGATTGGATGCCAGATCCTGACCACAACTACCTTTCGTGGTCTTTTGGACTTGGAGTGGTTGGAGCCTTTTTGGAGTATGTCGTCTCTTTGTTGTTTCTGGTGGAGAGTCGACTAGCGAAGAAGAGATTGGCCATCAGAGAACAGCAAAACTACAACCTCGAACAGAACCAAAACAAAATGGGAACTGTAATTTAAACCGTGTATGAATGGTTTATTTTGTTACTGGGCATATGAATTGTCGCTTCTTTATATGAGTTGCACCAGAGAAGTCTGTATCAGCTGATCAGCTGTTTGTGGTTGCAGTTTGTTTCAACTAGACCAGGATACACTGAAGAACTTGACAAGAACCAGCTTTACAAATAATGTTTTTTCTCCATTTAAACGAGAGTTGCTTTGAAGCACTAGACCTCTTGTGCCCCATAACATTTGGATGTGCTTCATAAATGAACATTGCTGAAGTGATGGTAAACTCTAATCGTACGACGTGTTACAGCTGTGTTATATGATAGTTCGAAAAACATTAACTACATAATGTTTCCTTCAGAAATCTCATGTACTTGTTGTTTGAGAGTGATCATGTCGATTTTGTCTCATGTGTCGTAAAATTTTGTTAGGTAAGAATAAGGAACTAAAAAAAGACTCCCCAGCAATGCTAATGTTTTATTTTAGTTTATCTACTCATACTAATTGTTTTCTTCAGGCCTACAACAAAATTGTAACAAAGTACTATGAGTGTTTACATAAGAAACCTTCATAAGACAACTGAAATACTGATTTCATGTTAACTGGTAAATCTATAGCTAGTTATAGAGTTAACAGTGTCAGCTGTTACTTATCGTATTTTGTTACAATTTTGTTATAGGCCTAATGAAAATGGTCGCACCAGCGATCAAAACGTCTTACTTGTTCTAAAAACAAATCTTATTGAAAAAGCTGTAAGTTTTGATTTTAAAAATGCTAATGTTTGATCTGATACGTAAGTTTCTAAGCCTATCTTAATGTGCGTAAATAAGAGATATTTTTAAAACAACTTTACAGTGTGTTACTCGAAAACAATGTTATTTCCTCATAAGTACTAATTGTTACAATACATTTTTTACTTTTTATAGACGTTTCATGTCATATGAAACTTTGTTTACAGGTAAATCAAGTTTATTAAGTGTATCACTTTAAAAGATAATTATTAGACTTCATTAATGCTAATGTCAAAGATGAAATTAAGTTGTCTGTGACCTGGTGGTTTCATAGCTACATATATATATGTAAACGACTAGATCTGGTGACCTCTTGAAACAGCTTGGTATATAAATTTATTGTTCGTTTGAGCATTAAGGAGCCATCTGTTATTAACAGACAAAGCAAAGCATTATCAGTAAAACTCGACTGTAGCACAATGGAATGTCAGTGGGCTTCCCACACTAGAAATGGGGTATCGATACCCGTGGTGGGAAGAACAGATAATCTCTTGTGTAGCTTTGTGCTTAACCTTAAACAAACAAAAATCTGAAATAGAATATCTATTTACTTTAAACTTAACTTTATTATTTTCAAAAAGTGTTTTAGCTGTTTTCTCATCTTGCGTTATGAAACCGATTAAATAAAGAATCATATTGTATAAAAGGAAAGGTTTCGAATTTTCTTATATAAATTGAACTGGCTGTTCAAAGAGAGTTTTGGTTCTTGTAATAATACTATTTCTGAAGTTAAAGAACAAAATAGTTTTTGTAATAAAATCCACCATCTTGTATATGTCACTGCGTTTAAAAGTGCGTACGAATAATACAGAAAACGTTTCCATAGTTACGAGATAGAAATCATATACTAGTGTGTGCACGATGGGCTTGGTGTTCGGAATTCGTTTCTAATTGGGAAAATTGAACTGAATTATGATGGTTCTTGACAAGTTGATTAATGTTTTTCTGCTTCCCTTTCATTAATTCCGTGTAATATAAAATTAAGATATTTATAAAGGACATTATATGTCTTCTAATTTCCGTCCAATCATAGAAACGCTCGGGAGTTGTTCTAAAGGAACGCGCTCAAGATAAAATTCAAAATTGAATCATGGAACTTTGTGTAACGAAATTCACGGTGAGTCATGTATGCTCAAAACGAGTGTGAGGTACTGTAGAAAAGGTAACTTTAGATATTAATAAAGTTCGTTCACTGTGTGGAGTATTTACATGTTTCACGTCACTTGTGTTCTACTACGGTGACCGAAACGTCAAATGAGGCAGCGTTTCTTTTTACGTACAAAATGTTATTGTATGACTACTTATCGTGTTTTATACGAATCTCTATATATGTAGATTTTGTGTTGTTTTGAGTAGATGTGTTTTAGGTGAGTTGTGTTTGCTTAATTTTAACAGGCTGCATATATTCTATTATTTCTAAATCCCATTTGGTTTATCCATCACACAAGAGAGCGATGTTTTGTAACTGTATCTACAACTAAACCTTTTATTACATTATTGTGTATATAACAGAAGGGCAGTGGAATTTGGTCTATTTTTGTACAATAAAACAAATATGAGATGACATTTAGTAAGTTATTACGTCCATGTAACAATTACCTAAAAAAATATATATATATGCATATAAACGTATCATAAATGTTAAAGTTATCCCTATCCTTCAAATATAAATTCACTGTGGTAAATTAAAAAAAGCAACACAAAACACTACTTACATTACAGATTATATTCTATTACATGTATAATTTAATTATATTTGAATTTAGATTTCAGCAAACTCCAAAATCAATAGTTTCGTTTAAACACATTTCCGAATGTTAAGGATCTGGCATGGCCACGTGGTTAAGACACTCAACTCATAATCTGATGGTCGTAGGTTCGAGTCTGTCATACCAAACATGCTCGTTCTTTCAGCCGTGGGGGCGTTATAATGTGTCGATCAATTCCACTATGGTGATAACTAGCTGCCTTCCTTCTAGTCTTACACTGCTAAATTAGGGATGGCTAACGCAGATAACCCTGGTGTAGCTTTGCGTGAAATCCAAACAAACATAACTAATTTTAAGTTGTTTTTTGTTTTTCACAAGTCATAGCTTAACTTGTTAAAAATATTCCCACAATTGTATTTTTGTCGAGACAAAGAAGGACGCACGAAATAAACAAGTTCTATAAACTACATGAATAGGGAAAGGCAGCCTGTCATCACCACCGACCGCCAACTTTTGGGCTACTCTTTTACTAACGAATAGTGAGATTGACCGACTTTATTTGGACTTCATGGTTGAAAGGACAAGCATATTTGGTAGGATAGGGACTCGAACTCACAACCCCCAGTTTGCAAGTTAAGCGCTCTAACCGATGGGCCACAAAAAACACCATAACACCCGATGTAGAAACATGTATTTTTAACCTTCAGGTACTTTGTTTGAGCATCTATATTCAGTGGTTTCTGGATTCCGGTTATAAATTCGAGTGACCTTTAAATCGATCGAAAAATAACCTTTAAAGGGAATGTTTAAACAAAGACGGGAGTTTAACTATTGTAAGTATATATGCAAAAACGGATCATTTGGGTTGAGAAAATATTTTACATAGAGGCCCGGCATGGCCAAGCGCGTAAGGCATGCATGCGACTCGTAATCCGAGGGTCGCGCTAAACATGCTCGCCCTCCCAACCGTGGGGACGTATAATGTTTTGGTCAATCCCACTATTCGTTGGTAAAAGAGTTGACGGTGGGTGGTGATGACTAGCTGCCTTCCCTCTAGTCTTACACTGCTAAATTAAGGCGGCTAGCACAGATAGCCCTCGAGTAGCTTTGTGCGAAATTCCAAAACAAACAAACAATTTTACATAGAAGAGCGAACAACGTTTCGACCTTCTTCGGTCATCGTCAGGTTCAATTATAAGTGTCCCCACTATCTTTAAAATAACTGTAAGATAAAATTGAAACGATTTTGCCTCTATTGGAGATAATATACACTTTAATCCATTTCTTTCAACACGATCCGCAACGAAAGACAAAATCAAAAGTTACAAGTCTTTGGAGAAAGTTGAAAAACTAAAACTCACGTAAAGACTTCTTTAACTGCGTTTATATACAAACTCAGTAGTTAATAGTTTTCGATAATCACTATTTGATGTTTTTATTCAATAATTTCACTTAAACTCACTTAATTCCTGGTGTAAGGGTTAACTGTAACTGTAGGTCTTACACCTGGGTATCACATTACACTTATTGTCAAGTTATTTTGGAATAAATTGAGAGAATGAGGCGAAAACACTTAGTACTCAAGACTCTGTTGTTATGTTACGGATGATGCAACTCCAGATTTTTGATAAATTAATATTATTTTTACACTAAAAATAAATATAAAGCCGTATCTGAGATGTAGATCACTAAGTCACATCAGCTTCCAAACATTCCATCTCTTATTAGAAACTCCACACAAGGACAAATCAAAAGATTTGTTTGTTTATTTTTCGGAGTTTCGCACAAAGCTACTCGAGGGCTATCTGTGCTAGCCGTCCCTAATTTAGCAGTGTAAGACTAGAGGAAAGGCAGCTAGTCATCACCACCCACCGCCAACTCTTGGGCTACTCTTTTACCAACGAATAGTGGGATTGACCAAAACATTGTACGCCCCCACGGCTGGGAGGGCAAGAATGTTCAGCGCGTTGCGGGCGCGAACCCGCGACCCTCGGATTACGAGTCGCACGTCTTTCGCGCTTGGCCATGCCAGGCCTCAAATCAAAAGAATAAATTATTTGTCGAATTTTCGCGCAAAGCTGTTCGAGGGGTATTTGCACTAGCCGTCCCTAATTTTGAAAGTGATAGACTGGAAGGAAAATAATTAGTCATCAATAACCTCCACCAATTATTGGGCTATTCTTTTGCCAAAAAATTGTAGGATGAGTGTCACATTATAATGCTTTTATGGCTCAAAGGACGAGTATGTTGGACAACGGGTTTAGTTTGTTTTGAATTTAATGCAAAGCTACAGGAGGACTATCTGCACTAGCCGTCCCTAATTTAGTTGTGTAAGACTAGGGGGAAGGCAGCTAGTCATCATCACCCACCGCCAACTCTTGGGCTACTCTTTTTCTAACGAATAGTGGAATTGACCGTCACTCTATAATTCCTTCACGGCTGAAAGGGCAAGCATGTTTGGTGTGACGGGGATTCAAACCCACGATCCTCGTATACAAGTGGAGTGCCTTAACTACCTGGCCATGCCGGGCCTGGGCGACGGTTTTATTCCCGCAAACTGCTCGTAAACTAAGCACTCTAATATCACTAAATCATGACAAAGCCTAAAAGAATGAAATCAAATTTCTTGCAATGGTAAAATGTAAATTATATACATATATATCGTCTTTAGCATTATTATATTCACTCTGCTGATTTATGTTATTTATTTGTTTTTCGATAAATAAATTATACTTTTCTTTATTTATTTTGATACTTCTACCTTTATCATTTATTTTTAAAGTTAAATTATTTTCCAAATTTAAAGCACCCCAGTGGCTCATCGGTATGTCTGCGGATTTCCAACATTAAGAACCGTGTTGGGCTGAGTACAGATAGTCCATTATCTAGCTTTCTGCTTAATTCAAAACAACCATCCAAATTTAAGCATATTACATAAATAGCAACTTAAGCAGTGTATTGTTGTTGTTGTTTTGAATTAAGCACAAAGCTACACAATAGGCTATCTGTGCTCTGCCCACCACGGGTATCGAAACCCGGATTTTAGCGTGTAAGTCCGCAGACATACTGCTGAGCCACTAGGGGGCTAAGCAGTGTGAAAAAGGTAAGTTGTTATAATTTTATTTTTAATGGTGAACCCGAGCGCCACCCAGTGGTTACTTTGTTGAACTGAATACTTTAAATTATAGGGCTATGGGTGCGTTATAAGTGCAGCAATCAACTTTTATCATTACGTTTCCCAATACTAGCCGAATAGTTTGAATGATTGATGTTGTTTAGTTGACGTTCCTTTGGTTTGTCATTTCAAAATTAAGAACGGTTAGCTCAGGTAATCTTTAAAAGCATGGGAAAAGGCTTTTTAAACTTAAAGGGTTTCACCATATGACAGTAACAACTGTATATAGGTTTCGTTTACGACCAGTAAAGTTATTTATTGAATTTCATTAGTCATAAACGAAAACAAGGTGTAGTTGTTACTGCCACATGGTGAAACCCTTTAAGTTTTAAAAAGCCCTCCTCACGGTTTTAAGTTGCAAACCTTATATTCCAACATTATTAAATATCGTTTATTGGTTTAGGTTGTTTGTTACTAACTGCAGACCTACATGATAGGATATATATACTTTGGCAACTACAGGCATCAAAACCAAATTTTTTAGCGTCACTGATGTTTGCAGGGATGAGCAACCGTCATGTTACCTCAGGACTTGATTCATAAGTATTTTGCTGATTATGAAAGGTAGTTCACTAGTTATTGAACTCATCCAAAATAACTCATTAGAACGATTTCACGGCAATAAAGCAAAATACCAATTCATTTTATTATTAATTATTTGGGAATTAAACAAAATTTGAAAATACGAATAACTTTGAGCGGCATTGTTTTTTGTTTGTTTTTACAAATTTTAAACTTCCGGTATATAAAATCTTGTCATTACAAATCACACTATAATTGTTTCGGCTTAAGCGACGGTAAATAAACATAGGATATTTTATATGACTAATGATTTAAAATAATTTGTTATCATTCTGCTGTTTAAATTAAACTGCGTAAAAGACGCATGGAAAAACATTGAAGGTGTATTTTATTAACTGTTTTACGTTCGGAAATCGGTACGACGTGGCCAAACTACTCGATAATTTTACAGACTCTATACACTAAGTTCGAAGAAACAACGAAACTAGGGAAATTTGAAGACAGGGAAAGAGGTTTGTAATTTCCATCCATGTTTTAAGTCTTATTTTGATAATATTATGTAGTTTTAGCTCTAAATTTAACAAAAATTGTGTTTTTATGAATTTATTTGTTGAACTATATTGCAATTAAACTTAAAGGATAAATAGTGTCAACAACTAGGCATACACATGCGTCGTTACTAACGTATCACTAATAGTAACATCAACAAGGCATACATAAGTCATATAGATAATATCCGATAGGAGTAGAGAGTATACGTTAAAATGCAGTTCAAACCCGCTGGTATTTATTATCGAACAAATAAAAGTTGAACTGCAGAGAAAATGTCGAAACGTATTCAAGGTACTTTTATACTTTTATATTCATGTGATTTTGTTATACTGTAATAGCAGCTCTAAACTTAATGTTAGATTAGTTTGTAGTTGTGAGGTGGCCATTTACGTATTACTATTATCATCAGTGTTATTGTTGAAAAGCCTAAAAACATTTTGACCATTGTTGATAGTAATTGTTTTGGTTGGCTTTGCAAATAAAAGATTTTCAATATTTCCAGAGAGTGACAGATTATAATCTATTCAAGTTTTTTGACAGTTCAGTCAAATTATTTGCTTTTCTATTTTTAGTTAATTACTTTATTTCAGGAACAGATACTACAAGTCGTTCACATAGTTCATTAACAGCAGATCCAAACACATCTTCTGCAGATGGTAGTGTTGTGTCTCATATCCAAGTCTTCCAACTAAAACTAACAGATTACAATGCTGGTACAGTACCTTGAATAGTTTCAAATTGTACTTCTATAATATCCAGTTCTGTTTTGTTATTAACCATTGGTTTTGAAATGCATTCTTTCATTACAAAGAACCTGCAACATTTCTAAATAACTCTGCAATTTTTAGTTGCAGTTTCACATAAGTTCACATTTCACACAGTTTGGCAAATTTTTGTTTTTCACTGGTGACTTGAAACATTTGTACGACATTTTGCACTTAAGTTACCAATATTTACATTAGACTTAACACTTTCTGTCAGCTCTGTTAGTCCAACCTTCTCAGGTCAAATGTTAGGAATTTCTAGAGCAGTAACAAATTTGCAAGTATCATCAGTTTATTCATCTGATTCTTTGGATGCAATGTCTTCTTTGACAGATTCCAACTTGTCGGTGCTCGAATTACTTTGCTTCTTGCCTTACATATGTCATGAAGTCCTTGATTAAATTTAAATTTAATCCAACTTGTCGGTGCTCGAATTACTTTGCTTCTTGCCTTACATATGTCATGAAGTCCTTGATTAAATTTAAATTCCCTCATTTTATCAAAGTTATTTGCAGTGCTGGCTCCATCTATCACATTTGTACCAATATTTTTCTGTAGATAAACACTGAATTAATCACAGTTGTTCTCAGCTGGATTTTCTGAGAATCTATTACCCTTGTCATACTTAAGTTCCAGAATTATCCTGTGGTATAAATATTTACGTTCTTATAATGGTAATTTCCAGGTGATGTGCTCTTGTGTAATTAGATACTAAATCTGGCTGTATTTAAAGCTTTATTAAGTGGTCCTGGAATAACCATTTCTTTGTAAACTAATCTCATAAAATGGTGAAGATGCTCAGACAAGGGACTTTTGTTTTACAGATTTACTAATGGTAACAATACTGAAGCCCCATCACTAGAAGTTAGTTTTGTAACAATTTCCTATTTGAAAACTTTTTGTTGGAAGAACACTCCCTTTCTGGTTTTTTTTTTTTTTTGTCTCTCTTTACAGAAGTTTCACTATGGTGTGTATTTAGCAAATGCAGGATCATACCAGTGTTAGAAAACCCTTTGCACTATTTAATAGAAGGACATCTCTTATTCTTAGCCAGTTTTTGTTTCTTGAACCATTTAGAATGCCACAAAGCTTGTGATTTTTTAATTTTTTGCACCAAGGTTGAAAAGCTTATAGCTGGTGTTTACCATTTACAAGAGAGGTTATGTTTGTGTAACTTTATATCAGTAGACCCCTCATTTTAAGAGATGGGCTTTCTGAGGTGATACACTGAGGTTATGAACCTTACCCATTTAAAACATATTCGTAATTCATTGATAACCTTTTTTTTATTTATTTCAAGTTAACAAATGATTACAGTAGCTGTGATTACTGTATATTCCAAACCTTAACTGTTAGAAATGTTCACGGTCCATAGAATTGGTGTTTTAAAATGCCTTCTTTGAAGTTTTTGGTGTAGTAGACATTAATTGTTATTATTATCTATTTATTACTATGAAAAATATATATTTTAGATTTACCAGAATTGATAACCACATTTTCCAAGAAGTGAGAATGATTTAACCACCTGATTATTGGTTGGAAATCTCTAATTGTAGCCATAACCTCTTCATTATCAATAACGATAGATGCTTTGTCGAGAACGTGGTGTTTGTTACTACTGAAATGTTATGTGGAACCATTCCAAGGTTCTTCTCTGAACTTCATTCTTTTATTAATGTTTCAGAGTTGTCTTCCATTTTCTATGTGGGTATGCATGTTTTTTTTTTTACCTGGGAGTGTGAAATTAGTTGGTATTCATTCAGGTTACATTCCCAACATATCTCTTAGTCGCGCGTAAACATGCAGGAGGATGCATTAAGACCTGTTTTTTGTGTTACTAATGGAGGTCATACTTACATTAATGTTAAATTACCTATGAGGTTACTTCATAGATTCAGGACACACTATTATTGACTGTATTTTTACCAATAAGGCTATGAACAGTTATTATAATATTTTAATAGATTTATTTAATACACTAATATGTATGTAATGGTTAAGACAGAAAGGAACATAATTCTTTATGGAAAAATGGCTTGTTTGGGTTGAGAAAATATTTTAAATAGAATGAGTCGTTTTTGCATATAAAATTCTCAAGAAGTGGGTTTCTCGACATCACTGATTGGAACATAATTCTGTTATGAGGAAGTCTAGATATATCTTATAAATAATTCATGTTTTTTAGAACTGAATAGAAAATACTCTGGCATAGACAATTAGTTTATTACACTGATCTTGTAAGTTCAGTGGTGAGGTAAAACTACAGTTTGTAAAGCTATTCTGTAATGATTATTTTGTTGTATCTTTTGCTTTATGTTGATTGTGAGTCAGAAGACAATATCCAGAGACCAGAAGTAGTACTGAAAACATTTTAAAATCTTTGTTACCTGAAAAACTGATAAATTTAGTTAGCTAGTACATTTAGTGCTTTCTGACATTTGTAGTAACTGTCATACAGTGCAGTAGTACCTTTTTGGTTAGGTAGATGAAGTTAAAGTTTAGTGTACAAGGAAATCCTTTCTACTGCGTAAATGTGAAGTCAAGCATCTCAGGATTATGTAAGTTTGAAAGTTGTAGTTATTGTAAAATTTTTCTTAGAATTTCAAACTGTAAGAGACTTTTATAAATATGTACAAAAATTCTGTGAAAGCTACTATGAAAGGAAAATTATTTTTTTTTTCTTACTACAATTACCAAGCTACATGTTTTTGATTACTTAAATCCTAGTTGATGCAAACTATAGACTAGGAGATTTGTAATAAATTAATCTCATAAAGACATTGTGAATGTAGTAACTTGCCGATATTTAAATCGGTTGTATATTTAAGATTTATTTGAAATTATTGTGATTTCTTTTATATTTTTTTTTAGAGACTGCTATGTACAGATCTCGTGTGGTTTGATGTGAAGTAGTTACCTGGTGGAACATTTTAAGGATTACAACTAATAAAAGTGTCATGGGTGATCTCCAACGATACCCAAAAGCATCCGGAACCCTCCTAGTAGGAAGTATTTTTGGATTCACAGCAGGAGTTCTACTTCTCATTTCATTTGCAAGCCCCTATTGGCTGGAGTCTTATCCAGAGACGTACTCAGAATTTGTACGTTTAGGACTCTGGGATGTCTGTTTTAATAATTATCGCCATCCTCCCTATCAGCATGATGAAAAGTTTGACGGCTGTTACTGGATCTTCAGCTACAAGTATCAAAACATCAGAGACTGGTTACAACCCGGTAGTTTGAACTTAATTTTGACTTGTGTTTATTTGTGTGTGAAAAATTAAATATTTATTGAGGTGAAACAAGGGACTAGGGTCTAATAGTTTTGTATTTAAACAACACAAGTTGTTATTATATATACATAATACCGTATTTGAGTAACTGAATTTATACATAAAGAGCTATCATAACATTGAAGGAAGATTTTTGGTATTTTGTGAACTGCTGTCATTATTATGACATTTTCTACCTAACTGGTATGTGATGCACAGTTGATTTGTTTATGGTAGTTGTGTTGGCAGTTCAGTCTAACATTGGATTAGAATTTGCAATTAAGGATATATCTGTGTAATGGAATATCAAAGCATCTATATTAATTGTTGAATTTGTGTAAATATTTTCTATAATTAATTCTTATTAATTTTTAGGACTATGTTTTTTTGTAATTTTTAGGATGGATGATTCTGGTACAAGCCATGATGTCTATGGCATTATTGTTCTCCATGATGGCACTTTTTGTGATAAGCACTGTTCTTATGAGGTTTATTATGAAACTTGAAGTCTTTCTACTGGCAGTTTCTGCTTTATTGCAAGGAATTACAGGTAATTGAACTGTGACTTATCAAAAATTATGTTTTGATATCAAGTTTTTGTTTAATACATGTAGCTCTGCATGCATTTTTGCCTTGAAGTCAATTTTCAAATTGTGACATTAAGCATGCCTTCATTTGGCTTTCACGAAAGCATGGAAGAACAGAATGAAAACATTCTAAAACATTAAATCTCAAACAAAACTTTGTGCATTCTATTACTTAAAGTTTTATTAATAAATTTATATCCCAAAGTGTTTTGCACTGTGAATGTCTGTATAAGTTTATTGTCAAAGTGTTTTGCACTGTGAATGTCTGTATAAGTTTATTGTCAAAGTGTTTTGCACTGTGAATGTCTGTATAAGTTTATTGTCAAAGTGTTTTGCACTGTGAATGTCTGTATAAGTTTATTGTCAAAGTGTTTTGCACTGTGAATGTCTGTATAAGTTTATTGTCAAAGTGTTTTGCACTGTGAATGTCTGTATAAGTTTATTGTCAAACTGTTTTGCACTGTGAATGTCTGTATAAGTTTATTGTCAAAGTGTTTTGCACTGTGAATGTCTGTATAAGTTTATTGTCAGAGTGTTTTGCACTGTGAATGTCTGTATAAGTTTATTGTCAAAGTGTTTTGCACTGTGAATGTCTGTATAAGTTTATTGTCAAAGTGTTTTGCACTGTGAATGTCTGTATAAGTTTATTGTCAAAGTGTTTTGCACTGTGAATGTCTGTATAAGTTTATTGTCAAACTGTTTTGCACTGTGAATGTCTGTATAAGTTTATTGTCAAACTGTTTTGCACTGTGAATGTCTGTATAAGTTTATTGTCAAACTGTTTTGCACTGTGAATGTCTGTTTAAGTTTATTGTCAAACTGTTTTGCACTGTGAATGTCTGTATAAGTTTATTGTCAAATTGTTTTGCACTGTGAATGTCTGTACAAGTTTATTGTCAAACTGTTTTGCACTGTGAATGTCTGTTTAAGTTTATTGTTTCATTCAGGTACTTTGCTTTTGTCTGAACATAGACAGCATCGGCCACAAGCTTTCCTAAAATGGATATTTTTCCACACTCTGTGGATAAACCAAGGAAGAATATTTACCTGTGAATCGAACAACTGTTCATTATGAAAAATTTGGTTGAGAATACTGGAGTTTCAGAGTATAATATAATTATTTTACAAATAACAAGATACTGTATTAATTTCTATCACACAGTGTTATTACAAGAATATAATAAATTACATAAATTTTAGGGGTGCTTCAATAGAACTGTTCAACTTTATGTAATTTTAAATATTGCTCACATAGTGGTTATTGGTTTTTTTTTATGAATGTTGGGTTTATCCATCCCATTTTTGTTGTGTGTATTTCAGTCTTCCTTCTTGGCTACTGTACACATGACTAAGATTTCTGTGTGTCAGAGATAACATTTTGATGAAGAAATATTCATTCATATATGTATGTAGAAAAAAGGGGATAAGAAGTTGAACTGTTACTTTGTAAAAGTCACCTTATGCGATAGCACTAAGTTCATGAACTTACAATGATAGAATTTTGGGTTTCTATCTCTACAATTGACTCATCAGATCGCTTAGTATGACTTTATTTTAAAGCAAACAAGTATAGACAAACCTCTGTTATCTCGTGAACTATACGTATGCTAACAGTACAGTGTATTTCTGAGAGAATACTGCTCTATATGACACTTTTTTCTCCATCCTATGAAGGCTTAGTGTTTTAGTTTGTGGTACTTATTAATACAAGTGACTTTGAGCATAATAAACATTAGTGCATTAATATCTGGATAATATAAAGCCTAAATGTATTATGTCTAGAAATTTAACACTCCTAAATAGAAACTTGTATTAACAAAAAATGTAATGAGTAGCTGTGTTACAATTCCATGAGCCCCCTAGTGGGACAGTGGTAACTGTACAGAGTTAGTGGACACAGTAGATATAGTGATGTGTATCAGTTGTAAAACACACGCACATCTTTGAATTTGATGAATTCAGTGATGAAAAACTTGCCATTTTTTGATTATGTTTAATATATATGTAAAATGGTTAGTATGGGTTGAGAAAATGTTTCGTGTAGAAGAGCAAACAACATTTCAACCTTTCTTTGCTCCTCTGCATAAAAAACATTTCTCAACCCATACCAGTTGTTTTTACATATACATAAATATATTTTTCTACAAGCATATTTTCTTTTCATCATGGATGATTGTGTTTAAGAGCAAAGTTGACAACACACACCCATTTTTCTGCAAACTTTAGGATGTGTGTGTGTGTGTACTGACTTGGAGAGTGCCAGTTCTGAGGTTTCTACAGCTAAAACATAGTTAAAAAATATAAAAAAAGTGCAAAACTTTGTGTGAACAAAGACCAACATTACCAAATGTAATCTTCTAAATGTTAAGGTTTTATATATTTTTGTCTTGCACACAATATTAAAGATAGGTACAGAAAGTTTGATAATTTATGCTTTGAATATTTTTATTGTGACAGATTTGTAGCATATATAGCATTTAAAAATTGTCTTTTATTATTTTTTTATATACATGTGTTAAGTTAGATTAAAGACTTTGTTTTCACAGACATTGTGAACAATTTAAACAGTTTTATCTTATTATTCAAAATTATATATATCTTCTTTAGCACTGCTGATGTTTCTGGCTGTTGCTGTCTTTGGAGGAATGTGTTTTGACCGAAGTTGGATCCTATATCCGATATTCAATCATCTCTCTTGGGCTTATGGTCTAGCAGTGATTGCATTATTTTTCCATGCCTTTGGTGCTGCATGCTTGCTATCAGAAACGCTTAAAGCGAAAGAGAGACGGCAACGAGCTAACAACCTCATCTACAATATGCAACCAAGGTATTAAGTTGCTGGACTTTATGTTTTTTGGTTGGCCCCACACTTTATGGTGTTGCACAAAAATGTGGTGGTTTTTTTTACAATTATTTTTATTTTTATTTTCTTCCAGGGTGGTTTTTGAGAATTAAATTAACGCAAAGAACAAGAAGTTGTAAAGGAATGCTTGAAATATTGAAAAGGCTTATTTTTGTTGGATTACAAATTTGAAAATATTTAGAAGTTTTTTGTATTTCCACACATAAACTGAGAGTTTTAATAACTTGCAGTGCAACAGGAAGAAACTTTCTTAGAGTAGGTTAAAGGTTATTGTTGTGAATGTGAAAATTTCAAAAGATGTCAGTCATGTTTCGAGACTGTGTTTCAGTTGGGAAACGTTTTTGGTGAACCTGCGAATTAGTAAATCAAAAGGTCATCTTGATAAACACTAAACGTTTATGTTTGTCGAAAACTTCCAGTTGGTTGATAGTTCTTTGCATGATCTATTTTATACTAAAATGGTATATTGTTGTAAAATGCAACTTTTTAACTTGTACAATATTAAAAGTATAATTTTGTATGTATGGTTAAGGTAAGAGTGTAAAATTTCTTGGGAAGAATGTTGAAACTTTCTGAAATTGGTAAAACTATTTAATTTGTTTTATTCTCGTAATACTGTTTGAGTTAGATGTTCAGTAATTGGTGTCAAATGCAACATCCAGAGAGCTGTCATTATGCCTCGAGGGCAAAATTGGACCACTGAATTAAAAAAGATTATAGGAAATGAATTTGTAGTGTTTGAGTGTTTTTGAATTTGATAGATTTTCTTTTAGAGCATAATACAGCATTCATAGTTACTTGGAATGAAGGCTGGAATAGCTTTCACAAAAACAATGGTCATGTAACCTCAACATCAATACAAGTGTAAGTTTGCTGATTTTATCTATTCACTGTTTCTCATGAGGTCATTTCTTGTAACTCATCTTTAAGGAGTCATGACCTAAACATCTAATAAAAACTGTGACTTTCATATGAGGATAGGCCCACAGTTCAGAGGAATGTGTTAAAGTCGTGTTTTGTATGACTTTTATTAAAATTACAGTCTCAACTATTACCTTTAAGGCTCACATAAAGATTTAACATTTTTACTTCATTTGATGTAATGAATATGATGTTGCAATTAAAATTTTTTCATGGAACAAGGTAAAAGAAGGTTAAATAATTAATTTTGTACTCAACCATACAGAAATTCGTGTCATAGATGAAGCCATTTTGTTAGTCCAAATTTACATTAGGATATGCAGAGAAAATAAAACAAAAATGTTTATATATATAAAGGAATATAAAATAAAATTAGAACTTGCACATACATGTATTAAGTGAAAATCTTTGACAATTTCAGAAAACCTTCTTTGCTTGCCTGTGATTCTGGCATGGAAAAACAGTTATTTTTACAATATTCCTGTGTTGATAAACATAGTGAAACTGCATGCAGTGTTTTTCAAAATTTAAACTGAAATTTACACTTGTATAAAACAAAAACATTTATTAAAGTGTCATGAGAATATTGATAATTAAAATAAAAAAAATAAAGTAAGTATTTTTAATTGTATTTTAAAAAAAGTATCATAATGAAATGTTTCTGGACGTCCAGAACTGATTATTCATGTAAATATTACTTAACACACAAGAAGCTGCCCAATCTTGAGAAAGTTATTTTGAAATTTCAAAGTATATAGTTTATTAGTTTATTTTTACTTTGCAATGTTGTCATACAACAACTGTGTTTAGTTGGTGCACCTGAGTACTTGGGAGTTAGAGTAAAAACTGTTTTCCCTTGGTATTAAAAATTTTTTTATACTCTAAATAGGAAACTTGTTACCAAATAAGCCTTAATATATAACATGCATTTCAGTAAGCGTATTTAAAGGAAGCTTAGTGATTTAGCTTTGTGTTTTATTAATTAAAAATATTAATTGTAGCAGTTACATATTTTATGGGGATAATTTACAATTGTGTGTATTAATATTATGAATTTTGATAAAGCAGAAGTCTGTATTACAGCTACTACTAATTTTCAAGATTTGACGGAAGGTTCTGCTAGTTACATGTACTTGTACCAAAGGAAAGGAACACTGAGAAGTAAATATATATATTTTTTTTTTTACTCAAGCAGGAAAATGGGTAGTGTCAATCCATCTGTAAATCCAGAGCCTTCTACTTCTGCAGATCAACACACTAAATATTAACCTTCAACCTGTCAGTTGCCAGTATGTTCTTTTAAAAATCTTGGAATGAGCACATTTGTGTTGTCTGCCTTTCTTCATATTTAATAGATTCTTAACAAATGTTGCATGATTTGCATGTCGAGCCACTTGTCTGTGACTAATAATTATCACGACAGTGAGTTTTATATTTGCGTTTGTGTGATTTAGGTGAGATTTTTGAGTAAGATGATTTCATTTGAGTATTTTATATTTGGTGAAACAAATTATCCATGTGGACTTGCTTGCAACATCACTGACCAAACCAACTAAATTTGTTTAGGGTTTAGATGAGAATAAAACAGATCTATTAAATTTGCATACTAGAATTAAAAAAAAAGACTCGAGTCTATAATTTAATAAAATAAAACTTGTAAATACTATAAAGTTACTATTGGCAAGTTTCAAACACTTGCTTTCTCTCCAAGTTATTAAGCATTTTCTGTTCAAAAGTTTGTGAATTCCATAACATCTGTAACTCAGTGGTTATGGCACTGAACATGCAATCTGTGGGTCACAGGTTTGGTTTTCAGTTGCTAAACATATGCATTATCTCAGCTGTGGGGGGGGCATTATAATGTAATGATCAGTCACACTGTTAGTTGATGAAAGACTAACCCAAGATTTTTTAGTGGGGGATGTGCTGATAAACTGCCTTCCCTCTAGTTTTTCACTGCTAAATTAGAGATGGCTAGCACAGATAGTCCCTTAGTAGCTTTGTGCAAAATTCAAAACAAGTTAAACACTGCACAGATTGAAGGTCTTAACATTAAATGATGAAAAACCAGTTGTACTATCCCCCACAAAATAAATAATGCTTAATGCAGATAGTTGTTGTTTTTAACAGGCTGACTGACATGCAAATAAGATAAACTGTAAAGATTATATTCGACTTATCAAACAATGTTAATCTTCACATCTGAGAGTCCTTTACAGTACTTTTGGAGGGAAGTAGTACAAATGTGATCTGATGGTAGTGTGCGTGCTCAGTTTCACCTCTGGATGGTTTAATTCTTCAAAACTGAGATTTCTTCTTGTATGTTTCAAATAGTTTTTCATTGATGGCTCTGCATTTTGTGAAGAAAAAAATTCACAGAGTTGAACCTTGTGGCAAGTTTAAAAATACTTATAAATCTAGTTTGAAGAATTTGGAAGAGTTGTGATAAATGACAAGTTTTTGTATAACAGTGTGATAATTTACTTGAATTAAATTTCTTTTTCTCAGCTTTATTAATGCATGGTACTATGTGTTTAACATTATGTGCTTGTTTGAATAACAAAAGAATAATTTCTATTATATGCACTTTTATCTGGACATTTTTGTATTTTGATTGTGGGACTTACAAAGTAAGGAATTTTGTTATTGTTACATTTCAATGTTACAGTTGGTATTACATGTGAATATGGTTTTTTTCTTTTATCAGAAAAGGCTAAATTTAAAACTTAAACAAAAATCGAATTTTGAGTGTGACATAACTTCAAATGCTTGAAGCTAGCTGAAGACTTCTGTGGCAAATTATTCCTTATTTACTGAGGTGTATGAGCTCATTAAAAAAAACACTTTTTTTTTCTTTAAAGGGGAGTCGTCGTTGGCCATGATTCTCCTTCCAAAACAAAAGGATTTTGAACTGTGCCATCAGTTGTGGATGTTTTTCTGTTTACTTATCTAAATAACCCACTCAAGAACTAACCACTGAATCTCATTTCTTTAACCAATAATGATGACCAAGATGTGCTATATGTTTCTGGGGCTAACTGTGTCTTATTGTGTGTACTGGTTTATGAAATACAGCCAAGTCATTCAGGTGCCAGAAGACAACCTATCCTTTTTTTTCTTCTCTGAAACTTGTCTATTTTCTGTTGAGATATCCTCATAAATGAACAAAATATTCCAAAAACTTTGCAAGTGCACTTCCTAAAGGTGTACACATCATTTTGAGATCACATGATAAAAACAAACTGTAGATAGAGCACATTTTATGTTTCATACACTATCATAAATACATGTGTAGCAAATTACTGTTGTAACTGTCAGAATTTCTTAAACATTGTCATCTTGAGTAATATTCTTATAATGATTTTCGATGTTGTTTACGAGATTCGTTGAAGAAAAACAAAATTGAATAATTAATGGAATACAAGTTATTTCACCAAAATGTGTTAGCTGTAACATTATTTGTGGCCTTCTTTCTTGTGTCATAAAACTTGGGTTAGTAATTTTGAGTACTTTGTAAAATGTCTTTTTTTTTTAATTTCTCCCTGTTTGAAAATGGTCAGTCCAGATTAAGTTAACTTTATTTTGTAAGTACTGTTTTACAATTTTGTAGTTTATAAAGTGGGTTAAAAACCCATTAATGTAGCTGATAATAATGGATTCTGGACATTTCAAACTTAATGTTACAACTTGGGAATCTTTCTTATCTTTTGTCCTTTTCAACTGATGAAATGAGACCTGGAACCTGTGATATTCGGTAAGCCTGACTTTCTGGTTGGAAATAGTTTTCCTGGTGAGAAGAACCATGAGTTTGAATCCTGCTTGAACTTACATTTTTGTTTTTTATAAAATTCTATTTCTGATAGACTTGAGTTTAATTTAATTATGAAAGAATTCTAAATCCCTACTTTAATATTGATCAAGTGTAACAGGTATTAATATAACATTGCAACCTTGAAGTTCAGATACTAAGTTTATCTATCAAATGTTATATAATGGTACTTTCTTTTTCCAGTTCACTTTACTTTGTTATGAAACATTAGCAGTTTTAAAAGTCAAACTGTGATTGTAATGCTTAAGTATTAGCAGTGACTGTTATTTTGAATAGTAGATGCATAATTGCATTTTGAGTGAGAGCTACACTGTGTAAGATTAGTTCAAGATGCTATATGAGACATTTATCACAAGAGCCAATTAGGAACAAAACATGCAACATACCAATCATAAAATAACCATTTACCCATCAAAATTTGATTTCAACTGTTAGTTATATGACAATCATGCAGACATAGGAACAAAGAAACTTATGATTTGAACAGTTAGTTACTTTTCAAGTCCTTCAGTGACACAGCAGTGTGTCTGTGGACTTACAACACTAGAAACTGGGTTTTGATACCCAGGGTTGGCAGAGCAAAATATAGCCTGTTGTAATGCTTTGTGCTTAACTTAAAAAAAACACTTTTTTTAAAAATCGGTATTCAGCAATCAATAGGGCAATTCAACATTTTGTGTTACCCAAAACATATAGTCTAACATCTCTTAATTTTATAACTTTGTTACATGGTAAGAATATTTTTATAACATCTTTGTTATAATACCAAAAATCCTGAGATTGAGATAACTTGTTACATTTTTTACCTGTTTGAACATTAAGAACAGTCATTTTATAAATATTGTTTTAGATCTAATAACACTGCCAACAGCTCAGATTTGAAACTAAAATGTTATAAACGTCTATTAGAAAACTGTGTCTCAGTTTTGATTTTGCAATTTGAGCCTTGTGTCTGTTTAAAATGCACCCCAGTGGCTCAGCGGTATGTCTGCAGACTTACACGCTAAAATCCGGGTTTCGATACCCGTGGTGGGCAGAGCACAGATAGCCCATTGTGTAGCTTTGTACTTAATTGAAAACAACAACAACTGTTTAAAATGTTTGAAAGTGTAAGGGTAGCATTACATGGTAAACACTTGAAGCGTAATGGTTACAGGTACATTACGGTGAGCACTTGAAGCGTAATGGTAAGAGGTACATTATGGTGAGCACTTGAAGCATAACGGTTAGAGGTACATTATGGTGAGCACTTGAAGTGTAACGGTTAGAGGTACATTATGGTGAGCACTTGAAGTGTAACGGTTAGAGATACATTATGGTGAACACTTGAAGTGTAATGGTTAGAGGTACATTATGGTGAGCACTTGAAGCGTAATGGTAAGAGGTACATTATGGTGAGCACTTGAAGTGTAATGGTAAGAGGTACATTATGGTGAGCCCTTAAAGCGTAATGGTAAGAGGTACATTATGGTGAGCCCTTGAAGCGTAACGGTAGCAGTATTTTAGAAAATTAGTGTGTGCATGCTTGTTTACTCTGTCTTAGTTTTGTTTCATTGATAATTATGTTAGTGATATTATATGGTATTGACAATTAAAAGTTTATATCTAAAAAGGTAACAGTGTACACAGTATGATTTAATAAATACTGTAACATTCACTCAGATCTATTTTGTAGTCTATTTATGCTAGGAGTGAAACGTGTTATGGAAGTAATATCCAATAAGAATCACTTATATCTATTTTTTGTAATCATGTTATTACAATGACAAAAGCTAATTTCTTTTATAAAACAATATATTTTAAATTAGTCATTTTTCAAATCATTTATGTGTGTAAAATTTTAAACAGATCCACTGGCAAAAGAGCTTCGATCTAGGTGGTCGTGGTAGAAATGTGTTAATGTGCAGGCTTAATATTTGGACAGTGTGGTATGTAAAAGTGTTTGCCATGTAACAGCATGCAGTTGAACCTTTGTCATTGAAGTGTATGGTTTGTTATTTTAGTTTTCTTGAATAATTTATAAATAATATTCTAAAAGTTTCTAAATCTCTACACAAAAAATATAACATTTAACACATACACACAGTGAAACTTTAACATTTTTAAATTGTTGTCAGTGAGTACACTGTGTTTTATTTCTGTCATTTTGCTTTACAATGTATGTGTTTTTTGGCTTAAATAATATGATACTTCTTGAAATAATTTCCTTGTTTGATAAGTATTTAAGATAAGAACAACAACACAGTGTTTTATGATTACATAAAGGATGTTTCTTATCCCTTGTTAGGTGGTGAAGGTTCTGACAGTATGAACTAAGGTGTTGAGGGAGTGTAGTGACACTAATAATATGTTACAAAGTTAACAGATGTGGTCATGACCACTTTTAAAGATATTGAAGGGAATGAAGAATGTTATTTTGTTTGGAACTGATATTTTTCTGTAATGACTCGTGAGTTATGGAGTATATATTTACACTGCTCCTGTTTTGTATGTGTGGTTGGCTTATTTTGCCTTCACACAAACACAAGTTTCAGTATCTAGATCCATGTGAGTTGGATATTGTGTTTTTTTCCTTTATTTCTGTTATTAAGCACAGTTCTCTGATGTTGGTCTGATAAGAAGTTTAAAGAATACATTTGTATCTTGGAATCTCTTGTTATATTTTTTGTATGTTTATAATTGCTACCAATGATACATTCCATCGACTTTTTCTTGTTTGCTCATTTTTAACTTGGTATCAGGAACTAGACTGTAGATCCATGTAATAACATGTTAATTAAACTATTATATTCATAACACCAATAGTTATACATATGTCTGTTGTATTGTAGCTGACATGAAGGGCCATATTAACACTAAATATGGCATTTTTAGTGTGGTTGATTTATTATAACAATTTTGTACTTGCTTTCAATTGTAATTTTTTGTAATATACGTCTGTTTTTCTTCACTCAAACAATGCTTCGTGATTTGGTGGTAGGAAGAGCCAGATTCTATCTTATAAATGTAATGGTAGGAAGAGTCAGATTCTACCCTATAAATGTAATGGTTAAATAGCACGGTTACACCCTATAAATCCCTCTCTAGTACAGCGATAAGTCTACGGATTTACAATGCTAAAATCAGGTATTCGATTCTCCTTTGTGGACTCAGCAGATAGCCTGATGTGAATTTGTTATAACAAAATCACGCACTCCAACCTGTAAATGTAACGGTGAAATAGCCTGATTCCACCTTATACATGTAATCTCTTTTTAATTAGAATGATTAACATATTTTTTAAAATTATAATGATATTTTGTAACTAATTATTAATGACACAATGGTCATCAATAATTAATTTTTTACAGGTTAAGAGATGTAAAGTGACGTATTTGAATGTAAATGATTTGTTTACTTAATGTAAAAAAACTGACAGATTAAGGTTTTACTATATTAAGTTTATTAAATCACTTGAACGTAAAAGGATCAAGAGGTAAATGAATACGAAATGTAGAACCTGTGAAACAAAACTGAAACCTTTGATAAGGTTGTATAAAAATATGTTGATTTTGGGATCAGTTTACGATAAAATAAATGAAATAAGTTGTGTGTTTTTTTTCTTCTATTTGATACAAGTACACACAAACCTTGCCGATATTTCAGGTTAGGGACAGTGACTTCAAAAGTAGCGAATAAAAGCTAAGTCGTGAAAGTCTGAACAATCAACTATTTTGTAAAGATGGTATTATTTTTTATAGTATATATTTATAGAATCAACATTGTTATTAATGGCAGACAATTTAGAGCATAGCATGTAAGTGAAATATACCATTTTCCTTAAATCTTGGTAATGGTCGTTACCTTTGCTTATTACAACCTCTTGCACCTTAATAGTAAGTTTGAGAGATTTTAACAATAAAGATTGGCTTTGGATACCTGTATCACCACAGCACGGATAATTCATTTTGTAGCTTTCTAATTAGTATAGAAACAAGTGACTGTGTAACCTTTTGTTGTTATTCTGGCTAAAGTTTATGGCTAAGTGCTTGGTATTATTTGGTTTTGTAATAAATTGGCATCTCTCCAGGGGTGCTTGTAACCGAAAAAGAATTAGTGTTGATATTAGGTTGTCCGGAAATAAATGTCGGAATTCTCATGATAACATTTGGAAGCTGAATATTGAGTTGGTTTAATATGATATTTGTCGCTTACAAGGTGTCTTAATTGTCTGCTGTTCCAGTTCTACTCAGAGTATGTTTTGCAATCCCCAAAGCAGCATGGACAAGAAAGGCTTTTGTTTGATTTTCTTTGACATCTTCAAACTTGGACGAAAAACTACCGAAATTTCACGGAACATCAACCAGAGATTCGGCCATGGATCTGTTACTGAACGTACAGTTCATCGTTGGTTACAAAGGTTTTGACATGTAGGTGCAAGTCTTGAAGACCATGAAGGTTGTGGAAAGAAGCTATCCTTAGATGAAAACACATTAAGATAAGCAGTTGAGACAGAACCTCACACCACAGTACGTAAGCTTGCAGAAAAGCTAGGCACAAGCAAATCAAGCATTACCGACCACATGAGTGCTATTGGAAAGACAAAAATTTTGGATAAGTGGGTTCTGCATAAGCTGGCTGAAGATCAACAAAATGGGCATTATGAGACCTGTCAAGGATGACGCTTCAAAAACTGAACGAATTGGGAATCGAGGTTCTGTTTCATTCACCTTATTTTTTTTTAGATCTTTCCCCTACAGATTTTAATTTTTTTCAAATACTTTGGCAACTTTTTCAACAATAAACGCTTTCAAAACTAGACAGCTGTAGAAGAAACTTTCAGGGAATTCATTGATTTCGAAAACTGCGATTTTACAGCAGGGGCATAAACAGCATCGTTACACGTTGGCAAAGCGTGTTGAAGCAAATGGCGGTTGCTTTGTTTAACAACATTGGTTTACACTTTTCCAAACTTCGCAGTTCAAAAACATTTCTGGACAACGTAATATTTTAAAATGACCTTTCCTTATTTTAACGCTGTTTTAATTGTTGATGACGTAATAGAATCGGAAATTAAAATATTTAAATGAAATAAATTCAATGGCAATAGTTGGTAGAACTATATTACAGGCTAACAGAGAAATTCAAAGTTTTTGTATTCTAAGCAGTTTATTTTATCATTATAAAAACAAAGCCAACTGTTGGGCTACTCTTTTACCAACTAATAGTTTAATTGACCATAACTTATAATGCCCCTCATGGCTGATAGGACGAGTAAACTTAGTGTGACCAATGTTCACACTCACCACCTTCAGATTCCGTGTCGAGCGCCCTAATCAGCTGACCGTGCTGGACCACGTTGTAATATGAGCTTCAAAGTTCATTCATTACACTCTAGTATCGACTATTTTACTGAAAATCTTGTCAGCGAAGATCAAGGGAGAAGTTTCATCAAGACATTATGGAGGGAGAAGATGGAAAATCACATATTAACGTCCTCGCGGCTGAAAGAACGAGCATGTCTGGTGTGACGGGAATTCGAACCTGTGACCCTCAGAACACGATTCGAGTGCCTTAACCACCTGGCCATGCCGGGCTGCTTATCTTGATACAACGGTTTTTTTGTTGTTGTTTTTATAAATTTCACAGTCTTGTCTGTAATTTCTTATCTACACTACTAACATTGTACTTCACAAATTATAGTGGTTTTTCAAATTCTCAGGTTTTATCAGATGGTAAGAGAAGTAAAATAAAATAAGTTAATATCCCTCTGTTTATTTTGTTATTATTAATCTGTTGTGTTACTTTGAATGTTTTTAATAAAATAAATTAAGAAAACATGTAGTACTCATATACTCGTCTTCCTTTATTGAATCATTAATTTAGAGCAAAAATACTTTATTAAAAATTATGAGTTTGTCTCTACAAAGGATTTACAATGCTAAAATCAGGGGTTTGATTCCTCTCAATGGACAGCAGATAGCCCGATGTGACTTTATACATATAACACACATTTTAAACTCAGTTATTGGTGTTGCAAGTTTATTGAATCATTAATTTAGAGCAAATACTTTATTAAAAATTATGAGTTTGTCTCTACAAAGGATTTACAATGCTAAAATCAGGGGTTTGATTCCTCTCGATGGACACAGCAGATAGCCCGATGTGACTTTATACATATAACACACATTTTAAACTCAGTTATTGGTGTTGCAAGTTTCCGAGGTTATCAGTGCTCAAAGTGTTTGTGGGGGCACACATTGGGTGTGGATTAGCATTACGGACTGTAAAACCAAATATTCCTATTTCATTGCCATAAGGTTACGTTTCGCCTTCTGGAACCGTGAGCCGTTATAAGGGCGACGTTCAAATCCTACTGTTCGACTAAAATAGCCCAAAAGTTGTTGATGGGTTTTATTGATTTATTGTCGTGTTTAGAGTCCATTAGTTCAAAATTAGGGAGTCTTTCGCAGCTGCCATCTCTCGCGTGACATTGCATGAACATATCGATCAAAGAAACACATACACTGCTGGCAACAATCTTAAGGCCAAGGAACATAAAGAAAAAACATGCATTTTGCGTTGTTAGACTCAACCACTTACTTGAGTAGAGCTTCGAAAGATGAAAATAAGAAAAGGGAAAATAAACATAAAACACTGTTTTAGTATTTAATAGGGAAAATTTGAACACTAGCAAATTAGCCTAAATACTAATTGATCAAAAGCTTAAGACCATACTGAAATGAAGCTTTAATCGGTAAACACGTAACGAAATTTAGTCATTTGTGTTCAAGCATTAGCGTTGTTAACATCTCCCACTGACATCTACGTGTTGCATTGGGTAAAAATATGGCAAAGGCTAAAAAGTTGACAGAGTTTAAACGTGGCAGAATTATTCAGCTGTAAAAGCAACGTCTCTCTCAACATGCCGTCGATGGTGAGATTGGGCGTAGTAAAACTGCTGTTGCAAATTTCTTAAAAGACTGAGGGATAGGGAACGAAAATTTCAAGTGGTCGGCCCAGGAAAATTTCGCAAACGTTGCGCAGGAGGATTCGAAGGGTTGTCCGGCCGATCGTTAAACCGGATTAAGGCCCTTACGGACGCAGAATGCAGCTCAATAACAATAAGACGGCATCTATGAGAGAAAGGCTTTAAGAACCGTAAAGGTCTTCATGGATCACGCCTCTTTCTACACCACGAAACAGCTTGGTTAAAGTTTGCGGAGAAGCACCAAACATGTGACGTAGAAAAGTGGAAGAAGGTTTAGTTCTCTGATGAGAAAAAAATTAACCTGGATGGTCCAAATGGCTTTCAACGTTACTGGCACGATAAGGATATCCCACCGGAAACATTTTCTACACGATACAGTGGAAGATGGTTCCATCATGATCTGGGGTGCTAACTTCTTCCGTAGAACAATGGAGTTTCAAGTTATATATGGCTTCAAACAGCAGCTGGCTACATTGGCATGTTGGAGAGAGCATCCTTACTGACTGAAGTCCCTTGCTTGTGTGGAAATGACTGGATCTTTTAGTATGACAACGCTGCAATCCACAATGTCCGCCAGACAAAGGACTGTTTCATGGCGAATAACGTGATTCTTTTGGACCATCCAGCGTGTTCTCCCGAACTGAACCCCATTGAAAATGTTTGGGGGTGGATGGCCATGCCAAGGCGAGTGTTTGAAGTTATTTGCAACGACAGCCGTGCAATTCACTACTGAGACCTCTTGTTGGGCATTTTCTACTCTGTTTAGAACTTCTTTTTGGTATGGTCTTATTCATTTTGACCAGCTAGTATTTAAGCTAATTTCATAGTGTTCACATTTTCCCTATTAAATGCTAAAAAGTTTATTTTCCCTTTTCTTATTTTTCGAAGATCTACTTAAATAAGTGGTTGAATTTAAAAACGCAAAATGTATATTGTTCTATATGTTCATTGGCCTTAAAAGTTTGGGCAGCAGTGTATATAGGTATATTGACCACTGGCCAGGATTAATGGTCACATGAACGGAAAGACAAGTAGTTACTTTTATGGACTTAACATTCTAGGTTCGTATTTGGAATATTTGTGGAACAGGTTTTTTAGGTGTAGATAGATAATCAATTGATGGCCCGACAAGGTCAGGACGGTAAAGGTGTTCGACTCGTAATCTGAGGGTCGCGGGTTCGAATCCCTGTCGCACCAAACATGCTGCTCGCCCTTTGAACCGTGGGGTCGTTATAATGTGACGATCAATCCCACTATTTGTTGGTAAAAGAGTAACCCAAGAGTTGGCGGTGGGTGGTGATGACTAGCTGCCTTTCCTTAGTCTTACACTGCTAAATTTAGAGACAGCTACCACAGATAGCCCTTGAATAACTTTGTGCGAAATTCAAAAACAAACAAACAAAACAAAATATAATCAATTGAACTTCATAAAATCACCATAACGGTGTGGCTAGCCCAAACACTAATCATAAAAGCTGGACTGCAAAATGCTGTTTAAATTCTCAATAGGTTAATTGTTTTTAAACCTAAAACACATGAAAACATGACCATGTTTCAGCGAAGAGGTAATACTAGAAAACTTTCCTCAGAAAATCGCTTAATCAAGATTTTGGCAAGTAAACAAAAAGTAATTCTATATCGTTGGAATTTCGCTCTCTTGTCTCGCCGTAATCTATATGTTATTGACATTCGAGCTTAAACCTTGATTACCATTGAAGGCTCGAACTGGCTATTCGTGTAATTAAAATTTGTGATGACTCACGCAAAACAAAATGAAATCCTATATATGAGTGTAAACTAGCCCAATATCGTTATATTGAACAGTAAACTTCAGGATTTATAACTTGATAATTTGTTGTTCGATCCCTTCGGAAAGCACGACGAAAATTGCTCACTGCCGCTAAATGGATAAGAAGAATTGTGACAGTAACAATTCTAACCTTTAAAATGGCGTTATCTAGCGACATATAATAGTGGATTTAATAATACAGAGTTTAATTAAAAACATGAGAAGATAACGCCAGCATCACGAACATTACGATTAGTTCTTTTGCAGATTTTGAGCTCTTATGTTATCGAATTCAACTCCTAAATTTGTTGCAATGTACACTAAAACCAATCTTCTAAATGAATTTGACACTATTACTACTTTATTTTTAATGACAAATTTAGAACAAAATTATCTCTCCGTTGACCCCTCATCCAATGTTATCTACTGCGGTTAAGTCAAAACGAATGTAGCTAGAAAGTCTTTAAGTCTGTTGTATTAAGATAATAGAAAATTGTGTTTTGGAAGTAGTCCCGCAAGGGGAGTGTATTAATTTTTTTTTTCCTGTCTTCAGTGTTGGCCTGGCATGGCCGAGCCGTTAAGACGTGCGCTCGTAATCCGAGGGTCGCGGGTTCGCGCCCGCGTCGCGCTAAACATGCTCGCCCTCCCAGCCGTGGGGGTGTATAATGTGACGGTCAATCCCACTATTCGTTGGTAAAAGAGTAGCCCAAGAGTTGGCGGTGGGTGGTGATGACTAGCTGCCTTCCCTCTAGTTTTACACTGCTAAATTAGGGACGGCTAGCACAGATAGCCCTCGAGTAGCTTTGTACGAAATTCCAAAACAAACAAACCAAAAACAAACGTCTTCAGTGTTTAGCGGTTCTCAGAAACGGATGAACTATATTCAAAATAATTCCACAAAATTACTTTTAGAATAAAACTTCAGTAAAGATTTGACGGTTTTAACTCGTCTCCCGGTTACACCCGACAGATTAGTTTGTTTAATAAAAATATGTATCTAAGCTAATAGATATTCAAAAAAGTTTAAGAGACGTACTGGTGAAAATTAGGTTTGAGGGAAGTTGTACTTAGCGCAAAACTAATGAAGTCTATTTGAAGCGGATTCCTAATTTTGAAGTAATTATTATAAAGAGAACAGACAATCAACAACACCCATGATGTGTGGTTACTCAATTCGCTGTCATTCTTATAACGGATGAAAAACTTTAAGAGCGAGATTTTTTTTTTTTTTGAGGATTCGAACCCCAACCTAATAATCGAATATATTTTCACCGTTAGGCTTGCGGTCAGTTATTAAGATTGTAAATTTAAAACTTTGTATATAAATTGTCAAAGAAGTATGAACTTATAAACAAGCCTGTAAATTTAATAGTCATTATTATTACATGACTTTACAATCAATATTTTCAAGTTTTGTTACTGATAACTTATTCGACGTATCAGCTTTAAATTGTTTGCTTTTCAAATTTTGCGTAAAACTAAAAGAGAGTTACCCATCTCTAACTTACCAGTGAGAGACCAGAACCCAACTTTACCAACGAATGGTGCTTCTGACCGTCACATTATTATGCTTTTACAGCTAAAAGGTCGAAATTCTTCGGTAAGAGTGCCCAAACGTCTCAAACCCACGACCCTAAGATTGCAACTAGAGCGCTTTAACAGCCTGGCTGTGTATGCTAGCCCTTTCTGATGTTAATTAATACTATCTATGTAGTTTTCAAAGGAATCCTACAGATGGCAGGAGTTAGCAGTCAAGTCGTAAATGCATCAGTAATTCGGAAATTAGTTAGCTAATCGCAGTAAATATATTTAGAAAGTAAAACATCATAGAAATAAAAAATTAAATGCTCCCACATTTCGATTGAACCGTATTTTCTTTTTTACCGTTACGGTAATAACGGTTTTTCTGATGAATAGTGAAGTTCTTTTTCGAGAGATAATTTTGGGAGCAGGTTTCTCAAAATGTAATGATGTGGATGTAGTGAATATTTGGATTAATAAAATAAAAATTATCACAGCGAATATTTATGTACCTCAAATTAAACATCCTGATAGAAATTTAATCCAAAAGCTGGTCAACTATAACACAAACTTGATAAATGATTTAAACAGTAAATACGTTAGTTACGGATGCAGAAAGACCAATTTTAATGGTAATTATTTATTAGACATAATTTATAATCTTAATTTAATTATGCTCATAACAATAATATAACAGGTGAATTGAATATATTATATTATAAACACTGAATAGCTTATGTAAAAATACTTGTAATTTTGGTTTAGGTAAATATACCAACAGTAATCGTATGCTAGTTATAATTTACATAAAGGTAAGTGACCATACGATAAATTTTGAACGTTTGTGATATTAAAGAAAATATTTTAAAAAAATCTAAATTCAGTTTTCAAAAACTAATTGGGACAATGTTATGATTTACTAATTGAAGGTTTAAAAGATTACACATTTAAAATGGTAACGAAGAAAGGAAGATATATTTGAATATTATAAATATTACCATTAATAATGTTATTAATAAAAGCATTTTAAATATATTCCCCCTTACTGTAAATTAAATTTTACCGATTAAATTAATGTGCAATAAAACAAAACCGAAACTTAATTAAAGAATTTGATGAATTTTGTAAAATTTACCTAATTAAAAAGAAAAAGATTCAGGAAAATTATGGAAGAAATTCAAATATTATATAAATTAAAATAAAAATCATAATAAAGGTGTTTATCTGAATTCGATTTTTAATAATGTATACTCTTCAAAAAAAAAGAAACGCAAAAGAGATATTTTTATTATTTTAAAGAGAAATATATGTAATAACGTTACAAGCTCAGAGTATGTGATGTTACACGTGTTAAGGCACCGATTGTTAGACCAAAATGACAATAAAAGTTGTGCACTTTGAAAACGGAGGAAAACATCGGATTTTTTCCAAAACGCATTCGTGTGCAATAAATTCGTTTGAGAGATCTGAATGTTCTGCAAGTGCAACATGTACAAAATCCCTATAAAAGTGACGGGTTCCCGGTTTCCATAGCTCAGTGTTAAGCCACCGACACGCAATACAGTTACGCCAAGACTGACTGAAGCACAACGCAACAACGCCATTGATCGTTTGTAAGCAGGCGAATCTCGATCAGATGTTGCCAGAGCTGTGAATGTCCACCCAAGCACCATCACAAGGCTATGGAATCATCACCAACAACGTGGATCAACTCGTGACCGTCCACGATCTGGAAGATCTCGTGTGACTACGGCCGCACAAGATCGCTACATCCGGTTACGTCACCTTCGGGATAAGACCACCACTGCAACGTCTAATACCTCAATCATACCAGGGCTGCGTAGGATTTTCGATCAGACCGTACGCAACCGTCGACGAGATTCTTAGGCCCCATGTGCAAACCATCATGGTGAACGTCAACGACGTTTTTCAACATGACAACGCCCGTCCTCACACACACCGACTCACCACTGTCTTCTTGAGACACCACAACATCAACGTTTTTCCTTGGCCCTCCAGATCACCAAATTTAAATTTCATCAAACATCTTTGCTCACGGGGGGGGATGCATACTCGTTATTGACGTTGAGTGACGTTAAACTTCAACTAGTGAATGTGGACTTCGCCTTTGTTGACTTTTGATGTTCAACAGTGAATGTGCAAAGATTCACACATGTCACACAGAACTACCCGGAATGAACTTGTTAACAATATGTCTTAAATTTTGTCTTTTGCGTTTCTTTTTTTGAAGAGTATAATTACAAAGATCGAAGAAGTCAAAGCTAAAAATTTTAAAACTATAATGTATAATATAACTAAGGATAATTAAGTTAATAGTTTTAATAATAAACTGTATGAATACATAGATCACATAATTAACAATTAAACGAGTTTTAAAAATTCCCTTTAACGTTATTGTAGTCATAAATAATAATAAAGAATAATAACGAACTAAAGTTTACTTGTGAAAATACTAATATTAATGAATTCCTTAAAACTTTAAAAACTATAAATAAAAAAACATAGCTGCTGGTCAAGATTATATCCAGTATATCATAATTAAAAATTCAAGTAAAGTAATTGTTAATAAATTAATAATTCTTCTCAATCTCTTGTAGACATCTGGTTATATTCCTATAAATTGAGAAAAACTCATTGTAACCATTATTCAAAAACCAAATAAGATAAAAAATGATCCAAGTAATTCTAGACCTATAAGTTCAACAAGCTGTTTATTAAATGTCGTTGAAAGAATAATTAGTGACAGATGAATACACGGTTTAGAAAAAAATCAAACTTGTTGTGGAAGAAATCAGTTGATATCAGAATAGCTTGCCAGTCTTACTGAATCTGTTATTTAGGGATCCCATCATAAAATTCAGCTGGAGTTGTCTTACTGGATGTGGAAAAAGCCTTTGATAAAATTTTGTTAAACTGATTATTTTTTAAAAATTAAATAACAATTTTAAATTTCCATATTCCATAATAAGATGGATAAATAATTTTGTTAAAACAGGATAAAAAGTGTTAGAATAAATGATATAGGGCCTAAAACCTTTTCTCCAATAGGAGGAATGTATCAAGGCACAGTTTTAAAGCATTTATTATTTTGTATGTATACAAACAGTATTCCATGACCAATAAGTAACAAAGGTTTTATTAATATTTATCAATATGCTGATGATATCATATATTGGATAAGAGTTATTTAACTTATAAAACATTACAACTTGCTCTTATCGATTTGAAGTTATAGTTTGTTTTGAATTTTCGCGCAAAGCTACACGAGGGCTATCTGCGCTAGTCGTCCCTAATTTAGCAGTGTGAGACTAAATGGAAGGCAGTTAGTCATCACCATTCACCGCCAACTCTTCGGTTGCTCTTTTACTAAGGAATAATAGAATTTACCGTCATATTATAACGCTCCCACGGCTGAAAGGACGAGCATGTTTGGTTTGACAGGGATTCGAACCTGGAATCCTCGAATTTCGAGTCAAGCACTTTAACCACCTGGCCATGCTGGGCCTTTAACACAGGTAATTAGTTAAACGAGATACTGTAAATACACTGCTGAGTAATATCTCATAAAATAATCTGCAACCAAGATGAAATATTGAACCCAAACCGATTTTTAATTTACCAATGGCCATGTTTCGACTAATCGCAATAAGCCTGTTACTTTGAGTGTTCTTTAATGTTTCACTTTTAAAATTCCACTCAAAACAGATGTGTTAATAGGCACGAATAGTGGGATTTACCGTCACATTATAACGGCCCCACGGCTGAAAATGCGAGCATGTTTAATGTGACGGGAATTCGAATCCGCGACCCTCGGATTACGCGTCGAACGTATTACTTACCCACCTGGCCATGCGGACCTACGTCACCTTACCACACGATTATGTCATGTAACTCAATCATCAGATGACGTTGCAACGTCGTGTGTGTGTGTTTACTTATAGCAAAGCCACATCGTGGTATATGTTGAACTCACCGAGGGGAATCGAACCCTTTATTTTAGCGTTGTAAATCCATAGACATTTCGCTGTACTAGCGAGTGGCTGCAACGTCGAAACATGTAGAACTATCATTTTAGTGATCATATATTGACATTAATTAAAATGATTTTAATTGTTTTTTGTATTTTAAGTTTGCTTCTGATTTATTATTTTAACATTATAAACAAGTGCCAAAAATAACACTAATGCTGTACAGTGTTAACTAAAGTAAAAAAACAACAACACAAACAAATGGAAATGAAAGAAGGGATGGAAACAGAGCTTCTGGGACTTGAACAGAAAATTTACTTATTTTTATACTTTTATTCTTCAAACAATTAAATCAGTTTCTTTTATCGTACAATATTCTTTGTGTTATTGTACAATATTTTTTATGTTGTTGTACAATATTCGTTATGTTATTGTACAATATTCTTTGTGTTATTGTACAATATTCATTGTGTTATTGTACAATATTCTTTATGTTATTGTACAATATTCTTTGTGTTATTTTACAATATTCTTTGTGTTATTGTACAATATTCATTGTGTTATTGTACAATATTCTTTATGTTATTGTACAATATTCTTTGTGTTATTGTACAATATTCTTTATGTTATTGTACAATATTCTTTGTGTTATTTTACAATATTCTTTATGTTATTGTACAATATTCTTTGTGTTATTTTACAATATTCTTTATGTTATTGTACAATATTCTTTGTGTTATTTTACAATATTCTTTATGTTATTGTACTTGAAAATAAGCTCAATAACTTATTTTACCATCGTTCTGGCTTAATTAGAACTGATATATCTCGAAACTGTAATTCTCCACTGGTCAGGGTATGATGTGTTTCTAAGTCCTCTTTTACACTCAAATCTATTTAGCTTAATTTGTTTTAGTAAATGTTTTATACACGTCACCGTCATAAGAAGCTTAACTGTATTTCTTTGGTTTACAACTTCAAGTTATACTAATGGGCCTTGAATAGACGAAAGTGCAGTCCGGAGCAAAGGGTACAACCAATCAAGGAAGATTCTCTTTTTATTTTACGTTAGGAAACTAAAATAAACCATAACACAGAAAATAAATCTGTAACACGTACATATATATATATATAAATAATCAAGACCGAGTTAAGGGCAGAACAAACAGGGCACTTGCCCAGGGCCTATGATATCAAAGATAGAATTATATGAAAAAAAAAATATATAGCAGAACATAAAAGTAGATCCATTTAAAAATCCGATGAATTGAGACTTTTTAGCGCATGAATATCATTATTTTTTAGTTGAGTCTAATAATTTTAACTTGTTTCAGAATTGATCCTCATTATGTAATATGCTTAGTTCATTGTTTTACATATTATATTTTTCATTATTTTCCACCCACGTATGCAGACTTAGTTCTTAGATGAATACGTAATCCAGCATAGCTAGGTGGTTAAGGCGATCGACTCGTAACCTGAGGGTCGCGGGCTCGAATCTCCGTCACACCAAACTTGCTCCTCCTTCCAACGGTGGGGACGTTATAATGTGCGGTCAATCCTGCTATTCCTTAGTAAAATAATGGCCCAAGAGTTGGCGGTGGGTGATAAGGTCAAGCTGCATTTCTTCTAGTCTCACTTTGCTAACTTAGGGACGGCTAGCGCAAATAGCCCTCGTGTAGCTTTGCGCAAAATTCAAAACAAACAAACAGATTAATGAAGAATTAATATAAATTGTTCAATGAATAATATTGTATACTGTTTCTTAGTTTTACTATGTTAATTACCCCGCTTATATCTGTGCAAGAAAAATCTAATTAAATTTTGGCGAAGTAATCCGCATGGGTACATAGATATTTTACTAAAAATATAAAGGTACATTAAGAACCTCCAAAATGAACCCTTCCAACGACCCTTCCCTTTCCCTATATTCGTTTTTTATGAATCAGTGATATCGAGAAAACCCACTTGTAGAGAAAAATTTATGAGTAAAAACGGCCACGTAAAACATCTTCTCAACTCATATGATCCGTTGTTACACATAAATTTTTCTCTTTTTACTACAGCCTCCCGCCAGTACTTCGGTAAGACTACGGATTTACAACTCTAAAAGCAGGGGTTCGATTCCCCTAGGTGGTCTCAGCTGAGAGCCCGCTGTGGCTTTGCTATGAGAGAAACACACGCTCGTTCATGTATAATAATTATCGTATTCTTCGTTTGATATATATTATGGAATAAGGATTTAGACACAAGTCATAGCATTACTCACACAGCCTAAATTATTTTAGTTTAGTTTATTGGTAATTGAAGAGGACATAAATTTGTCATAAGACGTTGTTTGAGCAGCTTGTTTAAACACGGCATGTTCTGGGAGTCTACGGAAAAAAGTTATATTAGGCATTGGATATTTTGTATGTTAAGTTAAGATTGAGAAAACACTGTCATATCTGTCAGGTGAGGTTTAGGTTTAGTCTCTCCGGATTCAAAACATTACCATTTACTCAGAGGCATTTTTTTCTCAGTGTCATCACTAATACTGAGATCCGGTTTAACATCTGTTGCCCTGTTTAAAGGAACTTAATGAGTCCATCGTTTCTTTCCCCTTTAACAATTAAGGAAATCAAAAGAAAGTGGGTAAAGTTAACACGCTCTCAGATGTTTGTCTTGATGCAAAGCACGCGCGTCTCTTTACTTTATTCTTCCTGTCTATCTTTTAGAGTTTGTTTGTATACTTCAAACATTACCCACCTACCGGTCTTAGTAAACTTTACAGTCGTCAAGAGCATTAGTGAAACCTCGGTCGTTACTCGACGAGTGAAATGTGGATAATATATAGGATATCTTAAGTAGGGGCTCTTGTTTTTATTTACCCCTGCAATTAAAGCTGGAAATATAATCCACAGTTCTTTCTAATTAGTATACTATGATGCTAATCCATAGTCCTTTCTAATGAGTTTATTATGATGGTTTTTCATACTAATTACTTGTGGGAAAATGACTTATTTAAATGATATATCTGTATTAGGAAATTGTTTAAAAAGTTAAAGAAACATAATATCCAGAAAACACATTATAACACAGCTGGTGAGATGAATAATCACTACTAAGTAGCTACCAGCGGCTAGTGTTAAAGTGCAGTGGATGGACAACTGTGTGGCCTAACGTAATGAACATTTTATGAAACGAGCGTTTTACTTAAAAGATACTTAATTCAAGCGCTATGCCTAATTTTGATAATATGGATTACCTATCTTTTACGTAATGCAACATAATATAATTTTACCGTTATGTCTCTATTTATCATTGATATATATTTTTAAACACGTTATTCTATATCTGGCTAACCCTGAATCAATGAGATACTGGACAACGTAATTATCAGACTGTTAGGATTAAGTTTAGATTTAGTTTTACATCATTTATATGAGAAACTAAATTAAGGAGCGATAAATTTTCAGACCACGATATAATATCTTAATAAAGGAATTATTTAGTTCTAATATTATTTTCTCTTAAACAGAAAGAACTTAACCATTAACAAGACGACAGAGACCGGTGAGGTCTTACTAGCGAACTGGTCGGGAAAATCCTAAATTAGAGACCCCATACACCACTGAACACATTTCGCCGCACTTTCTGTCTGGAGGCGTTAAAATTGTGACAGTCAATCTTTATATTGAGTTGATAGTATCCGGGTAAGCAGGGACGAGGCTGGCTGATTGTATCTCACTTTTGTGAACTGTTCTAAGCTAGGGATAGATATACCTGAGCCATAGTAGTCTCTGATTTGGCCACTTGGGTGTGGTTTATCTGTATAAGAAGATGATAACATCTAAACATTAATATTTAGCTTAAAAAAAGTAAGCTAAATCTCAAAGTGTAGTCGCTACTTAACTAAAGTTAACGTGTACAATATATCAAGTGATTGTTTTCTATTTTCTTGTTTGTTTGCTTTTTGAATTTCGCTCAAAGCTACATGAGAGTTATCTTTGCTAGCCATCCCTAACGTAGTAATGAAAAACTAGAGTGAAGAAAGCTAGTCGTTACCAATAGCTCTTGGGATTTTCTTTTACCAACGAACAGTGGCATTGACCATAACATTATAATACCCCCAGATGAAAAGGCGAGCATGTTTGGTGTAACATGGATTCGACCTCGCGACCCTCAGATTACGAGTCGAGCGTCCTAACCACCTGGCCATGCTGGGGCCCACTATATCTTTGGAATCGTCCAGTTACAGTTGGAAACTTCTCTACTTTTTATAATGCTTATTACGTACCGTTTGAACCATTTTTTGTTTTAATACACTGACAGTCTCTAAATGCGTAACGGGTTGCGAACCACCAATTCTCAAAATTACAGTCCTGTCACGCTAACAATTACCCAGAACCATACAGTTCATTTTGAGAAGAAAAGTGAAAAAAGATTTCCAAATAAACAAAAAGTTAGAGTAAATAACGGTGGACTGCTTATACATATACATGTCTATATTTAACTTTGTCTTATATGAAAATATAACAAAGCATACAATGTTTAATTTATCAGTTCAGTATTTGGAACAGTTATCTATGGATAACCATATTGCGTAACTTCGTTCAGAGTTCCGAAACTAAATAACTAACTGTGTAGCGCGTAAAATTTCTAGAGGCTGCTTAGTCTATCAATTTGACAAACAGCAAGTTTGATAAAACTCGAACCTGGAATTCGTTAATATTTTATTTATTTAAAATTATAAAGATTACGCGTAAGAAAAGAAATATTCTAAACTGTTGTTTTTTAAACACTTATGGTGTTAAAACATTCAATGTTTTCAATATTTTTCTTTGGTTCATAGCATTATTCCGAATAACGAGAATTTCCAGTCGACTTGAGTACGACCATTTTCTGAGCTTGGGCCAGCTATATGGAATATTGCATATACACACACACATATATATGTATATATATATATTACGTTCCTTTTTATTTTTTATGGTTTGATAAAGCTGTGAAATATTAATTTTCAGAATATTATTTACAGTATTTGATTTTCACCTTTCATATACATTTATCCAATTCAGTAAGAATTATTTGAATTTCAAAAAAACCCTTTGAAATCAAAACTTTAACCACTGTATAGTGTCAGTTTGAAAAAAAACAAACATGGTTTGAAACGTCTACAAATAATTCGTTGAGTGTTTCACTTAAGCCCCCCAGTGGCTCAGCGGTATGTCTGCGGACTTGCACGCTAAAATCCGGGTTTCGATACCCGTGGTGGGCAGAGCACAGATAGCCCATTGTGTAGCTTTGTGCTTAATTCAAAACAACAACAACAAAAGTTTCACTTAAGTGACAATTGGTGTACATGTCTTCTAAGCAAATAACAGTTTCGTCTAACGTCTGTTTTCCTTTTATTATGTCCTCAAGAAGTTTTACGAATGAAAATATTTCAAAAGACAAGTCGCCAAGGGATGAAGGTAATTCATATTTTGTTTCTATTACTGAACTGCGTTTCACTCGATGAATTCTTGTTAGACTCGAAAGTACGTCAAAATTGGTCTCCATGGGCATTGTTGTTTTGAGAAACATTTTTTTTCCTCTGGTATATAAGGATAAATTATTTTACCATGCCAGAAGGTAATCTGTATTTACCAGGTCTTATTCTCTTCCTTCCTTCAAGTATGTACTAGATAAAGCAGAATTTATTTTGAGACCGCGATTGTCACGTGCTCATAACTCACTATTGTATCTTTCGCGACGTAATAACTTCGTCGTTGTATTAGTTTATTTTGGCTGAAGTACTGTCTTCCCTAAGGATTGAAATAAGCGTTATATTGGAAGTAAAACAAAAACACAGATTTTATACGAAGTTAGGCTTAAGGCTATGTAACAGACTTTTTGTGCTGCACCAACAACGAGTATCGAAACCCTAGTGTTATATGCCTTCAGATTTGTCGTTGAGTTACTGTGCAATGAGCAGTTGATATATTAGCATACAATATTTACAAGGATTATAAAAACATGGTTAATTTTAGAAGCATCTGTAACGCGAATACTTTCGTTTTTTTATTTTTTGGTTTTTACGAAAGTGAATATATTTATCTTATTTCTTAAGCCTGGGAGACAGCATCAATATATTAATATTATATTACGCCAAACATACAGAGTTTAGTGTACATTTTAAAAGTCCGTCAACGTCAAAATATTTGATTAAAAAACATTTTCTTGTTCTTTTTCCAAGAGAAGTTTTTTTTAATTTTCCATTCAATTCGTTTCATTGAATTTGAAACGTTCAGAAATAACATAAGTATATAAATATTTAATAAGAAGTTGGTATTTTTTTAAATATTTTCCTACAGACCTCAGCAACAATATTACGAGTTATAACAAATATTTACTCTTGGATACTCTTAATATTAGAAAAATTAGTTTACATATTCTAAGGCCCCCCAGTGGCTCAGCGGTATGTCTGCGGACTTACACGCTAAAATCCGGGTTTCGATACCCGTGGTGGGCAGAGCACAGATAGCCCATTGTGTAGCTTTGTGCTTAATTCAAAACAATAACAATATATTCTAAGAAAACGAAAAAAAAACATTTTAAGATGTGTTTGAGACTTGGACTAATAAATTCCTGGAGATTTTTATATCTAAAAAAAACCCTGCGGTGAAGAAAGCACATCGTGCAATTTTACATTAAACATCAAATGCAAAAACATCTCGTTTGAAAAGATTGTCTACTTTTATTGTGGTTTCTTTATCTACACGGTATACAGCTCTTGATATGGAAAATATTCTCTAGTGTGAATTGAATGTTAAACATTGTAAGCCTTGCAAGAAAATTGCTTGCGGTATTTTTCGTTTTATATATCAAAACATATATTTATCTTTTATCAACTTCTCGTTTCTCACGGGGAGCACCAAGGGTACAAGAGGGAGCTCAGATTCTCCGATAAGTCCATACACATGGTCTTGTTACTGAGTGCTATACATTGTTTATTATGTAAGTGTGTGTATGTTGATATCTTTATATTTCGTCTGTGTGTTTAACTTGCCCCCCTCTCCTGTAGTGACCAGTTTTAAGTTTCAACACACGTTCCTCTCCTATTCTTAATTTTTAAATTACTCTTTGAGTTAGAGTCAGAGGAACAATGATAGTTTCGATAACCGTGGGGCAAAAGTTTTTGAATTAGTGTTGACAAATAATTGTTTATAACATAGTTTTTGCATGTGAGCTAAACTCGATTGGCAGTTATACGTAGCCTTGCATGGCCAGGTGGTTAGGGTGTTCAACTCGCAATTTGCGAGTTTCGGGTTCGAATCTCCGTCACACCAAACATGTTCACCGCCCTTTCAATTGTTATAAGTGAAAGTCAGTTCCACTAAGCGTTAGGGGAGGGTGGTCATGATTTGCTTTTATTGCTTAAATGACCCGGTATGGTTAAGGCGTTCGACTCCTAATCTGAGGGTCACGGGTTCGGATATCCGTCGCACCAAACAGCTCGTCCTTTCAGCCGTAGAGGCGTTATAATATTACGGTCAATCCCACTATTCGTTGGTAAAAGAGTATCTCAAGAGTTGGCGGTGGGTGGTGATGACTAGTTGCCTTCCCTCTTGTCTTACGCTGCTAAATTAGAGACGACTAGCGCAGATAGTCCTCGTGTAGCTTTGCGCGAAATTCAAAAATAAAAAAAACATTGCTTAAATCAAGGATGGATAGCAAAAGATAGTCCTCGGGTAGCTTTAAGCGAAATGAAAAACAGACAAACATTTTCTTGAAACCTGCCTCCCGCTAGTACAGTGGTATGTCTTCGGATTTACAACGCTAAAATCAGGGGTTCGATTCCCTTCGGTAGGCTCAGTAGATAGCCAGATGTGGCTTTGCTATAAGAAAACACACACACTGAAACAAAACCATAAACCCATAACGAAGGTCTTTAACATAATACTTCAAAACAAGCTCGAATCTGGTGACGTCCTCTAGAGGAACTGTTAATGCGGGCTTCGGGCTGGAGGACAGTACATGTGTGTGATTAGTTATAGGGAATCTCTTAAAGTGATATTTGAGTCTAATTATAGGAAAAACTCCTTTGTATGACATGTCTGTGTATAAATGATATTGTTGGAAGTAACAAATATTTCGGACATCCATTCGTTAACTGGTGGTAATATCTCAAAGAGTTAGATATATTGGTGATAATAAGTTAGTGACGGAGTTGACTAGAGATTTATTTAACATGTTATTTGGATGGTTTAAGTGGCTCAGCTCAATATAAGTTGATTCAGCTGATCAAAAGGAGCATATTTTAAACGTAAATAAAGTCAAATTTCTTTTTTCTGTACCCATAATTAATCATCCATTTGTTGTTTGTTTTACACAGTGTTACATCTGAGTCAATGAACACGCTTTGGATAACTGCTTTTGCTTTGTGAAGTCTATGGTGCAGTGGTACAACAATATTCAAAAGTTTTGTTGTACAGGGATTCAACAACAGTGGGGGTTACATGGGTCATGGATCCAATGGCAGTGAGGGTTACATGGGTCATGGATCCAATGGCAGTGAAGATTACGTGGGCCATGCACCTCATGATAATGATGGTTATTTGGATCATGGATAAAAATATAGTGTCGAATTATATAAGCTATGGGTCAAATGACAATGAGGGGTTACATGGGCCAAACGCTATGAGCTGACTTGTTTTGTTTGGCAAATTGTTCCACATTTGGATGCGTATTTCATATAAAGCTTACAAGTTGTCAAAATGAAGTTTCGTTTGTTGTCCGTACCGTACCCATCGTAGGGATCGAATTCCGAATCTAGTTCAAGCCTTCCAAGTTAAACTTCTGCCTGCGAGTTATTATGTAATAAATATCATGTTGGAGTCTCCAGTTAACCCAATCCAACTGATTTACACATTACGACGTTCTTTACTGGCCATAATTTCAACGTTACGAGTCTTTTTATTTGTTAACAAAGAAAAAGGATTTAGGATATTAATATACCATTCGTTCAACTTTTCACTGTTTACTTACACTTACTGGGCCCGGCATGGCCAAGCGTGTTAAGGCGTGCGATTCGTAATCTGAGAGTCTCGGGTTCGCATCCCCTTCGCGCCAAACATGCTCGCCCTCCCAGCCGTGTTGGCGTTATAATGTTACAACCAATCCCATTATTCTTTGGTAAAAGAGTAGCCCAAGAGTTGGCGGTGGGTGATGATGACTAGCTGCCTTCCCTCTTGTCTTACACTGCTAAATTAGGGACGGCTGGCACAGACAGCCCTCGAGTAGTTTTGTGCGAAATTCAAAACAAACAAACAATACACTCGCTAACGTTTTCAGGTATTTCATTCCCAAAGTTTATTTTGTAAAATAGTATTCCCTCCAAATAACTGAAGTTGCACACTATATATATAATACAAATAACATTTTTATATCGAAAAGTAACGTAAAGTACGAAACGATTTTAATTAATTATTGATTAAAGGGGGAGCTTTAACATGACGGTAATTTATGTTGTACTGTTAGTTTAAAGTTATATATTGGGTTACCTGCACCGCAATGTGTTTACCGAGGGGAATCGAACCCCAAATGTTTTTGTAAGCCTCTAAACGTATTTCTAAACCTGTCGGGGGTATAGTTTTACGACAAATTGCGTTCTGTTTGGTGTATAGTACCCCAAGAGTTAGTAGTTGGTGGGATTAACTAGCTATCTGTTTGTCTTTCTGTTCTTCTACAACGACAACGCGTCAAGTTTAGGTTTTCTACTTGGACTAAGAACCATGTGACATTAACTTAGCTTAAGTCCCGGCATGGCCAGGTAGGTTAAGGCACTCGACTCGTAAATCGAAGGGTCGCGGGCTCGTATTCCCGTCACACCAAACATGGTCACCCTTTCAGCCGGATGGGGGCATTATTATGTGACAGTTAATCCCACTATTCGTTGCTAAAAGAGTAGCCCAAGAGTTGGCGGTGGGTGGTGATGACTAGCTGCCTTCCCTCTAGTCTTACACTGCTAAACTAAGGACGGCTAGCGCAGATAGTCCTCGAGTAGCTTTGTGCGAAACTCAAAACAAAGCAAAAACTAGGCTTAAATTAATGCCAGCTACATTTGTTGCAAGTAGAATTCATGTGGTAATATTAAAATAATATACCGTGCAATGCTTGCTCATATATTAATTAAGTACGTACCAGAACATGAACCTTGCCATTTATTATATCAATATTCAACTTGATTGAGTTTAATTTGCTGCCTATTTGAAATCAGAAGTGCTATCCAGGTTCGTAAAGTGTCGTTTACGACAGCGGTAAATCCGTTTTGTTATTGCTTTAGGCCTGAACAACCTTCAGAAGCGGTCAAGTAAGAAAATTTTGACGACAGGTTTATCCACGCTATAACTAGTAATATTGTAATCAGACCGCGAGAAACCAGACTGATGGTTTACACGTGTTTTAGCCTTACGAGTACACGCTTGTTCACTTGAATGGGTTTATCGCATACTTCAAAGCGATTTGAACAACAGCACGAACTTTAAGAATGAATTCTGTAACAATTGCGCTTACTGGCTGAACTCGTTTTACGCTGTATGAAAGTACCAATTACTTTTATGGTGCATTTCTTTTTTTGTTGTTGTTTATTACTATCTCTTCCACCAGAGGTCTATCGCTTGTGCTGGTGTCCCTCTACCGGAATACTCTGACACCTCGTTTACGTTGACTTGGGAAGAAAGATATGGACACCCCTTGTCGTGTATAAGTGTATCGAACGTGAAGAGATATATCCTAAAGAATAATTATTTCCGGAGCTGTGTATTAAAACAAGCGAGAACCTTAACAATATGCTTGGAAGATTCATAATTTTCATGCATTGTGATGACGATATGAATGGGAAGAAGTCTTGATGGTGGTTTTAATAACATTGTTATTGAGCGAACAACGTTTTCCATCCACACTAAATAAATAATATATGCACTCAGAGTTACATTACATTTGTCTTTTACAGCATACTCGTAGTTAAGTGCCAGTTCCCTCCCTCAGTGGCGCAGTAGTATGTTTGCTAGCACAAGAAACTGGAGTTTGAGATCCGTGGTGACCAGAGCACAGATAGTTCATTGTATAGCTTTGTGTTCAATTACAAATGAATTTTTCTCTGTTTGGTGGCGCCCCCCAGTGGTTCAGCGGTATGTCTGCGGACTTACACGCTAAAATCCGGGTTTCGTGTGGTGGGCAAAGCACAGATAGCCCATTGTGTAGGTTTGTGCTTAATTCAAAACAGCAACAGAAACTGTTTGGTGGTTTACTGTTGTTGTTCTCAGTTTGTTGGCAGAAATATTATTCTTCTGGTAGGAGACCAAAGAAAGGAAACAGAGACTAAGAAAACACTGGTTAATCCAGTTTATTGTGGTACTTCAGTTTCTATTCTTTAACTGGATCAATGAACGAAGTGTCCAAGTAATCAATATTACGTGTTTCCTTGTAGTTGGACAACGTAATTCCCGATATTTTGAACCATAGCAGCCTTGCCAGTTAAAGAATACTGGAGCTGTTTGAAGGATTTCAGAGCTTGCCAGTCCTTTAAGCTTTTCCTGCACAAAACACTAATGACAGTGGAAAAACAATGTGTTTATTTTAGTAATTTAATGTCAAATACATCAAATATAACTGATCAAAAATACTTCCACCTCTGTCCCTTTGAGCTGGCCTGGTATGGCCAAGTGTGTAATCCGAGGGTGGCGGGTTCGAATCCCGGTCGAACCAAACATGCTCGTCCTTTCAGCCGTGAGGGCGTTATAATGTTATGGGCAATCCCACTATTTGTTGGTAAAAGAGTAGCCCAAGAGTTGGCGGTGGGTGGTGATGACTAGCTGCCTTCCCTCTAAGCTAACACTGCTGAAGTAGAGATGGCTAGAGAAGATAGCCCTCGAGTAGCTTTGCGCAAGATTAAAAAAACCCAACAAAAACAAACCCTTTGAGCTATCAGAGAGTCTGATATATCATTAAACATAACTCAATTATTGATGTTTATGTATCATGTTGTTTTAGGCCTCTTACGATTGCTCGATACATTTCTTTCTGGGATATTATTGGGGTAATTGTTTTTTGTCCCTTGTGGTCAGGAACTTCTTCTGAGCTGCGAGCATGTGCAAGTGCGTTACTTACACATTGGTTAACTTGGGCCAGCACCATTCCTAATTCACCCGTAAATGTAGTCTGAAAGATGTGATTATTTTGACTTTTAACACCGATCTTTGCTGAACATAAAGTTGAACTGGGATGAGCATTAATTTCACCGCGAAAGGAAAAAAACAGAGATCGTCTTGTCTGGCTGAAAAATGTAGACTTTACAAATACTAAATTCCCTAAAGGACAGTCAGCTAGCTGGAGTCTCTTGTTGTCAACAATGTAAAAGTAATTACAGTACATAAAGTATGTAGTAGAAATAAGTCCCGCAGCACTGTGTTTCTGTCGTTTGATAATCAGCAGCTGTCTGGGTTAGCGAATCATTTCCACAAACCACATCCTGCACAATACATGTATTAAGAAATAGGTAGCCGTCAATACCGAATTGAATAATTCATATGTGTTCTGAAAACAGCTTTTTTTAAATGTGTTTCTTACAGAAAAGCCACATCGGGGTATCTGCTGAGTCCAATGAGTAGATCTGTAGACTTACCTCTGTTTTGAAAACTTCTCTAATTTCTTCAACAGAGTTCTATCATACAATTTACTTTGAGTATCAAATTTAAATTTGGGCTTATGATTGTTTTTTTTAGAATTTTTGCCCAAACGATACATAATGGGGCAAAATAATGCACAACCATATTTAGTTCTGAAGTTATAATGTAGAGGGAAGGCAACTAATCAACAGCACCTTCCACCACTGCTGGAGTTATTATCGTCTGGCCGAATAGTGGAATTTGACTAAAGCCTTTCTAACGCACTTCAAAGTGTGGAGAATGTTTTTGCAACTACAAACACAGACCAAGAATCCTTGAATTCATAGTCCGGGCAAAATAAATATAGGCCACGACCAGCTTCTTTAAATTTATGAATAACAGCAATTAATAACAAGTTTTTCGATCCAATGTTGATTGAAATTGATAGATAATCAAATTATTTGAAGTCATATTTAAAATGGAATAAATATGGAAATATTTTCATCAGTCATTCGTACGATATGCTTACCTACATGAGTCCTTTTCCATAGATATAGCAATTAAATGATATCACTGTTGATATAAAGAGAGTCTATATCATACTCATAGTTTCCGTATTTATGGCAAAACTACTAGAGGTTGTCTGTTTTTTATAGCAACACAATCAAAAGGAATCGAACCCCAGTTTTAACGTTGTAAACCCCGCCGTTCCTAATTTTGAGCTATTAACCATAAGGAAGATAATTTTGCATCACACTACCACTCATTATCCTCACTAATGAATTGACTTTCACTCTTATTATGCACCTACAGCATAAAGTGCAAGAAACATTTTATATGGATTCGAACGCGGTTTGTTAACTCCAAATCACAAACCTCTACCAGCCACACATTGCCAGGTGATTGAAGCACTTGACTCGTAATCTGAGGGTCGCAGGTTCGAATCCCCATCGCACAAAACATGCTCGCCCTTTCAGCCGTGGCTGCGTTATAATGTGACGATCAATCCCACTATTCGTTGGTAAAAGAGTAGCTCAAGAGTTGGCAGTGGATAGTGATGACTAGCTGCCTTCCCTCTAGTCTTACACTGCTGAAGTAGAGATGGCTAGAGAAGATAGCTCTAGTGTAGCTTTGTGCGGAATTTAAAACAAACCAAAGCAAACCTCTACCACAGGACTAACCCTCGCCATTAATATTTTATAATTCAAATTTATTCTAAATACGTTTAGGATTCAGTAAGTTACGGGATTGTCTATTACTTGTTGGTTTCTTCTTCCGGTATTGCACAGTCTAGCAACAGAGTTAATTTCCCTTTGTTACTTCAACAATTCAATGCGAATAATTTAACTCTGTGATATTTTCTTTAAGGATTTTAATTTCAAATTGAATTATAGGGTCTGGCACCAAGGTAACTCAGCTTTTAAACGTGAGGCATTTTGGAAGTTAAAGTGGAAAACAAGACGATATTTTCTGGAGTTCGTTGTGTCAAGATCTGTTTGATTGTATAAGCTGACTCGTAATGACAATACGAACATCTTATTATTGCTTCCCACAGTAGCTCGTCTTTAATATCAAAGGCTTAAATTATTAAAATTTGGAGTTCAATCCCCGCAGTGATTACAGCTCCTTTTGTAGGGCTTTCCAGTGGCACAGCGATATGTTTACGGACTTATAACGCTAGAGATTGGGTTTCAGTGCCTGTGGTAGACAGAGCACAGTTGTCTCAACTTTAGCAGTGTAAGACTAGAAGGGAAGCAGCTGGTCATCACCACCCAAAACACAGATTGCCCATTGAGTAGCTTTGCACTTAAGAACAAACAGAGATGAGTATTCTAAAATAAAACGCTATTAATTTTATTTAGGATTTATGATAAACGTGTATAAAAGTTATATTAATCACAAAGCAGCCATGTTAGTTTCCTTCATAAGAATGAATTAAAAAAACAAAAAACAAAAACATTGTTTTCTTAGAAGACAATAATAGCTTTGAAATTTGAAAAAGAAAAGAAAAACTTCTTTCACAGGTTAAATGGCTTAAGTCAGATAAATATTTAAATAATTAATTTAAAATTTAAAACAAGAATGCGTAGGTTAGGATATTATAAAATTATTTCCAATAGAAACCCAATAAATGACCGTTGCTCAAAACGCTGTTTTAATATTCGTCAGTAAACATACTTAAATTTTCTAAGCATTTTTATTTGGTTTACTATCTTCTACATCTACTGTTTTAACTGGTCGACATCACAGACAGAAACAGTGATAATCCCGTCTCTTAATTAATGCACTGACTTAGGAGAGACCAGAATATCGTTAGATAGTAAATTTATCTCATATTCTATCTAAATTTGTTAGCAAAACCTTCGTATAGTCAAAAGAAAACAGATGGTAAATAAAATCGCAGCTAACACGAACACAATATCTCTTCTTTAATTAAGTAACTAAATAACGGCCTCAGTTTATTTTTGTGTTAAATGAAGTCAGACTTGAATCCGAGCTTCGATTCTAGAATATCATACTGTGTGGACGTTTTTAGGTTCTCTACTTGCACGTACTTGAGGTTGCACTGTCGTAACATGTGATGTTCGTGTTTTGTGCTAATACAATCTAAAAGGCAAGCTTTCATGACCACGTGGAATTGCACTGTGCTACCACTGGTCATGTATAATTTTATATATCGACATAGAACTACTTGTCCTTACTGGTTGTCAAATAAAACTGCTGAAAAGTGGGATGACATAAATTTCATTAATTCTAATAGTAGATTATTACTTCAAACGTAATGTAGTGATATAACGTTAATTTAGGCACAGCCGAGTAGCACTCAACATTGTTTGAATCGTAAAGTAATGGGCATAAACTAAATTCTTGCATAGAACTGCTTGAAAATAATGTTTTTTCGTACTATTGTTGAGACATAACGTTGTGGAATAACAATTAAAACGTCTCGTCAAATTGGTTTGTTTGAAATTTTGAGCAAAACTACACGAGGAGTGTCTGTACGAACCGTCCTTGCCTTAGCGGTGATAAACTGGAAGGAAGAGGTCCGACATGGCAAGGTAGGTTAAGGCGTCCGATTCGTAATCTGAGGCCAACGGGTTCGAAGTACCATCACACCAAACGTGCTCGCCCTTTAAGCCGTGAGGACGTTATAATGTTACGGCCAATCCCACTGTTCGTTGGTAAAAGAGTAGAGTAGCCCAAGAGTTGGCGGTGAGTGGTGATAACTAGCTGCCTTCCTTCTAGTCTTACTTACACTGCAAAGTTAGAGACGGCTAACGCGGATGGCCTCGTGTAGATTTGCGCGAAATTCAAAAACAAACAAACAAACTAAAAGGAAGACAACTGGTCAACACTACCTACCGCCAACTCTTGAGCTACTCTTTTACCAAGGAATAGTGGGAGTGACTGTAACGTTATAACTACTTCACGACCGAAAGGTATAACATGTTCGTTGACTGAGACTCGAACCTGTGATCCTACGACAGTTACTGAAACGTAACCGAAAGGTATAACATGTTCGTTGACTGAGACTCGAACCTGTGATCCTACGACAGTTACTGAAACGTAAATCTTCACAGGAGGATATTTTACCGTTTATCAACAACATATAGCTTGTCAAACTTCAATCACATCCGGGAATAAATCTGTTTATCTCTCTTTTTTAACATCAAACTTTGAAACGTAGTAACGTTCTTTACGTATTAGTGATGTGTCAGTAAAATATGTAGAATATCGTAGTTAGAGTAAACCGCTTAATCCACTTGGTAACTGTTAAAAAATATATTTTTCAAGGCATGTAATAAAACGTTTAATAAAATAATATATAATATATTTTGTGATTTCCGTGAATATATTTCTTAATTTTCAACGTTCCATTTGTGATGTTCTATCAAGAATGACCTTTATGTTTAAAAAGTATTAAAACCTTTCCGCTCTCTTGACGTTTCGAGTGAAATTTTTAAGCAACATTTACTCGCATTTATTTACATATATACATCAAGAAATCGCATAGTAACACGATTTTAGGCTTTACTAGAGCTCAAGTTACTTTTTGGGTTCAGATAGGCTTAGTGGTTGGTATACCGGACTACGGTTCTACTAAACCAATATTATGTTTCTTACTCACAGTGATAAGTCTTCGGATTTATTACGTAAAATCAAGGGTTAGATTCTCTTTGGTGGACGCACCAGATAGCCCAATGTAACTTTCCTGTAATAAAAACACACTTTAGGACCTTAAGTGATGATCAACGATCCGTTATTCGGTTGGCGGTGGGTATTATTGACTAAATAATTCACGTGCTTAGAGCATTCACTTGAACCCTTACCGTCACAAAGCAGAATATTTGTGGACTTAATGTACTGAAAACCGAGTGTCGATACTCATGGTGGACACAGCACAGGAAGCCCATTGTGTAGCGTTGCCCTCAACTTCAGACAAACAAACAATAAATCCAAAAATGAGTTCGTGAAAATGTAACAGATAGAAATTATATAACTTTGTCTATATGATCTATTGACAAAACTACAAATGTAACAGATGTAAACCATATGACTATGTCTTCATGACATATCAATCAAACGGTAGGCATTATTTTTCAAGAATTAGAATTAACAGTATTGCCTTCCAGTTCTCGATCCAATGTACTCTAAACCTAATACTTTGATATATCTTATCACAAGTGATATGCTTTATTTTTATGTTATAACCACTTTCGTTTTTAATTATACCACACCATCTCTTAAAATTATGCTAACTATGACTAGAATATAATAAACTATTAAGTTAATGTAATTAGTTTATGAGGGCAGTTTTAGAAGAAAGGTTCGTATACTATTTTTTATTATTTCTATTATTATTTTGAGACCAGATTATTTAAATCCTTAATAAGAATTTATGATTAGATTTACCTTAAATTAATGGAATATTATTTCTTAATTACATTTGAAATTATTATATATCACCTAAAAGGAACATACAAACGTGTGTGCAACTTAATTACCGCAATTATTAATCTTTTTAAGTACGTGCACATTAATTAATGTTCGGTTCTGATTGATTGGTGGCGCCCCCCAGTGGCTCAGCGGTATGTCTGCGGACTTACACGCTAAAATCCGGGTTTCGATACTCGTGGTGGGCAGAGCACAGATAGCCCATTGTGTGGCTTTGTGGTTAATTGAAAATAACAACAACATTGATTAGTGTTAAGCATTTTTCCAGAACAGTGAACGCATAACTTTTCTTTCAGAAAATAGAAAAAAATATTGGATTGGATTGTTGCAAATCTCTGTCAAGTGTTTTTACCGAATTAAATCTGAGTGATAACACATTGTCTTTGTTAAATTTACAAATTATCTCAGAAAGATCTCTCTGATGTCGGCGTTAATTATTTCTCATCAGTTTCTGATATATGTTTATTCAATCCTTAAATCAGCCTATCGGCTAATTTTAATCGTTTGTCTGTTGAGAATTTCGCGCGAAGTTGGACAAATGTACGTTTGCGGACTTACAACTCTAAAATCCGGGTTCGATTTCATTGACGTACACAGTAAGCACCCCAATAGGACTTTGCTTTAAAAAGCAAACTTACTAACTAATTTTTATGGTATTTACATGTCTTGTATTTGTGACAGTTGATTGAAAAACACATGAAGGTTTTTGTTGTTGTTTTGTTTTTTAATTTCGCACAAAGCTAAACGAGGGCTTTCTGCGCTGTCCCTAATTTAGCAGTGTAAGACTAGAGGGAAGGAAGCTAGTCAACACCACCTACCGCCAACTCAAGGGCTATTCTCTTAACAACAAACAGTGAGATTGAGCGTAACATTATAACACTCACGGGTTGACAGGGCGAGCATATTTGATGTGACTGGGATTCGAGCCCAAGACCTTCAGATTGCGAGTCGAGTGGCCTTAGAACCTGGTCATACCTGGCTAATTTACATGGAATCAAATGGTTATACATCGCAATAATACACATATAATACAAAAAGGTAGCGGGCTAAGAAACCATTAACCACAACGTAGTCACGAGTATTCTGGTGCGAAAGTTACATATTCCTAACTTACTCTTTTTGTTACAGAAACTTATTTCTGTGAGTTATTAAAACGGATTCTTTTTGGAGAACTCGGTAAAGCATTTTAGTTTTTTTAAACCTAATGTTCTTGAAACTAATTTTGCCTCCCAATGACACAGCAGTATGTCTGTTGACTAACATCGCAAGAAAATGAGTTTCGATACCAGTGGTGGGCAGAGCACAGATAGTCCATTGTGAACCTTGATGCTTAACTTCAAACGAACAGTTTGGTTTTAATAACTTACACTAATAAACCGACGTTCACGATTGTTACGTTTTTTTTATGTGGATTGAATGCAACAGAAAGACACAGATAACAGCTTGTATAATTTATTACAATAAGCTATTATATACATGACAGATATAACATAAATTATATAACAACAATGACAGATATTAAGTTCAAATCTTCAAAATTAATTACAACACAAAATGGTACTGGCCTGTATCTAATATAATGATCTAGAATGAAAGTCCGAAAGTGGATCAGAAATCCACAATTCTAGTCTAGGGTGATTATTTGGTCCCACGAAGAAATTTCGAAGTTTGAATGGAGAATGACGAAGTTCTTCTTACGATGTTTTCGACGAATGTCTCAAATTTGTTGTTTTCCAATTTGCCTCGGTTTCTCTTAAACAGTCCCGTACGTGCCGACTCTCAGCACAACCAGTAATTCGAATGAATCGCAAAGATTGACGAAACAAAATCACAGCTTCTGTAGATCTAGCTCTGGTCACAAATCCAAGTTGAGTAAACTCACAGCAAACACTTAAACTTTCTCAAACGAATGACTGACTCTTCTTTTCTTCGAATAAAAACTAATGACTCTTTTCCAACTTCTCGCGTCTCCGTCTGTTTATGTATTAGTAGGCCTCTTCTCGAACAATCGCGCTTGTCCGTTCTTGCACGAGACTCAACGTCTAGACATTAGGCCGCCATACATTTCCGTTCATAGTCATATATTTGATCTACCTAATTCTAGAAATTCCTAAATGTTATTTTAAATGAATAACAACATATTTTATTGGTTTAAGCTTTGAAACAATGATATAAATATGGAAATGTAAATAATAGATATGGAAATTTAAACACAACACATGTTGTCGTTTACAATACATTTACATGACATTTACATAACACTCTCCCCCTTAAAAGTAAAAAAAAAGTTTGAACTTGTGAAAACCCTTTTTTTGTTTTTCAAACCAACTCAAAAGGGTTAAATCCAGTAGATTCTTCCATAACTTCACGAACTGCAAACAACAACAAGGGAACACCCTTATCCCAGTCCTTTGAGTGTTCGTGGCAGTAATTTGTTGGAAACGTTCAAGGACACCTTGTGACTCAGGATGGTATGCACTGGATGAAACTTGATGGATGTTTAGTTCATGCATGACTTGTTGAAATAGCTTGTACATAAAATTTAAGCCTTAATCTCATTGCACAACTTTTGGAATCCCGAACATGGTAAAGAATTTGACAAGAGACTTGACAATGTTGGGAGCAATGATTTTTCTCAAAGGGATAGCCTCAGGGAAACGTGTAGAAGCTCACATAATTGTCAAGAGGTATTCCTTTCCTGCTTTTCTTTTGGCATTGGGCCAACACAGTCGATAATGACCCCTGAGAACGGTTCTTCAAAGGCAGGAATAGGTTGCAGTGGTGCTTTTGGAATCCCCTGATTTGGTTTTCCAGTCATTTGGCAAGAATGGCATGTCTTACAAAAGTCAACAACATCTTGGCGCATCTTTGGCCAATAGAAATGTCGTCGGATACGATCTAGGGTCTTTCTTACACCTAAGTGTCTCGACAACACATGATCATGAGCAAGACTAAGAATATCATTCCGATAGCATTTTGGAATGACGATTTGGTGAATAACATTCCACTCTTCATCAGCAGCAACGTCAGGAGGTCTGTATTTTCTCATTAACACACCTGACTTCTGGTAGTAACAAATAGGGACAGTTCCTATTTCATTTTCATCAACGGCCAGTTGTAGAAGAGAACGAGTTTCAGGATCATTGTCCTGCTCCTCAACAAGTTTGTTACGATGAAGAGAGTTGAAAAATGACTTGGAGTCATCAGTAGAACTCAAAGTTGAGTCAGAAATCTCATGGACGTGAGACATGAACGTATCAGATAAAGAGAAATCCTCTTTGGACTCCTGAAAACGTGTTTGAGAACGAGTAACAGCACAGGCGGGAAAACATCAGGAAACTCTTCAACGAGTTTCTCTGTACTGGGACTAACAACAGGTGCTTCAACAACACGAACCTGTGGTACCACCTTACTACCAGCCAAATCATTCCCCAAAAGCATAGACACACCTTCAACAGGCAATGAAGATTTAATACCCACAGTCACTGGGCCCGAAACTAAGTCCGAATGTAAATCTAATCTATGAAGAGGAATAGAAACGACGCCACCTTCTACACCAGAAATGAGCACATTGGCCCCAACGGATGACTTTTCAGAAAACGGAAGTACACTTTCCAAAATCAAACTCTGAAAAGCTCCAGTATCCCGCAAGATTTTAATTGGTTGTAGATGTGAATCGCCAACAAAAGAAACAAAACCTTCAGTGATGAAAGGCTTAAATTTGTCCTCAACAAGAACTTCAGGTACATCAAGAATATTGGACTTGGAATCCACAGTGGACTGGACAGGGTCAAAATCATTGGGAACCAATGATGTATCAAACGAGGGCGAAATGAAACTATGAGGTGATGGCTTGTTTTTGATCTTATAGCACTCAGAAATCAGATGGCCAGGTTTCTTACAATAAGCACATGTTTTGGTTGAGAATGACACGTCTTTGGTAGATGACGAGCTTTGAAAATAAGATGAAGTCTTTGTTTGAGAATCAGAAGTTTGCTCTTTTTTGTCTTTGTCGACGTTTGCATAATGTTTGAATGAGTCATTGGGTTTCTTTGCTGTGTGATTTGTTTTGCTTTTGTACGAGAAATCTTTGTGAGTCAAAGCATACTCGTCTGCCAAGACAGCAGCATCATGAATTTTGGAAGCTTTTAGTTCATCAATATAAGTTTTGAGCTTTACAGGAATACATCTTTTAAATTCTTCAACTAACATGAGTTCTCTGAGTTTTGTATAATCATCTTTGATTTCTTTGGAATCACACCACCTGTCGAACAGAGTTTCTTTTTCACGAGCAAACTCGACATAAGTTTGGCTGTCAAACTTTTTGTAACCACGAAATTTTTGTCTATACGCCTCTGGCACCAATTCATAAGCATTCAAAATGCATTTTTTGACGTGCTCGCAATCATAACTTTGCTTGGCCGTGAGTTTGGAAAATACTTCCTGAGCTTTACCCTTGAGAACACTCTGAAGTAATACTGTCCAACATTCGGTAGGCCATTTTAGCCTAAGGGCCAATTTTTCAAATTGCTGAAAATATTTATCTACAGCCTTTTCATTGAATGGAGGTACTAAACGAATTTGTTTGGAAGCATCAAAATTATCCAACCGCATTCGGACAACCTTTTATTCTGTCTGTGCCTTTCTCATACTGATTTTATTATCAGCTTTAATGCGTTCTATTTGTATTTCAGCATCAAGATTTCTCGTACAAAATTAACACAAATCACACAGCAGTAAAACTCAATGACTCATTCAAACATTATGCAAACGTCGACAAAGACAAAAAAGAGCAAACTTCTGATTCTCAAACAAAGACTTCATCTTATTTTCAAAGCTCGTCATCTATTAAAAAACGTGTCATTCTCAACCAAAACATGTGCTTATTGTAAGAAACCTGGCCATCTGATTTCTGAGTGCTATAAGATCAAAAACAAGCCATCACCTCATAGTTTCATTTCGCCCTCGTTTGATACATCATTGGTTCCCAATGATTTTGACCCTGTCCAGTCCACTGTGGATTCCAAGTCCAATATTCTTGATGTACCTGAAGTTCTTGTTGAGGACAAATTTAAGCCTTTCATCACTGAAGGTTTTGTTTCTTTTGTTGGCGATTCACATCTACAACCAATTAAAATCTTGCGGGATACTGGAGCTTTTCAGAGTTTGATTTTGGAAAGTGTACTTCCGTTTTCTGAAAAGTCATCCGTTGGGGCCAATGTGCTCATTTCTGGTGTAGAAGGTGGCGTCGTTTCTATTCCTCTTCATAGATTAGATTTACATTCGGACTTAGTTTCGGGCCCAGTGGCTGTGGGTATTAAATCTTCATTGCCTGTTGAAGGTGTGTCTATGCTTTTGGGGAATGATTTGGCTGGTAGTAAGGTGGTACCACAGGTTCGTGTTGTTGAAGCACCTATTGTTAGTCCCAGTACAGAGAAACTCGTTGAAGAGTTTCCTGATGTTTTCCCGCCTGTGCTGTTACTCGTTCTCAAACACGTTTTCAGGAGTCCAAAGAGGATTTCTCTTTATCTGATACGTTCATGTCTCACGTCCATGAGATTTGCGTCTCAACTTTGAGTTCTACTAATGACTCCAAGTCATTTTTCAACTCTCTTCATCGTAACAAACTTGTTGAGGAGCAGGACAATGATCCTGAAACTCGTTCTCTTCTACAACTGGCCGTTGATGAAAATGAAATAGGAACTGTCCCTATTTGTTATTACCAGAAGTCAGGTGTGTTAATGAGAAAATACAGACCTCCTGACGTTGCTGCTGATGAAGAGTGGAATGTTATTCACCAAATCGTCATTCCAAAATGCTATCGGAATGATATTTTTAGTCTTGCTCATGATCATGTGTTGTCGGGACACTTAGGTGTAAGAAAGACCCTAGATCGTATCCGACGACATTTCTATTGGCCAAAGATGCGCCAAGATGTTGTTGACTTTTGTAAGACATGCCATTTTTGCCAAATGACTGGAAAACCAAATCAGGGGATTCCCAAGCACCACTGCAATCTATTCCTGCCTTTGAAGAACCGTTCTCAAGGGTCATTATCGAGTGTGTTGGCTCAGTGCCAAACAGTAAAGCAGGAAATGAATACCTCTTGACAATTATGTGGGCTTCTACACGTTTCCCTGAGGCTATCCCTTTGAGAAAAATCATTGCTCCCAACATTGTCAAGGCTCTTGTCAAATTCTTTACCATGTTCCGGATTCCAAAAGTTGTGCAATCAGATCAAGGCTCAAATTTTATGTCCAAGCTATTTCAACAAGCCATGCATGAACTAAACATCCATCAAGTTTCATCCAGTGCATACCATCCTGAGTCACAAGGTGTCCTTGAACGTTTCCACCAAACTTTGAAAGCCATGCTTAGAAATTACTGCCACGAGCACTGAAAGGACTGGGATGAGGGCGTTCCCTTGTTGTTGTTTGCAATTCGTGAGGTTGTTCAAGAATCTACTGGATTTAGCCCTTTTGAGTTTGTTTATGGTCACTCAGTTCGTGGTCCATTGAAGTTGGTTAAGGAGAAATGGTTGGAGGATAATAACTCACAAATTAGCTTGTTAAACTATGTCTCTGATTTCAAAACCAGATTGCACAATGCTTTTAATGTTGCCAGGGAAAACCTGAAGTCTTCTCAGAAAGAGATGAAAACCTGGTATGACAAAAGGGCCAGGAAGCGATCTTTTAATGTTGGTGACCAAGTACTAGTCTTGTTGCCCACATTAAGCTCTTCGCTTCAAGCTAAATATTTTGGACCTTATTCAATTGAAAAGAAGATCAATGATCTAAACTACGTAATCATTACCCCTGATCGGAGGAAAAGCAAACAGCTTTGTCATATCAATATGTTGAAACCCTATCATGTGCGAAAGAAAATAAATGTGTCGAATGCTTTTCCTGTGAATGTGACAAGTGGTGTGAATGAAGATCATGACCCTCCTCCTTCTCCTCCTGAAATTATAGAAAATAGCATTCCAGACACCCACGTTAAACTCAAAAACTCACAAGTATTAGCAAACTTAGATGAGAAACTCAATCATTTAACCCAACAACAAAGTCAAGAGTTGAAAGGTTTGATTTTAGAGTTTGCTCATTTGTTCCCTGATGTGCCTGATAGAACCAATGTCATAGAACATGATGTCATTATTGAGAACACTCGACCAATAAAACAACATCCATATGGGGCCAATCCTGTGGAATTGTCAAAAATCAGGTCAGAGGTACAATACATGCTTGAAAATGATTTCATTGAGTTGTCAAAAAGTAATTGGAGTTCACCTTGTATCTTGGTACCAACGTCTGATGGTTCAGTTAGGTTCTGTACAAATTTCAGAAAGGTTAATGATGTGACCAAGACTGATTCATATCCTATTCCTAGGATGGATGATTGTATTGACCGTGTAGGTAACTCAAAGTACCTTACCAAATTTGACCTACTAAAAGGTTATTGGCAAGTACCTTTAACTTCTCAAGCGAGAGAAAATTCGGCTTCTATAACACTCGATGGTTTGTACCAATACAAAGTTATGCCATTTGGCATGAAATACTCTGGTGCAACATTTCAAAGGTTGATGAATCATGTCATTGCAGAATTAGAAAATGTGTATGCTTACATTGATGATGTACTTGTAGTAAGGAGTGACTGGTCTGAGCATTTAAGTCACATTCGTGCATTCTTTGAGAGGTGTTCCGAGGCTCAGTTGACCATCAACCTGTTAAAAAGTGACTTCGGTAAAGCAACAATTGTGTACTTAAGCCATGAAATTGGTCAGGGTAAAGTAAAGCCTATCCAAGCTAAGGTACAGGCAATAGCGAAGTATCCAGAGCCGACGAACAAAAAAGATGTTATGAGATTCTTGGGCATGGCAGGATATTATAGGAAATTTTGTCCAAATTTTTCTGATGTGGCTGCACCTTTAACAGCCTTACTAAAAAAGGATGTAAAATTTTCCTGAAATCAAAATTGCCAGACTGCCTTTGAAAGGATCAAGGTTATGCTCATGAGTGCTCCAGTCCTCAAAGCTCCCGATTTTGACAAACCATTTAAGCTTGCTGTAGATGCGAGTGACATTGGTGTTGGTGCTGTGTTGTTGCAAGAGCAAAATGGTGTTGACCACCCTGTGTGTTACTTTTCAAAAAACTTGATAAGCACCAAAGAAACTATTCAACAATTGAGAAAGAAGCACTTGCATTGTTGTTAGCTTTACAACATTTTGATGTTTATTTATGTTCTTCACCATGGATTGTTAATGTTTACATCGACCACAACCCACTCGTGTTCGTGAACAAAATGAAAAACAAAAATCAAAGGTTACTCAGGTGGAGTATTATTCTGCAGCAATACAATGTGTCCATTAATCATATCCGTGGTTCGGACAATGTCATCGCGGTTGCATTGTCACGGTAATTAAGTTGTTTAGTGTTTTGTTATAATTATCAGTTAACTAAAATTTGTTTCTTAGTTCAATTTTATGTATAATAAGTAAAAAAAGGGTTTTCACAAGTTCAAACTTTTTTTTTACTTTTAAGGGGGAGAGGTTATGTAAATGTCATGTGAATGTTTTGTAAACGACAACATGTCGTGTTGTGTTTAAATTTTCATTTCTATTATTTATATTTCCATATTTATATTATTGTTTCAAAGTTTAAACCAATAAAAATATGTTGTTATTCATTTAAAATAACATTTAGAAATTTCTAGAATTAGGTAGATCAATCAATTGAATATAAATGGAATGTGGCGGCCTAGTGTCTAGATGACAAGTCTTGTGCAAAAACAGACATGCGCAGATTATTCTGGAATGTTGGGAAGTTACGCGATTGTTCGAGAAGTCTAGGCCTACAAATATATAAGCAGACGAAGATGCGAGAAGGAGAGAGAGTCATTAGTTTTTTTTCGAAGAAAAGAAAAAAAGTCAGTCATTCGTTTGAGAAAGTTTAAGTATTTGCTGTGATTTTATTCAACTTGGATTTGTGACCAGAGCTAGATATACAGAAGCTGTGATTTTGTCTCGTCAATCTTTGCGATTCATTCGAATTACTGGTTATGTTGAGGTCGGCACGTACGGGACTGTTTAAGAGAAACCGAGGCAAATTGGAAAACAACAAATTTGAGACATTCATCGAAAACATCGTAAGAAGAACTTCGTCATTCTCCATTCAAACTTCGGTATTTCTTCGTGGGACCAAATAATTACCCTAGACCGGAATTTTGGATTTCTGATCTGAACTTTTGGACTTTCATTATAGATCATATTATTAGATACAGGCCAGTACCATTTTGTATTGTAATTAACTTTGAAGTTTGAAACCAGTACTATTTTGTGTTGTAATTAATTTTGAAGGTTTGAACTTAATATCTGTCATTGTTGTTATGTAGTTTATGTTATATCTGTTATATATATAATAGCTTACTGTAATAAATTATACAAGCTGTTATCTGTGTTTTTCTGTTGCGTATAGTCCACATAAAACATACAAAAACAAAACATAACAATAATTTATTACAATAAGCTATTATATATTTGACAGATATAACATAAATTATATAATAACAATGACAGATATTAAGTTTAAACCTTCAAAATTAATTACAACACAAAATGGTACTGGCCTCTATCTAATATAATGATCTAGGATGAAAGTCCGAAAGTCCAGATCAGAAATCCACAATTCTAGTCTAGGGTGATTATTTGGTCCCACGAAGAAATTTCGAAGTTTGAATGGAGAATGACGAAGTTCTCTTTACGATGTTTTCGACGAATGTCTCAAATTTGTTGTTTTCCAATTTGTCTCGGTTTCTCTTAAACAGTCCCGTACGTGCCGACCTCAAGATAACCAGTAATTCGAATGAATCGCAAAGATTGACGAAACAAAATCACAGTTTCTGTAGATCTAGCTCTGGTCACAAATCCAAGTTGAGTAAACTCACAGCAAACACTTAAACTTTCTCAAACGAATGACTGACTCTTCTTTTCTTCGAATAAAAACTAATGACTCTTTTCCAACTTCTCGCGTCTCCGTCTGTTTATGTATTAGTAGGCCTCTTCTCGAACAATCGCGCTTGTCCGTTCTTGCACGAGACTCAACGTCTAGACATTAGGCCGCCATACATTTCCGTTCATAGTCATATATTTGATCTACCTAATTCTAGAAATTCCTAAATGTTATTTTAAATGAATAACAACATATTTTATAGGTTTAAGCTTTGAAACAATAATATAAATATGGAAATGTAAATAATAGATATGGAAATTTAAACACAACACGACATGTTGTCGTTTACAAAACATTTATACAACAACAATATAGATACCAAACAACTTCACGCACCTGCCAATTTCTTTCATGTATGCGACACTTCATTGTTTCTCTTACAAGTACATTCAAACAGAAACTCGATATTTACAAACCAAAACTAACAGACGAAATAATAAATAAGTCTCAAACAATCATCTACTTCAAAATAAAAAAGGCTTTACAACGTCCAAATCGTTTCCTTAGCTTTCAAAAAAAATCCCAGACGTTATGACATTTGCTCGCCACGAGACTACAAAGTTCTTTTTAGCCGAACAAACAAACAAAATCAACTGCATTATAAAAACCTTTATATCAACTGTTTAAAAAGCGAGCCTTTATCCCACAGGAAGTTTAATCAGTTTCGAAGTAAAAGATCTCTATCACTCAGTACTGTTTATCGTTAGCTCTTTTTGTATGCTTTTTCTTGAAATATTCTACTGTCTTTCATAAAATGTGTTATTACCATCTCTTTTGACCCTCCTTGAAATCCGTCTTTATTTTGTCGATAAAAAAATGACGCCATTTCATCAATACTTTATAGTCATGAACGTCTGGGGGTAAACTGTATCGGATAACATAAATAAATCATTTTTTACCTCGAAAACAATAAATACGCGAGTTACGTCACACAATCCATGGATAAAAATAGTGTTACAGTGAGCTCATTGGCTGCAGTCTTATTTTAAAAATATTTTAAGGCCTCACTTTATCAAGGCAGTTAAGACCACTAATACAAGAAATTGTTAAACGACTAGTACTTAACTCTTCTCTATGTAACGGATATTAACCCTCCAAAATGCATAAAACTGGAAGAGGATATTTCATAACGTATCCCATAAAGACTTCAATGAAGAATAATGCCTTATAAAAAAAGAAGAAGGAAATTTCCAGACTAAAAACAAAATTAGTGTTTATCATAAAATCCCTTATTTTTCCCGATACAAATTGTGTAAGCAGCACGGAGAATGTCGAACTGTTTGTTTAAATGGAATATCAACATAAGTTGTGTGAAAGAGAAACATGCGTTACCCGTCCGTGATTTTAAACTTATAAACCAGGGAAAATATAGCTATTCAACAGCGCCCTCTGTAGACTCGCATACTCTTCTAATTGCACACAGGGATTTTGCTGTCGTTTTTATATATCGTACCTCCGTTTCTAAATTGCTGAGCGCAAACTATTTTTCTCAGGGGGAAGAAGAAATTGTACGCAAACTGTGAATCCTTATAGTCAAAGTCCGACACTCTAACTGTTTCCTGTTGTTGTTGTTTTCACTTTTTTTTAAGTTAGACATAATAACAGACTTTGGAAACACTCTCAACTATTAAAATATATGCGCATGCGGAGTACGTTATGTCGGTGTTTCACTTCATTTCACTACTCCCGAAAAAATACACTTAACCGGAGACAATTTCCATCATTCCTTTTAGAGTGATGGCGAGCTATACGAGGGCTATTTATTTTAGCCGTCCCTGCTTTAGTAATGCCAGACTGGAGGGAAAACAGCTAGTAATCATCACCCACCGCCAACTCTTGGGCTACTCTTTTACTAACGTGTAGTGGGATTAACCGTAACATTATAACACCACCACGGCTGAAAGGGCGAGCATGTTTGGTGCGACGTGGATTCGAACCCGCAACCCTCGAATTACGAGTCGCACGTCTTAACCCACCTGGTCATGGTGGGCCAAACACATAAAGAAAATAGTTTGGTATTAGCGGGTTTTCATTCTCGCATTCTAGTGTGTATGAACGTTAACAAGAAAGCTTTCTTTGACCACAAAATAGATAAATTAATTGGTGAACTTTAAATAAATTTGTTTTAGTTCAATCAGGAAATCGTTAAATTGATGTAAAAATGTTGATTTACTTATTATGCTACAGATGGCAATGTTATGTTCCACATGATTGGTTACTTCCATAATAACAATGCGTATTAATTTCTATATCTAAAAATACTGTTGTTGTACTCACTTTAATTATTGACAATTCTATAAACATGACCTGAATTATTAAGTTTTAGCTTTCTTATGTCCTGTCTTGATCGTCCGAAAGAACAGTAATTCTCTCCCTCCGAGCCTATAGACCACCCCTATATCGAGCGAGGTTAGTCGTGCTGACGTTTGTCGGTGAAAATTGTGTTTCTTTAATATTAGTATGAACTGGACTGTTATTGGCTGATTGACGCTAATTAGAGAAGAAGTTCACGTTCGCGTGACTTTTCACTCATTTTCAAATAAATCTGCTATTGAAAAACTACCTACGATAGACATTTCTTATGATAGCTAGCGCAGATAGTTCTCGTGTAGCTTTACGCGAAATTTTGGAAAAAACAAACAATTGTATAAAAAAAACTATTAGTTCCTTTTAACTAAGTGTGAGTGAGTTCACTTTAAAACTGTGTGATCACTTTGACCTTTACCTTAAAATAATTAGACTAATAAATATAATTTCAACTCATTAATTACGTTAAGTTCCATATATATTCGCTCAGCGATCACAGCTTTCCAGAAATAAATCTGCTTTTAAAATTGTTTTCATGACTTGTGCAACATTGGAGACATGTTTTTATACTGAGGGCGCGGCATATCGAGGCGGTTAGAGATACTCGAGTCGCAATATGAGATTCGTGTGTTCGATTCACACCCCCTTCTAGTTTTGACAGCGTCAGAAGAAATACAATTATCGAACAACATTCAGCGCTAATTCGCTTGGGATAATCCTGTTTAAACGGTTAGTAGGGGTTTGATTGCCACCAAAATACGGATAGAGATTTTGTGGTTATGGGACATGAACCACGAATCACTCGATTCACAGTCAGAGTAATATAGCTACTAGGCCTCGCTCGGTGTTTTGTTTTTAGGTTTAATTATTGAATGTCGTGATTCAAGTAACATTTTTTTCTGGTCACTATTGCTTATTTGAGCGAAAGTGCTTCGTATGCGTGTGTATAAGAAATATGTTATACATTCTGGTAACTGTGTTTATTGTCAGTTCATTCTAGCCCGGGATTGACGGGCTATCTGGTATGTTGAGATAAACGCATTGAATCTGATATTACTAACCCGCATTTATTTTAATGTAACTTCTTATAAGTTAGTTATTATTCGAGTTTGTCTCTTCAACCGGTTCAATATGAAACAGCTCCACCCCCCCAGCGGCTTATCGGTATATCGGGGAACGTACAACACTGCAAACTAGGTTTCGATAACCGGTGGCAGACAGAGCACAATTAGCCTGTTGTGTAGCTTTGTTCTCAATTCCAAACAACAACAATTAAACCGGGAATATTAATTGAACATTTATTTGCTCTACATAAAGTATCCCCTTGGGCGCAAAGAGATAAAAATGCCAGTGAATCTATTTCAGGTGTTTTGTTAGGTCTCCAAACTACGCGACCAAAACATTAATTACAAGTAATAAAAGATGTTTTATAAATGTAAGTTTATATAGGGATGGCAGTGCCAAAACAAAACTATAAAGGTCATACAATTATATATATATATATATATATATATATCACTTCTACATGAGTCTTAATATTAAGGATTAAGGTAACTGGTGGTTTCTTTTATCACACATATATGTATTATATTTATTGAGTACTTTGAAGATCACTACATATAGAATCGTTTGTTTGTTTGTTTTTTAATTTTGCGCAAAGCTACACGAGAACTACCTGCGCTATCCGTCCCTAAATTAGCAGTGTAAGACGAGAGAGAAGACAGCTTGTCGTCACCACCCACCGCCAACTCTTGGGCTATTATTTACTAACGAATAACGGGATTGACAGCCACACTGTAATGCCCATAAAGACAAAAGGGCGAGCGTGTTTGATGTAACAGGGATTGAAACCCGTGACTCTCCGCTTACAAATCGAGTGCCTTAACCATCTTGGTAGAGTCAGCAGATAGCTCAATGTGGTATTGCTGTAAGAAAACGCACACACGCCTTAACCACGTGACCGTGCTAGGCCCCTATGTTTAGAACCTGTCGACTCCATGGTAAGAGTTAAGTGTTCATTTTGTTGTAAGTTACATTAGTGACATCATTTGAACAACTTCCAGTTGGTAGTTAGTTCTATACATGACAGGGAAAGTGATGTTTCTATGAACTATAGGGTTTGAGTTAGAAATTAATAGAACATAGCCCTTTGTGAGTGGAAACTTACTTTGAAATATATATATGTTGTCACTATTTCTGTATCATTTGTGAAATATTTTCACAGCTATCGACAGAAACAAACTTCATCTAATATTAACTTCCACAAATACTTTTCGATATTAAACGTATATTATTACAAATAACATTGCGCGTGGCAAAATATGAAATGAAATGACTCCTTACGATTCGATTAAGAAGAAATAGCCATTAGCAAAGCAATTTCCTTTAAGAATTGTAACTATAAAAGAGAAAATTTTGATAAAAAAAAACACAACCTACTTGTCTAAAATATGTTATTAGTCACTAAACCGTTTAATGCGGATAAAAAAATGATCCTTTTTCAGAAAGCATTTTATGGTATCGGTAGTAATTGATTTTTTTTTCAACATTAGAAGTTTACTGAGTGAAATGACAGATCCGAGTAAACGTCCGTAAGTTTAATTGCTTCCGCTGAGTCGGTCCTTGCGTGAAAAAGGAAAACGAAACTTAATATACCCCCCCCACACAGCTGTCCGCACGCAATATTACGAAGGACATAATAATTCTTTCTGAACTTCTGAGGTCCCTTTTTTTGTTTAGAAATTAAATGTTCATACACGTAAAATGAACATAAATTAATCCTTTATCCGTAAGCTTATTCTTAAATTTATCCGTACAGTAATGATTTATTAAACGATTAAAACAAATCTTACTTTCCCAAAAACACAGGTCGGTGGTGATACAAATAAAACGAACCATTTTCCGGTTAAAAATTAACGAAGTCCGTTTTCGTGACCGATAATTCTGTGATTAATACGTGAAAGTGGTCAAAGTTATTGGTCCCTAAAATGCAGATCGTTCCCATAGTAACTACACATATAGTTCGTACTGGGTTCCAGTCTCCTTTTATATTTGTGTATGTATCCAGGTGCTCACGCATGCGTACACACACATTTAGTGTTTCTAATAGACCTTGAATTAATCTTGTAATTAGTTAAATATTTGAAACATTTTACTAACTCCATAGTTAAACAACATTAATTTATGGCAAGACAAACTTTAGGGTTATGTACTGAACATTAGAAGACATATTTCGCTTAACCATAGCTTATGTTAGGTTAGTGTTAGTTGTTTTGAAATGATTTACATTTTAAGAAACTGAAGCACAAAAACTAAATGCACGTGAAACCGATTTTCGCTTCAAGGGTTTAAACAAAAACGGTGACGAAACAATATCACCTCTGACTCAGGTGTTGTGAGCAACAACCAGTTGGGCTGCAGGTGTAGGCTTATTTTATTGTTATAGCAAGTAGTAGAGCTAAAGAAGTGAGTTGAGAGCAGATATGTCCTATAATACTGGTGATGTTACAACCTGATCATTTCCGTTGTAACAACAGCCTGCGAGACTGGTGATGTTACAACCTGATCATTTCTGTAGTAACAACAGCCTGCGAGACTGGTGATGTTACAACCTGATCATTTCCGTAGTAACAACAGCCTGCGAGACTGGTGATGTTACAACCTGATCATTTCCGTAGTAACAACAGCCTGCGAGACTGGTGATGTTTGCCACAACCTGGCCTTTCCCATTGTAACAATAGCCTAAAGGACGGATGATGTAAGCCACAACCTGACCTTTATGTTTGATTCTTGTCAGAACTGTGCTGTATGAACCATAAATTTGACGAATCACTGTAGAATTGGTGAAATGAAACATGAATAAGAAAATTTCATTGTTACGATTGTTGGCAACAGGAGATGTAATTCTTGAGAATACACAGTTCATTGTGGTCGTCGGACATAAGATAAACAATTTACACAAAAAATAAGAATTTGACAGATTTGTAAGATTGCTAGATTAGGAAGAAATCTTCATTTATAACCACGAGAATACATCACTTAACCAATGATGTCAGAGGAACGAATTATGGGGAGAATTTACGAAACGAATTTTTCTGAACCTCTGTTATACTCATGAAATATAGATTACAGTTGTTTAATGATCGTGTGTCATCAGAATCTGAATGTTCATATACTGAGCTAAAATATCCAACATTTGTCACGTCCGAGTTGTGGTATGATACAAGGCTTGCCATTGGTTGTCATGAGAGACCACATGCTTTAAATACTAACTTTATACAGATTTGAATTTAGGTTTGTTTGTTTGGAATTAAGCACAAAGCTACACAATGGGCTCTGCCCACCACGGATATCGAAGCCCGGTGTATGTCTGTAGACATACAACTGTGCCACTGGGACTATGAAAGAAACATATAAATCACAGAAAATCTTCACATATTTTTGCAGTGAGGATGTATTTGTGATTACATTTTCATAGTTTAGGAGTTTTTTTACACTTTTTGACCACTTAAAGAGCATATGAAATGTTTTTGTTAGTGGATTCCATTCCCATAGAAATAAGAAGAAATATTAGTGGACATGGATATTATAAATAGCACATCTGGAAACAGAAAACAACATATTTCACTGCTGGTTAATAACTTTACAGTTTATTTACTAGTAAAAATAATATTATTTCGACTTTTTTTTTTTTTTTTGAAAATCATGCACGAGTACCCAAACCCTACCCTGGTGAGTAATTGGTGCTATATACTCGAAAATTATATCTCACCGCACTTCAGTAAACCATTGTAGCTTGGGATTAGTTAGGCATAACAAAGAAGGTTGTATTGTTTTCAGATCATGCGTTTAGCGCCCCGAAACCACCTGGTTATGCCAGACCGAAGGAATAACGAAACCTACTCACCTTAACATTAACTGTATCAGTGCGAGTTCGAATACTCGTCGCACAAAACATGCTCGCCATTTCAGCCGTGGAGGCGATATGATGTGACGGTCAATCCCACTTTCTGTTGGTAAAAGAGTATTCCAAGAGTTGGCGGTGGGTGGTGATGACTAGCTGCCTTCCCTCTACTCTTACACTGCTAAATTAGTGACGACTAGCGCAGATAGCCCTTGTGTAGTTTTGTGCGGAATTCAAAACCATATAAACACGGTACATTTAGTTTTCCACGTTCCGTTAGGACTTAAAAAAAACTGTATATTACTTTAATTTATATCGTGGGTCGTAGACATTAAATCGTAAAATAATCGGACATCACTACCACATAGCTTGGTTTATTTTTTTTATCCCAAGTAGGTTTATGTCTTAATCCGAACTTGCTACGGATATAATCTAACTTTAGGATTTCAAATTGTAACGTTTAGAGAATATAATTAGAGAAACAACAATGCTTGGATAAGCATTGAGTCTTATCTCTTCAGAACTTTGATTGAACTGGCTTATCTTACTTCAAATAATTTATCTCTGCTGTGAAATCAGCTCCGAATCCCAGAGCTCAGTTGCACGAGCCGTGTCTGATATCGATGCATTCCTTGATCCTTGGAGAGTAAAATGTAGCGTTTACCAGCTGCCGTTTTGTGGGGGATAAAAAGTTTTAGTTTAGAATATAGTCTTGGTAATGTATAAACAAACTGAAGTCCATTCAAGTCTGGCATTTTAAAAGAACGGACACCCACATACTTGGATAAAAATAATTAAATAGAAGAGCATTTAGTGTCATTTAGAAAATAACAAGCGAATCTATTTCCAAAAATCGATAAATTATGTGTCATGTGAGAATATATGATGTTTTCGAACCCATGTGCTATCTATCCTTCCTGGAATGAAAATATCTTCGTGTGTTGTCGAATTATACTAGTTGCTGTGTTTTGTGTTTCAAACAACGCTTTAGTTTTAGTTGTTATTTACATATAGTTGTGTAGCAACGGAACATGCTTGTAGAGGGCGGAGGGCTCTCAAGGAAGTTCAAGGAACTAGAATTGTTGAGAACTTCAACAACGAACAAAAACAGGATAAAAATAAAATGACAGACAAGGTTCGACAGCAGGGTCACAGGAGGTCAACTAATATAATTATTGCTGTCTGTATGTCTGTACTTTTCGGACATCAGTCAAGGCTTCATGTCTACACCAGCAATAAGCAGGTTTATATCTGGAGACCCATAGAAGGTCAACCAAATCATGTAATGGTTGCTGTCTGTACTCTTCAGATACGAGTCAAGGCATCATATCTACTCCAATCCACAGATGAACTTTGTGAGTATCGCAACATGAGGGAAGTGAGAAGGCACTGTTATACTTTGTGGATTTACGAACTGACTTGATATATCAAACCCGGTTGTATGACTTTCTACAAGTAAAATACAAGACAACTAATTATTAAAAACAGCCTTCAGTGATCAAGAAAACGGCAAAACGTTTTCATCTGAATCCGTTACAAAATTCCTCGTGGATTTGGAGACAGTATTAATGTTAGACAGTCCGTATTTGTCACGTGATTCTTTCAGACAAATTGATTCAGTCAATCTCTGACTAACATAGGTTTGATAAAGCGACTGTTTCACGTGTTCCTCGTCACACCGAATATGCTCGCCCTTGCAGCTGTGGGAGCGTTATAATGTGACAGTCAATCCCACTATTCGTTGGCAAAAGAGTAGTTTAATGGTTGGCGATTGGTAGTGAAGACTAGCTGTCTTTTCTCTAGTCTTACAATGCTACATTAGGGATGGCTATCGCAGATAACCATCGTGTAGTATTGCGTAAAAATTCAAAACAAACTGCACGTGTTGTAATTATTTATATTATAAATAAGAGTGATTCGCTAGTGAAAAAATAATTCCTGAAACTCATTTTAGTTAAAGTTTTCTTTTTAATTTTATTGAGTAACTCGGGCTTGGACAACCTTGTTCGTTTTACTGAGTGACTTGGGTGTGGACTATCTTGTTCATTTTACTGAGTGACTCAGACGTGGATTATCTTCTTCATTTTACTGAGTGACTTGGGCGTGGATTGTCTTGTTCCTTTTAACTGAGTGATTCAGACATGGAATATCTTGTTCATTTTACTGAGTGACTCGGATGGGGATTATTTTGTTTATTTTATTGATTGACTCGGGCGTGGATTAGTTTGTTTGTTTTATGAATTTCGCGCAAAGCTACTCTAAGGTTATCTGCGCTAGCCGCCCATAATTTAGCAGTGTAAGACTAGAGGGAAAGCAGCCAGTCATCACCACCCAACGCCAGCTTTTGGACTACTCTTTTACCAACGAATAATGGGACTGACCGTCACATTATAATGCCTCCACGGCTAAAAGGGCGAGGATGGTTGGTGCGACAGGGATTCGAACCCACGACCCTCAGATTATGAGTTGAATGCCTTAACCCATCTGGTCATGCCAGGTCTCGAGAATCGGTGGTTAGCGTTTTTATTGTTTACCTCTGTTGTCAAGAAAAACACTATACTTTAGAGTCGCATATATCTGTAATAATGTCAGTCAAATCACACTATTCATTCACACTTGAATAGCTCAATGGCCGTAAATGCTGTTGATTCTCTGTTTTCCTTCTATTTATCAGTTCCAAATTATAAATAGCCATACGATGGCAGCTTTTTCTGTCGCTTTATGAACAACTTCTGCAATGTACAAATATGTAAGACTGTGGATCTGAGGTTAGGAGGCTCGAGTATCACTAACATAAAAAGGATTCTCACCCCACCCCACACTTTGTGGTTGTGTGAGAGTTAAAAGGGTGACCGTCAAATCCCACTATTCAATTATTGGAGCTGAAGAGTAGGTAGTGGGTAGTGTCGAGTAATTCCCTTTCCTTTAGCTTATCATTTCAAAATTAGTGACGACTAGTACGAACAACCGGAGAGCAACATACAAAAAAACACTAGCCACAGATTACAAAACTGTCTGCATTCAATGTGTTTGGTTTGTTTTGACTTTCTCGCAAGACTTACACTACTAAATTACGGACGGTTAGCGCAGACAGCCCTCGAGTGGCTTTGCCAAATTCAAAAACAAAAAACAAACAGTCTGTCCTCGCGAAAGACAGATAAAATAACTTGTATCATCCATTGCTCGCTACATGCAGAAGACATTCATGGCCAGCCTCTCTTTATTTTTCACGAATGTATTTTTTAAGAGAATACAAATTTATTTCGCTGCAAAAAATCTGTCGAATCTCCAGTTTGAAGACCTGTCTTGTCACAAAAATACCACAAGGCCAACAGGAAATGGAATATATCCCAACTGTTTTAAAACTAGATAGCTAATTTATATCAAGAATGAAATGTATGCTCAAAGGAAAAAAATATTGGTTATCATCCGTTGTTCAACGTTTATTGTTTCAATGAAGTATGAATTCTAAACATTAATCAGATTTCGTCCTCAAATAACAAGGATTCAATAAAACTTCCAGTAGCTCTGGAACAGGTCCATACTCACTAGTCCAGGGCCACCACTTCCATTTCTCCAATGTTCCTATATTTGAACATAGTGTTTACTAATATCATTACAACTGTGGCAGCACTTTCCATAATGGTATGTGGCCCTAATGTGGAAGTAATCCATAGTGGTATGTGGCCCTAATGTGGAAGTAAATGGTCTTATGACGCACCGAAATGTTAATGAAGTTTGAGGCATCAACTACAATAGAGAGTAGTTAAGTTTACAAATATCTCTGTAAGGAGCTTCTACCCTTCCAGAAGCTCATTAGAGAACTTGACAACTCTAAACGTTAACATTCGGGGTTCGATCCATACGTTGCATGGTACAGCCCTGCACTTAAATAAGTAAACAAATTCTTAATTTATCTGAAAAGACGATTTATTTGCTAGACACTCATTGCTTAAGATGATTGAGGTTATATCTGCTTCATTGGAACAGATCTGGGAGCTGTATATATTAAAATAAAAATAACAATATGTAATTTTCTCTGAAAGTGAGTTTTCTCGTCATCACAGACATGGGAACGTTATAGCTATAGAGTGAGTTCGCGAGGTTAAAGTTTAAGATAATCCCACGTCATACCTCAGGTAATACATTTTTATGTCTTGTTGATGTGTATACCAATATCTTTTGAGCGCCAAAAGCAAACTAATTAGTTTTAAAATATTATAGTCATGTATGCAAATAGTTATATCAAAATTAGCAAACTTGTTTGTTTTTTAATTTCACGCAAAGCTACACGAGAACTATCTTCGCTGACCGTCCTTAATTATCAGTGTAAGCCAACTCTTGGGTTAGTCTTTTACCAACAAAGTGGGATTCACTGGCATATTAAAATTTGATGGATCCATGGGTAGGTACATACAAAATTGTGGATTACATTTTGGGTTGTGCAATTTCTAGGGGCGATTTTTACAGGTACTCCAGTATTAGTATAGTTTTGCTTTTTTGTTAAAGTAATACCTAAGCCATTAGTTGACAAAAGCCCGTGTGTGTGTTTGTTGGTTATATGTGGTGAATCGCTGGACCGACTATCACTAAACTTGGTGTGTGCTATTAGAACTGTTTGTGTAAAATAGGATGACCAGTCCACTTCCCACTCCTTTTGTGACGCCCATATCTTCCTAGTACGTCAAATAGTTGGTCAACAGTGTTAATATTACACCTATGACCTTTTACGATAACACAGGATATTTTGAATTAGATCATTGTGAGATGTTAAGATAATACGAAGAGAATTGGCCACCAAATTATTGTTTGTAAACAAAAGAAAAACAACAACAAAAAACAAATTAGAGAAAGATGAGAACCAGTGATAGAAGAAGTACGCTGCTGGCCAAAATTTTAAGGTCAATGAACATAAAGAAAAAATATGCATTTTGCGTTCTTAGACTCAACCACTTATTTAAGTAAAGCTTCAAAAGATGAAAATAAGAAAAGGGAAAATAAAAATAAAAACCTTTTTAACATTTAATAAGGAAAATGTGAACATTATGAAATTAGCCTGAATAATAGCTGGTCAAAAGTTTAAGACCATACTGAAACAAAGCGTTAATCGGTAAACACAAGAATAATAAGACGGTATCTACGAGAGAAAGGTTTTAAAAACCGTAAACGTCTTTAAAGGCCACGTCTCCTTCCACAAAACGAAACAGCTCGGTTAAACTTTGCTGAGAAGCACCAAACATGGGATGTAGAAAAGTGGAAGAAGGTTTTGTTCTCTGATGAGAAAAAATTTAATCTGGATGGTCCAAATGGCTTCCAACGTTACTGGCACGATAAGGATATCCCACCAGAGATATTTTCTACACGACATATTGGAGGAGTTTCCATCATGATCTGGGGTGCTAACTTCTTCCGTGGAACAATGGAGCTTCAGGTTCTACAGGGGCGTCAAACCGCAGTTGGCTACATTGGCATGTTGGAGAGAGCGTCCTTATTGACTGAAGTCCCTCACCTGCGTGGAAATGACTGGATCTTTCAGCAGAACAACGCTGCAATCCACAATGTCCGCCAGACAAAGGACTGTTTCATGGCGAATAACGTGATTCTTTTGGACCATCCAGCGTGTTCGCCCGAACTGAACCTCATTGAAAATGTTTGGGAGTGGATGGCCATGCCAAAGCTAACTTTACTGCCAACTGTAATTTGTACAAACATATTTTATCTTATAAAACGTTGAAGTTACACCGTGCCTTCAAAATGTTTATATGTACAATAAACTTGCCATAAGCGCAGATTAACAGCGTGGAGGTTCCATAAAACTCTTTGTGTCTTGACAATAACCATAGTTTCTGTTGCAAAAGGACCCGTTCTATGTTTGTCATGTCTCAAGCAAACCGCTCTTCCTTCTGGGTTTCCAAGCACTCATTTCAAAAGTCCGATTGCACAGGAATTCATAGGTGTTACGTTTGGCAACTTTACTGGTGTGCATTTGTGTGGGATAACATGAATACCCATATCATTCTTCAGCCGCTAGTGATGTGCGATGGTTAAATGTTATGTAATGGAACCAAATTGTTCGCACGTAACGTGTATCGCTCGCCCAAATTAAGATCCTTCTTCATTATGTTGCATACTTCTGCGACAGGTGAAAGGTTTTTCTCACTACCTTTTGTGTTACTGAATTCTAACTTGTTACAAATTGCAGGACGCCACACTTTGTTTACTATGGGTAAGGTACGACCTGATGTTGGTCTTCTTTTTTAAGGTCTTAAAACCCAAGGTTGATCCACATTCCTTTGCTTTTCAATATTATTTCGTACAAGGAATATCCTCATCGTGAAAACTATAAATCCATGAACTAAATATATAATTATTATGCGAATTTATGAATATTTTTCACACTCTTTCAAAAATCAAGCAATTTACAGTGACTTCAGACCATTACTGTTACGTTTTTTATGTTTCATGTAGACTGAACGCAACAGAAAGACACAGATAACAGCTTGTATAATTTATTACAACAAACTATTATATATGTAACAGATATAACATAAATTACATAACAACATTGACAGATATTAATTTCAAACCTTCAAAATTAATTACAACACAAAATTGTATTGGCTTGTTTCTAATAATATGATCTAAAATGAAAGTCCGAAAGTCCAGATTAGAAATCCAAAATTCCAGTCTGGGGTGTGAATTTGGTCCCACGAAGAAATTTCGGAGTTTGAATGGAGAATGACGAAGTTCTTTTTACGGTGTTTTCGATGAATGTTTCAACTTCTCGTTTTCCGCTTGGGTTTCCCCTAAACAGTCCTCTACGTGGTGACTCTCAGCACGACCAGTAATTCAAATGAATCGCAAAGATTGACGAAACAAAATCACAGTTTCTGTAGATCTAGCTCTAGTCACAAATCCAAGTTGAATAAACTCACAGCAAACACTTAAACTTTTTAAAACGAATGACTGACTCTACTTTTCTTCGAATAAAAACTAATGACTCTCTCCTCTTTCATTTTCGTCTGTTTATATATTTGTAGGCCTAGACTTCTCGAACCATCGCGTAACTTCCACAGAGTTATCTGCGCATGTCTGACTTTTTGCACGAGATTCGACGTCTAGACGACAGGCCGCCAAACATTTCATTTACATACATATGATTGATCTACTTAATTCTAGAAATTTCTAAATGTTATTTTAAATGAATAACAACATATTTTATTGGTTTAAACTTTGAAACAATAATATAAATATGGAAATATAAATAATGGATTTGAAAATCCAAACACAACACGACATGTTGTCGTTTACAAAACATTTACACGGCATTTACATAACAATTACGAAATGTCAAACAATATCAAAATATAGTTCTGATATATACTATTTCACCGTAACTTTTTATTAGTTGTGGTTATTGGTTTGCCCATTAAAATCCTTTTAGTATGAAACACTTTCTCTATTATACATTATTTATTACTTTAAAAACGGAATAAAATAGTGATTATGTCAGTATCTGATTGAATGATATCTACTCGAGTTCTTTCCTTTGTCAGAGAAAACATTTTTATACAAATAAAATTTTTTTTTACAGAACCATTTATAAATATTAACTTAAACTTAACACTACAGTTCTTTACATTAAAAACACTACAGTTTTTTACATTACAAACACTAGAGTTTTTTACATTGCAGACACTACAGTTCTTTACATTACAAACATTACAGACACTGCAGTTATTTACATTATAAACACTACAGTTATTTACATTACAGACACTACAGTTGATATATCAGTACACTTGCATCATACTTTCACAGTACTATTTGGTATAACAAATCTGTTTGGGACAGACTGCAACAACTTTTCACTAAATTGACTTGATATATTTGAATAGAGAATTTATTTGTGATATTGTACCTCTATTGCTAAGTGTTTCACACGATATAGTATTCCATTGCTAAGTGTTTCATACGATATAGTATTCCGTTGCTAAGTGTTTCACATGATATAGTACTTCCGTTGCTAAGTGTTTCACACGATGTAGTATTCCGTTGCTAACTGTTTCACACGATGTAGTATTCCGTTGCTAAGTGTTTCACACGATGTAGTATTCCGTTGCTAAGTGTTTCACACGATGTAGAATTCCGTTGCTAAGTGTTTCACACGATGTAGTATTCCATTGCTAAGTGTTTCACACGATATAGCATTCCGTTGCTAAGTGTTTCACACGATGTAGTATTCCGTTGCTAAGTGTTTCACATGATATAATATTCCGTTGCTAAGTGTTTCACACGATGTAGAATTCCGTTGCTAAGTGTTTCACACGATGTAGTATTCCATTGCTAAGTGTTTCACACGATATAGCATTCCGTTGCTAAGTGTTTCACACGATGTAGTATTCCGTTGCTAAGTGTTTCACATGATATAATATTCCGTTGCTAAGTGTTTCACACGATGTAGAATTCCGTTGCTAAGTGTTTCACACGATGTAGTATTCCATTGCTAAGTGTTTCACACGATATAGCACTTTTGTTGCTTTGTGATTTGCCAATTCTGTTATAATTTAGTGAAATGAAAAATATATTTATTAATACATTAATATTTACACACATGATTCCCCATCCCCACCAAAAACAAATTTTCAAACTTTTGTTTCATTTCTTGTTTGTTTGTTTGTTTTTAAATTTCGCACAAAAATACAAGAGGGCTATCTGTACTAGCCGTCCCTAATTTAGCAGAGTAAGAATAGAGGGAAGGTAGCTAGTCATCACCACCTACCGTTTACTCTTGGGCTACCTTTTTACCAACGAATAGTGGGATTGACCGTCATATTATAACGCCCCCACGGCTGAAAGGGCGAGCATGTTTGGCGCGACCGGGATTCAAACCCGCAATCCTCAGATTACGAGTCGAACGCCTTAACCCATCTGGCCATGCAGGGGCGTTTCATTTCTTAAATGAAGTTAATATACGTCTATGACCACCATTATTTCCATACGTTGTATCAAATTGCCAGGTGTGATATGTCGTAGTTTTTACATATTATAATCCATTATCACTTTGCATGGTATTCTTTAGTTACTGCACGAGGCTTGAATATTGATTCCGTGTTCCTATAATGTTGGCAAACATTGCATATGTACCATAATCCCCTTAAAAAGTGCCCTAAGGAATCACATTATAGTGTACAACTCTGAAGACTCCTTTACATTTCTAAACAACTTCACGGCTCTTTTTAGCTGGAAATTGTGTAGAATTTTTTTTTTTTACTGGAACACTAGAATACAGAACTATATTTGTGATTGGTTAATGTCAATAAGATAGATTGTTATGTAATGTAGATAATAAGAGTGATTGGTTAATATAAGTAAGATGGGTGATTGGATGATATGAACAAGATGAGTGATTGGGTAATGTGGATAATAAGTTGGTTGGTGTAGGTATAGAAGTGATTGTGCAATGTAAGGGATAATGTGATTGGCTGTTACAAGAAGTTGTGGTTAGTGGTTGTCATGACGAATTTGAAACTATGTAGGATATGTGTTGAAGCACTAATTCTAAGTTTTTTGTTCAATAATTATACATCAAATCTCGTCGGTTGAAGTTTTAATTGAAATATACATTCGTTCTCATGTTCCGAGTCCCTTCCAAATTATTTTTTCTGTGAAACCTCATTAACGTTTAAAGTTTCTGTTTCTTCTCAATATCGAAATAAGTCTTACATAATAACTCTTGAAAAAAACAGCAGTCAATCAGTTTAAACGCGCCAGTGAACTTAATGGAGAAAACGTCTTCTACTTCGTAACTCTGATACTTGTATATTATAACCAGGGTTGGTGTTGTTAAAGACATGTATATTTTCTATTCAGTAGCCCTTCTGAAAACTAATAACCAATTACTTTAACTTAGCAGACAACTGTTCTAATATTTATGTTTTTAAGAGACAATTCGAACACCACCAGGGGTTTTCTTCTTAAGTTACGCAGAGTACTTGAAGTTGAGAAGTTTTCCACCAGGAATAAATATAGCTAGTCGCTAGAGTGCCTCTTGAGCTAACTCTCTTTTATCCAAAACGTCACTCGAGTTTCTTGAGCAAATAATGAACATGTAATAACACACGAAGAAACTGTTGTGTTTTCAGAGTTTGTTGAACTTACCCTCTTGACCTAATGACAAGAACTACTGAAAATAGTTGAACGTTTGCATTTCGGAAATAAATTATCTACACTGTTTGCTCTCAGATGATCAATGTTATTTACCTCTTTCAAAAAATATAAAAAATGAAAAACAACAGTTTTTTAATTAAATAAATGTTTTAAACTGAATGAACACAATGCTCTAACTCGTGTTTCCAAGCTTAGGAAAAGAAACGGTATAGTTAATGTGTAGCTCGTGACCTCTTGATTTGAAACAAAGAACGAGAGTATTTTGAATTAAAAAAATTATTTCTGAAATGTAGTTTGAAATCTCTTCATAGTGAGATAAATGTGTTTTTATTTTTTATTTTTGAGTAAAACTAATCAAGGGTTATCTGCATTGTACGTCTCTAAGTTAGACTAGAGAGAAGTCAGTCAAAACCAACCATTGTCAACTATTTGGTTACTCCTTACTAATGAAAAGTGGAACTGGCCAAAACATTATAGCGACTAAAAGGGCGAGCTAGTTCGGAGACGAGATTCGAGCTCACGTGTCGAGTGCTTTAAGCACGAGGCAGGTCACGTGAGTCAGGAGTAATAATAACGGCCGTATTATGTTTTCCGTAAATTTGAGTATTGGTTGAACAGTGAATACTGCTGGTTTGATTTATCGCTTGTTAAAACACATAAAAAGTTTTGTTTTTTTTCCGATACTCTAGCTTCTCCATCAAGAAGACTCAAGAGGGACGAATGGATAACGCACTAGGTTTTTCCATCAAGAAGACTCAGGAGGGACAAATGGATAACGCACTAGGTTTTTCCATCAAGAAGACTCAGGAGGGACAAATGGATAACGCACTAGGTTTTTCCATCAAGAAGACTCAGGAGGGACAAATGGATAACGCACTAGGTTCTCCATCAAGAAGACTCAGGAGGGACGAATGGATAACGCACTAGGTTCTCCATCAAGAAGACCCAGGATCGAATTAGGGCCCATAAAATACTGAAACAGTTTTTTAAAGATTTCCGTGAAGAAGCCATCAGGTTAGCGGACGAAGCGTATGATGCAGCCTAATTGATAGTTAGCACTCTTAACTATAAAACAAATTATTAACACGTGTATGAAGGGAACCAGTAAACAATTAATTTGAGTTCATCGTATAGGGTGGTAACCATGACAACGGTTGGCAGTGCACGTAAATAAAGCAGACTAAAAATTAAAAATTAAACCGACTCTGGTAATCAAACATTCAGAGCAGAAACCAGTCTCGCGTTCCATAATTTACAGTCGTTCTGTTTGAGTATTATGAAGAAAGTTTTCTTTTGTAGTGTTCAAGACATTCCTTATATTAAACCATGAGATCCTGTGAAAACTGTCACATACTTTACTGACCACGAAGTTTCTTCTTTTTCTTTAAAATATTTGAAGGCTCCGTTCAATCAGGGTGCTATAGACGGTTATACACGTTGTAAGAAGCCTTCTATTAACGTGTGCTGTTCCTGGAAAAATCTTCGAAGAAACAAACGCACACTTGATGATTCAGAACTGTCACCAATGTTAAACTGTAACATCTTTAAACACAAAGGATAGTTTAAAAAAACATTTAAGGTTTTTAAGCAACATTTTTAATTGAGTTTTGACTAAGAAATTTATTGTTTGGTTAGAATTACGTATAAAGCTCTACAATGGGCTATCTGTGTTCTGCCCACCACAGATATCGAAACCTGTTTTTTTGCAGTGTAAATCTATAGAAATAGCAATGTGCTGCTGGGAGCCTATAATTAGTTAGGTACGAACATTTGGAGGTTTTTATTAAGTGTAACGGTTGTTTTCTTTACTTCTATTTGGGCCTGGCATGGCCGAGCGCGTTAAGGCGTGCGCTCGTAATCCGAGGGTCGAGGGTTCGCGCTAAACATGCTCGCCCTCCCAGCCGTGGGGGTGTATAATGTGACGGTCAATCCCACTATTCGTTGGTGAAAGAGTAGCCCAAGAGTTGGCGGTGGGTGGTGATGACTAGCTGCCTTCCCTCTAGTCTTACACTGCTAAATTAGGGACGGCTAGCACAGATAGCCCTCGAGTAGCTTTGTGCGAAATTCCAAAACAAACAAACAAACTTCTATTTGGATATAGAGTTTTTTGGGGAGGAAAGGCGTTCCGACTAAGAAAGTAAAGTAAACTCAAAGTTCGTTCATTATAAACTTGGCAGAAACTTTTTGGAAAAAACGCTTTTCCAGATTTTCAATGTAGTGATGACGCTAAACTCCTTTGAAAACTACAGTTGAAATATTGTAATATTATTACACTTCGTATCGTGATCCAAGATAAAACAATGACGGCGCTTTTTAACGTCCTTAATTCTCGTAACGAACGTTGACGATTCGTATCAAAACTGAACATTATTGTTATGAAATACAAAATCCAAAGAATACTTTTATGAAATCGTTGAATATTTCCAGAAATGAAAAAACAACAACAATCACGAATAATTTCACAAACATTCCTTCAAAACCTGGTCGTGATTACTATATTAACATTTTAATGTAGTTTTATTATTTCGGATCAACAAACACGATTTTCAAAAACCTCGACAACTTATCAACAGTTCCTGTAAGACTTCTGCTAGTTTCAAACTCAAGATGTATCGTGAAATGTTTTTGTTTTAGAACAGTGGCGTCAGTTTGATTTGTCTGAACCAGCTTGAAAAACACTGACACATAAGAGAAAGTACACCAAATTATTGTGACGTGTAATTATGACATAAAATCAATTACAAGTAAGGGAAGCTACAACAAATTACTGTAACGTGTAACTGTGACATAAAACCCCTACACGTGAAAAAAGCTACAACAAATTACTGTAACCTAAAAAAATTGTCAAACATGTATTTTCTCGATGGATACATTGATTTTTTTACGTTAATATTTTGACTGTATTATAGAAAATAGAATCAGTGTGTCGTGCACAAACTTCATAACTTACTCTTTACCTGATTTACTAGAATTATATGGCCAAAATATTTTACTCTAATATTCTCTGTATTTTATATGGTAACATTTTAATGTTTATAAAAATTAACACACTTTTTATAGATATCAGAAATCCAAAGTACAAAAAAACAGTTGATAGTGTAGACTCCATCCCATAACCTTTAATTACTCACGTGGTTTCAACTTATTTCGTCTAATTCATTTCTTACTTTGTTATACATTGGTTTAAATGTTTCATAGACTGGAGTTTTAAAACTTGTTTGTATTTCGTTGCAAAATATCTGAGCAAACTTTGGTTGTAAATGACTGAAAAAACGATAACAAGGTATTTCAACACTCCATTCATGCCCAGGCCCAGCATGTGTAGGGGGGTTAAGGCGTTATATTCGTAATCTGAGGGTCGCGGCTTCGAATCCTCGTCGCATTAAACATGTTCGTCCTTTCAGCCTTAGGGGCGTTATAATGTACGATCAATTCTACTATTCATTGGTAAAAGAGTAGTCCAAGAGTTGGCGGTGGGTGATGATGACTAGTTGCCTTCCCTCTAGTTTTACACTGCTAAATTAGGAACGACTAGCGCAGATATCCCTCCTATAGCTTCTCGCGAAATTAAAAAAGCAAACAAAAATCATCCATGTCTTTCTTGTTGGTTTGTTTTTCCGTTAGCATTTTGCCATCAGCTTTCCATGTCGTAAAGGACAGTACTTCTTACTAAACTCGCCACCTTTTCCTGTGTAACTGGAAGCTGGTGTCAGACATTCCTAAACGTTTTGTTATTTATTTCTAGCCTCCGTTTCCTCCTCGATATAAACATCGAATTATTACTCCTGTTTTCCATGACAACTCTAAACTTATCCATTTCTCTTCCTCGTGAATACCATCAAGAAAGACATATATTATTAGCATATCTGCTACAAACAGCTGATGTCATGGGTTCCTTAAATTATTGAAAATATCAGTTTTGTTGACGTAAGTGACAAGCCACGTGCTCTGCTATCCTCCTATTGAATGCCTTGAAAACAAACAGATTTCTCTCCAAATCTTGCTGTAGCTTTACATTTACTAAGCAAGCCTTATTCAAGCACGTGTGGTCTGTTAAACCTCGAACGATGCTAACGATGTTAAATCACGCTTCAAGGAACACCGAAATTACACGGCATATTTTTACGGTTTGTTTGACAGTGTTAGAGTGGTATATTAACTCTTACTATATCTTCTCAATATATCTCATGGGCTTCAAGATGTCTTGTTAAATGTATTCTTGGAAGCAACATCGTGTGACACACCAGGCAACATATCATTTAACTAGTATTTTTTTCCATAGAGATTATAGGTTAGTATTTCCAATACATCAAATCACATAATTAAAAAATAATATTTAGCCATTTATTCTTGTACATATTTTAAAACTCGTAGTGTCGTATTTTATATATTGTTGTATTTAACACTAACTTCTGATCAAAGTAAGCTGTCTTGTCGAGGAAATTAAAATTCAACCCAGTAATAAAAACAGCGAATTAATCTTACTTTTGAAGATACTTTCGGCCACAAATCCAATAATATCTCACAAGGTTCAGGCCATCTTACGATATTCAGACTTGTCCAAATTCATATATTAAGCTAACAATGCAAAACAGTCTCTATAATAAAAATTTAAAAATATAAACTAAAAGTAATAAAACTATTTATAATAAACATTCTAATCAACACTGTTAACGAAACTAAAATTTAAAAAACTTATGAAAGAAAGAAACGCTGTTTGTTGACTTCGAGAACTGTCGCAAATCTATTGTTCGTAGAAGAACGCAGCGACCTGTTACATATTACAATTTCAAATAGTCTGAAGCTGAGTCAAATTATAATTTAAATTAGAAGTTAAATAAATTTCGATGTGTATCCAGTTTATGATATTTGCCAATAAGGTTGATACACACTGTTTTTAATGCAGATATATCTTAATATCAAAACAACAATACAATTCACAGTAACGGTTATTACAGACAATGGTCTATGTACAAAAGTTTTATAAAGTTACAAACAATATCAAGTAATTTTTTTTCTAATTTGAAACTTCCTTGATGTTTCATCGAAGGCTTACGATGAACGAGTTTATTACGAGTTGGTTTAATTTTGTTTGTTTGTTTTTGGAATTTCGCACAGAGCTACTCGGCTATCTGTGCTAGTCGTCCCTAATTTAGCAGTGTAAGAGGGAATGCAGTTGGTTATCACCACCCACCGCCAACTCTTGGGCTGCTCTTTTACCAATGAAAAGTGGGATTGACCGTCACATTATAACGCTCCCACGGCTTGGAGGGCGAGCATGTTTGGCGCGACGCGAGCACGAACCCGCGACCCTCGGATTACGAGTCGCGCGCCTTACGCGCTCGGCCATGCCAGGCCAGTTGATTTAATAACAATTCACTTAACAGGGAGCTAGATAGCTCTGGGTTCGTCGCTTATCACTCGTCGAGATTTTCGCCACTGAAGTTATATAATGTATTCGTAAAAATACTACCGACCGATGTGAACCTGCTGAAGTTAAATGGTTTGTAATGTTCGAAACCTATCAACATTCGTGATCAAATATCTGAAGTTCCAATTTGATAAGCGTTAATCACAGTTATAGCTTTCGAGTTTTATAGTATACTAACTAGTGTCTCTCGGGGCGTCGCGTTTATTACATTTACAGGTGTGAGTAAAGTTTCTAGAATTTTCAGCTTACACAACAATGCTGACATTACACTAGTGTTTACATATATAAATACATTGTTGATTTTTACACTCAAGAGTCTTCTACAACTTTAGTGTTGTTGTTGTTTTGAATTAAGCACAAAGCTACACAATGGGCTATCTGTGCTACAACTTTAGTGAATAGTCAGGGATTTCACAATACAGATTTAATAATATAAGTTATGTACATTTCTAAATATAAGGTTAACTTAAATAAACATCCGTGCTAAATTAGATAAATAACAGTAAATCTGTTACAGACCACGTACAAGCAAAACCATTACACAACCCTTCCTCTAAGTGACTAATGTAAATGACCTCCAGTGGTACATTGGTATGTCCACTGACTTACACCGCAGGAAACCGAGTTTTGATACTAAAGATGGGTAGAGCACAGATAGCCCATTGTGTAACTTTGTGCTTAATTTCAAGCAAAAGCTTACTTTTGCCAACGGCACGTATACATCTTTTCCCACTGATCTTTCTGTTCTTGGATTATTATTTGCTACAATATATTGCACCTTGCTTTCTATGAGTTGGGTAGGACTTACTGCATGTCTCCATTTGGTTGGGCTTCAGAACCTCAGATTGATCCATATTTCTATGTTTTTCAATGCCATTAAGTACAATAGATATCGTTATCTTCTCTTCCAGGTTGAATGGCCATACATTTATGTTATTTTTCTTTAACGATCAAATTTGAAATTTGTATTTTTTACAAGGCTACTAAGGCTACCTGTTGTCTTTCCCAGTTTTTAACTATTTACCAGAGGAAGGGAAAACAGTCAACAGTGCCCGATTACCTGTTATCCACGCTAAAATTTGAATGTTGCATGGAACGGCTAACACAGATAGCTCTCGTGTGGCTTTGCGAAAAAAGTCAAATAAACAAATAATAATAAATATTTGGTTTTGAATTTCGCGCGAAGGTACACGAAGGCTATCTGCGCTAGCCGTCCCTAACTTAGCAGTGTAAGACTAGAGAGAAAGCAGCAGTCATCGCCACCCACAGCCAACTCTTGGGCTACTCTTTTACCAACGAAAAGTGGTATTAACCGTAACATTATAACGCCCCGACGGCTGAAAGAGCGAGCATGTTTGGTCCGAATGGGATTCGAACTCGCGACCCTCGGATTACGAATCAAGTTACTTAACCACCGGGTCAGGGTGGGCCAATAATAAATAAATATCCAAGCAATCGAATTGATCAACTTGCTAGTCTCAGGTTCGAATTCCATCACCGAACATGCTCGCCCTTTTAGCCGTAGGGGCGTTATACTTTGACAATCAAACCCCATCATTTGCAGATAAAGAGTAGACCAAAAGTTGGCGATCGGTGATGTTGACTAGTTGCCTTCTCTCTAATCTGCCACGTCAAAATTATAACAGATAAGCGCAGATAGCTCTCGAGTAGCTTTGCACAAAATTTCGACAAACAAACAAAATCAAACCCAGTGTAGGTAGAATCAATAACGTTGCTTAGAAACGAATATTTCAAGACATTTGCTGGCCTGTATTCACAGTTTTCATAGTTTGGACCAACTGCCTTTAAAATTAATTTCATTAAAGTTTTGATTAATCTGGTCAGAATCTGAATAACTTTATTTTCTTGCATGATAAATTAGCAGGATTAAGAAAGTTGTAAAACTAAATAATTAGATGGCACAGTTGTTTATCTTATATTTTTCAGTCGCAGATTACATCCACAAGATAAAAGTGAAAGTAAATATTTTCGAAAACATGTTTATAGATAATGTTTTTTTAGTTTTTTTACAGACTGGAGTGTTAAAGTATGGGTGTTTTCTTTTTTCACTTTGCTTTTTAAAGTTTGGTGGTTATGCGGTAGATGGAAGAAACAGACGTCATCAAAAGTCCATGAACACATTTATTTCAGTCTCTTCAAACGCTAACTGGTTTTAAAGTTTAAGCAAAGTTGGTAATGTTAACACGTAATGAGTAGATGTATGTTTCAAAATTCCAGGGGTTAGTGGGGCTGAGTCTCTGATACTCACAAAAACATAACCACCTTATGTATATATTTTTATTCGTAGCTTATTCTTATACGATTTATATATTAGTTAGGCTTACCACGTGTAGTCAAAGTAATGTTCAATTTAAGTACCATTAGACGTGCCCGTACTGTTCACTGGTAAGTATAAGGAATTTACAAAGCTGAGATCCAGGTTTAGATCCCCTCTAGTGAATCCGGCACGAACGTGTTTCTAATTTCAGTGATTTCTTTGTAATGAATGTTTATGTTTAGGGTATCCGTACAACAATGCTTCCAGTTTTAGTTTTCTTGGTGTGATATTTGCAGATATGTTTTTCTTGTGCTTGTGTTGCGGACTAGTTGGGTGCTTGCGTAATGTTCAGATTAAATGATTTACAGATTTATCTATCTCAACCTTTTACTTGATAATGCTGAATGGAAAGTAACTAAAACATTGCTCTGATCTGTATAAAGAAGGTTTTGTAAATATTTTTCTTTCGACTTAATCACTCAAAATTTAAATTACAATTTTTTGATGACGAGAAACCCATTTGAAATCAAAATGTATTTTAGAACGGCTGCTATGGTAATAACATTTTTATTGATAGGAAGAAAACAAGGTTTTGACCTTCCTGAAGATGACGTTGTTCTCTCCCTATCAATAAAGGTGTTAATACCAATACCAACCGTTCTGAGATATATTTTTGAATTAAAATGTGTAGTTTTTAGTCACACATTAAAATGTGTGTTTGAATACCTGTGGTGGGTATATTAAAGACAGCACATAGTTTAACTTTGTTTTTTTAGAGAAAAACCAACAACAAACAAAAGTACATAGAATTTGTAAATTACAGAAAGAGGCGCCATCTATACAGTTCTTCCTCAACCTTTCCTGAGAATAACGTAGTTGTTTTCAGAACAATTAAATATACAAATTCGTTCAGTAAACTCCTGTTTACACTGAATGGGAAGATATTTTATGCGATATTATTAAAGGCTCGAGGTAATCGTTGAAACGGATTATTGACAAGGCCTTCAGGCTGTTTTCTCGTCAGTCACGGCGAAACCTATCAAGTGAACACGAGAAGGCTTTCAAAGAAACTTCAATCAGAAGACTCGTAAGAATGTGATTGGTTTTCTTGAGGAAACGTTAGCGACGACCCGAATGTTAAAACGTTTTTGTGTATTCAAGTGCACCTCTTCGAACCTTTTCTTAATTGTTATAAGGGCTTGTTACAACCTTACTACAGGAACTGATGTGACTTGTTTCGCTCAAGATTGCTGAACCAGAACCATTTGTTCTAACCGTCTCGAATTTTACTTATAAAAACAGACAAATTGTAGTTACTTAGGAACTACCGTCGCCAACTTTTGAGCAAATCTAATCGAATAATGATATTGTACTCTCGCTCTTATTGTGAATCCACGGTCCCAAAGTGTGGAGTGCGAATTAAAGGTGACGGGACACAAACCGTTAATTCTCAGAATTACAGTCTGGGGCTCGCTAACTGCTAAGCCACGCTTGACCTACTATGAAATAGTAGGAAGATGAATAATTAGGAGATTTACTCGTACACAACGCTAGAATGCGAGTTTTTATACCCGTGGTGGGCAGAGCATAGATAAATCTTTGCGTAGTTTTGTACTTAATTACAAGCAAACAAATAAATTTATCGTAATTGGTCATCCGTTAATTTTTTGTTCATTGTCTTTTTTGGTGTGTATAACTGTCTGCACACAGAAGGACAATGTTTTTATTACAAAGAGTGTAGAAACAGAAAGTTTTTTTCTATGTCTCTCAAAAAAGATTTTGTATCTTGAGATAAAAGGATTCAAGTAACATCCTTATGTATGTTTTGTTATATTTTATACTACAGTACAGGGAATATCTCTTAAAATATTATTTAGAAAACATTATGTGATTTGCACGAGATAACTCGGCCATGTTTCAATGAACTGTGTGCCGAAATAAGTTCGAGCAAATCATTTTTTGCTTAAATGTTTCACCGTGTTATCAGTTGTTTTAAATGTTTCACCGTGTTATCAGTTGTTTTAAATGTTTCACCGTGTTATCAGTTGTTTTAAATGTTTCACCGTGTTATCAGTTGTTTTAAATGTTTCACCGTGTTATCAGTTGTTTTAAATGTTTCACCGTGTTATCAGTTGTTTTAAATGTCTCACCGTGTTATCAGTTGTTTTAAATGTTTCACCGTGTTATCAGTTGTTTTAAATGTTTCACCGTGTTATCAGTTGTTTTAAATGTTTCACCGTGTTATCAGTTGTTTTAAATATTTCACCGTGCTATCAGTTGTTTTAAATGTCTCACCGTGTTATCAGTTGTTTTAAATATTTCAACGTGTTATCAGTTGTTTTAAATGTTTCACCGTGTTATCAGTTGCTTCAAATGTTTCACCGTGTTATCAGTTGTTTTAAATATTTCACCGTGTTATCAGTTGTTTTAAATGTTTCACCGTGTTATCAGTTGTTTTAAATGTCTCACCGTGTTATCAGTTGTTTTAAATGTTTCACCGTGTTATCAGTTGTTTTAAATGTTTCACCGTGTTATCAGTTGTTTTAAATGTTTCACCGTGTTATCAGTTGTTTTAAATGTCTCACCGTATTATCAGTTGTTTTAAATGTTTCACCGTGTTATCAGTTGTTTTAAATGTTTCACCGTGTTATCAGTTGTTTTAAATGTTTCACCGTGTTATCAGTTGTTTTAAATGTTTCACCGTGTTATCAGTTGTTTTAAATGTCTCACCGTGTTATCAGTTGTTTTAAATGTTTCACCGTGTTATCAGTTGTTTTAAATGTTTCACCGTGTTATCAGTTGTTTTAAATGTTTCACCGTGTTATCAGTTGTTTTAAATATTTCACCGTGCTATCAGTTGTTTTAAATGTTTCACCGTGTTATCAGTTGTTTTAAATATTTCACCGTGTTATCAGTTGTTTTAAATGTTTCACCGTGTTATCAGTTGCTTCAAATGTTTCACCGTGTTATCAGTTGTTTTAAATATTTCACCGTGTTATCAGTTGTTTTAAATATTTCACCGTGTTATCAGTTGTTTTAAATGTTTCACCGTGTTATCAGTTGTTTTAAATGTTTCACCGTGTTATCAGTTGTTTTAAATGTTTCACCGTGTTATCATTGTAATGTTTCACCGTGTTATCAGTTGTTTTAAATGTTTCACCGTGTTATCAGTTGTTTTAAATGTTTCACCGTGTTATCAGTTGTTTTAAATGTTTCACCGAGTTATCAGTTGTTTTAACTGTTTCACCGTGTTATCAGTTGTTTTAAATGTTTCACCGTGTTATCAGTTGTTTTAAATGTTTCACCGTGTTATCAGTTGTTTTAAATGTTTCACCGTGTTATCAGTTGTTTTAAATGTTTCACCGTGTTATCAGTTGTTTTAAATGTTTCACCGCGTTATCAGTTGTTTTAAGAGGCTATAAAAGACTGAAATAAATAGTAACATCGCCCGTTTTTAGCTAACTTTAAAAACATGAACAAATTTGACAAGAAAGGGGCTCAAAAACTTTCAGGTATAACAATGCAATTTCACTAAAACCTTTTATGGTTTTCATCTGCTTGCTTGGAGTTTGTTGAAACTACTCGCTTATATATCTTTTGCAAACCTGCATTAATATATCAAGATATATATATGTATTTGATAAAAATATTAGACACTTGTACCATTCGCTGGGTTTAACTGTTGTCTCATGGATTGATTACCTTATGAAAGTTCTTGTACACAGCGCAACTCTTGGAAGTCGATACCCCAATTTGTTAAGTGTGATACGTAATTATAGTAGAAAATAAATTGTATTTATTTTGTATAAGGCAGGACAATCAAAATGTTTGTGAATTAGATTCACAATATGATATATACATTCTAATTTAGCTGCTGTGATTGGAAAAACGATCGATTATCATAAATGTCTTCACGTACCGAAGTTCAAGCAGAAACAGAACAACAAATGTTGCACGTGGTGATTTTTTTTCGAATTGATTTTGAATAATTTGTAAGAATTACCAAGTATTTCAATAATTACGGTTTCAACAACATTGTTCAATTATTCTAATTAAATTATCTTAATATCAGAAACATGTACATAGAGAGATAAATCGGTGTTCAAATTAGTTTTCCTTGGAGGTTAAGCGGTAAGCCAAAAGAATTTCGGATATCGATTCTCCACAACGTGTTAAGCCTACTGCTTAACAACAGAGAAACATTCAGTCACGATTAAAGACTCGAATAGGCTTAGGAAGGAGGCTTAGAAATATATGTTTCTTCAATACAACTTCCCCTGTCAAGGTTCTACGTCGTAAGATCATCTTCCACTGAGAACAGACACTGTGTGCTCTGGTTTAGTTATCTGTTGTGTGCTACCATTCTTTATATGTCCCCCGTTGGAACAGCGGTAAGTTTTCGGATTTACAATGCTAAAATCAGGGGTTTGATTCCCCTCGGTGGTCTCAGCAGGTAACCCAATTTGACTTTGCTATAAGGAAAACACACATACACTTTTTATATGTACAGTCTGAGGCGAAATAGTTATTGAAAATATTCAGGAATTGACGTTAAGTTATCACAGCTAGGACTAAAAATATAATTAAGGTTTTGGAAAAGAACATTTGAACAATTCAACCTTCTCCTTTGTAACTTTTTTATAAAAATTTAAATGACGTAACTGCGCGGTCTTTTCTCAGGAATTTTTTGTTAGTTGTTTTTCGAAGGACGTTTTGCATTTTGAATCACAAAATATCGTTTCTAATTAGCATTTGTTTTTATGTCAGTTTTCTTACATTCGTTCCAAATGAGATAACTCTATCTCCTGCTTTAGCTAATGTGTTCACAGACTGCGTTCTTCCTCGGCCATTTAAGAACGAAACAAAATATGCTTCGAGTCTTTTCAAAATGAAATATGTGCCATAATGTGTGGAGTTGCTCACTTTATTATTATAGTTCAAGCATAAGCAATTTCGCCATTGATACCGCAAGAGTCTGAAAAACTCTGTTCGTATGATAAACGTTAGAATGGGAACTGTGGTCCATTTTCTTTGATACCACCAACATATAACGATGTTCAACTCAATTAAATTTTTCTAAGTTTCCTTGATGACTTCTGGTTTATTCGGAGGTTTAATGGAAGCTTCAATTTAACGGTTTTCTTTCTTCACCTCTGGCTGAATAATAGTGTCATTTTTAAACTACACACATTCTCAGATAAACTCTATTTATTTCTGAATTTTTTGCAAAGTTTAACGAGGGTTATCTGCACACTGCCGTTCATAATTTTCAGCTGATAGGCGAGAAGGTAACTAGTCATCTCCTGCCGTCAACTGCTGGACTACATTTGGCAGACCGAATGGTGAAACTCGACTGTCACTCTTATAGCGCATTCGCAAAGCATGTTTATGTAGCAGTGGGTCTGAAACTTTACATCATCAGATTCATAGTACAAGTACTAGAACACGTTGCATTTACCTTGGTAAATATGTTATACTTTCCAGTGCAAACATATACATCGACTAAAGGACAAGGCCAGAAACTCCTAAGGTTTAGAAATTGTCATCATTATTATAGAAATACTGACCAAATGGAAGAAACCAGTCAGTAGCGCCCGCTGGTATTAGTTACAGTGATAATATTTCAATACGCGAAGAGCTGAAGTGTGTTTTTCGGTACATCACGGTTCGAACCTTGTATCTTCTGATTCCCACATTGGCACACTAACAAACATAGCCACGCCTAACCTGCTTTGTTTTTACTTAAGTAAAGGTGACTGACCAAGGTATATTATACTGAGCTCTTTTAGATAAGGGTCACTGAATACTGCTTTCAGATACGTTTGCAGAATGTTAACAGAACAGAACAATTGTTTTTTTAGATTTAAAAATCTACATTTTAGCACGCACAAAGTTAAAACCTTTTAACATTTGTTACGTAAAACAAAATATTTTACAAATTACTTTCCAAATGAGTTGTGTCTTTTATTCTTGTTGTTGACAGAGGGCTCAGCTGCAGATGTATTGAAACATTTACGACATTTTAAAGACAAATATCGCTTCTCATATTAAATAAAATATCTTAAAACTCACTGAGCGAACTACCAGGCTGTATTAGAACTACCATATACATAATTTATTACAATCACGTTTCACCAGCTGAAATCAGTATACACCACAGCAGCTAAACTTCCGAGATCTGTCTTACATGAACAGTGAGCGTTCCGATCACTGTTATGTTTCTTAGATCCTCGCCAGTCTTCTGTTATTGAACGAAATACATCTTTAGTAATGGATATGACATACACAGTATGGTTGAAATACGATTACACCTTTATTATCGAGAAAATTCCGAGGAAAATAAAAATGTAGTATTTAGCTATTCAGTAAGCCTAATTGTGTTTTTGTTTTTTTTACAGTAAGCCTAATTACGTTTTCTTATGACATATATAATCGACTGTGATGACACTTAGCCAGCTTAAGGTTGTTCACGACATAGCATTTTTTGATTTTGACCAAACAAACGAAAACTGTCAGGTGTCGCTATTTTAGTAACGACGTATTAAACAAGTTTATTTGTGGTTTACAAGGTTGAACGAAAACATGGCGATGAAGGGATATACAACTAATTTTCTGGGTGCTGTAGCCTTAAAGAAATTTGTTTGTTTGTTCTGAATGTTTCAAAAAAGTACATAGCGGCTATCTGCGCTAGCCGTCCATAATTTTGCAGTGTAAGACTAGAGGGAAAGCAACTAGTCATTACCACCCACCGCTGACTCTTGGAATGACCTCACATTATAACACCCCCACGGCTAAAAGGGCGAGCGTATTTGGTGTGACGGGAATTCGAGCCCTCGACCCTCAGATTACGAGTAGAATGACTTAACCACCTGGCCATAACGGACCCCTTCACGAAATAGACAAATAATTTTATTTCAGTAGTGCATATTTGTGTATAATAGACGTTTCAATACTAGAAATAAACGACCTCATAACACCAAATTAATTATTTTACTTTAATTAAACACTCAACGTTTTGCTTTACAGCATTTTCAGAAGCGTTTCACTAAACCCTAACTGACAATACAAAGCTTCGAAAGATTTCAAATAAAATAACAAACTTAGTGTTATAAAGTCCTTTATTTTTAGTACTAAAACTTAAATAATAATAGACGATCGAAGCAGAAATAAACTATATAGAAACTTACGTTTACTAAAACTCGTTCTTGGTTCTTTATTTGAAAAGCTGAAAAAAAATAACAAATATAAATCACACTAGAAATTTTTACAGTACTTACGTAGTTACACAGTTAACATTGTCTTTTTTCTATTCAAAACGAAATTCGATTCTTGTTCGAATGTTCTCGTTCGTCGTACATCTATAACGTGGCAGTTTTTCTTGATTGTTAAAATAGCTGCCGATTTTCAAATCTTTTTACATGATATTTCTTGGGAAAAAAGTGGGATCTTTTGCATATTTTTTGCACTACTAGCGTTGGTAAAACAGTTGAAGAAGTGGGTGTATTATAATATATTATATATTGAAATTTTAACTCGCTGTATTTCTTTAGCTTTTACATTCTAAGCATAAATTACTCGCCTAGAACTCAGGATGTCATGGCTTTAACTGGGTTTCGTCACTAACAGACGCTTAAAGACTTTCTATAGCTGTGATCCCTTCTATAAACTGTAATCATTTACGTATATGAACTTAACAAGATCATTTGAAGATCAAACAACAGTGACGTGCTGTGGGTTAAATCATCGTGTATTAGGGTTTTCACACAATGCCATTCGTGATATCAGTTTAATTAGGCCCAACATGACGAGGTGGATAGGGCGCTAGACTCGAAATCTGAGGGTCGCTGGTTCGAATCCCCGTCACATCAAACATGATCGCCCTTTCAGCCATGGGTGCGTTATAACGCAACGGTCAATCCCACTATTCGTTGTTAAAGTAATAGCCTTAGAGTTGGTGGTGGGTGGTGATGACTAGCTGCCTTCCATCTAATCTTGCACTGCTTAATTAGCGCAGATAGCTCTCGTGTAGCTTTGAGCAAAATAAAAAAAACGTATCAATGCAATAAAAAAACGGTTCGTTTCGTTGCGTGGGTCCAAACGGACGAAGAAAAATCTGTGTTTATGTAGTTAAACTGTCTATAACAAATAAGTGGGAAACTAGAATAATGTGTTTTTGAAAGGGCTCCAAAAAACACTACACTGATTCAGTAAATAAACTCTGTAAACCATTATAGTCCGATTGTAACAGCTTTTCAAACTTTATAAGGTATAATTAATATGATTCAACTGACCACGTGGGTTCTATAAGAGAAAAAAAAAACTATATTTTTAATTGTATGTAATCAGAATTAAATACATAATACAGTTTCATAATAAAAACCGATCAACGGAATTACATTTTACGCTCAAACAACTAAACGTAATAAATTCCTGTGAAGATCGAACGTGTAATTTAGACATGGGTTACTCGTGTGTGACACGTTACACCAATGTCGTTGAAAAAGTAATTTGGTCACCCGTAACATTGTCCTTACGAAAAGCGTCAGTTTCATTAGGTGTTACCTATTTATTATCTTGGTTATATTCTCTCATTAATACGTGCGATCTGATTTCATTTGGAATTAGTTTACATTTCGGGTCATAATCCCGTAATATCACGTTTAAGCGTATAATTTTAGTTCTCTTTTGTAGATTTGGAAATGTTCTTTCGTTTCAGTGCAAAGTTTCGCAGAGGGAAATTTACCCGCGTCCGCAAAGGGTATCAAATTCCGCATTCTAGCGTTATAATATTTCAAATTTATTGTTAAGTCACCAGTGGACGGACTTGGAAGTGATCGAAATTCTCACGCAATAAAATTATAAAGGTTGTTAAATGAATAAATTCCAATTTTGTAGGCAGTAAGAGGAAAGCTGGAGCGTTGTTGTAAGTCTGGAATGCTCTTGTAGTTAGAGTTAATTCATAGATTCGTGTTTCATGATCCCTTTATGCAAAATCCTTCTCCAGATTTTGGTGCTATGGGTGTGTCATAAGAGTGATTGTCAAGGTCATATATTCGGTTACAATAGCTGAATAATTGACATTGACTGCTGATGGATAGCATCTTTCCCTCTAGTATTTTACTTCAAAATTAGCACACCAATAACAATTGCAGAGCTCTGTGCTCATGTCCGAAACAAACAAATATTAGCCTCCCCGCTAGTACAGCGGTAAGTCTACAGATTTACAACGCTAAAATTATGGGTTCGATTATCCTCAGTGAGCTCAGCAGATAACCCGATGTAGCTTTATTATAAGAAAACACACACACAAAGAAACATCATCGCTGCGACTCCTTGTTGAAACACACATTTGAATGAAGAACCATATACTTATCTCATGATACGTGAATCTAATAAAACGTTTACTCTTATTGCTTACAAAAGCATACCGCAAATAAATCTTAACCTTAGTTCTACTTTTCATCCAGAAGACACGTTACTATTGTTCTAAACAAAACAAGGGAAAGGAACGGCCTTCGGTAACGTCTGTCGTTTTTTCACTGCGTTAGCTGTATTGTTTCTCAACGCTGACGCCCTAAGACTCAGGTGATAGATTACACTGGATTACCTAGTTATATCTTTAAAATGAAGGAAATACAGCGATATTTTGTAGAGAAATAAATCAATACAATTATAAACTAGTTAGTTGAAAGTCATAAATAGTAACTTAGATTACGCCATTTTTATGAATATAGCTTGTAGCTCGTATGGGTAGAAATCGAAATAAAGGCCATCATGTTTTATAGAATAATTTATAGCTTTGTAGTTTTGGGGTTTGTCATTATGTACCTGTTTTGAATACCAATGTAATTATGTACTTGTGTTTTATATATAGATTTAATGGAATAGTACAAATATTGTTCGCCTGTGTGATAGCTTAAATAAATACAAGATTTTCACAACTTCACTTTCTTTTCAGTTTTTTGTTCCAAGGGCGAAGATTTATTTGTTTGCTTTTAATTTTGTGCAAAGCTGCACGAGAGCAATCTGCGCTAACCGTCCCTAATTTAGCAGTGTCAGGATGGAGGGAAGGCAACTAGCCATCATCACCAACTGGCAATTCTGGGGCTACTCTTCAACCAACAAACAGTGGAATTGAACGTCAAATTATAACGGTCCCACAGCTGAAAGGGCGAACATGTTAGATGCGATAAGGATTTGAACCCGTGACCTTCAGAGTCGAGTGACCATGCCGAGGATGAAGATTTCACACAGTTTTCGTATTGGATATGTTGTCTCGATAAAAGGGATTTATTGGCTGTTTTTGATGCATTTATCTTTTAAAGAGTTTTATTTTCATGGCAGATTTATTTTGAGTTACTTGCTGTGTCCCGCTCGGGGAATCAAATAGCAAATTTTAGACTTACAATTCTACTTCCAAGGGGACGCATTTTAGATTTACCAATGTACCGCTAGGGAAGGGACAAATTTTAGACTTATCATTGTAGACTTACAATTGTACCGCCAAGGGGACGAATTTTAGATTTACCATTGTACCGCGAGGGAAGGGACAAATTTTAGACTTATCACTGTTCAACCAGTGGGGACAAATTTTAGACTTACATTTGTTCCACCAGGGGAGGCGATCTTTAAAGAACTTTAACCAAACATTATATTGATGACATCCGAACGAAAAACCAAAAAATGAAATCGAAGTGATTTATATGTATTTATTCTGATAAACCGTAGTCGCTTGGTGATTCGTTTTTTGCTACAGAGACATATAAAAGAGCTGAGTTTGTTTGTATATATATATATGTTTCAATTAGTTTGATTTGTTCTCTATTTACTGTTTTTTATTGTTAATCCACATTTACATTATGCACAATACAAATGCAAAAATATAAGCCATTCTTAATCGGTCATATGATTGGTCAATCAATGTTTTCGGCCTGTTTAAATGAACCACAAAATATAATATTATAGAATTCAGACGGATGGTAAGCTATGTGTTCTACCATATCTAATTGTCACCCTAATTATACTTTTCTTTATACGTCTACAAATTAGAAAAGAAATTGGAACTTATGTTTTTATAATAAAGCCGTATAAAATTCAGTTCTTTCTATTTCAATACAATATTTGGTTTGTTTCTTTATTGGTAAACACAAAGCTATCTATTTTCTAACGATCATATGTATCAAAACTCGATTTTTAGCGTTATAAGCCCTCATACTTACCTCAGATCCATCGAAGAGGGTACAGTGCTGTATTACCGATACAATTGTTTGGTAGCACGAGGTTTAAGACAAAGCTACGTTTCGAGAAGTTTAATATTCCTCGATAAGTTCCGCTGGGATAGCGGTAAGTTTACGAACTCGCAGTACCAAAATCCAAGGGTTCGAATGCCAACGTTAGACGCAGTAAATAGCCTAATGCGGCTTCGATCTAAACCAAAAAACAAACAAATTATTTGATGTGCATTTCTTACAAAGTAAGATTAAATATTTAACACGATCCATGTACACAAGTGAATAGCAGATTCTGTAAAATGTTGTGTCGCTTAGCAACCAAGAACATCTGATTATGTTATATCAGTTAAAATATGATTTTTTTTTTTTTACTTTTGTAAATACACGAAACAGAATCTGAGCAAAAGTTCGGATAACCGTGTGTTAGTGTAGCTCGAGGAAAATATTTAAGTCATTTAATGAATATATTTATCATATGTAACTCAGAACGCAAAGTTTTCGGGGAGAACAAGCAGCCCACGTGATCTGGATACACGTGCAGTTGTTACCTGGAATAATAGAACACACGTAAGTAAATTCGTAACGCACGATAGTTAGCAATATCTTCCTGAGAGACTTACGAGGAGTTATTTAAATCTGGACTAACGGTCTTTAAAACAAAAGATATCTCAGCGTTGTTAATTTAAGATCATGTTAAAAGACAGACTTTGTTAACCATATTCGATCAACTGACTGTAATGATTGAGGTTGAAATGAATAAAGGTGCTGAAATACAGGCTTATGTACGTAAGCTACACAAATATAGAACATTAGATATTCTAATATGATTACACTATTAAAGAAATAGAATAACTCGTAAGCTTTTACGAGGCATGCCTTCCTTCATAAGAAGTAAAATAGATATCAGTTCGGAGTACAAAATCTGACTGATATTCATAAAGCGTGTTTGTTTTTGAATTTCGCGGAAAGCTACACGAGGGCTATCTGCGCTAGCCGTCCCTAATTTTCCAGTGTAAGACTGGAGGAAAGGCAGATATTCATCACCATCTACTGCTAACTTTTGGGCTACTCTTTTACTAACGAATAGTTGGATTGACCGTCACTTTATAATGCCCCCACGGTTGAAAGAGCGAGCACGTTTAGTGTGATGGGGATTCGAACTTGTAACCCTTATGTAACGATTCGAGTGCATTAACCCACCGGGCCATGCCGGGCCAAAACGAAAGTGAAAGTGAACATTGAAAATTATTTTTTAAAATTTTGAACTTTATTAAAGATCGCTAGTGATATTGAAATTTACGTTCACATAACCCGCATTGGAAACCAAAACTGAACCAATGTAAAAGAACACTTTTATACCTATATTAATTAATAATCTAACATCCGACTGCAACGTGCCTACAATTTCGTACCAGTTTACTCTCTCGTCCCTAAGACGTGTGCCCAGTAATAATCAGTTGCTAACTTTATTCGTTAACTTGAGGATGACCTAAGAAGTGCGAAACTTTGTTCTACACTTTATTTTAATTAAGGTTTTAGTATCTATCTCAACTGCCTTTAGAATACATTTTTACTTCAAGTATGTTTCTCGTCATTATGAGTTGAGAGTTATAGGTTTTATTTGCAAGAGTTCGTACATGGTACAAGAACTATGGGGTGTTTTCACATTTAAGCCATGTTTTTTATTAGTTGTTATTCAACTGATTTATTCCTTTTTATCTCTTTCAACGATACTTGAATAAAATGGGTGTTAGTTTGTTTGCATAATTTTGCATATACTACTCGAGGGCTATCTGCGCTAGCCGCCCTAATTTAGCAGTGTAAGACTAGAGGGAAGGCAGCTAGTTATCACCACCCACCGCCAACTCTTGGGCTACTCTTTTACCAATAAATAGTGAGATTGACCGTGACATTATAACACCCCCACGGCTGAAAGAGCAGGCACGTTTGGTGCAACCTGGATTCGAACCCGCGACCTTCGCATTACGAGTCGAATGCCTTAACATGCTTGGCCATGCCGGGCCCAAAATAGGTGTTAGAGAGAAACAAGTTTCGAGTATCAATGAATACTGTCTTGGAAGATATGGTACTAGTAATACACTCCCTTAGCTATAAGTTTGATATGCTGAATGGTAATGACAAAAAGCATACTGAACGCCCCCCTGTGATAGGTATTAGAATATGCATTATTATGTCCAAACTTTCACGTATTAAGTTTGCGATTCTTAAAGTGCCTATGAATGAATTTTCTCTTTTTTAGACGAATAGAGTTTAAGATACAATCATTTTAAACATGGATTTACTTTGTATCCTCAAGACGGATTGTATGAATATTAAAATTTTATTTAAAATAAAGTACAGTACAACGATCGACCTTCTTATGTCATCTTTATGTTAACAGCCATTGTGAGAACATATTTTTACTTCAGGTGAATTTCTCCTCATCACGGATAGATTTACTTTATAATTCATTAGTTGTGTGTAGTTCTGAAAGTGTTAGATGACGGTGTTTGTCCAGTATAACCTTGCTATAAGAAGGGTATATCTCTGTGTAATATCTCTCTCTATTTATATATATGTATATAACACAAATAAGTTTCAGCAGTGGATACGGTTAATAAACATTCGAATTTTAAACTTTTCTGCTTTCTCTTTTCTTTAATACTTTTTACAACCGGTTTCGTGACTACGAAGGTCATAATTTTGGAGAGAACATTTATCCATGTAAAGTGTCGCCACTTTTAGTTCATATTCTCTCTAAAATTATGTCCTGAAACGTAATTTTTGAAGCCACGAAACCGGTCGAAAAGTTATTAAATAAAAATAATATTTTACTGGCTAGAGGGCGCTTCCAAATATGTTATGACGTCAACGAATCGAAGCTCGTGAACTACTTGATTTCGAACGTCTTACCTATCGTGTAGTGAGACCAACTGAGTCCTAGCAGAAGTTGATAGACGAGGATTGTCGCATATAGTTTCTTATGATCAAAAGTAAAACGGAAAGTAAAGAATGTCGAATCATATTGAAAACTGGGATGTTAAATGAAACAACTGTCAACGTATCAATGGTGTCTGTTGAAAAGTAAGCATAAATATCTGAAAACACTTTGCGAATAATGATTTTGTACCCTAGAAATTCCGTTTTCTAGAGAATTTTCGAAAAATAAGAGGCCAAAAGTAAAATATGAAGCACGTAAGTAATATTAATTAATTAATATTAATTTCATGATTTTATTATTTGATTGTTAAACACAAAATTACACAATGGGCAAGCTATGCTTTGCCTACCACAGGTATCAAACCAAATTCCAGTGTTTTACGTTATAAACCCCATGAATTGCCGCTAAATCAGCAGGAAACAATTCTGTATGAACACCAAAAATACCAACTACGTAAACATAACGTTTCGTTACTGTACTCGCTATTTCTTAGAATAAGAAAAAACTTTTACCCTTTTGTTTCCAAGGGACTTGTATGATGCAGTGTTTAACATTTCAGAAATTCTTCTTTTTTTTGGCTTAAATCTGAAGAAAGTTAACTCTCCAAACGATATCTAATATGAAACACAAAGACATCAGTTCGTTCTTGTGATAAAGTGATTAACAATTATATATAAACATACCATTGGAATGCATTAGATGGGTAATTGGGTACAGTGAAGACAACTAAAAAAAACTTCCCGATGGTGTTTGGGTATTTGCCCTGGAGGGTCAGGTTCACTTTGACCTCTTCCTCCTTCCTTAACATATTTTCCCTAACTCGTGATGTTATGTTAGGTCCTTTTCAGGGCAATGTCCATTTATAGTCTCTTATTCACAGTAGTCAAGCTTGCTGGTGGCATTTTTTTTTTTAATCTTATTATTATTTTAAAATACATAAGTATGTAAATTATAAATACAAGATTTAAAATTTATACACATACATATTTTAATTTAATTTATTTTTTTTTTCTTTATATTTAATATATATGTTAATTGGGGAGAGGTATTTAGGAATATCTTCATCATGTATAAGGTACCTATCTAGTTCGCATAACAAATCATTTTTCTTCCAATTTTTGTTAAAATACCTAATTGTAATATTTAGGAGTCTATCTGATATTATTGGTATGTTCGAGTAATTATGGATGAATTTAGATGATGTTGCTCTCGGAACTCTGTATGCTGTTGTGAGAAGTGCATTTTGTATTTTTTGTAGTTTGGTTTTGATTGTTACATTACTTACAGTTACCCATGGAAGACAACTACTTTAAAGGTTTGGTTTGTTTTCGAATTTCGCGCAAAGCTACAGGAGGGAAATTTACGCTAGCCTTCCCTAATTTAGCAGTGTAAGACTAGAGGGAAGGCAGCTAGTCATCACCACCCACTGCCAACTTTTGGACTACTCTCTTACCAAGGAATAGTGGGATTGGCTGGGACATTATGACGCTTCAATGGCTGAAAGGGTGAGCATGTTTGGTGTGCCGGGGATTCGAACCCGCGACCCTCCTATTTTAAAGTCAAATGATTTATTTTAATGTTGAAGTTGTACATATATTAAATGTGATTTTCGTGATTAAGGATCACAAGGCTGTTTTCTGTATGATTCAGACGCAGGCTAGGATTATTTTATTGAGATCTGATGGTCATAAACTAGCCTTTAAAGTAGTGCAGTTAAATAAAGATTTCTTAAGAATATTAAAGGTCTATTCAGCAAACCTTGTTTTTTTAATTTAGATCGTATAGACCATTAACAGGAAAAATGGCGCTGCTTCATACAGCCTTATATTTTGAAACAGAAAAGATTCAAAGATTTCAGAAACCTAGTGCTTTAGTTTAAGAACATAAACTTCACATTTCTTTATCTTTACAAATTTTTAATGTTTCACTCACAGTTTATAAAGCCATAGATACTTCTCTGATAGAAAAATTCTAAAACTCAAGTGTGTTAAAGGTAGAGTTCATCCACATTCGGTCGCAGCAAACGTGTCTTACGAAATGACGAGTATAAACTGTTTTTGAACAGTTTATTTGTGAATTTGATGTTTATTGATAATGTTTAAGATTTTATTGACTTATAAAAGAAGGTCTGTAAGATCTTGCAGTAAAAATAAACCCTATCTTCCATTTACATTTCAGGGCCCTGCATGGCCGGATGGTAAAGACATTCAACTCGTAATCCGAGGGTCCGAGTTCGAATCCCCATCACACCAAACATGCTCGCCCTTTCAGCCGTGAGGGCGTTATAATGTGACAGTTAATCCCAATATTCGTGGGCAAAAGAGTAGCCAAATGGTTGGCGGTAGTTGGTGATGACTAGCTGCCCTCTAGTCTTACAGTATTAAATTCGGGACGGCTAGCTTCAGATAGCCCTTGAGTAGCTTTGCGCAGGATTTAAAACAAATCAAATCATTTATGTTTGGTTTTGGTCAAGTAAATGGATTTGTGTAGTCGTCCGTTAACAGAATGTATTTCTGTGTAACATAACCCCATACTCTGGTAACTCAGTGGCAAACTCGAGATCTGATAACGTTAAAATTTGAGGATTGATCCAAATTGTAGTGACAGCGTGGTCAGCTTGTTCTGGAGTTTTGAGCTTAAACAAAGTAAATGCAAACCTACACGAGGGCTATCAGCGCTAGCCGTCCCTAATTTTGCAGTGTAAGGTTTAAGGAAAAGTGCTAGTCACCACCACCCACCGCCAGCTCTTGGTATACTCTTTTACCAACGAATAGTGGGTTTGACCGTCACATCATAATGCCCTCACGGCTGAAAGGGCGAGCATGTTTGGTTGATGGAGATTCGAACCCGCGACCATCACATTACGAGTCGAGTACCTTAACCATCAGACCATATCAGGCACCTGTTATTTCTTAACATAACAATTTCAGTTGCAGGGTGTTGTTTTATAAAACCCGAATTATTGATAATATTTTAAGACGAACCTCAGACTGGTTTAAAAAAAAAGACAGTCTTTATTTTTATTGATCTATTAAATCACCAAAACTTCTTGGAAAAACTAAGAGAAGATTTAAAATGTTTTGTTAAGTCAGAATTATCTACAGGGTTTCAGTTATTTTAACAAGGTTTGAAACTTGATTAGGGACTTCTATCTAAGACATGAACGAAAGTCCTTGTGAAGGACTTTGAAGAAAATGAAGTCCTTGGCTGTTCAAAAAGTCCAGAGCTCGGGGCTCTTAGAGGCGGGAATATTTGGTGTTTCGGTATTAATTCGATCATGGTTTACTATTGAGATTTTCCAAAGACTCTAACTGGAGATTAGCGGGACTGTCATATATAGAATCAGGGTCCTGAAATCCTGTTGTCCCTGATCTCATTAGTCTGATATGATAACCATATTTGTAAATTTATTGCAACTTAGAATATATAAAGATAGCATCATATTATTTTTTATTAAGTATATACATATCAAACTAGGCTGACACGAGCTTATGATTACTATCCACTGACATATTTGCAAAAACGTTGTCTGCGAAATTAGTATATTATCCCATTATATTGTACCGTTATAATAGCAAATATCCAATTAATGACATCTGAGAATTATATCATATGTAATTGTGCATAATGTTAATTAGCTAAACATTCGAAATTTGTTTTAAATTCCAAACATTACCGATTAACTTTCTTTTTATTTGTAATTAAGAACATAGCTACACAATGGGCTGTCTGTAGTCTTCTCACTGCGGGTATCTAAACCCGGATTTTAGCGTTGTACGTCCGCAAACATACCGCTGTGCCCATAGATCCCCTAATTAGTTTAATATGAACATTGTACATTTTTATGAAATGTAAACTTTATTTTAACTTTTATTGATTTGTTTGAATTTCGCGTAAAGCTACTCGAGGGCTATTTGCGTTAGCCATCCCTAATTTAGCAGTGTAAGACTAGAGGGAAGGCAGCTAGTTATCACCATCCACCGCCAACTCTTGGGCTATTCTTTTACCAACAAATAGTGGGATTGTCCGTCAAATTATAACGCCCCCACGGCTGGAAGGGCGAGCATGTTTGGCGCGACGGGGATGCGAACCCGCGACCCCAGGATTACGAGTCGAACGCCTTAACCCATCTGGCCATACCGAGCCTTACTTGTTGTGTTCAGATATAGAATTTTTGAATTATTTAGAATTAGACACAAAGCTGCATGATGGGTTATCTTTGAGTTGCCCACCAAGGGTATCGAAACCCGGTTTCTAGCGACATAAGTCCACAGACATGCTACTGTGCCACGAGAGGGCTGGAAATAGAAATTTGAAATTTGGTTATACATTGTAAACACTGATATTTCAGGTTAAGTACGGACAGTTTATTAAAGCCACTGATATGCAAATGGAAGTTCATAAAGTATAACAGCCTGTAACTTACAGGTAAGTACACTACAGGCCAACTTCTGAATTCCTGGTTAAGCTACGCATGTAATACGAATGGTTTGGTTTGAATTTCGTGCAAAGGCACATGAGGGCTATCTGTGATAGCCTTCCCTAATTTAGCAGTGTAAGACTTGAGGGAAGGCAGCTAGTCATCACCATCCACTGCCAACCTTTGGACTGCTCTTTTACAAATGAACAGTAGGATTGACCGTAACATTATAATGCCCCCACAATTGAAAAGGCGAGCATGTTTGGTGTGACGGGGTTTCGAACCTGCGACTTTCGGATTACGAACCAAGTGCCTTAACCACTTGGCCATGTCGGGCTCTAGTCTTACGGCTGAGCGACTGCGAACACCACAGGAAGTATGGTGTGAGTTGGTTCTTTCCAAAATTTTTTGATGGCAACATGTACGTACGAAAAATAATATGACACCACAGGAACGACTACAAACTGATATAAAATAGCTCCTCACTTTACACATGGCTGTGTTGGCGGATCTGTTTCGCGTCGCGTGCCAGAAAATGAATATAAATCATTAGATTTTTTTCGTGCGAAATATGTGACTAAATTTAAAAATACATTAAATCTCATAACTGATATAAATAAAAATAAAAACTTAACGAAACATTTCGTGCAATTTCCGAAAACATATGATATTCCTCAAAGCACTTGTGTGAGTAATGGTTCCTCTCGATCAGGAGAGCAAATTTTGCCCGTTATCGTGTAGATGTTATATTGACAACGTAACAGTAGTCAGCCCATTGGTAGGTCTATGGTAAGTCTAAGGACGTATATGTAGTTAGAAATCTGGTTTTGATACCAACAGTCTTTTAGAACATAGATAAACCATTGAGTGGCTTTGCGCTTAAAATCAAAGAGACAAAACCCTTCATTGAATATGTGATCACTCGTTTCAGTTTAACATAATGGATTGGTATTTAAACTTTGTGTGTTAACCTGATTTCCTGATAACGACGTCTAAGAGAAATATCATTCACACAGTCCGTAGCTATCACTCTGATATACGTATTTAGTTTTGTCTTATGTTGAGACCGGATTGTTTTCTCCAGAGATGTTACGAAACTGAACATTCATTTAATTATTTATTTATTTATTATAATTTACTTTGGAGAGCAGTCACCTTCCCACAACTGTCTCTAGCCTGTGAATGGGGATATAGATGTGGGACGTTGTGGGCTTCAGCACCCACATCTCGCTCTCCTAATTTCTATTCTTTTGCTTATTTTATTGTTTATTTCATCATTTAATTATTCTTTGTATGAGATTGGCGAACGGTGGTTAAGACTGATAGACGGTGTATCCCCACCGCAATGTCACCTCCAGAACCCAGGATAAATTATATAACTCACGTTATAGCCCGTACACTGGGGATCCTTGCAATTGGTGAAGCGTTATATATTTAAACTTGTTTTTGTTGATAACAAATTCTCTCTATATATACATATATATCATTTATTATTACCATTCAGTAATTCAACTGAAGTGCTTAAGTTGCCTGATGTACTGCACTTGTAAGCGGGAATAATAACCAAAGTAAAGTTTTATTAAACAAAGTTATTTCACTTACAGAAGGTTCTGGGAAATTCGGTATACGAATGTCTACGTCAATATTATATTATATAAGCTATCAGGCTTGGTAGTGCTCTTCAAAGGGGCCCGACATGGCCAAGCGTGTTAAGGCGTGCGACTCGCAATCTGATGGTCGCACCAAACATGCTCGCCCTTTCAGCCGTGGGTGCGTTGTAATGTGACGGTCAATTCCACTATTCGTTGGTAAAAGAGTATTCCAAGAGTTGGCGGAGGGTGATGATGACTAGCTGCCTTCCCTCTAGTCTTACACTGCTAAATTAGAGACGGCTAGCATAGATAGCCCTCGAGTAGCTTTGTGCGAATTTTAAAAAACAAACAAACATAAATATTCTCTCATCTTGCTCGTGGGCCCGGCCTGGCCATGTGATTAAGGCACTCGACTCGTAATCCGAGTGTAGCGGGTTCGAATCCCCATCCTGTCAAAAATGCTCGCCTTTTCAGCAGTTGGGGGCATTATAATGTTACGGCCAATCCTACTGTTCGTTGATAAAATAGTAGCCCAAGAGTTGGCTTACACTGTTAAATTAGGGACGACTAGCGTAGAGAGCCCTCGTGCAGCTTTAGGCGAAATTTAACCCAAATCACTTTGCTTGTTTGTTTCAAAATTTAGCACATAACACACCCACCCCTGTAAATTTTAAACTCTTAGACTAGGGAGAAAGTAGCTGTTAAACACCGCCAACCGCCAACTCTTGAGCTACTCTTGTCTGACAGTATAGTTAGATGTTATTACGACGCCTGAACTCACAACTCCAAAGTGAGGAGCACATTTTTGCGACAAGGGATTTCGAGCCATGATACACTAATTACTATTATACGTTAGATCAGTCTTGCAGCATGTAATTAGATATGTTCGTTCAATGAGCCTTTTGGCGCGTCCTCGATTTGTGCTCTGACAAAATTGGTAATCGGTTGTAACACAAACCGTATCTACTTTTTATACTACGTTATTAAAAGTCTGTGGAGAAAAGTCCAAAATTGATAAGATAAGTGAGCCTTCTTTCTCTCGTTTATTTATTTTTTGTAAAGCTTTCATTTGAAAAAATTGCTGTTAACAAAAGGCAAGTTAAGGCAGTCGAAATGTTAAAAATATTCCAGTTCGTTAAAGCTGCGAGTTTATTCATAAAGTTGTAACGTGTTAATGAATAAGTTTTGATAAATTTTAACAAAACTGATGTTCTTTCAAACACGTTTTAAACATTTTATAAAAAAATGGAAATAAAACTATATTTATTTCGAATTTGAAAATTTGAAAAATACTTCTATAAAAGTGTTGTATCATTTTATTTTATGAAATGTGTCTTTTTTAAATTTTTCTTAATGATAGTACCATCTTCCCTTTTAGATGTGTCCTCCGATAGGACAGCGACATATTTACTCACTTACAGCGGTATAATCCGGGGTTCGATTTCTCGCGATGGACACAATAAATACCCCAATTTAGGTCTGTCACAAGTAATAACCGGACGAGTCTTCCAGATTTGGAACCATCAGTTAAAGGTTAGAACAAATACCTCAAATTAGTTTATTGTAAGTAACAACCGAAAAAATTCTTCAAATTTAGAACCATGAGTTAAGGACTGACCAAACACTGGATATTGTTCTTCACAAATTCAAAAATTGAAATAACTTTCCGCTATTTGTTGTCCTCCTTGGTCCAATGCTGGTTTTATTTTCAAGTATGCGAGTCTGCTACTGTAAGATTTTTGAATTTCTATAATCGAATAGTGGGACTGAGAGAAACATTGTAACGACCCGACAGCTGAATGGGAGAATATGTTCAGCGATGGGATTCAAACCCACAACTTGCATATTGCGAGTACAGCACAATAACCACCAGATCATGCAACACCCTGTCTTTCCTTTGTTTATTTCAAGTTAAGCACAAAATTACACAAAAGGATATCTGCAGTTTTTCTCTTCTTCTAAACAGCATTTAATTGTCTGCCACTTTTAAAAGTTATTGACGGATTGACTTGAAATTTGGTAGAATTATTCCTTGGCCCAGTTTGTCCAGTTAGGCCATTTTAAAGATTTCCTGGTTTCAAAACTCAAACAACCCAAAAATGTGTATTTTGAGCTTCCATGTAGTCATATTTATAGTAATATAGATGGAAGTCGCCACAAATATAAATTTTCATGCATCCCATATACTTACACACACAAAAATTGATTTGTCTATTATGTGTCCTTTTCTGGGGAGAGCGTTCAGAAAAAAAGCATAAATTTTGGAAATTTTGGTCAATTTACATAGAATTTGATACGTAGATACTTTTATGTAGGTTCCACACATTGATAAACATAAATAGTGGATTTGCTCATTTTTAATAGTTACAGAGGGGGGCAAAATGCCACAAGAAACGTTAAAGGCTTTATGAAAACCCCTCCGCCGTATTTGAACCAATTTCCTTTGGTCTGGCATAGACATGTTGCTTAAGACGCTCGACTCATAATCTGAGGGTCGTGGGTTCAAATCTCCTTCGCAACAAATATACTCGCCCTTTCAGCCGTGGGGACGTTATAATGTGACGGCCAATCTCACTATTCGTTGGTAAAAGAGTAGCCCAAGAGTTGGCGGTGAGTGGTGATGACTAGTTGCCTAGTTGCTTTCCCCCTGGTGTTATACTGCTAAATTAGGGACGGCTAGCGCAGATAGCCTTCGTGTAGCTTTACGCAAAATTCAAAACCAAACAAACAAACAAAACCAACTTCCAATATCTTGTAGGTCCCAAGTTTTCGATATTTTTGTGTTTTTCGCGAAGTTTCTGATGTAAACTGACCTTAGTGGGATTGCGTTTCATTCGCCTGGGAATCTATGCTTCTTTAACTGAACACATTCCGCGTATTAATTTAAATATAGATTAATTTGTTTGTTTGTTTTGGAATTTCGCACAAAGCTACTCGAGGGCTATCTGTGCTAGCCGTCCCTAATATAGCAGTGTAAGACTAGAGGGAAGGCGGCTAGTCATCACCACCCACCGCGAAATCTTGGGCTACTCTTTTACCAACGAATAGTGGGATTGACCGTCACATTGTACACCCCCACGGCTGGGAGGGCGAGCATGTTTAGCGCGACGCGGGCGCGAACCCGTGACCCTCGGATTACGAGCGCACGCCTTAACGCGCTGGGCCGTGCCGGGCACATATAGATTAATAAAAACGATGAAACACTAGGAATTTTACTTATGCAACACCAGACCTTTTACGGCTTAACGCGAAAAGTAATAATTTACGAATGCCGGATTTTTAACGTCGACAATTAAACTGCGCTTTTTTAACACGTAAAAATACCCAATCATTTATATCATTCGAAAACTTTGATGTATTTTCCATAAGTTCTTGTGTGAATCATCAAAGCCACTGGACCAAACACAACCTCATCAGATAAGGTCAGTATCACGGATTTTTCAATACAATACCAGTAAGTATGTGCAGTCAATAGAGATAAGCCCCCCAGTGGCTCAGCGGTATGTCTGCGGACTTACACGCTAAAATCCGGGTTTTGATACCTGTGGTGGGCAGAGCACAGATAGCCCATTGTGTAGCTTTGTGCTTAATTCAAAACAACAACAATAGAGATAAACGCTCCCATTATTCGATGGTAAGCGAAACATCTGAATTTCCGTTTCCTGCTTTTAAAGCAAATAGTTTCTTCATTTCAGTTGTTGGAACTCACAAGTAAAAGGAACTTTGAAAACAATAGTCAAGATTTTATCTTGCACTACGTTTCGTTACGAAAGGTTTTATTTATTAATGCAGTCGTTATGTGAGATACTTGTTGATGAAATAGAACTGAAGATTCGCTGTCCCAGACAGATTTTATTTTATTCGTTTCACAATAACAATAATTTATTTTATTGTACCTTTTACACGATTCTGAGATGAAGATATCCTAGTTTCATCTTCCTAAACTCTAATATTCAATGCTAAATATATATCTGGAAGTTCTACTTTATTAACGATCGAATAATGTTTTTGTTGAGTAACTGAAACCGTCATTCCGTTAGTAAATTCCATATCAGGTTGCCTGGTAACGATTTATTGTATTTGTATTAAAGGAATATTAAATGTCTTATTTGTCAGTTTTTCTTGTGAAACCGACATTGGGTATTTACAAACATTGAAGTTTAACTGTGACAGACAAAAATGTAGAATTTTATAACTTCAGCTTTGAAATAGGATTTGTTTGAGAGAAATAGAGAAAACAAAACAAAACTGAAGTGTTTGTGAAATAAAGAAAACTTATTATGACAAGAAAAAATAATTCTCAGAAGAAGCCAAATGTTGTAAATTTTGTGAGAAAAGGACACATTTTTTTTTCTCCACGTTATTCTTAAATTGTCTATTTCGGATTCAAAATTGGTCCGGCATGGCCAGGTGGTTAGGGCGTCTGACTCGTAATCTGAGAATCGCAGGTTTGAATTTTCCTCACACCATAAAATGCTTGCTCTTTTAGCAATGGGGACAGTATTATGTAAGGGTTAATTTGACTATTAGTTGGTAAAAGATTAGTCCAAAAGTTGGCAGTGGGTGGTGGTGACTAGCTATCTTCTCTCTAGTCTTACATTGCTAAATTAGTGCGGGTCGCCGCTGTGTAGCTTTGCGCGAAATTTAAAACAAACAATCAAACAGATTGGTTGCAGAAATTCTTGCAAGATATAATTCAATCATAACTAAAAACAACAACTTTATTTGTAACAGAAAACAGAAGTATTGACACATTACTAATCCCAGAAGGGGAACTACAATCAGGAACCCTTTAAAACTGATAAGAAACAACAACAACTTTAGTTTCATTTGAAGATTACTGCAGACGAAAAACTGTACGTGTGAAACCGAGACGTATAGCTTAGCAGGAAATTCCTGAAAATAAATTATAATCGTATTGTCGTGATTAAAAACTAAACAAAGAAAAAAACACAAATAGCAGCGGGTAACTTGTTTATTTCCTCGGTTTCCTTGACTTTTTAAATGTCTTTTTGTGGATTGATATCAAGTTATCGCTGAAAAAAACAACAACGGATATATGTTATCAAAAATCTCGTTGCTTAGAGACAACAGAGTCAGTAGTAAAAATAATAACACTTAAACAGATATATATATTTAAAAGAGGGCGCTGTGAACAAAGGTTAATCGTAATATCATCATCCTTGATGTGTAATTGTTCATTTAAAAACCTCGAGGTTTGTTTATTTTTTAATTTAGCGCAAAGCTACCTGAGGGCTATCTGCGCTAGCCGTCCCTAATTTAGTAGTGTCAGGCTAGAGGGAAGGCAAAAAGTCATCATCACCCATCGCCAACTCTTGGGATACTTTTTACCATCGAAGAGTGGGATTGACCGTAAATTTATACCGCCTACACGGTTGAAAGAGCTAGCAACCCTCAGATTACGATTTGAACTCCTTAACCATCTGGCCATGCCGGACGAACCTTGAGCTAATTCATACAAAGTGCGAATTTTTTATAGTATTTTAGAAATGTTTGATGTTTTTGTTAAGTGTGAATGTAAGTTGAACGTATATAATTCCTCAACTACGAGCAAGTGGATTTTCACTTTGAAATGAAATCTGAGTTGGGCCTTCACAGGAATTTAAATTTCACAACTATTGAGAGGGGGATTGAATAGTGAAACTATTTGGTGTGTGTGTACATATCTGAATAAAGTACATTGACATATACAGTAACATCATGTGCATAGTAATAAAATAGCAGTTTCACCAAAATGACCATCGACGTAGAGTTATTGAAGAGAGTGCCCTCGTTTAACTCTAATTTTAGAAATAACCCTTAATCTTAATGTATATCATATTTTGTGAAAAAGAAAAAATTGGAACATTCATAACGGGTACATGCACAGCGGGTTGGCAAATATTAACTCGAGCTGGAGACTACTGGACATAACGCATTTGTGAAAACTGGTCGTTTCCGATGAATCACGTACACACACACATGCACTGATCTACAAACTATTTTCAGTCGTTTCGGATGAGCTATTCTGATATCTATTTTGATGTACAAATTTCTTTCGGTCATTTCGTATTAGTTTTTATCACAAATTTACATATCATATAAGTATTTTAATAAATGAAATGAAAGCTAGCTAATGGAAATCATGTATACTTATTATCCCTGAAACTGAAATTACTGGTTTAGTACAGTTTAGTACAGGTGGGCCCTGCATGGCCAGGTAGTTAAGGTACTCGACTCGTAATCTGAAGGTCGCAGGTTCGAATCTCCGTCACACCAAACATGCTCGCCCTTTCAACCGTGGGGCGTCATAAAGTGATGGTCAATCCCACTATTCGTTGGTAAAAGAGTAGCCCAAGAGTTGGCTGTGGGTGGTGATGACTAGCTGCCTTCCCTCTAGTCTTACACTGCTAAATTAGGGACGGCTAGCACAGATAGCCCTCGAGTAACTTTGCGCGAAATTCAGAACAAACCAAAACCCATGCAAGCCATTTTGAGAATACAAAGTGCTCTTTCTTGGATTTCGTTCCAAACTACTCGATGGCTGACCTTAATTTGGAAATAATAGACGAAAGGGAAAGGTAATCAACACCACCCACCTTCAACCTGTAGGTCACTCTAATCGAATACTGAAATTTGCTTCACACTCTTATAAAACACCATTTGTCTGAAAGTGCACACGGCAATTTGTTTTAAGTGGTAACGAAATACGAACCAGGAAAATTCAGTTTGGCACGCTATACACTGGGCCACGTTTTGCACTGATTAATATGTATGGACCATTTTCCACTTCTGACTAGTTTTATGAAATAAAAAATAGCCTTGAAGTCACAAGAACAAATAACATAACAGTCAAATGCAACTACGCATGATTGTCGTGATGTTTAGTAAGGAAAGGAGAGATGTAGTTAATTAACTATTTTATTATTAATCAACGACAAAACAAAACACTGTTTACACTGATATAAACTTCTGACGAAACAGGGCTACCAGAAGCAAACTTTTACCAAGTAACGAACATAACTATCTAAGTATTTTGTTCCATCTATCTTTCGTATAGTGATTAAATTACTTTGTTGTGTGCTTTCTTATTGAAGATAGTTTTGGCCGTAAACCCACTAATATCTCATAAGGTTTGGCTAGCCCAGATTTAAATTGTTTGAAAATATGAGATAGGAATTAAGGTATTCTTTTAGTGAAATCTTCACGTGAATACATCTATAAACCTAATTATTGCACAAAGTCGTTGTAATGACATCATGACGTCATATATTTTGTTTTAATACGCGAGAGCGAATTGGCGTTAGGTGTGATAAAACAAGAAGGTAAGCTGTATTGGACAAATGAACCTTTTTAAATTAGAATTTCCATCTAAACTTCCAAACGTATTAGAATTAAACAAGCAATTAGACAATGGTATCTGTAAATACGAAAAGTACATTTTTATGAGGTAATAAATCAAGATTAACTCAATGACCAAAAGAAACTAATTGAAAAAAAAACACTTTTAAACTGTTAAAATATTCACAGTCGGTTTTATGCAAAAAAAGCTTTGATTTTGATCATAAAAAATCTGAGCGTATCAGTGGAATTAGTTATTATCACACTCACTTTAATTGGTGATGATTTGAAGCTATGGGTCTAAAAAGTATCAACAATTTAAGATATGTAACAGAAAATATAATTACTTTATTTTGTATAAACTCATTTCCTTTGTTTCAGTACAAATAAGCTATTAGCATGCTTCTCATTGCTGGGGATCTAAACGGGGATTATAACCTTTGAGTCCGTACACTTATCGGTTGAATAGTGGTATTAGTGCGAATCATTTCGTGTTTGTCTGTCTGTTGCAGTTAGATACACTGATTTCTGACCTGAAAGTTATAAGTACATTAATGCGAGTTCATGATCTCTCACCTATTGGGGGTTGGGAGTGGATATCAACTGACTAAATATAGAATGTCCCCATGAGCAAGAAAAGTTTACAAAATCTACCAGAAGCCATTGTTTGTTTGTGGCTAAGCTTGTAGCTATACAAAGAGCTACCTGTGCTCTATCGGTAGAAATGTGCAGACATATCGCGGTGCCACCAAAGGGGGGTGTAGTTTTATTAGCACAAGAATGTAAAAAATCTTTAATTGTGACTTTTCAACATTTAATGTTTGACGTCATTTTTTCGACACAATTCTGGCATACATTCGTGTACATAACTAAGATACCACTACGAACATGTGACTTACATTAAAGCTGTCTGATAGAGTTCTCTGTCACACCAAACATGCTCGCCTTTTCAGCCGTGGAGCTTTATAATGTGACGGTCAATCCCATTATTCATTTGTAAAAATAGTAGGATCAAGAGTTGGCGGTGGGTGGTGATGACTAGTCGCTTTCCCTCTAGTCTTAAATCGCTAACTTATGGACGACTAATGCAGATAGCCCTAGTGTAGCTTTGGGCGAAATTCAAAACAAGACACACAAATGTCTAATAGAGCGTCGCAGTAAAATGAAATATTTTTTCGTATCAAGTACAAACTCAATTTGTTAAACAGACTGTCACAAGCAGGTTTAGCTTGTTATGTTAATGACTGCAACGTTACAGCTCTCTCCCAAGACAGTTTTTGATTAACTCTTGCAGACTAGATTCATATTAGCCTAATTATATAAGAACGTTCAGTCTCAATGGTTGACGCATCGATCTATTTCTAACGGAGAAGGAATGTTAAGGCATTGACGCGTTTTGGTATTTAGCGAAAGGTTTCGTCAACATTCGTTTAGATGCTATTCAGTTTTTTTTTCTTTTAGTAATAAATGGTTTGGACTCCCAAGATGTATTGCTACTTTTGTCACCGTCAAGCGAGTGTCAGGCGTTTCTTAGTAGTCTGTGCTCGAACAGCGGACTCGAAGATTCATGATGCGTGTTCAGTTGCAAAAAGGTTTTCCATACATGGATATCCATTGGAGCATCATAAGAGTGATGGTTCAACCTACTATTATCTCATGAAAATCTCCTCCACTTGAATAGAGCACATCAGTATGTTTATAAAGCGGGTTTCGTTATCCTTGGTGGACAGGGCAAAAATAACCCATTGTGCAGCTTTGTGCTTAATTTCAAACAAACAAGCAATCAAAGTATCATAAAAAAGCAGTCCAAGAATTGGCGGTGGGTGCTTTCCTCTAGCATAAAAGTTTAAAATTAGGTAAGGCTAGGCGCATTTAGCTCTTTTATAGGTTTGCGCGAAAATTGTACAGAAAAAGAAGCAAACGAAGTAAAAAGAGCACCAAAGCACCGTGCTATACAAAGTGTAAACACTGGCTTATTCGACGCACTAAACAATGGCGCACTGAAAATGTAACACTGATTTACGATTTACGTGTAACGAAACGCAAACAGAATTTCGTCACATAAGATTTAACCCCAACGAGGTTTCTAGACGTATTGAAATATAACAATTAAAGTAATTTGAGAACTTTAGTAGGGAAGTTTAAACTACGTGTATAAAATTGACTGTCACCCTTATAACGCACTTACAGCTTAAAATGTGTGGAATACCTTATGGTACCGTACAGATTTAAACTGTCAGATAAATATACATATATGTGAGACATATTCACGTAGTTAGAAGGAGCGGCAGAGAATAAACTGACGGAAGTTAGTATTCATTCTAGGTGAGTTTGCATGGCTCTTGGTCCAAAACGTCTTTGGATTTGCAATGCTAAAATCATGAGTTCGATTCCCTTTGGTGGACGCAGCAGATAACCCGATGTGAATTTGCTATAAGAAACAACGCACACACCCTAAATACGAACTACTGACTAGAGGGATGAGAGGCAGCCCAGCAGCAATTACCCACGGCAAGGAATTGACTGTCACCCTTATAACGCACTCATAGCTTAAAATGTGTGAAATATCTTATGGTATCGTACGCATTCAAACTCGGTTCATTAGCTCCAAATATCCATAGCTTGCTCCTCACCATGTATATTAAACACAAACACATAGTTATTTAACAGAGAAAAGCGTTTCGCAGATTCAACTTCTTCTCGGTCGTTTCTGTAATACGAATATACAAGAATTTCGCAATTAAAATGGGTAAAAATTGATAGCTACAGTTTAATTATAAAAATAATTAAGTATTTTTTAACAAACTAACCAACTGTGTAATGTTCTTGTACGTTTAACTGTAAAGTAAGTTTCATAAACAACATCTTTCACTATTGTAATTTACATACGAAAGGAAAAAAAAGAAAGCAATAGATTTTTGGCCGATCAAAGTTTTCTAGTAAGCATTCACCGAAATGTTTATAGCATGCTATAGAGCTATTATTATGAAGTTATGTTTGTCTTGTGTTAATTTATTCGAAGACTTGTGGTTTTAGCGTAACTGATGTGAACCTCGTTTCCACAAGGACATTAAATCATATACAAACAGCCAGTTGAACTGAAAACAATAAAATGAATATATAAATTGATCAAATCTATATGACTTTGTAGTAGTACTCCCCCGCTATTACAGCTGTAAGACTAGGAATTTACAACGCTAAAATCAGTGGCTCGATTGCCCTCGTTGAGCTCAGCAGATAGCCCCGATATGGCTTTGCTATAAGAAAGAACACACACACATTTAGAGTAGTAATTTAGTTATGCTGTTTAAGAAGGGGCCTATTACTCAGAAAACAATGTTTACCATTATATTAGCCCCCCAGTGGCTCAGCGGTATGTCTGCGGACTTACACGCTAAAATCCGGGTTTCGATACCCGTGGTGGGCAGAGCACAGATAGCCCATTGTGTAGCTTTGTGCTTAATTCAAAACAACAACAACCATTATATTAAAAAAATTATTGTGGAAGTCAAGCCTATTTATAAAACATAAATTCCTATTTAAGTATTGGGCTGACGATAAGTATTAATAATTTTGTAAATATTCAGAATGTCGTGTTTAAATTAAAGAATTATTTGTTAAACTAATTATTTAACTTCTTTAGTGCAATTTTGGTGAATAAATAAACGACGTTATAAAAAACTTTAATCTTGTAACAAACGAATGTTAATTGGAAATCATGTGCTGTATGACAAGTAATAATATGCAGCTTTTGTCTTCATTCTGTATCTTCCCATTAGAAATTGAATTCTCCTAATTATTATCGTGTTTCAGCTTTACGCACTTTTTCCTTCATTGATATTTTTGATTCAATATGCTATTGGTATATCCATAATCAAGTGTTCTGTCCTTAGACAGGTCCAGTTGCTTTTTTCGTCTGTCCATAAGATTCTTACCTTTTGAACAGTACTATCCTCTTCCTTCTTCCTAACGTTATTCCCCCCAAAGAATCTTCCCTTGATCACTCCTTTCATCATCCTGATCTCGTCCCAAAAAATCCTCCCTTGATCACATCTTTCACCATCCTAATGTCATCCCAAAGAATTTTCCCTTGATCACATCTTTCATCATCCTGATCTCGTCCCAAAAATCTTCCCCTGATCACATCTTTCATCATCCTGACCTCGTCAAAAAGAATCTTCTCTTGATTACATCTTTTATCATTATGATTTCGTTCCAAAAATCTTCCCTTGATCACATCTTTTATCATCCTGATCTCGTCCCCAAAAATATTCCTTTAATCGCATCTTTCACAATCCTGATCTCGTTCTAAAGAATCTTCATTTCATCACCTCCTTCATCAGACCATTTCTCTCAACACATGTCCGGTCCAGGTTTTTCTCGCTTTTTTTAAATTTGTGCATAGCTAGACGAAAGCTATCTGCGCTGGCCGTCCCTAATTTAGCAGTTAAAGTCTAAAGATAAGGCAGCTAGCTAGTCATCACTACCCTCCGCCAACTCTTGGGCTCTACTTTTAACAACGAATAGTGGGATTGTTTGTCACATTATAACGCCCCCCGGGTGAAAAAAATGAGCAAGTTAAGTGGAACGGGGATTCGAACCCGCAATCCTTAGCTTGAAAGTCACGCTCCCTGGCCACCTGGTGCGTGTTCTATGTTATGTCAGTTACTGTATTCGAATAGCGTCTTCTTACAAGTCTCTACTTGTGATTATGCTGAAAACAATTCCATAAGGGTTAGTGCAAAATCATTGTTTTCCAAGGGATTATCTGCGATTACGATAAACACGAGGAGTTTGATCCTCGATCCTCAATTGTGTTAGATGTATGATCTTTTGTTGAAATGAATGATCAAGTTTTAAGTAACTTTACGTTTACAGCAACATAGTTGTGGAATATCAATTTAAAATAAAAGTGAGCCAGTTTTCCTTACATCTCAGCAAGCATTAGAGAACAAACATGAAGTGAAATATCTGCTACTATGTAAAATGGAAACAATACGTCGTTACTTCGTAATATATACAATAAATAACACAATAACACGCTCTCTTAATGACTAGTAGTTACGTTTACAAGATCACTGAATTACATTAATAACGCTGAGGATATTCAAAGTGTTTACTTTCGTTTTGAATGCAAGCTAACTTGTGGATTCGTTTTCTTTGGTTATGGTGCGACCTGTAAATATTTATAAATATAGATATATGTATGTGATAAAGACTAGATTTGCTAAATGTATTTAAGAGAACACGTAATAAACGTAGGTCCAGTTTAGTTTAGTTTGTTTTAAATTTCGCGCAAAGCTACACGAGGGCTATCTACGCTAGCCATCCCTAATTTAGCAGTGCAAGATTAGAAGGAAGGCAAGCTAGTCATTACCACGCATTGCCAACTCTTGGGCTACTCTTTTACCAACGAATAGCGGGATTGATCGACACATTATAACGTCCCCACGGTGGAAAGAGTGAGCATGTTTGGTTTGACGGGACTTTGAACCCACGACCCTCAGTTTACCAGTCGAGTGCCTTAACCATCTTGTCATGTTGGGCCTCCTTATAAAAGTACTGAAAGGTATAATACCTGAGTATGTTCACACTAAAGCAGGTTTTATATGTTATAAAAGTAGCAATTATCATTTTAATCTTTACCCTTAATTTTGTATGCGCAGTCTCTGTTGTCAAAAGTCAAAGCTGTTCATCATTTGGTAGTCGCACGAACGGTTAAGTATCTATACGAACTAATGACCAGTTTTACTTGAAGAACTACTACTGTATTAGCATTTAGTGAACATTCTCACAACCGTGTTCATAACAACGCCATGGTACGATTGGAAATGTCCATTTTTTTCGAATCTGGTAAGTTCTCTAATGTGTGGAAAGCGTGATACCGTGCACGACAACATGTTTTAAAATAATAGATGTAAACTTATATGCTGAAATATATATAATGGTGCTCGCTTTGTTTCTTTTAAACATATGCCTTTGCTAATGAATAATGACTTAACACTTTAATTGCAATTTTGGTTAGGCTTAACAAACGACGTGTTTCGTTTTTAATTTAAGAGTTGAATTGTTACTTGGTATGCGTTCATATTGGCAAGCAAAAAGGTTTCATCAGAGTAGGTGTCTGGGGGGAGATGCAAACGAACCATTTTGAGCACTAATTCCTCGAGACGTCACATCAACTTGAAGGTTAGTTAATTAAACCAACACCCAGAATGCAGCCATAACGTATTCAAATGTACTGAATGGCAAATGGTGTCATTTCTCAGTACAGTGTGAATGTACAAGTGCCATGCCTTTCTGACGATGTATACGCCATACTGTTAAATTACATTCACGACTGATTAAATCCTACAAACCTTCATTTACGTCAGCAACTAATTTGGCTTACGAAGGCAATAGCCGAACACACAAACCTACATTAACCGAAGAACAGATAGCTTATTTTTAAAACTTGCTCGAATAACTGCTTCGACATGACGTGTTCATCACAAAAATAACATTTTAACTTATACAAATATTTAATAAAATGCACCATGAACAGAAAAAAAAATGATTGTTTTCGAAAGTTACGTAATATGAATATTTACCTAACATACATATGATGACCTAACGTTTTCATTAATTCACAATGCGAAAACTGATTGGCTTTAATTATAAATATTCCATATAAAATAGAGGAATACATTATTTATTATTCTGTGATAATCAGATGTATTTGTAAAGGTTGAATATAATCGTATTTTGTCGACTTCAAAGATTAGTTTATAAAGCTTACCACTGTAGGAAAATTGTTGGTTTTTGAAAACTTAGAATGTTGGAGTTTCACTTCTGAAAGGGGTTAAGAGAGGAAGGGGGAAAACATGGATAAAATATGGCAAAGCTGTCTAACAAATACCACGAGCCATTATTTTAGTAAAAAGTTCCCATATATATGTATACACGATTATAATTTTTATTTCTAAATATTTATTGATATACAAAATAAAATTATAGTTGATTATTAAATGCGTTTTGTGAGCCCAAGGCAACCAAAAAACGTGATCTGGTCATAGTTTGAAAGATTTGCTTATGAAAGACAAGCTCTGTGGCTTAGAGGAAAGTCTGTGTATTTATATTGCTAACAATTGGCTTTCGATGCCACTGGTGCGAACAACACAGATAGCCCATTCTGTAGCTTAATATTTACAAACAAACAAAATATTCATACTCCAAACACCCACATAACGTGTCAATAACGTTTAATATCTTGCCTTACTTGGATATTCTAATTAAATCATAAAAAAGGACAATTTCTTTCTGGACAATCAATGTAATATTAATATATATTAAGGGCAGAGAAAACGGGTTTATTTTCATTTATACGCACGTCATATGTTTTTGCTGTGCTGTTCAATTCCGGCCAGCGAACAAACGTATTGCCAATATCAACTCGTTGTCAGCAGCATCAAATGTCATACGTTTCCAAGATAGGTGGCGTGCAATACAATTGCGAATAACAGTGGCTTTGAACAGTTGTTGTTGTTTTTGAATTAAGCACAAAGCTACACAATGGGCTATCTGTGCTCTGCCCACCACGGGTATCGAAACCCGGATTTTAGCGTGTAAGTCCGCAGAGATACCGCTGAGCCACTGGGGGGCAGGCTTTGAACAGTACACTGAAATTGACCTTTCATATGACAGTTCTGACCTATTACTTTGTAGTTTACATCTTTTCGTGTTCATCTCAAGAATGATGTATCTGAAGAGAAATAGTTTCAGGGATGTAATGAAACCTCTCAGTCAAACTGTTCCATAATGGAAGAAGCGTTTGTTTTGAATTTCGCGCAAAGCTACACGAGGGCTATCTGCGCTAGTTGTCCCTAATTTAGCAGTGTAAGGCTAGAGGGAAGGCAGCTAGTCATCACCGCTCACCGCCAATTATTGGGCTATTCTTTTACCAATGAATAGTGGGATTGACCTTAACATTATAATACCCCAAGGCTAAAATGGAGAACATATTTGGTGTGACGGGGAGTTTAATACCTACCTAAGAATCGTTAATACTGGGCCTTGTTTTAGCAAAAAGTTGTAGTTTATTCAAGTGGCCTAACAAAACCTTTTCACGAATTTTCAAAAATTTTAAACAAAGTTATGATTAAACATCTATCAATTTCCGCTGTGGCTTATGAGAGCTTGTTATCCGTCTATACATTAAAAAAAAGCTTAGTACTAGAGTAGGCTGACTTTAAAACGTATTCTGAAAGTAATCCTACAGAAATAATTAAGAAATTATGATCAACTGAAAATAAGACATTAAGTAGGGGCATCTTCCATAATTCCTATCTTCGGACATTCTCTAACAATTGCGAAATAACTGTAGATGAGTGCCAATTTTCTTTCCTTGGCTTGGTATCGAACGTTAGACGAGTGAGTACCATGTCAACTGTAAGGCACTTTTAAATAACTGAAGCTGCCACATTCTCCCCTTCTCCTAAACAAGACCCGTCTTCGAGCCTTCATAAAATTTTGAGACGCCTTCTGGTTTGGATACACTTTTTTCTGGTTCCTCTGCTCGAGACCGAATCTGAGACCTCTCACGCACCAAACGAGTTATTTACCAAATGATATAATTTTTAAACTAAATAGCACTTCATTGTAAGACACTTTTATAGAACGTAAACTAGCATAACGTTTTTCTGGAGCCTGATATTATAAGTTAAACTGAGATGACAGCGTACCTTTCGAACAAACACCACTCGGCGTGGATTGCTGTACGTGGTGAGGGGACCTTCCAGGGAAGGTTCTGTTTTTTCAGGTAACCTCCTCTGGGATCTAAACATCCACACATATATTTGCCGTGCGTGGCGACCCGTGAAGGGGAGAAGAGGATCCTGATGGTCGAGAGGTCCAACCCTAACACACCACTTTGGCCTTGAATTCCTGTAGATGGGCGGTCTTTGGGTGTCCCCCTTGAGTCAATCGGCTGGTCCACTTGGGCTAGAGTCAACCAAGTACCAGTGTTGGAAGTTCTCAACGGGTATTGTGGACATTGTATCTGATGCTGGTGTTTGGGTATAGTGCTCGTGAAACCCTGGCGTTGCTGCAGAGTCCTTGCTTGACATTATAGTGCGTTCCTTCGCAGGGATCCATGGTGGGTGGGGTCAGTGGGTCACCGACATTCTTTTCCTATGGATCCTCCTAATAAAAATTTGAATAAAATAGCGAAAACATTCAACAGGTAAACGAACCACGTCTTGAAGACTGATCAGCAATATTCAACGTCTGCACCACCAGTTGTACCTCATTTTCTCATCCTACATTCTCTTTCAGAAAAACCTTATGTACAAATGTCCCCTTTTTTATTCAGAAGGGACTGGAGGGACTTGCTGGCTCTCCAAAGTCAGTAAAGGAGCTTCAATATGGAAAACATATTGGTTGAAACATCCACATTCCAACATAGTGAACACCTCTGAAATTGAAAGGCAATTGGGGATGTATCTATTGAGGTTACCCCTCATGCTACTTTAAATTCATCACGAGGAGTTATTGTTTAGAGGGATTTGAAGAACGTCCCCAAGTCAGAGATTCTCGCTGGTTTCTCCACTCAAGGAGTTTATGCAGTGAGGTGCATCTCCACTCGCAAAGATGGAGTTACACTGACGACAGATTTCCTCGTTTTGATATTTACATCAAGGCAGGTTATCTAAATTTCAGGGTACGGCCACACATTCCAAACCCTCTCCGATGTTTCCAATGCCAGAGGTTCGGCCACTCAAAGACGTCATGTTGTGGTTCCCAGACATGTGCTCGTTGTGGTGGCAAGGACCACGATGCCTATGAATGTGACATGGACCCACATTGTGTCAACTGCAATGGTTTTCACCTTTCCTACTTTCGTTCTTCCTCTAAATGGTTAAAAGAAAAAAGAGGTGCAGCAATTGAAAACGATTCATGACATTACTTATCCCATGGCTCGGAAATTGCTGTCCACCACTTCATCTTGAACGTATGATGCTGCACTTCGATCCACCACTATAGTGGGAGTTCAGACAGATCTCTCTGTGCCTCCAAAAGAATCGTTCTCAAAACAAATGAAAAGGCTTTTGACCACCATGGTTAAAAAGGTTGATGAATCAACTTCTACAGCCATCTCTGTTCCTCCTATACATTCCAACAAACCCCAAGATCCACATTCTTCAGTTTAAAATACAGCCATTTTTTCTGATACATCTTTTTCTCCGATCTCAAAGGGCAAAACAATCATTCTTTCACGTCCTCAGTCACTGGAATCCCCTTCCAATAACAAAGACCTGCCCAATCGACGCAGGGCAGGATTCATGGAGGTCGATAGACCTCCTCCAAATAAGGACAGTAAAGAAAAAAGACGTGGTCGTAAACAGGAAGGTTCTCCAGCAACTTCGCCTACGCGTCATTAAAAATGGTTACTTTAATACAATGGAACTGTCGAGGTTTACGTTCTAATCTGCATGATATCAAAACACTGATTGCTTCCTGCCATCCTGTTTGTCTTTCCTTACAAGAAACATTTCTGAAACCTGCTGATACAGTCATCTTTTGGCAGTTTTCTCTGTACAGAAAGGACAGGCTGTGTGATGGATGAGTACATAGATGGGTGGCACTGCTGGTTGATCAGCATGTGTTCACCCTGTCTTTGTCACTCAACACACCCTTGGAGGCCGTAGCCATCCGTGTTTCCTTGGGTCATGCCATCACTGTTTGTTCTCTCTACCAGTTCCCTGAGAGACATATGATCAATCAGACCTTGATGCTCTCGTTGAAGAGTTGCCGTCTCCCTTTGTACACCTGGGGGACTTTAATGAAAATCATCCCCTCTGGGGAAGAGCTGATTTTAATAGGAGGGGCCGCTCCATAGAGTGTATGCTCTCTGATCACAATCTTTCTCTTTTCAATGCTGGTTCTTCCACTTATTTTCATGCATATAGTCAGTCCTTTATCGCTATTGATCTCTGAATTGTTTCCCTTCACTATTCTTCTACTTTTCATGAAAGGTTGACAATAATCCACGAAGCAGTGATCATTTTTGTATATTTTTGAGAGAGACTGGCCGTGGTCCATGCCACCCTACCCGCGTGCCCCAGTGGAAGCTGGATCAGGCAGACTGGTCCACTTTCACTGCTATCACAGAACTTAATCCTGCCATCGTCTGTCATCCATCAATAGACGACTGTGTGGCAGCAGTAATGATTGCATTATACAAGCAGCTGCTTAGTGTATTCCTGAAACCTCGACACGTTTTCCACTATATCCTCGTCCGTGGCGAAATCCTACCTACCACGTGGCACGGAAGGCTCAAAAACGGGCCTGGGATACTTTCCGTAGATATCCTACACTCTCGAACTGCATCGCTCTCTAGCAGGCCCGTGCACATGCTTGGTTGGTAAGACGTCAAAACCTGAAGGAATCTTGGATTAAGTTTACAACTAGCATATCTTCTACCACGAGTTCTAGAATAATATGGAACAGGGTTTGAAAGGCCAGTGGGCATTAAAATTCTGTCCCCCTCTCGATCTTACTCTCTGATGGTCAGGAGGTGGCTGATGTCTGGAGCATTGCCGATACTCTAAGTGAAAGCTTTTGCCGGGTACCAAGCACTTCGGCTTGTTCCTCTACCTTCTTGGCCATCAAGGCTCTGGCGAAGCGTTCACCTCTTTCTTTGCGAACTGACTGTCTCTTTGACTATAATCGTACCTTTACACTGGTGGAACTTAAAATGGCCCTTCATCGGTTTGGCAGTACATCTGTTGGATCAGATGATATACACCATGACATATTGCGCCATCTATCTCCTGCTTCTCTTGATATTATTTTAATTGTTTTTAACCGGATCTTTCAGGAAAATATTTTTCCTAACGCCTGGCGAAAGGCTATCGTTTTACATTTCCCTAAGCCTGGGAAAGACCCCAAGATTCCTTCGAACTACTGACCAATTGCTTTGACGAGCTGTCTTTGTAAGACCTTAGAGAGGATGGTTAATGCTCGTCTTGTTTGGTTCCTTGAATCAAACAACCTCCTCTCGGCCACCCAGTGTGGGTTTCGACGACATTACTCTTCCATAGACCACCTGATTCGACTTGGAACGTCAATCAAAGAAGCCTTTATGAAAAGACAACATCTTGTATAAATATGCTTTGACATTGAAAAGGCTTATGACACAACATTAAGGTATGGCATTTTGCAAGACCTCCATATATATGGGTTACGTGGCCATTTACCCATGTTTACTAAAAATGTTTAACGGATAGGAGATTCCATGTTCATGTGGGTTTGACACTTTCCCGTTCTTTTCTACAGGAACTTGGGGTCCCACAGGGCTGTGTTTTGAGTGTCACACTTTTCAGTATAAAGATTAATGCCATCATTGAACAACTTCCTCTCACTGTTGTAAGCAGGCTCTATGTCGACGACTTTCACATCTCGTGTCAGTCGTCGAACATGAGATATATTGAGCAGCAACTACAAACTGCCCTTGATTGTGTACTCAAGTAAATCACGGCAAACGACTTTAATTTATCTCTCTCTTAAAACCGTTTGCATGTACTTTTGCCGCCAACGGGATATTCACCCTGATTCTGAACTCCGTATCGGTGAAGTTTAGCTACCTGTGGTCCCTGAGACCAAGTTCTTGGGGCTTATCTTTGACCGTAAGCTCATTTCTATACCACACTTAAAGCAGCTACTGGTTTAATGCACAAGAGCACTGAACATCCTCCGTGTCCTCCTACAGCCAGTTGGGGAGCAGATCAATGTTCTATATCGTGCTCTTATTCGACCAAAACTCGACTATGGATTAATAGTCTATGGCTCTGCCAGACCCTCGGCCTTAAAGGTGCTGGACACCATTCATCATCAAGGATTTAGACTCTGCACTGGGGCTTTTCACACCTCTCTAGTTTAAAGTTTATACGTAGAATCTCATTGACCTTCTTTGCACCTTTGCCGTTTGCAGCTATCTTTACTATATTATTCAAAACTTCGTTCCTTACCAAAGCATTCCACTTGGAGAAGTGTTTTCCTTCTTCAGTGGGCCTTAATTTTTGAAAACAGACGATCTGCCATTGCTCCTTTTGGCCTTCGCGTCCAGGCGCAGTTGGATGAATTGGGTCTGTTCTTGGATAACATTGCAGAATCCACTAGTCAGCCCATCCAACCATAGCTTATTACAGTCCCCAAATGTGTCTTTTCTTTAGTTCATCTAAGAAAAGCAGATACTCTCGATTGGAAGTACCGTCTTTTATTAACTGAACATCTTTTGAACAATATTTCCATTCCAATTTATTCGGATGGTTCCAAATCAGGTGACTCTGTAGGCTCTGCCATACAGTTCACTGCTGAACTGTACGTCATTTCTCTTACTTTGAATCATATTGCAGCTGAGCAGTACTCCAACTGCACTATTTATATTGACTCACTTAGTTCTTTACTGGCCCTGGAATCGCTACACGTTGGTTTACACCGTGTTCTTGCTGATATTTAAAACCAACTGGCCCAATTCTCATCAACATCCACTTCTATCCAGTTTTTCTGGATACCAAGCCATGTTGGTATTCGTGGGAACGAGCTTGCAGACATGGCAGCTAAATATGTCTGCTTCAGCACCATCACCCCTATGCCTATTCCGTACATGGACTATGATGTTGTCTTCAAGGCTCAGCTTCGTGCCAACTGGCAGTCCACTTGGAGCGAGCAACGCGACAACAAACTTTTTCAAATCAAACCCAAAATTGGAGTTTGGCCATCCAGCTTCCGTAAAGTTCGGAAGGAGGAAGTTTTTCTCACTAGACTACGCATTGGTCACAGTTTTTTAACCCATCATTTTCTTTTATCTGGAACTGATGCACCAGTGTGTAGTTTGTGTAACACTCAAATTACTATCAGCCACATTTTACTTTCTTGCCATCGTTACGAGTCTCAACGACGTCACTGTTTTAAACATATTCTGTTCCAAGGTTTGTCTGTAACATTAGACAGTGTTGTTGGTGACGGTGACACTATCTGCCTTGATAAAGTTTTTAGTTATTTTATCGGCTATTAATCTTTTTAATGTAATTTAAGTGTTTTATATTTCTTCATTGCATCTTTTTTATTGTGTTTCCCTTTTAAGAGTCACAATTCTTCTGGTTCGATTTGAAATTAGAAAATGGCCGGAACATTAAATAACTCGTCACCAGGAGTGGAAAGGCGAACTTCAGGTGACTAATGCTGCTGTTTGAACTACTCGTTAGTCGTCCTGGCGGATTATTATTACAGTTTTGCTGCATGTCTTTTTACACTTTCATTACTTTACCCTTTGGTAATGGCTGTAATGATACATAACCTGGAACCAGGAATGGAAAGGCCCACTTTAGGTGAATGACGGTGGTTCCTGTACATATCTGACAGTACTCATGGCGGGTTATGATCATTACTGTTATGCTACAGAATGCCCTTTATAACTTCTCTTTCTGCAGTTTCTCTCTTAACATTGTAGACTGGATGTCAACATTGGTTTTATGCCATTTATGTTTTTCATTGCTGTTTTGTTTCACTTTCATTTTCTTTTATCAATTTTACTACATTTACTTTTACCTTTTTACTGGACGCTTGGCGCAGATGGTGTAGCTGCTTTGTGCCATAAAACACTAAATCAACCAACCAACCTTTCAAACAAGTTACGTTTTCACTTTAGAGGAAGAACAGCGTCTGAACACCTAATAATTGTTCGATATGAGTATAAAATCTAAGGAAAACAAAACCGTTTTTAATAAAAAAAAAAGAAAAAAAAAACATTATTGTTAAATAAAAAAAGTGTTTGTTTGTTTTAGAGCAAAGCCAGACAGGGCTATTTACTGTGCTTACTATAGCGAATTGAACCCTAGACTTTTGCGTTCTAAACAGATAAGCTTACCGTTTTCCCACCTTGGTCAAAGGTTGAGTGATTGTTTAAAATCGTAATTATGAGGATTAGAGCAGGGTCATGATTTTCATATTTCCAGAAGTAGTCCTAAGGTTTATGATATCCGTGATTTGTAACATATATTAAAATTAGATGTCCTGCCTACCTTGATACTGGTCTATTGTTAAGCGCAAAGCCACACAAAACATTTCATGGCTGTGCTGTACCCACCACGAGTGTTAAACCCGGTTTTCAGCGTTACGGATTTCCAGACTTACTGCTGAGCCACTACTATGGTCGTCTTGGGGGTTGGTGCTTATTTTGTATGTATGGTCCGCAATCTGTCCACTGTGGGGAATCGAACCTTGGGTTTTAGGTGTTGTAAGTCCGTAAGCCTAATTTTGACTCGCCGAGAGACATAAAAAGGAATAAAAGAAATGTGATTGTTATTTATATTATGATTCAAATTGCTCCCATAAGACCAACAAATTGGGTGGGGGTTTCATACTATCACAATTACTCATAAAGTATATGCTTACATATTTATGATGTACAACTATTTCTGTTTTATGAAATCAAATTACCATCTCTTCAATTCGTAGTCGTGTGTTTGCTACATATCATGTAAGCGCTATGTATAACAATTACAATTTTTCGTAGGGCATCTGGTACCACGAAAGCATTGTAAGAGAATTTGTGGCGCCATCTGTTAACGGTCGGATACTATTTTCTTCTTACCCACAAGAGAAACCAACTACATTCCACCAGTGGTGAATTACCTTCGAATGGTAAAACGAAAGCATTGTAAGAGAATTTGTGGCGCCATCTGTTAACGGTCGGATACTATTTTCTTCTTACCCACAAGAGAAACCAACTACATTCCACCAGTGGTGAATTACCTTCGAATGGTAAAATATTTCGTTAAAAATAGAAATAAAAAACCTAATTACCAAAATTAGAAAAGGAGTGATTCACTAATGAAGAAATACTAGTTATAACTGAAATAGATCAAATTTCCAAACATGTGACGAGATTCGTCTATTAGTAATAATGATAAAATACGATTATGACCACTCAGTTTGAAATAAGTTTCTCAAGAAATTACTTTAAAGTAAACGTGTACAGTCAAATATTTAATTTTTTTGTTTCTTAAAGTGTCACAAAAAGGCAAATGTTTTTCTTTTACGGCTTAAACTGTCTTTTTAAAAACACAGATCGATTGTTTCGATAGCAAGACTACAATTGAAGTATTTTTTTGTGTACAAAAAAAACGCAACTTTATGCGCTGTGCGTTTTAACTTTGTATATGAGGTGATTATTACACATATATAATCACAACCTATTTTTTTTGTAACCATAAACATATCACGCAGATTACTCAGTGTTCTAATCATGGCAACATCAAGTAAAATGGTACGTTATAAACTGTAATAATAACATAAACAAACTGTGAAAAGAGCAATGCAAAATATGAAAACATTTTTTTAGCCTTAAGTAAGAATCTCTCACGTGCACTTTTCTGTCTTTTGTTCATAAAAAAGGTTTGCATTACTAGTGTTGACATTTTTATCAATGTTGTATTGTTACCGTTGCTATATTTAAAAAGCTTACAATATTATTGTTGCTATATTTTAAAAAAAGTTCACAATACTACTGTTGCCATTTTTAAAAAGCTTACAATACTGTTGATGCCTTCCCTCTAGTCTTACACTGCAAAATTATGGACAGCTAGCGCAGATAGCCCACGTGTAGCTTTGCGCGAAATTCAAAAACAAAAACAAAACAATTGTTGTTGTTTTGAATAAAGCACAAAGCTACACAATGGGCTATCTGTGCTCTGCCCACCACGGGTATCGAAACCCGAATTTTAGTGTGTAAGTCCGCAGACGTACCGCTGAGCCACTGGGGGGGCCAAAAGAAAACAACTTGGTTGCCATATTTTAAAAACATGTTACAATGATATTGTTGCCATTTTTCATAAAGGTTATAATACTACTGTTGCTATATTTTTAAAAAGTTACAGTATTTTTCTTGCCACTTTTGAAAAGTCTACAATACTGTTGTTGCCATTTTTTAAAAAGCTTACAATACTATTGTTACCATTTTTAAAAACTTACAATACTGTTGTTGCCATTTTTAAAAAGGTTACAGTAGTATTCTTGTCATATTTTAAAAAGCTTACAATACTATTGTTACCATTTTTAAAAACTTACAATACTATTCTTGCAATTCTTTAAAAAGCTTACAATACTAATGTAATCATTTATAAAAGCTTACAATACTATTGTTACAATTTATAAAAGCTTACAATAGTACTGTTACCACTTTTAAAAAAGCTTACAATGCTATTCTTATTATATTTTTAAAAAGCTTACAGTATTATTGTTGCCATTTTTAAAAAAAGCTTACAATACTACTTTTGCGATTTTTTCAAGGTTGTATTGTGACTGTTGTCACTTTTTCCAAGGTTGCCTTATTGCTCATTAACGCTGGAACAGTTTTTGTAGTGGGCAGTGGCGGTGGTGTGTTATAAAAATCATTGAATAAAGTTAAAATCCGTTCGTGTAATTAGAACCACACCGTGTGCAGCATCCATGTACGTGAAGTCAGGGGATGCTATTGCACCCTTAACACCCTTTGTTTCGGCACCCCTCTTTATATTACTCTCGCCACTTTTTTTTTTCCGGGATTTCAGTTAAAAGTAGTGAAATTATCTTTGCACGTAAATTGTCACAATGAAATAAGGTAACAAGCGGGACAAGAGTTGGTAATAAAGTTCTATTTTATTGTTGACAAAATCCCCTTTTAACATTTGAGAGAACTAACAATTTACTTGCTTTATATAAAACACTTGTGTTTGAATTTAGAAAAATATACACAAACTGTGCACTATTGCTGAATCACTTCTACCCCAGCGCAGATCTACTTCTGTTTATTTTCTGCCAAAAAGATGTTTCAGATTCATTCATCATGCTGCCATAGTCGTCCAGGAGTCGTCCAGGCGAGTATTTAACTAAATAAATGACACCCTTTTTCCGTACTAGTATTCAAAGCGTTTATATACAATCACATACAGTTGTTGAACATTCTTTGGCGTTCTATTAACAACCAAAATTACTGGGTTAAATTTTGTAACACCCAAGGTGTTTGTGGCAACACACTCTAAAACTGTTTTACTCATAAGTTGTAACACCATCGCCAATACCGTTTATTAATTAATAATACATTCTCTTGATTGGTGGGCTGATAGGGTAGCTCTAGGTAATTATTTGAGAATGTTTGTCTTGAAACTCAACATTGCGTCATTTTAAATATGAACACGTGCGAAATCACAAATGTTTGTTAGAGTAACTTGCAAACTTTGAAAACACTACGTGGAATCTACAGATGGACGTTTTCTTTCGTAAATAGAGCGAGTTTATTAATAAGAAAGAAAATCGATAGACAAAAATATCAGACAGATATGTATGTTGCTTATAATCCACCCAATGGACTGTCTATTTGGGCTGTGCCCACTATGGGTATCGAAACTCAATCTTTCGCGTCAGAAGCTCTCAGGGAGTTACGCTTAGCCACTGGAGGCAGATGAATAGATAGCTTGGTTTTATTTTATAACCAAATAAATACAAGTCGACACTGAGTGATAACTTAAGCTTAAGCATTCGCATGCTAAATCAATTTAGCCTACAATTAGAGATCAAAATGGTTCCTCAGATTTGAAAAAAAGCACACACTAAAGAATGGATAACGACGTTGGTAAGTAGGCAAACAAATAGGTAAATATAAAGCTGTTGTCACTGGGGAGTCTTAATTGAGTTTCGAATAACATTTTTAGCCAGTAAATTTGAGCTCGTGTTATGTAACAAACACACATTTAGGTTCATCTCGAATTAGAAACTCTTCGTCACGCGGTCTGAAGCTTTACTCTCGTAGCTAAGGCTTCACATTACTACGTCACGCTACCCTGGAAACACGTATGTGAAGGACAAGTATACACCAATTTGATCAGCTGAGCGTGCGCAAACTCTTAGCACACCAAAAAGATCTGTTTGTCAGAGACGGTTCTGGTCCAAGTGGGATAAAAGTTTCTACAATTCTGTGCTTGTATTTTGGTAGTCGAGTGGTGATTGTTGTAATTATTTTATGTTTTTTTGTTGTTTTGAGAAGGAGTCGCGAATTGGTTACACATACATAGGTAGTGGAAGGATCTATGCTACCTATATAGAAGATACATTGTTATCGTGTTGCAAAACGACCCACACGTCTGGTGAGTAGTACCGGTGTGATTGTTATTTTCTTTGTAGTTTCCAAGTGAATAATAATAATAAAAACAATCCGTAACAATATATATATATATATACATATAAGTAAGTAAGTAATATTTTTTTTTCTGTCAATTTTAACTGTAAACTAAGCTCATATTTTAATTTGTGTTTCAGTTCCCTTTGGTTTTCTGGTTAAATAATTTTGTTGGATTGTTCTTGTCGAGAATATATAATATTGACTGCTGATGACGTAATCAATGCTGATGTTAGTTATTTATAATTTACCAATTGATTTGTAAGTTTATTCTCAACCAATAAGATGCTAAGTTGAGCCCATGGGTTACGGTAGTTTTAAAAACGCAACAAACAATGACGTTATCGATTGAAACCTATGTATAGCACATTTAATCGACTGAATTCTTAAAATCGAAAACTTCCTACAAACTCAAAGTTGTTTTTTAAAGTTTTGAACAAATGTCTTATATTTTCTCTTAGTATTTCGTACACATAACTATTAGTTGCTTTTGAAACTTCGAAATTGCGAGAAACAAAGCTAAAAATAAAACATAACCCGACAAAGTACTGTCGTTATAAGTTTAAAGCAACAATTATAGTGTATATTTATACACAAGTTTCCAAATGTATAACCTTGGACATGCACAGTGGACACTACTTGGTTGTTAAGACAACGGCTATGATAAATATTCCTATAAGAACGAATTCGCAAATTTCAGTCCTACTAATATAGAGAAGGAACACCGGTCAAGAAAAATAATTTTTAAAGTTTACGCGAACGCGAATCTGATGTTTGTCTCAGTCGTGTTATTCCGCCCTGATCTGCTCTTGCAAATTTGTTGATAAAGTAGTGCATGGGACACTTACGTTGTTGGTATTTTCAGTATCCCATAGTTCTGGTTAATGAGGTCTGATTCTTTCAAACAAAAGCTGCTGTTGTTTATGATTTTATTTCGACAGCTAAAACTTATCTACAGTTTTACTACGTTCTTTGAAGTTAAACATGCATAAAAGGTTAAACATCGCCTTATTGCGATAAAATAGATTTCTCCTGTAACGTTAAAACTACAATTTGTGAGTAAAAATTCCTTTACTCACAGCATTAAATAGTATTATAACTCAAAGACAATTATTTCTAGTGTGAACAACTGTCTTAAGAATTAAACATCTTTTTTAAACTTTCACTGACTTTTAGCTTTATATTCCTTTCCATACAAAGCAGATCTCACGAACACAAAATGGGAATGAAGAAAATTATAGACGAACTGGATGGTCAACTGATCATTCCGCGTTAAAAAGAAGTGCTCATTTTTTTCTCTCTAGATCTTAAGACTCGTCAGTTAACTATGAAACCAAATATATGTAGCAGCTGTATATAGTATTATACGCACGTAACAATCTACATATATTTCATGTCAAACGTTATATTACTTAAATGTAAGAGCAATCTATAATTCAAACTGCGGAGTGTGGTGTTTCCAGCTGATTTTAATTGTCGCACGAATTTATACTGATATATGCTTTGAATAATATTTAGCAAGGATACTGCTAATTTATTTTTCTGAAATGTTTACCAGCAAATATATTTAACACTTTAAATGGGAAGCCCAATATAATTCATTCCCCTCCCCACTTATCACCCCGAATTCGATCGGGTTCAGGGGATTCCGCCCGTTGCAATATTATTCAAATCCTGTCTAAACACAGGCCCAAAACAAAAGCTATACACATTTCCATGTTTATTTGTCGTTAAGCGCAATGATGCGTAACAGACCATTGTAGGGATAGAAGCTTGAATTTTAACGTTCTAAAACCTCCCGAAGCTTACCATTGGTACATCGAGTGTATTACTTAAAAAAAAAATCGCGAAAATGTCTAGGCGAAGTTTCTTAGTAACTTCAACGCTAACTTGCACGCGACAATTGACTTAAAAGAACGCGCAGGTTAACAGCTTTTGACTGACGAGGTCTATTAAACGTAATGGTTTTTATTCTTATTCTTTTAGCTAATCTGAAATGTTTCACGTAGCCCAGATACAGCACTTTAGTTAAGAGATAATAGAAATGACGTTCAGTTTGATTGTGTTTTTCTGTTGTCATGGTAATGCACATCGTTTTCCCAGTGTCTCCACACAGTGTCACTCGTTCATACAGGCTCTTGGGTATCATTAGTTTTTAATGTGGCTTCTCGACCTAATATACCGCAGGGATGCACCAAACTACGTATATTTGATATGCTTTATTCATTTTCAAGGTTTTGGTTTTTGAAAACAGACAAACACGAGCGAAACTCACGCTGATGGTAACTTTAATAAGAGTAATTAGGTCATTCTGATTTACTGCTTCGAGGTAGTAACTTTAATAAGAGTGTCTAGGTCACTCTTGTTTACTGGTTCGTAGTAGTAACTTTAATAAGAGTGTCTAGGTCACTCTTGTTTACTGGTTCGTAGTAGTAACTTTAATAAGAGTGTCTAGGTCACTCTGGTTTACTGGTTCGTAGTAGTAACTTTAATAAGAGTGTCTAGGTCACTCTGGTTTACTGGTTCGTGGTAGTAACTTTAATAACTGTCTAAGTTATCACTGGTTTGGTTTATTTTGAATTTCGCGCAAAGCTATACGAGAGCTATCTGCGTTAGCCGTCCCTAATTTTGCAATGTAAGCCTAGAGGGAAGGCAGCTAGTCATCACTACCCACTGCCAACGTTTCGGATACTCTTTTATCAACGAATAGTGGGACTGACATTCTTATTATAACGTCCCCATGACTGAAAGGGCGAGCATGTTTGGTGTGACGAGGATTCGAACCTGCGATCCTCAGATTAAGAGACGAGTTCTTTAACCACCCGGCCATGGCGAGCCAGGTCACTCTGATTTACTGATTCACGGCAATGACTTTAAGAAGTGCCTAGGTCACTCTCGTTTACGGTTCGTAGTAGTAACTTTAATTAGAGAGTCTAGGCCACTCTTGTTTACAATACAAATAATAACATAATTCACGCGTAACCAACATGGGCAGCTTGTTTGTTCATAATCTTAGAGTTAAAATACCACTATTTCCTTTAGTCTTTGTACATGAACAAGGAAAAAAACAATGCATTAAGTTAATATGAAATTAATTTTAAGCATCTTAGAGTTAAAATACCACTATTTCCTTTAGTCTTTGTACATGAACAATGAAAAAAACAATGCATTAAGTTAATATGAAATTAATTTTAAGCTTAATGTCACTCATGAGTATTTTGAATAGTAAATTTACTCAATGTTTTTCTATGTAAAAACTTAAGCATTATAATACAAATGATTCTTTTTAATGAATTGGTTACAGTCACTGAGGGCTGGACTCCTAGGTGCCGTAAAATGTCATAGTTCACATTTATGTAAACTCATACTGCGGCGTTTAGTAATCTTAACTAGAATTAGACTTATTTTTGTGACTATTGGACTAAACGGATCAACGAGGTTCTAATTTAAAAGTTGTGACCAATGGAAAAGAAAAACCAATTAGTAGCTTATAATGTTACATTTAATTCAACATGACAGTAATGAAGCTCAAACATGTTAAATTACGGAACATGTTCAGCGCATGGTTCGAAACCTGAACTTAAAACCCCCCATATTTACATGAAGAAGAAAGCAGATCATATCGAACCATACGTTTTTTGGTTAAGAGATAAAAGTAATTATTTGTTTGTTCGTTATGCGTAAAAACCACATTGCGTTATCCTTTGTGTTAACCAGGGGGTAAAACCAAACTCCGAATTTTAGCGTTAAAAGTCAGTAGGGGGCGCGAGAAAGTAATGTAGATTATTGAGATAAAAGAAGTGAAAAGCTGTGTAGCCATATCAAGTTTTTAATCTGAAGCTCGAGACAGTTGCCCTTGAAGAAAAAAGGTCCACCTATCGAAAGCGATCGGGTTTTTATTAATTTCGCTCGAGAAAAGAAGTTCAGGCACATGGAGGTAACCAGTGTGAAGGTTTGTAGAATTAGGTTTGTAAATGACTTACAAGTTGCATGTTTTTATGTGCCGAGGCTCCCCTTCTGGGGATTTTGGAATCTTATCGAGCCACGCTTATCAGTGCAGTGTTCAGGTGGCGTTGGGAAGCGCCTCAATTCGAATGCCAGCTGCAAAGAAACAGTTGGTAATCGGCTAGCAACAACTATTTTTATCTTTCTTGTGATTACTTTTAAGTCGCCCCCCACTACTAAATGGCGCTTTGATATATTTGCGGACTGAGAACGTTAGAAACCGGATTTCGATTCATGCATTGGTCAGAGCGCATATAGCAGATTTGTGCTCAACTACGAACAAACAAAGCATTATTAATTATTCGGTATAATTTTACCGTAGAGGGGCAGAAGGTCGCTTGCAGGGGTCACCGGTTTTAACAACTTGCACCCCGATACAGTAGTGTGTTGTCAGCCAATCAACTCTATCTGAACCTTGAGGTATTACATCTATTTTACAATTTTATTTATTTCTAACAGCAGCTAATAAATACAAGAAAGATATTTTTACACGATTAATATTTCTACTACTTTTATACGAGAGACCCGGTATGGCTAGGGGGGTTAAGTCGTTCGACTCGTAATTTGAGGGTTGCGGGTTCGAATCTCAGTCGCACCAAACATGCTCGCCCTCTCAGACGTGGGGGCTTTATGATGTGACGGTCAATTCTACTATTCGTTGAAAAAAGAATAGCCCAAGAGCTGGCTGTGTGTGATGATGACTAGCTGCCTTCCCTCTAATCTTACTCTGCTTATACGGTTGTCATAAAATGATTAATTTAGCATGTTGACACGCGCATTGTTCGAACAGTTTCTTCAATATACTAAATGCATCAATCGATAGAAACAATCTTTAAAAGTAACTTCTAATCAGAAACATGAAAAACAATAGTTTAATTAGCTTTTTCTTTGTTGAGTGGTTTGGTTTGTTTTGAATTTCGCGCAAAGACAGACGATGGCTATCTGCGCTAGCCGTCCCTAATTTTGCAGTGTAAAAGTGTAAGACTAGAGGGAAGTCAGCTTATCATCACCACCCACAACCAACTCTTGGGCTACTCTTTTACCAACGAATAACAGAATTGATCGTCACATTATAACGTCCCCACAGCTGAAAGGGCGAGCATATTTTGTGTGAAGGGGATTAGAACCCGCAACTCTCGAATTACGAGTCGAATGCCTTAACCACGTGGCCATTTCGGATCCTTTGTTGAATGTGACGTAAGTCTACACGAGGGGTATCTGTGCTGGTCGTTCCTGATTTAGCAGACTGTAAGACCAGACTGAAGGCAGCTTGTCATCACCATCAAATCTTGAACTAATATTTTACCAACAATGGTGGGATTGACCGTCGCCTGAAAACAACGCCATTACAACTGAGAAGACGAACATGTTTGGTGTGACGGGGATTCGAACCTACAACCATCTGAATACGAGTCGAGAGCTCTAATTACCGGGGCGAATTGAGTGTAATAGTATTTTCTCTTACATTCTAGGCTTAATCAGTGAGAACTTAAGAATAATGCATTTCAGTAATTATATTCATTACAGGTTTTATGTTGAATTTTATTTATATTTTGATCAGAGAACGTGGCCAACTACGATCTCAAGTTAATATTAATAAAATTTATTTCATATTACGGTTTTAAGAATAACAGTAAGAATTGAAACAGGAGCTGTATGAAAATATCTATTGACATCGTCAATTATACGTTCAAATGTTTTTCAGGTATTCAGCTGAATTCTCTGAAGCCACTATCGGACAATCTTGTTACTACAACGGAACACCTTTGTAGATCCCTTTTAATGACCACCTGACGTGTAGAAAATTACTAGTTTTTCGTTACATTCACTAAAACTACTTTTGCATCAGACCCAGTGTAATTTATTTTCCATTACTAAAAACGTTTTCACTGGCAGTTTATGATGCTTTTGGCTCTCTTTAAAATATATATATTAAATGTTTGCTTCCGTTTTTTGCTTATGAATTTTCCGCAAAGCTATACGAGAGCTATCCGCGCTAGCCGTCCCTAATTTAGCAGTGTAAGATTAGAGAGAAAGCAGCTAGTCATCACCACCCACTCTTGGGCTACTTTTACCAACGAATATTAGGATTGACCGTAATATTATAAAGTCCCCACGGTTGAAAGGGCGAGCATGTTTGATGTGACGGGCATTCGAACCCGTAATCCTCAAATTACGAGGCGGGTGCTCCCTAACCACTTGGTCATTCCGGGCCAGAGTGAAAGGTTTGTCTTTGATTGCCGTTTTTCTTTTTGTTGTTCTTTTTTTTCTTTCGAAGAAACCATTATTTAATTTGTTTTGCAATTTTTCAGACTTACATATCTAAAATTCTGGGTTCGATTCCTCGCGTAGGACGCAACAGAGCGCTAAAAGAAACGAATAATATGCTGGTTAAATAGAATATATTTATCATGTATTTATATTTCAGGCCTGGCATGGCCGAGCGCGTAAGGCGTGCGACTCGTAATCCGAGGGTCGCGGGTTCGCGCTAAACATGCTCGCCCTCCCAGCCGTGGGGGTGTATAATGTGACGGTCAATCCCACTATTCCTTTGTAAAAGAGTAGCCCAAGAGTTAGCGGTGCGTGGTGATGACTAGCTGCCTTCCCTTTAGTCTTACACTGCTAAATTAGGGATGGCTAGCACAGATAGTCCTCGAGTAGCTTTGTGCGAAATTCCAAAACAAACAAACAAATTTATATTTTTCAATAAAATGGTTGGTTTGATTTTAATTCGCGCATTTATAAATGATAGGAAATACACTAGAAGGTCAAACAGGGTCGCAAATTCCGTAATAATTCTTTACACTCGAATTCAGTCATTTTGTTGAGTATAATGCTGTTTATTTCAATGTACATGACGAATGTGATTCGATATTGTTTATATGCGTATTCCTGCTCACGAGTCTGGATAGACCGGACAAAAGCCAGCTATTCAACGCTACTGACTGTCAACTATTGTGTAACTCTTTACTAATGAAAAGTGGGATTGATCATTACATTATAACGCTGACACAGTTCAAAGTAGAGCTTGTTCGATGACGGTATTCAAGCTTGTGATACACAGGTAACGACTTGACCGCCCTACCCACCAGTCCTGGTACTCTATAATAAAGTCGAAGGTAACAGTTTTGTAACTCGTGAATTGGAATCCAGTTTGAATATTTTCTGAATAATAATTTGACTAAAATATAAGAAAAAAACTTGCATTTTATACACTTTTTAAAACTGTACTAATATACAAAATAATACAAACATTCTAGTTTGTTGTATAATTGTTGAAATAATTAGCGTGATGCCTCGGTCACCAGCAGATACAAGGGAATTTTTTATAGTTTTAATGTCATCTACTAAAAGGGAAATTTTGTTCGCGTCTTGTATCAGCTTAGTTTATTAAACGTTTATCAAAGACCTCTAGGAGTCTCTCGAGCACTTCTAACTAACTACCTGAATGTATTATCAATGCCCGGTTTTGTTATATTTCAAAGAGTATATAAAGTTCCAGTAACAAGAATGCATTTATTTCATGTTTTTAATCATATGTATCAGAATTTTTGGTCATATCATAGTCTTGGTAACATTAAACTTTCTCAGCTGTTTTGAAATTAAACCTTGTAAAAGTTATACTAATACTAGCCCGAGTACCCGTAAAATATCGCCCCAAGAAAATGCAAAACCCAAAATGTGAAACTGTGTATATGTACCTACCCATAGATTGATCAAATTTTCATCCCAGAGGACAAAATGGTAGCGAGAAGAAAAATGTAAAACGAGAAATCTGCCATAAAAATATCAAAATGCAAAACTCAAGGTTTTTATTATCTCTACTAGAGCCAAACGGGCCTCCATAATAAATATGGCGAAGCTCCATCTGGAGGGAATGAGGCAGTGGTAAAAAACCCAACAAACCCCTAACGCAAAATATCCACAGAACCCGCAAAACACAAAATACAGAACTATAAATGTGTACCATTTCTCCATGAACCTCTTCATCAAATTTGAGGCCTGGCATGGCCAAGCGCGTAAGGCGTGCGTCTCGTATTCCGAGGGTCGTGGGTTCGCGCCCACATCGCGCTAAACATGCTCGCCCTCCCAGCCGTGGGGGGTGTATAAAGTGACGGTCAATCCCACTATTCGTTGGTAAAAGAGTAGCCCAAGAGTTGGCGGTGGGTGGTGATGACTAGCTGCCTTCCCTTTAGTCTTACACTGCTAAATTAGGGACGGCTAGCACAGATAGCCCTCGAGTAGCTTTGTGCGAAATTCCAAAACAAACAAACAAAATCATCAAATTTGAAGAAGTAATAACGTGAACATACAACATGGAGCACTAATATGGATACAAAATATTACAACTATACCAGGTTGTTTCACGTTATTGATCGTATCGTGATCCAAGTAACACTAACTTTTTGTCAACTGTTTTAAATTACCATAAAGATAAGAAGCTGCTCGATCACTCAATCTAAGTCACAGCTGACTGTTATTATAGAACTTTCACCTTACAATGTTGTTATAACTTGGTAAAGTGAGTCATGCTGGAAAGACCCCTTTCTTATGATGTTTACGTACAACTTTGAACTCGACGAACGAGCGAGTTACTTCCAATATAGGGTGTCATAACCATCTTCATGTACTAACTGTTTGCACACTTTTATTAGTGTGTTGACACCTGTCGTGATTGGCTAAATTTTTCTTCTTTTTCTAATTACAGACTTCTTTTTGATATCGTTCATATTATTCATCATATTGAATAGTTTTATTATTTAGTTCATTACGTGGGGAACTGACTGACCACGAGAGGGTGGGGGTGGAATTACTCATATTATATGAATTTATTTCAATAACACTGGAAGTTTTATCTTTTAAAAAACTGATGCTTGATGTCTGCAATAGGAAACTTGTGAGAAAAATAAAAAATGCTGCGCTAATCAAAAGGATCCCCAGACTATAATGAGGGATATATACTTCAAATTTGTATCTTCTAAAGGGTTACACCTCCATGATGAGTGTGGTGGGACAGCTTGTTGCAGAGAATAAAATATAGTGTTTACCTTCAGTACACTCGTACTGAATCTAAGTTTACAATTAGACAGGACTAGACGTTTAGTGCCTCACAGTTAAGTTGGGTGTCAACAACTTGGGTCAGATGACATACTGTTAAATCAATTCTTGAAATCATCTTGAGAGGACATGATAGAACAAATTTAATGGTAAATTTGTTGATAGGACAGATCTAATGGTAAGTTGAGTAAGTTTGTTGATAGGACAGATCTAATGGTAAGTTGAATAAGTTTGTTGATAGGACAGATCTAATGGTAAGTTGAATAAGTTTGTCGAAAGGACAGATCTAATGGTAAGTTAGGTTTGTCGAAAGGACAGATCTAATGGTAAGTTGAGTAAGTTTTTTATATGATAGGTCTAATGGTAAGTTGGGTTTGTCGAAAGGACAGATTTAATGGTAACTTGCATACATTTGTTGATAGGACAGATCTAGTGGTAACTTGGGTAAGTTTGTTGATAGGACAGATCTAATGGTAAGTTAGGTAAGTTTGTTGATAGAACAGATTTAATTGTAAGTTGAGTAAGTTTTTTATATGATAGGTCTAATGGTAAGTTGGGTTTGTCGATAGGACAGATTTAATGGTAACTTGCATACATTTGTTGATAGGACAGATCTAGTGGTAACTTGGGTAAGTTTGCTAATAAGATAGATTTAGTGGTAAATTGAGTAAGTTTGTTGATGGAATATGTTTAATGGTGTGTTTGTGAGGCAACTGATGTAGTAATGATTGCATGCAATATATCTAATGGTAATATGATATCATTCACAGAAGATATGGAAAGCTAAATTTAAGACAATACACGTGCTAGGTTATTGTGATATTGATTTGATGTGGTAGATTCAATGATAATTGTATTCCACACGCTTTCAGTGAATGAAGACGAAACAAATATCTTATCAAAACGTTATTAAACGACTGCAACAGTTTTGTGGAGAAAAAGTTAAAATAAAAACCAAGAGAAGTTCCTGCGTACTAAATGCAAAAGACAGATGACGCGGGAAACTAAAGAATCCTTGTCACTTTTCTTCATGTCTGAATGGTGTAACAATTGCTGTCTATGTTACAGGTCACACTTGTAAAAATTAATTAAATATTCTTAAGTACCTAGATCTAGAAAACACTCGTCTTACTTAGATATAAGTAATATTTGCTGTCATGAAAATGTGTTAAAAGCTTTTCGTTTACACTTCACTAAATACATAACTAAAATAAATATTATTCCAGACGTCTCCACGTGATTTCTCTTCGGAAAGTTTCTCTAAAAGGACTTACAGATATTCGTTATGGTTTACTGGTTCGTATTTTACGTTTTAAGAGCCTTTCGGTTTCCTTCGTCAACGTCCTTAACTATAACCTGCCTGCATAGCTCTGTCTTAGGGGTCGTTTCCCATACACGAATAGCGTAAATTAACAGACTGGCTATATATATAACTAGAATTACTTTTTCTAACAGTTGTGCTTTCGGCTAAACAAACAAAAGTTGATGTTGTTGCATTTGAAAGGTTATCAATGAATCGTTAAAGCAACAGTAAAAAGAAGAGTTAAAACATGTCTCGCAATATTATTATTGTACATAGTAGAATATTACAATATTATTATTGTACATAGTAGAATATTACAATATTATTATTGTACATAGTAGAGTATTACAATATTATTATTGTACATAGTAGAGTATTACAATATTATTATGGTACATAGTAGAGTATTACAATATTATTATTGTGCATAGTAGAGTATTACAATATTATTATTGTACATTGTAGAGTATTACAATATTATTATAGTGCATTTATATGTTTCAGATTTTTCAACAGAAAACCCCATAAAAACGTTATTTGCGCTCTGTTTATCGTAGGAACCTTGAACCCCGGGTTTTAGATTTTTAAGTTCGTAAATTACTGGTTCTCAGCTAGTACAGCGATAAGTCTTCGCGTTTACAACGATATAATTAGGGGTTTGATTCCCCTCAGTGGACTCCGCAGATAGCTCAATGTGGCTTTGCTGTAATAAAATATACATACAGGCGTAAACTACTGACTGACCCAGTGAGAGATTATGATATTAAATCAGACCTAGTTTTTGTATAATTGTACCAAAAACGGTACAACAATAAAACTTGTTTTATAGTAAATCCGCATTGGACTTTATACTATGTTTACCACAGGGAATCGAACCCCCTAGTTGGGTGTGTAAGTCCCTAAATTTCCCACTGGGGAGACAATTATATTATGTTAAATACTAACTCGGGCCAACAAAATAATATCTGTTGAGATGCTGCTTACAGATACGGTTTTTGAGATATCAGTTCTAGAAATAATTTATTTAGAGCTCATTTTGATCTTTACGTCTCACAAAGTTAACTGAATGAAAGTGTTACAGCTAACGTAGATTTAAAGCTTGTATCGATTTGATACCAAAAATCCAGAATTTTGTAAACAAAAACATCCAGTTAACTACTGAAACAGCAAACTTTGTGAAACGACTGTTAGAAACATTTAAGTTTTAGTGTGAAATCAACTAAGTAAAAATAATACGGCTTGTATTTCTATTTACGATAAAGTTACACAATGGGCTATCTGTGCTCTGCCCACCGGAAGTATCGAAACCTGGTATCCAGCGGTGTGAATCCGTAGATATACTGCTGTGCCAGTAGGGGAGGGGCAGAGGAAAGGTAGTCAGTAAGTAAGCAGCATTCTACCATTCATACTAAGGAACTGACTGCCACTCTTATGAGTCACCCACTTTACAGGATATATTTTGTGATATTGGCAGATCCGTAAAGACAGAGTTCTGTCACAGGTATAACCAGTACCACATAAGTTTGATTGCATCCGGAATGGCTATTACAGATGTGAATTACAGAAAGCAAGGTTCGCGTCCAGTTTTCGAAACTGGGATCCTGTCATAGGTGCGTTATAAGAGTGATGGTCAGATCCCACTTTTCGGTCCAATAAGAATTACCAAAGAATTTGCTGTGAGCTCATTTTTATGTAAAGCTGTGAACCAAACGAATCATGGTTCACGTCCAATTGATGAAATTGGGGTCATAGGTGCGTTTTAAGAGTGGCGGACAAATCCCACTATTGAGTCAAACAAAAGTAGCCCAACAATTATCTGTGGGCTGGTGCGTTTTGTTAGCTCATTTTCAGGTAATCTGTCATTTTAAAATTAAATGTGGCTATTAAGAGAGTGTTTGTGTAGCTTTGGCCGAACACCTGAAATAAACAATTTAAAACAGTTGGGACAAACACGAGGTACTAAAGTAAACAATATTAAAAAAAAACCAGAAAACTTGCAGCTTCGGTTGAAATTTAGCCATCGTATTGGAACTGACTGCAGTATTGACTTAACCATCATATTGGAACTGACTGCAGTATTGACTTAACCATCATATTGGAACTGACTGCAGTACTGACTTAACCATCATATTGGAACTGACTGCAGTACTGACTTAACCATTATATTGGAACTGACTGCAGTACTGACTTAACCATCATATTGGAACTGACTGCAGTATTGATTTAACCATCATATTGGAACTGACTGCAGTACTGACTTAACCATCATATTGGAACTGACTGCAGTATTTTCAGTATATTTGTGACTTTCAGTAGTGGGGATACAGTAATGTATGTAACTTGCATAAGTAGTGATACACTGAAATATGTAACTTACACCAGCAGGGATACAGTAATCGGACACTCAGGCAGTTTTTTTCAATAAGAAATTTAGGAAAACGTGTTTAAAAATCCAGTCGTATTTTTAGGACGACAGAGAGTTTCAAAATTTAGACTGGGTGGAAAACATAAAGGTAGTTCAAATTCCGAACCATACCCGGGATCTCTAAAGCAATACAGTGTTTTTTTTAAGGCATTACTCTGCTTTCATAGATTATTGTAATTTAGGTTTTAGTATATGAGATGTTATAATGGAAAACACAGAACTATAATATACTTTATATCATATCAGTTATACTTTATGTGTATCTATGTATCAAATGTCCAAACATTTAAGTGCGAAGAGATAGTTGTGGTCCTCATAATCATCTCTTTTACGCCAAATGTTTTCTTCCATAATAAACTTCACGTGTCTTATGCTAAGCCCGTGTACTGTTTGAGTAATTTTATGTGCAGAGACTCACGCGTGGTTATGCATTTGCATTTCGATTTTTATAACATCTCAAATTTCCACACTTACAGTAGCCAGTAATTTATTCCTTTTGAAATTCATGAGGTAAACGACGATTTCGCATCTTGCAAACACTTCGACGGTCCGGCATGGCCAGGTGGGTTAAAGCGTGCGACTCGTAATCCGAGGGTTGCGGGTTCGCATCCCCGTCGCGCCAAACATGCTCGCCCTTTTAGTCGTGGGGGCGTTATAATGTTTCGGTCAATCCCCCTATTCATTGATAAAAGAGTAGCCCAAGATTTGGTGGTGGGTGGTTATGATTAGCAGTCTTCCCTCTAGTGTTACACTGCGAAAGTAGGGACGGCTAGCGCAGATAGCCTTCGAGTAGCTTTGCGCGAAATTCAAAACAAACAAACAAACACACTTCAACACTTCTAATGTGTATTTGTCTGCAGTGAGTTATATAGATCACGTATACAGGGTGTATCGTGTCACGTATTCAAAGTGTGTACAGATACATCTGCCAAAGCAACATATACTTATATATACATATATAACAGAAATGCAAGTTATTCATCAAGATTTCGAGACGTTAGAAATTTTTAAATTTCTAGAAATAAGAGATAACAAGGAACTTCGTAAAGCGCCATCTGCATTAAAATGATTATCTTAATTTGCCTTTTTGATATCGCGATTAAATAGAAATAAAATAAAAGTTAAGTAGAAGAATGTAATTGTTTTTATAGCATTTGGTTTAAATAATGATTATTACAACAATATATGAGCATATTATTAGTTCTATGAAATTATTATTCACTGAGGTGAATTTTAAAATGTTTTAGTTAATTCATGTGATACGAAGAATAATTTCCAGATGTCGCTAATGAATAATCAAATCGCACTATCTTAAATAATTCTTGAAAATAAATAAGTATTATTAACGCCAGGTGATTAGTACCAGCGTTTCAATTTGCTTTTGTTCTGTTTAGGTTTTGTTACATTAACAATAACAACAAAACATACGAATAATTAATGTTCACAAAGTAGTTTGGCTGATGGAAACTGGTGTAATTCGAAACTGTACGTTTCGAAATATCAGTAAGTGTCTTTTGTTACCTTAATACGATGGTCATATGTTTTGGTCCTGCACGGCCAGGTTGTTAGAGCACTCGACTCGCAATATGAGGGTCACGAGTTCGAGTTCTTGTCACACCAAATTTGTTTGCTCTTTCAGTCATGGGGCAGTTATAAAGTCACGATCAATCCTAGCATTCATTGGTAAAAGAGTAACCTGGGAGTTGGAAGTGGGTGGTGATGAGTAGCTGCCCTCCCTGTTGTCTTACACTTCTAAATTAGGTACGGCTGGCGCAAGTAGCCCTCGTGTAGCTTTGCATGAAAATTCAAAATAAACAGTGCGAAGGATTTAACAAGAAAATAATTGGCATATCTGAAGAATTCTTCTTATTACGATAAGACAGTTATCAATAATTATGAGAACACAGAAAGCAGTTTGGACTAATATATTCCGATAACGAATTTTCACTGAGAGACAATATATAGAAATGGATCGTTATTAAAATATTTTTTAAATAAACACGTTTTTTCTTAAGATTTTTTTACACAGAGCTATGCAATAGCTGTCTGGGCATAGCCCTTGCTCACTTTTTAGATAGTAGGCAGTTAGTCTGAAACACTCGTCGTAAACTTTTGGTCCGTTCTTGTCTGATCGAATGGTAGGATTTGACCATGACTGTCACTCTCATAACGCACTTATGGCTGGCAGAAGTGGAGCTTGTTTCTTCGCAGTCACTCCGAGCACGACAACCAACGGTCACTTTTGGTCCTATAAAAAATGGCAAAATCATAATGAAAGCCCAAAATTACAGTTAGAATAGAAATAGTTTCAAAGAGTCAAATCTAGATACACGTACATAGTCAGTATCATATTAACAAAACAAGGGAACAAAAGGCAAAATATTTTCTAATAATAATTTTTGTGATTATTATGTAATTATTTGTTAGAGTTTTATTGATATAATACTTCTTACATATATAAAACTGTATAAAACAGAGTGTGAAACTTGTTTTATGACCAGTACAAAATTAATTCAAATCATGGTTCTCCACGTGAAAAAAAACTACAACGCCGTAACAATGAAATACTTTTTATTCGTATTGTAATCCTCCGAAACAATATTTTGCTAATTTCAATCTACTGAAAAGTTACAGTTGTTTGAGACTTCAAATGTAACTTTTCTGTGGATTGCGTCTTGCATTTGTAACAAACTTTATTTATAATGGTTCTGGCTTGACGTTCCCGCCTTCTCGTCATGACAACTTTTAACAGCAAACTGTCTATAATAACTGATGACGCTGTTTAGTTACCTTCTTTACAGTTATTATTATACCAATGTCTAGGGTTGACAGCTTTAATTGTGTGACAATTTTTGTTCTACTTTTATATGATGATTAATCTGTCAACACACATTATTTTTCTTACCCACAAAGCCACACAATGGACTATCTGCTTTGTGTCATTTAAGGGATTAAACCATTATTTTTATGGATATAAGCCCTAAAATTACTGCTGATTGGTTCGGTTTGGTTTGTTTTGAATTTCGTGCAAAGCTACTCAAGGGGTATCTGTGCTAGCCGTCCCTAATTTAGTAGTGTAAGACTAGATAGTCATCACCACCCACCGCCAACTCTCGGGCCACTCTTTTACGAATGAATACTGGGATTGACCATCACATTATAACACCCCCACGGCGGAACGGGCGAGAATGTTTAGCGCGACGCGGGCGCGAACCCGCGACCCTCAGATTACGAGTCGAAGTCCTTAACCAACCTGGCCATGCCGGACCAATTACCGCTGGACCACTGGTATATTTCAAAGAAGAAAAAACAAGCAAATTTCATAATGCAGTGTGAATTACGTGTACAAATACAAAAACTAAACTATTTTTCAGTTATTTTTCTGGAAGTACTGATACTCTTTCATCCTAGTTCTGAGCCTCCCCTGGTGCCCAACTCCCAATGGCACAACGGTACGTCGGCGAACTTTACTGCTATAAACTGAGTTTCGATATCTGTGATTGGCATAGCAAAGAAGCCCTTTGTGTAGCTTTGTGCTTTAAAATAAGCAATTGCCACCTAGTGGCCGGTGGTAAGTTTGAGGACAAACAGTCAGGCTTCGATATTCCTAGTGGGCGCTACACAGCTAGCATTCTTTACAATATTTTAAGAATTGGCTCAGTTGGTACTTTCGTACAATATCAGAGTATTGTGGCGTATTAACTTTCTCTTTACAGACATGGCCAGGTGGTTAATGCACTCTACTCACAAACTGCGCGCAGAGAGTTCAAATTATCGTCACACCAAACATTCTCGCCCTTTTATCCGTGGGGGTGATATACTGTGATTGCTAATTTCATTATTCGTTGGTTAAAGAGTAGTCCAAGAGTTGGTGGTGGGTGCTGATGAGTAGTTGGCTTTCCTCTAGTGTTTTACTTATAAGTATCTCATGACCCAGTGGTTAAAGCATTCTACTAGCAATTTAACGATCTCAGGTTCGAATTCCCGTCACACAAAACATGCTCGCCCTTTTAGCCGTTGGGGTATTATAATGTGATTGCCAGTTCTAGTATTAGTTGGTAGAAGAGAAGCTCAAGAGTTGGCGGTGGGTGGTGGTGATCAGCTTGCCTTCCTTCTAGTCTTGCATTGCTAAAGTAGGAATAGCTTGTACAGATAGCCCTTGTTTCGCTTTACGCGAAATTCATAACCAAACAAAGAAACAAAATTTTATGTAATAGTTTTGCTGAGACAGTAATTACTAGAAGATGTCCCCACTATGAGATGAGTTTATTATATTTATCAGATAAATTACTTTAAATTACCTCAGGAAGCTTGTTTATCACTTTATAGTTCTGGTGAATCATAAGAAAAGCTTAAATTAAATTACCTGACTACAGTCTTTCTCCTGTTTCTGATCACCTGACCACAGTTTTGGTGCTGCACTTTTCGCCTGTTTCTGATCACTTGACCACTGTTTTCTCTTGTTTCTGATCGCCTGACCATGATTTTGGTACTACACATTTCTCCTGTTTCTTATCCCTTTAACACAGTTTTCTTCTGTTTCTGATCGCCTGACTACAGTTTTGGTGCTACCATTTTCGCCTGTTTCTGATCCCTTTACCACAGTTTTCTCCTGTTTCTAATCGTCTGATTGCAACTTTGGTGCTGCACTTTTTGTCTGTTTCTGACTATTAAGTCTCGATAAAGAAATGATACCAATTGCACGATATTTTATCCATATAATAGTTAAAATGTGCAGGTTTGAATATAACATTCTGTTGCTAACATTAGTTAATGGCCTAATCAGTGATGACAAGGAAACCCACTCGCAGAGAAATATATATATATATATATATATATGTAAAAAAACGGCTCGTTTGGGCTGAGAAAATTCTTATGTAGAGGAGCTAGAACGTTTGGACCTTCTTTGGTCATCGTCAGATTCACTCCTTTGCATAAAAATTTTCTCAACCCAAACCTGCCGTTTTTACACATGTACAGTTAATGGCCTATTAACTTCTGTCTTTACCACTCATCAGTTTGTATGTTAACGTATTATAAGATATGATCGACTCACTTTCTTGTAGTTTGAAGCTACATCTCTTGAGATGCACACTAACTTTTGACGCTGACTGCACCGTCAGCAGGCTCGTTACAGTGAAACAAACAGTGTAGGGGTAGTCGCGGGTAGCCTTGAAACAAAAATATTTCGGAGCAATAGAAGACAAACAACACTCATCGAACATTGTTACAAAAATAGTTTAGGACAATCCAGCACAGCCGAGACTTGAAACAAAATATTTTACATGTTTAACACGAAAGAAGAACAACTTTGGTACATCCGCTTAAAAACATAATCCGGAACATTACGATACGAGTATGTAACAAAATTATTTCAGAATAACAGGGAATAAATGAACTTCTTGGATAACTATGGCGGAATATTCTAGAGCTGTAGAACCCGCGCAATCACCGTTGAGCTTGAAACAAAATTTTCTAAAACAACAACAAACTGCAGGCTATGCAGTGAAACATCTTGTATTTTCAGGTAGAGAATAAAAAACAACCTTACTGCAAAATTAAAAAAAAAGTTCCCACTGATGGTCACGTGACGAAAGGCACCTTATACACTTGTTTGTTTGTTTGTTTGTTTTGGAAATTCGCACAAAGCTACTCGAGGGCTATCTGTGCTAGCCGTCCCTAATTTTGCAGTGTAAGACTAGAGGGAAGGCAGCTAGTCATCACCACCCACCGCCAACTCTTGGGCTACTCTTTTACCAACGAATAGTGGGATTGACCGTCACATTATACACCCCCACGGCTGGGAGGGCGAGCATATTTAGCGCGACGCGGGCGCGAACCCGCGACCCTCGGATTACGAGTGCACGCCCTAACGCGCTCCTTATACACAACCATTACATTTCCGAGACAGCCGTGGCATTGTATTTATTATGCCCGAACTGTGAATCCGAAGGTTTGTGGTTTCGAGATTCGGGCCCAACCTGTGTGGCCACGAGAGCGCTTCGTCTGACAAGAGTAGCCCAAAAGTTGGCGGTTGATATATTGACTAGATTTCCTCTGCTGTGTTAGCTCAAAATCATGGACAGCTTTACATAGAAAACCATTTATATAACTTTATGCCAACATATGTAACAAACAAAGAAATCAGTTAATTGCATATTCCTCAAAATTTTGAAAACGTTTCTGAGTTTGTAACGTAAGTGGGAAAAACGGAAGACTACAAGGAAGGGAGACGTAACAGAGGGCGTTACTGTTAGATATCGAATATTCACAACAATCCTGACATCTTAACTCCTATCAGGGTAAACTAGGGGTGTTAAAACGCTGAGTAAAATGTGTTTGTTTGTTTTGAAATTTGTGCAAAGCTGTACGATGGCTATCTGCGCTAGCCGTCCCTAATTTAGCGGTGTAAGACCAGAGGGAAGGGAGCTAGTCATCACCATACACCGCCAACTCTTGGGCTAATCTTTTACTAACGAATAATGGGAATGACCATCACATTATAATGCCCCCACGGTTGAAAGGGCGAACATGTTTGGTGTGACGTGGATTCGAAGACACGTCCCTCCGATTACAAGTCGAGTGCCATAACCACCTGGTCATGCCGTGCCGTCGTCATAAAAACATCCTTCGTTTGTGACACATTTAAACAGATTTGAAGACAACTATGTTATTTGTATGCTAGTTTATTACCCTCTTTTTCCTTGTATTTTAGGTGTATTACATTCAAACTTTTATTTTTGTGGCTCAGCGGTATGTCTTCGGACTCAAACGCAAAAATCCAGGTTTCGTTACTTGTGATGGGCAGAGCACAGATAGCCCATTGTGTTGCTTTGTTCTGAATCTGGCTGGACGTTCATCACATTTTAAATATCCGTTCTCCCACAGTATGTTTCGTGGAAGAATTCTAGAGTAATGAGTCTCTTTATTATCAGCAAAGAAAGTAGTTTTAAAATACCAATAATGTTATTGGTTTGTTTTTTATTGCGCGATATCGGTCATTTTAAGTACATTTAAATTTTAAGATAGGGAACGAGCATCAGCTTTAAACTATCCTCAAGAAATATATTTGTCAGCATCTTTAACTTATAAGCCGTTTTATATAACACAGATATCGATTCTAATTCATGTAACTACACTCGTCACTAGAGAACATAGTGTGGTAAAAATCTGCTTTCCCGCCAATTATCACATATTTATTGTACTTCAACTACGCGACATAATTAAACTAACGTGATTTTTGAGGAAGTTTAACACTCTAAAACAATTGGTTAAGTGTAATTCCAAATCCCACTCAGTTTTCATGGCTCAGTGGTTAAGGCAATCGACTCGTAATTCGAGTGTCGCGGATTCGAATTTCCGTCACACCAAACAGGTTCACTCTTTCAGCCGTGGGAATGTTATAAAGTGACGGTCAATCCCACTATTCATTGGAAAAAAAAGAGTAGAGTAGCCCAAGAGTTGGCGGTGGGTGATGATCACTAGTTGTCTTTCCTCTAATCTTACACTACTAAATTATGGACGGCTAGCGCAGATAGCCCTCGAGTAGCTTTGCTCGAATTTCAGAAACAAAGTTTTCCATTGCTTTGGTTTCATTATTTCTCTTCTACTGAAGAGTTGAAAAAGCTTGTTACTCCTGGCTCTTTTCTCGATTATAACACGTTCTTGTTTTGTTGGTGATTTAGACGTGACCTAGTGGTCATCGTGCAGAACTGTGACGGCCAGAGTCCATGGTCCGTATCACTTTGCCGTAACACCTCACTGGAACTTTCAGTGGATTAGAGTCACGTCCTACTTGCTGATTAGACAGTAACAGCCCAATAGTCGATAGAGGGAGCTGTTGTTCGACTCCCTTCCATTTAATCTACCAGATAAACACTGGGTAAGGTTGTTACAGATAATCGTTTTCTAATGTTGCTCGAATATTCGAAACAAGCAATAGTGTTTCTATTTTTACCAGGTAATTCAGAACATAGCCTGTTTTCTTAGGAAGTGTTTCGAGGGTTCAATGCCGTGATACTTCGTTTGGCTCTAATACTTTTCAGATATATTTATTTTAAATAAACTTCATTTGAAATATGTTTATTTAAGTCAATTTTTGATAAAAGGCAATGTGTTTGTGTGTCAGCTTATAACTTGCAAACCGCTGGACCGATTATTACCAAACCTTTGATATAATATTAAATGTTTTGTTGATAACTTATGTATGGGTACAGTAACTGTACATTGCATGATATAAAGTTCTGATAGTTGTTAAAATACTGTGCACGTGGCCAACATCCTAAACACAATAATAACTAAACTGGATACTTTAATTGTTACAAGTTCTTCGTGTATTATTACGGGTTCGATTTCCCTCGGTGGACTCAGAAGATAGCCTTACGTGGCTTTGCTATAATAAAAACAAACACAAACAAACAAATTAGGAAGAGCTTGTATGGATAACTCTCGTGTTTCTTTGTGCGAACAGGTAAGTGAACAGTTTTCAGAGCTCGTGCTTAAATACAACATGCGATTTGTTTTCAGGTTAATCAAGTTTTTGAGAATCAAAACAAACTTTTATTCGTATACAAATGAAATATTCTGTTTTATAGCAACTGTTCGTAAGTCAGGTTTCCTTAAAAAATGAATTGATATAAAAAGTTGTTTTTGTTTTCTCTCCTTACCAAAGAAGGCCTACTAGTAAGTAATATATTACCAAAGCTATTATTTTTTGGATATCTTTTTATTCCTTATTTTATGGAATAATGAAAGGCATTCATTGAGCTGCTAGCGCGAAACATTTATTGTTCCATTGACGTAAATTTGACAACAGTGTGAGATTTCCTCGATCCACACGGTTAGATAGTAAACAAGTTACCAGAACATCCTCACTCCTCACAAATGTGTTTTGTTGTTTGTTTGTTTTTTTAAGCTGTGCTAATAACGCTCAGCAAATTTTTAGTTTATAAAACAACAACAAAATATCTTTCAGGCAACGTACGTGTCAAGAAAAACTAACGTAGGGGCGTCAGTTCCCGACCTTAGTATGTAAATAGTGACATAAATATTACAGAACAAGTGTTAATGACCTATTGTACTGTGAAGACGAAGCCATGATCGGTGTTAAACCACTATTGTAGTCTCATGTTGAAACAGTGTGACTATTTGCAGGTACAATGGTGTTATGCCAATGATAGGACGTAAAAATTAAGCCACGTGAATTTTGCGGGTAAAAATTGTGCTAAATCTCTATTGTAGTGTAACTATGAAACATCAAATGGTGTTAAATTTTTGATGAAGTGTAACTATGAAACATCAAATGGTGTTAAATTTTTGATGAAGTGTAACTATTAAAGAACAAATGGCGTTCAGTCCCTAATGCAGAGAGAAAAATAATCCTTCTGAAATTCAGAAGCAAAAGAACCTATTCGAACCTCAGTGGAGAGATGAATATCTTGCGATGTGAGAAATAAGTCTGAAGTTACCTTTATTCTGATTCCATTCCTTATCTAATAACAAAGTAAAATATTTTCATCGCATGTATGGAATTTACATTATATATACGTTGTATGAGCTGACTAAAACTCACAACTGTTGTTGTTTTGCACGTGCTGTAGGGACAATAATTGTTGATTTATTGCGTAGAAAGGAATGTTTTCAGCCCTGTAAACGAAACCTATTGAGAAAAGCTTCGAGAATATAACAGAGCTAAACTTTAATAGGATAATTTGTAGCACAATGTTTGATTCTCAAATACAATATTTTTTGGGGGTATTATATGTTTATAATCGAGCATTTGATTCATTTTTAAATGTGTTTTGTTTTACCTCTAAAGAAAGAGTGAAATTAGAATCAGTGTGCGTCTATTAAAAACAAAAATTATTATAGGAAGTTGGTGTACGAAAGTAACGTACATTAAACTTAAAAAATAACATTTCAAATGTGCCTCCTAGTGGCAAAGCAGCAAATCTGTGGCGCTACAACGCTAGAAACTAAGTTTCGATACCCGTGGTGGGCAGAGCACAGACAGCCCATTGCGTAGCTTTGCCATTAACTACAAATAATCAAACTTAATTTCAAAAATTCACACATGAGTATCAGCTTACCGGAATTATTTGAAGAAAGCAGCATGGATGACTGAGATGATATCACTGGCAATGACCTTGACAACAGTGTTGCTATGGTAACATTTTTTATGAGATTGCTCGTGCCAATGATTTATATGCGCTGATTTTAACTGCAGATTTTTTTTTGCGTGTTGCTCTTAATCTGTACCTTCCAGATTAAAAAAACAACATAGGCTTCAAAAAAGCGTTTGTCACTGCTCAAGAGGTCTGTCAATACCATAACTATACAGAGAGGCTTAACGATGAAGGGAGTGTTCTTGTTTGACAGTTTTCAAATGCACAGTTCAAGTTGGTTATGTATGACGATGTTTAAATGTTAACAAGATTCAACACGTTGCTGCTCGTGCCTTTTGTTTGGTTGTTAGCACATACAAATCTACAGAACTGGTTATCTGTGTTGCGCCCATCAAGAGTATTGAAACGGGTTTTGGGCGTTGTGATTATTCCGAGTTACTTTTGCGCCATTTTGGGGTGAGGGAGTTTTATCATGACAAGAAGTGCTGAATGTTATTTCTGAGTGTTCATAAAGAAAATCCCAACACTTGTTTCACACTATTTAAATGCTCATACAGAGAGTGCCAACATACTGTCTAAATGTGAGGACAGGAAGTTCCAACATGTTTCACACTGCCTAAGTGTCCTGACAAGAAATGGAAGTTTCAACACTTCACACTACGTGAATGTCGAGACATCGAGTTTCAACATGTTTCACACTGCCTAAGTGTCCTGACAAGAAATGGAAGTTTCAACACTTCACACTACGTGAATGTCGAGACATCAAGTTTCAACATGTTTCACACTGCCTAAGTGTCATGACAAGAAATGGAAGTTTCAACACTTCACACTACGTGAATGTCGAGACATCGAGTTTCAACATGTTTCACACTGCCTAAGTGTCCTGACAAGAAATGGAAGTTTCAACACTTCACACTACGTGAATGTCGAGACATCAAGTTTCAACATGTTTCACACTGCCTAAGTGTCATGACAAGAAATGGAAGTTTCAACACTTCACACTACGTGAATGTCGAGACATCGAGTTTCAACATGTTTGCTTCACACTATTCAACGTGGACTTTTATTCATATCTGGTAAAGGTTTATGTATATATATGATATCGTTTTACATATTATGTTTGTCGCTAACCTCAGTGACAGTTTCCGAGAATTATCCCAGAAATCTTATTTTTTGTGTATAACGAAGAACTTAGAAAGTGCCTATAGCGAAATATTGATTGATGAATTAATTATATGATACGAGTTTCCGAATTTTAGTTTCTTATCGTATTAGGTCTGCAAGGCCTAGAGTGATTCGTATATAGGCGTAATATAATACCATATGCATAAAAACCTAACAAATGCATTTCACAGACATGCTTTTGTCGTACACTTTCAAATATAGTGTTTAAAATTTACGACTTTAAACCATTGATATCTTAAAGGTTTTTATGTAGAACACATAAACTAAAAGAAAAAAATAATAAATTGCCATTGGTGAGGCTCTGTTTCATTGGAATAATTTAATGAAATTCGATATTCTACTGAAATGCTACGGTTTTTATGTACGAAATCAATTTCTTATGATCTCTACCACTGTTCTCCTCGGAAATTACATGGGTTTATTTACTCGTAAAAACGTCACGGTTGCTATGGAAACCACCTAAATTGCGTAATTGAATACCACAATCATCTCGGAAATACAAACTTTACCTCAGACTTGGAAAGCAAGTTTCTGACTGCTACTTTTTTATTATAAGTAACAAGCTTACTTTATTTTAATTTGATATTTCGAAGACCCCTCCAAAAAAAAGCACATAACAAAACAAACTTTAATACTGTAACTAAATATTTAAATATATCCGCAAGATTTGAAATATATTTAAACATTTGGATATTAACGTAAACAGAGCGAAACGCGTTTTACGTGTTACAGTGTTTAAGTATTTTTTAAAGCATGTAAAAATTGCATGCTGAAACAGTTGAAATTTATTCAATTCGGATTACAGCTAATTAAACTATAGTATTATAAGTAAACCTATAATTTATGTCTTTTAATCAATGGTTCATTATTAACAACTAACTGTATGGTTGTATGTCATGCTTTGCCAAACCTGGTTTAACAAACAATAAAACAAACGCTATAAAAGTCAGCCCTCTCGTCAGAAGGCCTGTCGATTAGGAGAACGTTGCTGTTTTCTCTAATGATTGAAACCTCTGATCGAATTCACTGCCAACTAAGTTTTATTCACCCTTAACTTAGGTTCGAAATACAAGAATGGCCACGTCGTCACAGCTCGACAACAAAATGAACACAACTGAGGTATTCTTCAACATCTCGAACGCATGTAGTTAGTTTAAAAAAAATAGATATTACTCGAACGTACGGTATCAATTTCAACACAGAAAGCGGCTATATTTAAATCAGTCAATTGGAACACGTGGCCATGTTCGAAAACTTGCTTTAAGACTCTCTAATGAATCATGGTCAGATTGTGTTTCGTCTTGAAAAGTCAAACCGAATTTCCAAGCTAAGAAGTTTAGGATACATCCTTTCGTAGTTTCTGTAACCATCTAATGAAGTATAAGGTGTACCATTTCCTAGTATCAGTAACCATCTATCAAAGCTGATGGTTTTCGTGAGTACTTAAAGAAGTATTGTTTCAATGAGCACCTAATGAAGTACAGGGTACTCTATATCTAGTTTCAGTGAACATCTAATGAAGTATAGGGTACACTATATCTAGTTTCAGTGAACGTCTAATGAAGTATAGGGTACACTATATCTAGTTTCAGTGAACATCTAATGAAGTATAGGGTACTCTATATCTAGTTTCAGTTAACATCTAATAAAGCATACACAGACACGTAGTTTCCATCTTGTTCGTTAGTAAAACAGAAATTTATATTGAAAATGAACATACATAGATAGTTGCACTATGTGTAGTTGTCTGTTAGTTTTGTAGCGTTTTCTAGGGCCGATGTTGTTTATGATGCCCTGATTGTGTGTGTGAAATGGTTCGTGGCTTGCATCCCGTTGTCTTAGAACTGTTCGATCAAAAAAAAAAGGTAGTCCAAGAGTTGGCGGTGCGTATTCTTGGATAGTTATCTTTACTATATATTTTCAGTATATGTGTGTAGAAATTTCCCTTGTGTAATTTAACCCGAAAATTCTAAAAAAGAAAAAAGTAACTAGCTATATATACCTATTTATTTTGCCGTGTGCATAATTTGGTATCTCTTGTTTGCCCTACGTGTTTATCTGCTGTTTTTTGGCTTTGTTTGCTAGTAATTACAGTACTATTGCTATCGTGAATATATACGTATATACTAAATGGAGTTTGTTCGCTTATCGTTGTACAGGTGTTAGTTAATTCGTCAATATTTTTCATAATTTTAATCTGAGCTCTTGTTATAAATAGAAATTTTAACAAAGAATTTAGAACTTGCAATCAAATATTGTACAGTTAATTTTAAACATAGAAAGACGAGGAGAGATAGATTATCATATGGAAAACAAGATAATTCTCTGATTTTCCTCGATGATAACACTATGTAACACAAATTTTGTTCCTGGATAGTATGTGTTATTTTTTAATTGCGTGTGTTGTAAAAGTACAGAAAATGGCCATTATTCCCTTCAAACTTTGCTTCTGTGATCTGGGTAATTAAATTTAGAAATTAACCTATTTTATATGTAAAAACGGGCAAATTTCCATTTATATAAGGTCTGAATAAAACAATATATGAATCAATATTCACATTTATTTATACTAAAGTTTACAAAAATGTTTAGAAGTGAGTAGTTTTTTTGAGATTTGCGACCGTAATGTAAATGACCTTCATGTTTTCGTTATACGTTCCCAGGTCACATATGCAAAGTTGGAAGAGAAAAATAGGTGTTTTTCCATTTACTTTAGGCATAAGCAACTGGGAAATAACACTTTCTGCTCAGGAACAATAAAAGTAGAAATTTTGTTACATAGTATAATTCTTGATATCATCTTGATACACTTGACTGTATCTTCGATGCTTTTTTGGTTAAAGAAACTCAAAATGGAATTATGTTGGTTTTAATTTACAGGTGACGCTGTACACTTATGCAGTCTGACAGGAAATTTAATTTTGTCAATTCTGTCTGAAACACTTCCAGTGTCCTGGCATGGCCAGGTGACTAAGGCACTCGATTCGTCGTTATCTTAGGGGTTCGAATCTCTTTCGCACCAAACATGCTTGCTCTTTTAGCCGTGGGGGTGTTATAATGTAATCGTCAATCCAACTATTCGTTAGTGTATCTCCACCGTAATGTAGGTTCTTCTTCTTCAGTCACCTCCGAAACCGAGGATACATTTTATAATCCCACATTGTAATTTGTGCTCTAGGATCTTTTTTTAAACAACGCAACGTGTTTTGTTTAATGTTAATGGTAATAATATAAATGTATACACTACTCAACATGCATTGCATGTGTATATATGTTTACAACTCATGCGATTACAAAATGCAATCCATGTACCACCCCAGAGCACTTGACTCGCAATCTAAGGATTGCAGGTTCCAATCCCCATCGCACTATACATGCTCGCCTTTTCAGCCGTGAGGACATTATAATGTTGTGGTTAATTCCACTATTCATTGGTAAAAGAGTGGCCCTAGAGTTGGTGATGTGTGGTGATGACTAGCTGCCTACCCTCCAGTCTTACACTGCCAAATTAGCGACGGCTAGCGCAGAAAGCCCTCGTGTCCCTTTGCGCGAAATTAAAAAAAACAAACAAACAATCACTTTTAGTACGATGTTTCGAAAATTGAACATAAAATCAATTTCACTTATAGATTTAATACTCTTTCAGGGTGTTAGTATTACATAGAAAGTAATAAGTGCGTGGTGTTATGTTAGGGACATAGGCCAAAAACATTTTGAGGTATATTTTAATTAGACATTTCTAATATCCTGAAAAATTAATCGAAAATTCTCACAATAATATCTTTGTTTTTATCATGAAAGAAACAGGATGAGTTGAATGCGGTGAGAGGAATAAAAAAGCTACAGTACTGGTGGTACTAATTAGTACTACTCATAAGGTGAGACGTCATCATATAATTAAATTTGTTTGTTTTGAAATTTCGCACAAAGCTACTCGAGGTCTATCTGTGCTAGCCGTCCCTAATTTAGCAGAGTAAGACTAGAGGGAAGGCAGCTAGTCATCACCACCCACCGCCAACTCTTGGGCTACTCTTTTACCAACGCATAGTGGGATTGACCGTAACCTTATAACGCCCCCACCGCTGAAAAGGGGAGCATGTTTGGCGCGACCGGGATGCGAACCTGCAACCCTCAGATTACGAGTCGCACGCCTTAACACGCTTGGCCATGCCGGGCCTTTTATAATTAAATATTTTTAATACTTTGTAAACGTCAATTTTTTGTAATCCCCACGTGTATACTTTATATGGTTATCTTAACACACTACGTCATACAGTTATCTATTTTCGTTGGCTAATTTATACACATTTCTGATGTATGATAATAGAAGACAGTCTAAGCAAATACTGTGATTAATACTGCTTAGTGATGTTTTCTAATGAATAAGGTATACTTTACCCTTTTCTGAACGTCACTATCATTGTTAGTTTTGTTTAGAATGTTAATGTACGTATTTATTTTATTTTTCACTGAAGCGATTAGTTTCGTTTTTAGTTTAATATATGGAGTTAGGACTAATTAAACTGCCTCAACTGGCCAAACTATGTGAGATGTTATTGGGATTTTGGCCTAAAACATTGCTAACAGCAAATGTATTCGACTAATGAAACAATTACTTCTAACATATGAAGACAAGAACACACACACACACACACATATATACAGGGTGGTCGCTAGAAAAGCAGAAAATTTGAAGGTCAGATGAGATCATGAATAAAATGCGTGCTTACTCATTTCTATTTTGATTTCTTTACATCATGAATAAAATGCATGATTTTAATAATTTTGAGCGTCTACGAGTGTAATATAACATATGCCTTTAAAAAACTTTGTAAAAATAAATAGCTGTTTGACAAATTTTCCGCTTTTCTAGCGACCACCCTGTATATTCCTAGTTATTCTACTCCAAGTTTACTAAGTTAAGTTTCAGAGTGTGCTATATGAACGTTTTCTTTCTTACACCAAACAGCTCTTAAAGTGAGAACAAATGACAAACAGCATAAATTAAGAATTATTAAGTCGTCTCTCTTTTCCTGTGGAAATGTTCGCACATGTTATAAACAACTACAAAAGTTTATTTCATATCTCATCAAAATGTTTATGTAAAAGGGTGGATCGAACCGGTTTACACTATATCAAACTATCAGAGGACAGGACATGAAACGTGTTTGTGGCAAACCAAAAGAATCATAACGTATTCATCTAACCCGTAGCCAAACATAACGTAATTTTCAATCGTATGATGCAAATAAAAATTTTGACTACCCAATAAATCAGCGCATTATGGTAATATAGATAAGTCGGTAACAAGGTCGTAACGTATCGACTGTATGCTTTTAATATGGTCGAAACACTTAGCACCGTTAGCCGGCAATACACTGGGTTATAACGCGTAGTCAACGTGTTAAACCGATGCGTCAAGACCCTGTTGGCTTCTAATTATAGGGTTAAAAGTGTGTTATACGTGTGCACCACCGACGACTTATGCATCAAGTATATTTCCTGTCAGCTGCAACAAAATACCACCCGGAAATAAAATATGTTTTATGAAATATTTCGTTACTTTGAACTCATATTACATTTCAAAATTAATGGAACGTTTTTCCATTTAACCCCATTCCAACAACATTATATCATGGAATATTTTGTAAAAGAACAGTTTCTGCCTGTTTCGTTTTTAGCAGAAAGCTACACAATGGGCTATCTGTGCTCTGCTCACCACGGGTATTGAAACCCGGCGTTTAGCGTTGTAAGTGCTCAGATATACCGCTGAGCCACTGGGGTGCAACAGTTTCTGTTATATATATATATTCAAACTATATCTGTATTATTATTGACTCGTTCTGAACGATGATGACCTTGACCTTGTGTATGCATATCTTTGCAACGATAACCTTGACCTTCTGCATGTATATGCATAAATATTTTATTTTATATACATACTGACTACGAAAACATTTTACTCAAACTGTTGAACTATCTGTTTATTTTTTCGACTGTTAGCGCATACTGTTTAAGAAGCTAACAGATACAGAACGATGTACGACAGGTGTTTGTCTATTGTTATTTTAACATAGCTTTAACTACACTGAAATTGACATCTCTTTAGCCAACAGGGAACAGTATTTGACCAATACAACAACGTAAGTGACGTTTATATATCTGCTGACAAGAATTAATATTTACAGACTAAGTAAATAATAAGACACGAGCTTAGCCAGCGTCTCAAGTTTAGCTGTCACAGTCTTGGTGGTTTCGATAAGATTCAATGTGCGCATTCTCTCAAAAGCTGGGTTGACAAGTTTACTTGTCAGCAAACTGTCTTTGGAACAGGGAGTACGTTTTTCACACAAAGATCTGTGGATATAGAACTATTAATTTTAAAACAAAACTTTTTGTAGCAACAGTTACATAATTATACAGATTAGAATTGATTTGAAAACAATAACGTAACTAGAAGATAAACTGCTGAAGCCTACTTAGTGTAACTAAGCGACAAGTGCAGGAAAACGGGCGTATCCCAAAATCTCGCCATCCACGCCCTCTTTAATAAATATAGTTTCTTGTGCGCCACCTTTTGTTTTTTAACGAGTCCAAAAGTGGTTTGAATGACGGAAGATGATACATGGATACACATTAACATCGTGTTTAGCAATAATGTATTATTTTAGTTAACAAAAATATATTAAAACGCTTTATTGCACTGTTGACCCTCTCCTATTCGCTTTCGCCATCAGGGGGAGCGCACTGCACGTTTTGGGAAACACTACTGTATAACAAAATGGTAAGATGTACCTAATGTTATTAGGTTGCACACGAGAATAATGGGGTTACATCCTCACTGTTAACGACATTTGAAGCCTTAATCACAAGAGTATCTCACATGAAATAAGAAAGTAACCATCGAAAACAAATTAATTTCTCACGCTGAGACGACTGTTTTTGCCATAAAATTTATTTTTATAATGTAATAAATCGTTGTTGTTGTTTTGAATTAAGCACAAAGCTACACAATGGGTTATCTGTGCTCTGCCCACCACGGGTATCGAAACGCGGATTTTAGCGTGCAAGTCCGCAGACATACCGCTGAGGGGTGTAATAGATCGATAGGTAACTTTAAAATTGCTTCGGAGAAACAAATAGACTGTTCGAGAATAGTTGTTTGTTCGTTTGAAATTCGCGCAAAGCTACTCGAGGGCTATTTGCGCTAGTTGTCCCAAATTTAGACGTGTAAGATGAGAGGGAAGGCAGTTAGTAACCACCATCCACTGCCAACTCTTGGGCTATTCTCTTACCAACGAATAGTGAGATTGACCGTAACATTATAACGCTTTCACGACTGAAAGAGCGAGCATATTTAGTGTCACGAGGATTCGAACCCGCGCCCCTCGGATCACGAGTCAAGCTTTTTTTTTCTCTTTATTTATCCCTCCTCAATGAGGGGGTATGCACAAAAAATACAACAAATAAAACACAAGTTAAGGTATTAGCATGGAATAAAAATTAGACAGATTACCATGCTGAAAATTACCACAAAGTTAATAAAATTCGGTAAAAAATTAAAAGATGTAATTTTGAACAGCAGTTATTCAAATAATACAGTTTACGTATCAAAACAAGAAACCAATAGATCTGTTATTGGCGACAAAAATAAAAAAAAGACAATGCAAATAAAGAAAGAATAACTTATCTTAACAAAGTACACAAGTAATAACCTTGGGCACCTTGGGTTACCAAGGTACCAACATAAGAATACGTATAATAAAAAACATTTAACGAGTTATTTAACAAACATCTATTGTAATGGAGGTAAATATGTTTCCGTACGTGGACTTTAAATATGGAAAGTAAATGAATGTCCCGCTTACGTGCCAAACGAACTGAGCGAGCAGAACATATAACCTCTCGAGTCAAGCTGGTAAACAAACGAAAAATGTTGCAGCATCTCCTAGGTAACGAAGGATGAGATCCCACCAATTGGCATCTCCTCCATACCCAGTTAGATATAGGGCAACCAAAATAGTACGCCAGTAACTGATATACATATGACTACAAAGGCTGTACCAACGAACAGTGGAAAAACAGATGATCAATGGTTTCCCGCGCCTTTGAACACAAAGTGCACAACCCCGTGGGATGTCTGTCCATATGAACCAGCTTAACATTAGTGGTTATCGCCAGCAACCACAGTAAATAATCGACATCACAAACATGAAAACCTACAAAAGAAGAATAAGTGCTTTGTCGAATAAGTTTCCAATCTCCAGGAGAAACAATATCCCCCAGTAGAATGGAGCAGGAATGTGAACAGCAAGTGAACACTGTAAATAAAATACCAACTGCTTCAGGGATAACCCCTGAAAATGGACACGGTTATCGGATTGGTCCAGAAAGTATAGGTTAACGACACGTACGGTTGATGGTAGAGGAGCGGGCTGGGTGGACAAAAACTCCAACCAGTCCACAGGTAACGCCTGCTTGAGCATAGTAAAGTGCGAAACAATTGTGCGGACATTGGCCAAAGGGTCAGCATCCGTACACAATTCAATCACTGCCCTCACCAGGAGAAAACCAGAGATCACCTCATACAATAAATGTCGGACCTGAACTATACCTGCGGTAATAAATTCAGGAAAATTAAATGGTCGGTTCCGAACATCAACAATAGCCGGATTGGAAAACAAAGGTTCATCAAAAATATGTGGGGAAAGAGGAGCTGAGATTAGTCCTTTATCCCCAAGAAGAACCTTCCAAGCACGAAACATTTCCTGAATATACAAAGGCAGCAATTTCATAAAACGTGGCAAAATTCAGCACTGAAGAACCCGAAAGCCCAAATCTAGATTCCCATAAGAAGAAAAAAATCCAGAAAGAAGTCGCAAGGTGGATGGACAAGAATCATCCAAACAACGCTGCAACAATTTTAAACGGAATGCAAGTTTACGAGCAGAAACATTAACCAAGTTGATACCGCCACAATCATAACGCCGTATCAGAATACCGTATGCCACTTTATGTACACCTCCCCACCAAATAAAATCCAGTATACATTTGCGAAATCGAGCCTCAAACTGTCTTGGCAACGGTAGAATTTGCAACGGGTACCACAACACCGATGCCACCAAGGAGTTCACCACAAGAGATTTACCCCTTAGCGACAATGAACGAAATCGCCACGACACCAAGATACTAGATACCCTGCGTAAAACACCCTGCCACGTATCCTGCAGCATGACATCGAATCGGGAGTGGAAAACTATACCCAAAATCTAAATAGACTCCTGAGAAATTCTCAACTCACCCAAGACAAAGTCTGCAGAAGAGGCCAAACACCCCACCCACAAACTCTGACTCTTGGTTCAGTTGGTCCTCCCTCCAGTAGCTCTGCCAAAAGTTTGACAGATCCAACACATGTGGCAGAGAATAGGCCTCCCGTAAAGTCAATGTGGTATCCTCAGCATGCTGGTAAATGAGGGATGGCGTGTTGAGAAGCACATCACCCCCAATACCAGTGATATGAACATTATGAACTAACATATTACGTAACGGTTCCACACTGAGAACGTAAAGTAAAGCAGACATTGGGCATCCTTGACGAACACCCCGAGTTACAGCAAAATCACTAGTGAGAAATCCATTAAACTTTACACAACTTGAAATGGAAGTATAGCAAAGACGAACCCAACGAACAAAGCCTGATATGGCTTTGCTATAAGAAAAAACTTTCTGTGTACCTAATACCCTGAAAAAATATCCTCTATATCCTGACACTCCTGGCCTGGCATGGCCAACCGCGTAAGGCGTGTGACTCGTAATCCGAGAGTCGCGGGTTCGCGCCAGCGTCGTGCTAAACATACTCACACTCCCAGACGTGGGGGCGTATAATGTGACGGTAAATCCCACTATTCGTTGGTAAAAGAGTAGCCCAAGAGTTGGCGGTGGGTGGTGATGACTAGTTGTCTTCCCTCTAGTTTTACACTGCTAAATTAGGGATGGCTAGCACAGATAGCCCTCGAGTAGCTTTGGGCAAAATTCTAAAACAAACAAACAAAACTGACACTCCTCTGTTTACATAATGCAACCTCTATCTATCCAAGTAACGCTGCGTAATTGGAAGCTCTACAAAACAGCTAAACGCTCATTAGCTACATCCTTATTTAAAATAACAAGTGAGAATTTTAGTTTAAACTCTCGTATCTGACAGACTGTTCCTACCAGCCATCAAAACATCACTTGTGTATCTGACAGACTGTTCCTACCAGCCATCAAAACATCACTTGTGTATCTGACACATTGTTCCTACCAGCCATCGAAACATCACTTGCGTATCTGACACATTGTTTCTACCAGACATCGAAACATCACTTGTGTATCTGACAGACTGTTCCTACCAGCCATCAAAACATCACTTGTGTATCTGACACATTGTTCCTACCAGCCATCGAAACATCACTTGCGTATCTGACACATTGTTTCTACCAGACTTCGAAACATCACTTGTGTATCTGACAGACTGTTCCTACCAGCCATCGAAACATCACTTGCGTATCTGACACATTGTTTCTACCAGACATCGAAACATCACTTGTGTATCTGACAGACTGTTTCTACCAGACATCGAAACATCACTTGTGTATCTGACAGACTGTTTCTACCAGCCATCGAAACATCACTTGTGTATCTGATACATTGTTCTTACCAGCTATCGAAACACCAGTGAAAAAAGAAAACAAACACAAGAGAGAATCTAATGAAAAGATGCGACTATGGGAGGGTAAAATGTGTGTTGTTTAATTCAGGGGCTCGCAGGCTGGGAAGGGGCCCGTCAGAAAGTATCGTGAGTTTCGTAAGTGATACACGAGGCTTTTAAAGAACTCAGATCCTTAAGACTCATAAGCGAGGGAACGTTTGAACCCCTGGTTTAATGCAGTGACAAACTTTGGACATCGAGCGACAGTTGTCAGAAAGTATTGTCTGCTTATAATTATGTAGCTCCAATCACGATTGAAGAGAAGTATTTATAAAACTGTTAGTATCTCAAATGTTCATATATTTTCGACGGGACTATATTCTTTGTTAATAGTAATTGTATGTAACAAATCCTGATTCACGTACGAGTACTTGTATAATATAAATTAAAGACCTACGTAATCCTTAGGTGACGTCTGCTCTCTAGGTAGTCCGTGTTCGGTATGCGTAGTTACGAATTACTACGCTTACGACATGGCAGACAAATGACATACCAAAGGATTAGAGTTTTGCTACGATCTATTTTCAGAGTTACATTAAAGGGTTGAGGGTTAAGACAACCTTTGTAGGTCGGGTTCCTCAGAACTGAGCTCCATAATCTATTTAAGTGCTGTGCATTACTATTTATCAACAACAGTTCGTGCAATACACGAACACAAGTGACAGTGTATAACATACGAGGCACTATTTATCAACAACAGTTCGTGCCATACACGAACACAAGTGACAGTGTATAACATATGAGGCACTATTTATCAACAAAAGTTCGAGCAATACACGAACACAAGTGACAGTGTATAACATATGAGGCACTGATTCTAATATTTATAATAAAGACCCCCTCACTAGCTCAAAAGAAAATCTGAGAGCTCACATCGCAAAAAACCGGGTTTCGATACATAAGGGATGTGAAGCATTATTGTTTAGTGTTGCACTTCACGACAAATAATTTGTAACAGAAAAATGACAACGATTTTTTATATTCATTGTCTTCAGCAAATGTTTATGAAAGAACATGTGGTAGACACTAGTTAATAAAGAATTCTAAAAGATAGGTTTTTATCAAAGGGCTAAAATCACTGGTTTTAATAACGATTTTTAACAAACGTATATTTTTTGAAAGTTGTTGTTGTTTTGAATTAAGCACAAAGCTACACAATGGGCTATCTGTGCTCTGCCCACCACGGGTATCGAAACCCGGATTTTAGCGTGTAAGTCCGCAGACATACCGTTGAGCCACTGGGGGGCTTTTTGAAAGAGACGTAGTGTTTGATTAGCCCTCCGCTAGTACAGCGGTAAGTCTACGGATTTACACCGCCAAAATCAGGAGTTTGATTGCCCTCGGCGGGCTCAGAAGATAGCCCGATGTGGCTTTGCTATAATCAAATATATACACATATTTGATTAATAAGTTTTTTATTGATTTCTTTTAGCCTGGACCTCCTTCGATACGGGGGCCTCGGAGAAATTGTATCCATTTGTTCCCCTAATCTATATCTGACTATCTAGTATAAAACATGCCATAAAATTCAGTGATTTCTTCAAATACAACTGATAGGTGTGGATTTTACGAATCTCGCTCAAATTAACTTGTGTGTTCTCATTACATCAGCAAACAGTACTATTGAAGAAAACTGTATACATGCAGGCCCTCTTAGATTTCCGATTAACGATTGTTAAAGTTGTCGGTAAATTTTTTTGTGTAATTAAGTTTAAAGTTACACAGCAGGCTATCTGTGCTCCGCCCACCACGCTGTAAGTTCGTAGAAATATCGCTATGTGTATGTGTGTGTATGTGTGGGAGCTTGTTGATAAGAACAGCATTTGCGTTATTTGTGATTTTGCGAGTGAGTTATCTTCAGAGGAATTTGGTCTAACCTTTAAATAATTGTAGTTTCTCTATCAAAAAAGATGTCTCTGGAATCGTAGTTTGCATGTTCGTGAACGTCAGCGTAATGAAACTTCTTTTCAACAACAACAAATAGCCGTTCGTTATAGCAAGTTAGGTAGATTAGAAACTTGACATTATATGGAGGCTTATTGATGGTTTCGGGTTTTCGTGGTGTCAGATTAGTGGAAGGGGAGCTTTGCCGCATGTCAGCTGAAACATGGCAAGTATCTTGCGCGTGAGCTGACTATAACACTGCATGACTGAAGCAACGTGCGCTTGACTTCTGTAGTTAATAGTTTGTTTGTTTTTGAATTTCGCACAAAGCTACTCGAGGGCTATCTGTGCTAGCCGTCCCTAATTTAGCAGTGTAAGACTAGAGGGAAGACAGCTAGTCATCACCACCCACCGCCAATTCTTGGGCTACTCTTTTACCAACGAATAGTGGGATTGACCGTCACATTATACACCCCCACGGCTGGGAGGGCGAGCATGTTTAGCGCGACGCGGGCGCGAACCCGCGACCCTCGGATTACGAGTGTACGCCCTAACGCGCTCGGCCACTGTAGTTAATAGCACCGGTTATTTTAAACACTAAATCTAAATAATAGTTTGATTATTTGCTTTTATTCACCGTCTGAAGTCACATCAGGGCTATCTGTGCAGAGCTATCCCTGATTTTTACTACAGAGAAAGCAAATAATCATCAACACTCACCGCCAATTCTTAAACTACTTTCGCTTGAGTGAATTGCGAGATTTAACCGTTTGAAGCGTGTTTTTACAGTAACGAAAGCGAAAAACAACCGCTAGGGGGCACTGCACGCACGCGAACCACTCGACCACGCTCTGTCTCGAGGAAAGCAATAGTTTCGGGATCAGTTTACGTCATAAAGTACTGTTTCAAATATTTTCTGACTGCTCTTTTTAATCTCAAAATGATTTTTTTTCCTAATTAGTAAACTCGTTCACACTTCATTATTAATGATATGTATTTCTTTTTAAATTGTGTGTGTGGAGGAAATAGTTGAAAAAATGCTAACATTAATAAAACGTTCAGTATATTGCAAAGTATTGTTGCTTAACTTTGGTTTTAAGGACTTAAAGTAGTCTACATTGAAGTTTGCTTGTTTTTGAATTTTGCCTAAAGCTACACAAGGTTTATCTGCGCTAGCCATCCTTAATTTGGAAGTGTAAAACTAGAGGGAAAGCACCGTCAACTCTTGGGCTACTTTTACCAACCAAAAGTGGGATTGACCGTAACATTATGACACCCATACGGTTGAACGGGCGAGCATGGTTGGTATGACGGGGATTCGAACCCGCGACTCTCAGATTACCAGTCTAGCGCCTTAATCATCTGAAGCCTACATTATTAGTACCTCTTATAACAAACTTAAGTGAAGTTAACAATACATTTTTGGCAGCGACATGTTTGGACTTGTTTTCAAATTCTTTTTTATTCTTGGAAAGTCCAATGTTCTAGCTGGTAAATAGCCAAACGCATTTGCTATCACTTGGAGATACATGTATCCGTAATGAAAAAGGCGTGTGCTTTTTATTATATAGACATTTTTTATTACTTGATATCCAGTTTGTTCATTTTTATTAGAAGTACATTGATGATGTTTGTCACTATGTAACTGAAAGTTTATGAAGCTATATTACAAGTAGTGAGGTTTACAAGTTATCTTCAGTGGCTTACTGCTCCTAAACACGCTCAGTGTAACACGGGATTAATTTAATATTATTAACTGAGGGCTGGGCTGGTTGGACTGTTAAAATTAATTGAAAATACAATTATTTACTGTAGTTTGCACCTTGTTATCTTTTATTGAAGAGCAGTCGGATATAACACACAAGTGGTATTTTTTCTGTATGTATTTGTTTAAAGCATAGCATATTATTCTGCCAAGTTTTGTGGAAATAGCTCTGTTTTTATGAAAACTACAATATGTTATCACAATTTCATAATTCTTACAAATGTGAAAAAAAAGAGAGCACTTTGACAGTGTTAATAAGAAGTATTTACAGCAGGAAAGTGTTATTTAAACAATGACGTAACGTCAAGTGCCGTGCTGTGTAAATGTAGAGTCGACGCCTTTCTTTATAACGTGTCAAGTTTTCCTAATGAAAATGAAGTGTCGCCTCCAATTATTACGGTCGACAACTACCAACGTCAACGTAGCTTCACAGTACCCAGAAGGGGCGTTCGACAGTTTTCGTGAGAGTGGAATTAAAAATGAGTAATTAAACCAGCTAATAAAAGCCTCGACTATTTATAGGTTTTAGTACTCAACCTGTCGAGTGATGTTCTGAATACTTTAGCGTCGTTTTGCAGTATCATTGAAAGCACGGACAAAGGTAACAGTTTTTAACTCGTTCAAGAGTGCCAGGGCATAAGCCACTTAGTGATAAGCGCTAAGAAGTTATTTTGGGCTTACGACCCTCGTGTTCGTGCTTACGGATATTGTTTAATGCAAGTCCACCGGTTCTCTCGTGGGAATTTGACGTGAATAATCGTGATTAAAAGAAAGCTTTTATATTCGAGTCATTCGTCGCTGATGCTAACTTGTATTCATTTTTATGTACGGCTTGTGAGCGACTTGAAAAAAAAAAGTTGATATTAATAATGTCTGGATTGTCTCTATAAGCCTGGCATGGACAGGTGGTTAAGGCGCTTGACTCATAATCTGAGGGTCGTGGGTTCGAATCCCCGTCACACCAAACATATTCACCCTTTCAGCAGTATGGGGCGTTATAAAGTGACGGTCAATTCCATTATTCGTTGGTAAAAGAGTAGCTTAACAGTTGGCGGTGGGTGGAGATGACTAGAGGACTGACTTCCTTCTAGTCCTACGCTGCTCAATTAAGGACGGCTAGCGCAGATAGCCCTCGTGTAGCTTTGCGCGAAATTTAACAAACTCTGTATAGGAAGCGCTATTAATATATGACATTCAATACTTTTATACATTTTCTGCTATGTGACATTATGGATAATGCAAATTTAAAAAACAAAACAAAACATATTACTATGATTGTTTGAAAATAATTCATAGGTTTAAAATTATCTTGAAGAAACACTAAGAAAGGGATTAAAAACATTGGTATACTTGATGAAAACGTTAGCAATTTATTATATTTTTAATTGAATTATTCATTTTTTTCTACAGCGATTAATTAATTATCTAGTTTCGGTACTAGAGTTATAAATGTATTGTGTAGTGACGTAGTTTCTTCAATGGATCGACGTACAAATTTCGCTACTGATAACCAGTACACTAGTACAGGGGTCACCAAACGTTTTTCACAGGGGGCCAGATTACTTGGGGAATGAGAATCACGGGCCACATGATCATTATGTTCAACACTCATAAGTTAGAACAAAAGCTTTCTGTAAAAGACTTAACGGCCTGGCATGGCCGAGTGCGTTAAGGCGTGCGCTCGTGATCCGAGGGTCGCGGGTCCGCGCCCGCGTCGCGCTAAACATGCTCGCTCTCCCAGCCGTGGGGGTGTATAATGTGACGGTCAATCCCACTATTCGTTTGTAAAAGAGTAGCCCAAGAGTTAGCGGTGGGTGGTGATGACTAGCTGCCTTCCCTCTAGTCTTACACTGCTAAATTATGGACGGCTAGCACAGATAGCCGTCGAGTAGCTTTGTGCGAAATTCCAAAACAAACAAACAAACAAACAAAAGACTTAACACTAAGTTTAGGATGCCACATTAACCATGTGGGAGTAACATGCAATACACACATATATAATAAAAAAACAAAACAGAAATACAACCAACATCTTTATTTACCAAAAGGTTATCAAAGAAGGTGACATTAGCAAAAACAATTGTCACATCGTGCATAGTGAGTACATATTTGAATTTTACTAAGCCCCAAAAATTTAGTGAGATTTATGAAAGTGGCGTTTGGCTTTCAAAATATCTTTAATGTTCGGATTTGAATTGCTGCATCTAATTATTAGAATTGCTTTGAAATGTTCATCAGTCAACCTTGATCGATGTACCGACATCACATATCTTATTTTTGAAAATATTTGTTCACAGACATAAGTTGTCTCGAACACTGATGTCATACCAGATGCGAACTGCTTCAGCTTTGGAAAATCATCTTCAGGTATGCAGCTGTAAAATTCAGTAAGTTGCCTCTCTCTGTATTTTGCTTTCAACAAATCATCTCCTTGCAAATCGATGACCTCCAGCTGAAGGTCAACTGGCACGTCGTCAAGAACACAATCAAAAGGATTCTGAACAATGAGAATGTCACTTTGGGTTCTGTCGAGATCCGAAAATCTCTCTAAAAATGCTTATTTAAATTACCAATAATCTTTTACTGAAACTCCAGGTTGACATCTTCTGTGATTTCAGCATGAAACTCATTGAAACACTAAAAACGAGAGAGGTTTCCTTCTTCCAAATGTGCTTCAAACAATGACAGCTTTCTCCGAAATCTTTTAATGATTCTACAGAGATCACAGACAAGGTTATTCTTCCCCTGAAGTTTCAAGTTCAATTCATTCATGTGATGTAAACCAGAAATGACAACTTTGACAACCAGGTTGGATCTAACAGAAGTTGATCGGCTCTATATTTATATCTATTTCTCTTCTCAGCTTATAAAAACGAGACAAGACTTTACCACAGCTAAGCCATCTCTCCACTGTGTGATAGGGTAAGTCACAGAAACCCGAATCAATTTCTTCAAGAAATGCCTTGAACTGGCGATGATTAAGTGCATGACCCTAAATGAAGTTTACTGTAGAAATGACTGGTTTTAGTACGCAAGAAATATCTAAGTCTTTTCCATAGAGTGCTTGCTGGTGTATGAACAGAGCGCTTGGAAGATGAAGATCTTCCAACTGTTTCCTGATCAGCCCCACCAGACCCGTCTTCACTCCAGCCATGTTTTTTTTTCCATCAACTGTTACACCTCCAAGCTGATTCAACAGAAGGTTATAGTCTTGCAAAGTTTAATATACTTTCATGAAAATGTTTCCAGTTGTTCTTTGGTGCATGCTGCAAACTGATGCCAACTCTTCAGTGATCTGAAAGTCCAAATTAACTCCACAAATGAACACGAGAAGTTGTGACGTACTCGAGAGATCAGTAGACTCATCCACTGCCAGAGAATACCATAGGAAGTTTCTAGCTTTTTGGTGTATCTGTAATGCGATTTTTTTCTCCAAGTTCTTCTGCTCTTCGTACAACTGAAGTTGCTGAAAGGCTGATAGTTTCAAAGAAATTGTCTTTTTCAGGACACAGCTTATTTGCTGCTTCCGTCACACACTCTTTGATGAAGTTGCGTCAGTAAAAGGTTTTCCTCGCTCTACCATCCTATACAATATTTTGTAACTTGTATGAGTGACAGATTCATTTTCAGCAAACTTTCTCGTGAAGAGATTCTTGTGAGATTCAAAACACGTTTCATGGATTCAAATTTGTCAGAACGGAACTTCCCTAAAAATTTCAAATATGTTGATAGATGTTTTGTTTCACAGTGACGAGGAAGATTGTACTCTTTCAAAACGGCACACTTTCGGTGCATATCACACAAGTAGCTTTTTGGTTTTTTGTTTCCACAAAGAAGTACTTTTCTCCCCATTCTTCATTGAAAGCACGACACTCAGAGTCCAACTTTATTCTTTTAAAAGCAGCCATAAAGATGAGTGAAAATAAAACAGGATCTGAAAATGAAAAACAGAACGCTGTGAGAAAAGTATTGTATTGGTCCAAGAACACACAAACAAAATACAGGGTGGTCGCTAGAAAAGCGGAAAATTTGAGGGTCAAATGAGATCATGAATAAAATGTGTGCTTACTCATTTCTATTTTTATTTCTTTACATTATGAATAAAATGTATTATTTTAATATCATAAAATGCATTTTGAGCGTCTATGAGTATAATATAACATATGCCTTTGAAAAACTTTGTTAAAGTTATTCTTTGTAAAAATAAATAGCTGTTTGACAAATTTTCCGCTTTTCTAGCGACCACCCCTATATTGAAACGTACGTTTGCCACGACACCTACCGAAGAACGAGTTTCGAAAAGCTCGTAACCCGACTACTAATAGAAATGGCTTGCTGAAGCGGTAACTCTAGGCCGTTGACTTTACAAGAGGAGTCAATAGGACGAGGGTTAAGTCTGTGCTTGTTTTTGAAATCCTAATGCTTTCATAGATAAGTACCTCGATATGAATAAATAGGCAGCAAGGACGAAAGAAGAATTTTCCTATTGGTTAAAAATGCGCGTCAGAGCCCTGTTTTTTTTTCTATCATATTGTCTTGTGTTTGCCAGCTTAAAGCGACCATCGGTTTATTTTGTTATGACAGTCGGACACTTGATGAAATGTCATTTTTTTATTTCCGAGCGGCTAGCTGCTGGCGAGCCAGACAAAATGACATCGAAGGCCGTAGTTTGGTGACCCCTGGTCTAGTAGTTTGAACTATTGAAAATACTTTACGAGGAACATCTAGAGGGCTAACTCTTTGAGCCAACTCGCAGATCACGTGCCTTGTGGATGAGAGCTTTCATATTCAGTCGTAGTGATGGGAGATGATGACAGGCCAATATTCTGAAAATTGAAGGCAAAAGCAGTTGAACTTGTAGACCTGGTGTTCATTCGGTTGTTAAATTAAAAGCACTAGCCAATTATCCGTTGTTCTAGTGCATTAGATCTGCCTGTGACTTATTCATGACGTTATATCTGTACCCTGAGAATGGAGAAAAATAAAGTTCTCTGTGACGGGAAACGGAGGCGAAACGTCAAAAACGTGATCCCTCTTGCAATTTTACATGCACACAGGATAAAACTTTTTCGAAGCTGGGGGTTGCACATCGCATAATAAAAATAGTTTTTCGGTATCATATAAGCAAGAGCTCCATTATAGTATGATAGTAGTTTGTTTATAATTTATATTTGGGCATTTAAGCCGATAGTATTTTGAGGTATATTTGTATGGGTACGGACAATACCTCACCCAAATGTTTTTTATATAGTCTATCGTTTCATTTAGTTTTAATACTTTTTAACACATCTTGAAAGTTTGTTTACTTTAAAGTTAAAACTTGATTATGCCAGGAGAATTACTTCAAGAGTGTTTGTTTCCAAGTGAGAATCAAATTAGGTAGGTAATTTGACTTGCATAGCAACTAACGGTAAACTGTTTTAACAACCGTAAATTATATTATTATATTAATTTGCTGGGGCTCATACCTCTAGCCTCCATAAATGGTGATGCCTTGGGCAACACTTTTAGCATTTTTATATACTCTTTATATCTCATTATAAAATCTGCATGTTCTAGTCAAACCCTACCCCACTTTAAAAACTCCTTCCAACACCACCGTCAGAACATAGAGTTTCAAAAATGGTTTAGATTTTAAAAAAATAAAACAAAGCCACAGTGGGCTATCTGATGTGTCCATCGAAGGGAATCAAAAACCTGACTTTGGCGTTATAAATCTGTAGGCTTCCTGCTGTCCCATCGGGGACTTCATAAGTGGACCCCATGAGTTCAGCGATCACACAAAGCAACTGGTATAATCATTTCATACCTGGGTGACCCACTGACCCTCCGTGTGCGTTTTTTTAAATAAGGGTAGGTAGCTATGTCATATTGATATGGACAATTCCTACATGATCTCGAGTCTCCTAACAAGTTAGGCCCTGTTATTTAAAACACTGTGAAAGGACAAACAAATTCACGAACACAACTTGAGTTAAGAAAGAATTAATTTCAGTATCTATAGTTTGTTACTTACGTTTGTGTACAACTGAAACCTCATCATTCATTCTATAACGAACAGAGTAACAGACACGTGGTATGTTTCGTTATCAGTAATTTTATAATGTGTTTGAAAGAACAGATGAAGTCCAGAGGTCGTATTAGGGCTAACTTAATCTGATATTTATGTATTAACCAATAGTTTACTGTGTATCGATTAATGTTGGCAAGAGCTTTTCATACACGCTAGAAAATTGAAAAAAATATTTAGTGTATTAACCATGACAAGGGAAAATTCACTGTTAAAATAACGTAATTACTTTACAGTTTATTTTCACATACATGATAATTTATGATATTTTATTTCAGTATTGTCGGATCATAGGGTTTGAAGTTCGAGACGAGTGTCTGATAAACTTTAGCAGTGGGCACGTTATGTTTGTTTGTTTTTGAATTTCGCGCAAAGCTAGCCGTCCCTAATTTAGTAGTGTAAGACTAGAGGGAAGGCAGCTAGTCATCATCACCCACCGCCAACTCTTGGGATACTCTGTTACCAACGAAAAGTGGGATTGATCGTAACATTATAACGCTTCCACGGCTGAAAGGGCAAGCATGTTTGGTGGGACTGGGATTCTAACCTGCGACCCTCGGATTACGGGTCGAATGCCTTAACATTCTTGGCCATGCCGGCCCCTGCACGTTATGACAGAGTGCGAAATCCATGTGGCGGCAGGTGCTGGTGGTTGACTGTCCTTTCTTTGTCTAGTCAGCAACTAAAAATTAGGGATCTTTAACCCGATCATTCAGCGTACTTGCGCACAGGTTATTTATCCAACGTTTTCTTTCTCTCTCGGCCTGGCATGGCCGAACGCGTAAGGCATGCGACTCGTAATCCGAGGGTCGCGGGTTCGCGCCCGCGTCGCGCTAAACATGTTCGCCCTCCCAGCCGTCCGGAATGTATAATGTGACGGTCAATCCCACTATTCGTTGGTAAAAGGGTAGCCCAAGAGTTGGCTTCCCTCTAGTCTTACACTGCTAAAGTAGGGACGGCTAGCACAGATAGCCCTCGAGTAGCTTTGTGCGAAATTCCAAAACAAACAAACAAACTTTCTCTCTCTGTTGATTATATGTCTATCCATGATGTTACATAAAGCACTTAGAAAATAATTTATTTTATAATCGTGTACGACAAGGTTAAAACCACTGTTATGAATAACATTAATCAACCCTCAATTCATTTTGATACAAAAGTGGTCTCATAATCCAGAAAATTCCAATTTATTGTGGATCGTAGCCACAGTGAATGACCTTAGGAAGGATAAGGTCTCGAGTTATCCTAGATCTCTTCTCTGTAAGAGCTGTTCCAGTGTTTCTTCAACGTCATATGACACACTGGAAAGGACTAAAATCCACTTAGATGAAGATATTTATTCATTCAGTGCTGTTGCTTTTTTCAAACTGTCACGCAAGTGATCACCAGAGTGCGCTGGCATAGGACCTTCAGCTGAATAAATAAAACGTATCTCAAATATATTTAAGAACTAGATGTGTATGACAATACACATAAATCTATCTCACTAGATTGTTTTACAAAACAAACAACGATGCTTTCTGAATCCATGTATTAGTTCAAGAGGGTGGTGTGCAAAAATGTTTTAATCAATTATAAGTGATATTAAATTATTGGAATAAGAACACAATATATGTTTTGTGTCACTGGTGGATAATAAGTGTATTATACTGAGAAACACTTTTATTGTTGTAAATATTTATATAGGAAATTAATCTAATGTTTACTGACAATATACACGCACATGTACACTGTTTGCCTTAAGAAATCTACGGAATTATAGCGTTAAAATCAGGGGTTCGATTCTCCTCGGGTGACTCAGCAGATAGTCCGATGTGGACAGAGAAGCAAATCTTTCGTAGACCCCTTGTTTGTCTTCAAAATTATTTAATCCACCACCGTTAACAGAAACCTAACTTTATTATCAACGATCTTGTGTGAGTATGGAAGGGGGAGAATTTTATAACATTTTCTAACAGTATTTTTGCCTGATCACATCCCATAATATTACAGATAACATTTTCCATGTTTCATACTCAAACTGCGGCACTTGGCTCTAGTTTCTGCATATTTTTTTCTAAATTACCTTCAGATATTATGTTCGTTTCATTTGATTGCTAATTTTTATTCAAAGATATCGAATACATATTAGCATAATTAACACGTGGAGATGTTTGCTACCAAAACAGAGATAATTTTCTTAAAAAATTAAATAAGAGCCGATGATAGAGTTCGCATTATAAGCTGATACACGTTTTCCACATTCTTCTAGGTCCAGCATGGCCAAGCATGTTAAAGCGTTCGACTCGTAATCCGAGGGTTGCGGGTTCGAATCCCGGTCGCACCAAAAAAAACATGTTCGCTCTTTAATCCTTTGGGGCGTTATAATGACACGGTCAATACCAGTACATGTTGGTAAAAGAGTAGCCCACCCAAGAGTTGGCTAGTGATGACTAGCTGCCTTTCCTCTATTCTTACACTACTAAAGTAGGGACGGTGAGCGGAAAAGATAGCCCTTGAGTATCTTTGTGCGAAATTAAAAAAAAACAAACCATATTCTTCTGCACGTGCAACCAACTATTTTATTCCATTTTTTATTTGAGGACTTTCTAAATATCTTGATTTCAACACCATCGGCTATTTAAATTTCTTGATCAAAAGTTTATAATACTCTAGATAAAAATTTGGTATAGGGTATGTAATGATACACGTTTGTTTTCCTTTCTTTTGACTGCTTTATTAGCTATTATGTTCCAGCACACACACACAAAAGTTCCATTTTAATAATGTACAGGATTCATTAACACTTCGGTCGTAACGAACAGAAGTAATTTCAATACTAGATAGAGAATCTGGTGGAAATAATTCGAGCACTATTTCCGTCCTCATGATGTCACTCTTTCTCTGATGTTTATTATTCCAGCTGTGTTGTTTTGGTTCATTATTAATTAAATCTCCGTCTAAGAATTACATTACTCAAGGCGTTTTTATTAGCATAATCAATAGCGCTGGTAGGAATTATGTTGAAACTAATTAGGTGCTAATAAGCTCTCCTATAAATGAAGTTTTAAAAGAATTCGGTCTTGAAATTTCGGTTGAGTTGCATTAGAACCCTGCAAAGAGCAAGGTTCAATTAAACATTGGAACTGTAGTTGACATGATCATCCGAAAAACCTGTACCCTCCTCTAATTTGATGTGGTAATAGTGTAGTTTTAAATTTTTTTGAAAAACTACAGACCTTTAAATTATTTTGGTTTTTTTCTTTAAGTAGTTATAATTGTTTAAGCCACTTGGTGATATAAGTTTGTTTTTGAATTTCGCGCAAAGCTAATTCAGTTTAGAATGATTCATACTAAACAAGCCACGTGAAGACAAGGTAGGCTTAATTACTAATGCATTGCAGGTAACTCTTTGTAAACTTTTCTTTTCAAGCACCACATATTAATACCGACAGATCGACTAACAGCAAAAGCGTTCACCCCTGTCATTTCCACATTGCGAGACGTAATTAGCATCATATTGGTTTCAACTTGGAATAAATAAATTACGTACACCAGAGACCTAACAAGCCCTGTCATGCTAAAATTTGGATTACTCGCGAATACTACAAAAACCAATTTAAGTGAAAGAAGCCTTCTTTGTTTATTATGAATTGTCACACGTGTTAAGAAGGGGTTTGTGGATGGGAAGGAATTAGACGGTATTACTTTTAACAAATGTCTGTAAAACCGTGTGTGGCGCGTTCTTTTTTATCTCGAATAGAAATGACTCGTTGCCAAATACCGTTATATACATTGAACTGCGGTTCTCACCGCTACTTTCAATACGTTACATATAAACTTTTTTTCAGGCGTCGTCTCGAAACGCATGTAAAAATTGACGTTTTCAAAGTAGCTGAAGCTTCGAGTCTTATTTCATTGGGTCAGTTTCGTTTGGTTTGAATTCTGCGCAAAGCTACACGAGGGATATCTGTGCTAGCCGTCCCTAATTTAGCAGTGTAAGACTAGAAGGAAAGCAGCCAATCATCATTACCCACCGCCAACTCTTGGGCCATCTCATTTACCATCTAAGAGTAGGATTGGTCGTTTCATAATAATACCAACACAGCTGAAAGGGCAAGCATGTTTGGTGTGAAAAGGATTCGAACCCGCGACCTTCGGATTACGAGTCGAGTGCCTTAACCACCAGGCCACGCCGGGCCCCTTATTAGTTAAACATCGAGTTAACTTATGAGTCCAGACTCTACAAATTACACAACCAATCATTTATTTTGGCTTTCGATCTCATATTAATCTTATATTTTGCAAAGTACAATTTTATCAATCAAGTTCTTCCAGAATAAAAATATTTCCAGTTGATAAATCCAGTATGGCCAGATGTTCCACTCGCAATCTGAGGGTCGAGGATTCATATCGCCCGTACAGTTGTGGGAGCATTATTATATTACGACCAATCCCACTATTCGTTGGTAGATGAGGTGGCCTAAGAGTTAGCGGTGGGTGATGATGACTAGCTGCTTTCCCTCTAGTCGTTCAACTGCTAGGGGAGGTGATTAAAGCATTCCACTTGTAATATTAAGCTCTTAAGTTGAAATCCCCGTCCCGTGAAACATGTTCGCCTTTTCAGCGGTGGAGGCGTTATAACGTTAAGGTTAATCCCACTATTCGTTGGTAATAGAGTAGCTCAAGATTTGGCGGTGGGTAGTGATGACTAAATTTAAAAAAAAGCAAACACAACTTTCCACTCTCCAACCGTCCTCACACAAACATGTGCTCAGAGACGTATACGTTAGCTTTTTGTTTAAAGAACTAAAGATATATAAATGTGCTTGCACACTTTTTAAAAGTTAATTATTTTAAACGAAGGAAGACAAATTGGTGGGATATCATCTTTGTTATATTGGTATTACCATTTTCTGGCCTGCGAAGAATGTTTAAAAGGGGTTTGCTTGCTTTCTGAAGTACAAATTTACAAAATGGGCTATCTGTGCTATGCCTACAACAGGTATAAAAATCCAGTTTCTAGTGTTGATAAAGGGAATATTTTTACCTAGGGTCGGTTTGTTTGGATTGATCAAATTTCGTTAAGTCTTGCTACAGAACAGAGAATCAGCTTAAGATTTTTTTTTTGCTAAGCACGATTGTTTGTTTTTTTAATTTCGCGCAAAGCTACACAAGGGCTATCTGCGCTAGCAATCCCTAATTTAGCAGTGTAAGTTTAGAAGGTAAGCAGCTAATCATCATTACCCACCGCCAACTCTTGGGCCATCTCATTTACCAACTAAGAGTAGAATTGGTCGTCCCCGTCGCACTAAAATTGCTCGCCCCTTTCAGCCGTGGGGGCGTTATAATGTGACGGTTAATCCCATTATTCGTTGGTAAAAGAGTAGCCCAAGAGCTGGAGTTGGATGGTGATGACTAGCTGCCATTCTTCTAGTCTTACATTGCTAAATTATGGACGGCTAGCGCAGATAGCTCTCAAGTAGCTTTGCGCGAAATTTAAAAAACAAACAAAACAGCCTATGCCTGTTCAAAAGCCGTATACCTTAAGCGGCTAAAAAATGAAACGAGTACTTATGGTATTCTACATGAAGACCTTCCGTATGATGGTACTGTTAAAACAGGGACAAGAACATCATTGCTATCATATACTAGATGTATCATGAAATCTTTCATGGAGTAGTGATGTGCTTTTATACATTACAGCCTTATGACAGAACCTTCTACAATGTAAACATTGCAGAACTTTTGTTAGGATGTACACTTGTCACGTACAGCATGACTGTACATGGCGACATTGATTGTAATGACATGGTGAAGCCCCAAGTTCAATAAAAAAACACAAAAACATGAGAACTCTCTGTAACCAGTTTAATTTTCAGTTTCTGTGAGTAGAAGTCTGGTCACAGTATAAAAAAAAGCTGTGAATACTTCTGAATTTGAAAGAACCGCTAATCAAGAAGGTGGCCATAACCAAGGGTGATTAGATTAAAGAAGTACATTTGACGTTTAAAGGGAAATAATGACACGGTCAACTCAGTAACTGGATAATTGGAACCGTAAATATAGACATGCTCAAGAAATGTCTTCCCGCACTTAAAACTGATGGAGTCATTATGGGTTACGTGTTTTTGTATCTTCTTCATAACAGCAAGACACCACTTCTTTAGATACTGGTCAATGTTCTGTTGGACTGTTCGATTGGTTCTGTGATACGTTTATCCTCGACCCAGTGATTACTAGATCAAACATCACCAGACCTTTGACAGCGGACTTACACCTCTTCAAAGCCGGTTCTCGTAACACAAGGTGGGCAGATCATAGATGGACCATTGTGTAACTTTATGCTTAATTATAAATAAACAAACAAGCTTTCCCAGTTATAGTGGTATCTAAATACCATGCTAGACTTTTGCATATGATTTATAAGAACAGCCATGAATAGAAGGTTGTAGATCTAAGTCTACGAGGAATACATCTAGCAGATTTTCAAAAAGGGAATGAATATTAAATACAGTATTTAGTATCATACATTCTAAGATGTGTGGTTAAGACTTTCTACAGGAAGAGCATTGTATAAGAGGGACTATCAAATCCTGCTATTTGGTCACACAAGAGTAGCCACTACACATATTCGCTCTTTCAGTCGTAGTGGCGTTATAAAGTCATGGTTAACCCCATTATTCGTTGTTCAAAGAGCATCCCAAGAGTTGTTGGTGGTTAGTGATGACAATCTGGTTTCTCTCTAGTCTTTCACTGCTTAATTAGGAACGGCTAACGCAGATGGCCTTTGTGTAGCTTTGTACGAAATTCAAAACATACAACAGATCGTCCCCAAGGGCTCAGGTCATATACTAAAAAATAGAGTTCGATACCTGTGGTGAGTACAGACATCCAAATGTATATATTTGTACAACAACAAGCAAACTGTCTTTATGTACAATTTTCAATCGCCTACTTAACTAATCCTTTCTTCTTTTCCTTTTGCGGTCTGGAATCGTCAGATGGTTAGGGAGCTCTACTGGTAATCTAAGGATTGATAGTTCGAGTCCCCGTCCTACCTACCATGCTTGCCCCTTTTAACCGTGGGGGAGTTATGATGTGACCTATCGTTCCCCCAATTCGTTCTGCTATTTTTTGTAATCGTTAAATGTAAATATTACGCAGAATTATCAGAATAATTGTGAAAAAATACTACAAAATCTAACATATTGTCAAGGGCATAGTAACACAATGGACTTCTTGTTCTTTGCCAACTGCAATTATCTTAAACCTGATTTTTAGCGTTATAATTTTTTAGCTTGCCACTCATACGACGGGGAAACACAACAGTGTGAAGATCAACCTCTTTACAAAGCCTTTTATGATAAGTAAAACTACGATAGGTTGCTATAGCAACGAAACACTTGCCAGGTTATATAAATAGACACTTTTTTTTTTTCCTTTAGTTAGACACGACAAAGAGTGAAGCGATACAAAAAGGACCGCGTACGTTGAAAATTTTATGTAAAAACAGTGAAGAAACTAAATATTTCCCCATTCCCTAATACGTTAGTCCTAAAGGAAACTCTCGAGACTGTAAGCAGAAAACAGGATGTTGCCAAGTGACAAAAATAATCATAGGTGTCCGGAAAACGGTAGACGTGTAAATAACATTCCTAAGTCTTTTATGTTCTGTTAGCCACCTACGGTGGAATTGTCAAAAGGTTAAAGGTTGATATAACAGTGAAGTCTACATTTTTTTAAATTTCTGACCACACTGATGCCACTTCTTTCTCTGTTAATAGTTCAAGAGAATTATGTTTTGCAGATTAAAATAATTTTAAGTGTTCAAATATTCTAAGGTTTTTTAGTATATATATATATATTTTTCCTTATCGCGAAGACCTTCACCCGTCCGTTTTTAATTTTAGTTTGTAAATTAAATCTTAACCTCGCAAGTAAATAAAACCCTATGCTGTAGATTACTAGAAATAACTGATAGAACATCGTTTATTTTAGGCTTAGTTTCAAGAGCATCGTTCTAACACACAAAGAGGTTTTAAATTTAAAAAAAATGGTTCTGTAGTGCTCTGTTCAAGAAAAGAGCACGCGATCCTGACTCAGTTCTGCTGTTGTTAACACCACTTGCATGGAATCTAATGTCTTTATTTAGTCTGCATTCTTTTTTTTCCCAAATTTTGTAAGCCTAACGTGAATCGTTTCACCAAACTCATAAAGTGGGAGGTTATATTAGATAAAAAAAGCCGCTGTTAAACAGTCTTAATATAGTTCAGCTGAATTGGATATTGAAAGAAAGAAAACTAAGTACGTGTAATCAATATAAACAAATTTATCTCGTGACATTAGCAGATGACAAGTTAAAAAAAAGAAAGTAAATATAAGGATGGCTAATATTAATCCTTCAAAAATAATGCAAATAAAACAGTAGGGATGATATCTGTATCAGTGTAGTAGTACGTTAATAGATAAAAAAAACGGGATAAACTAATCTTAATTTATATTGCTGTACATTAATTCTTGTCTGCATAATTATATAGGAATGTTACAATTTTTTTTTTTTGAATTTTATGCAAAGCTACTCGAGGACTATCTGCGCTAGCCGTCCCTAATTTATCAGTGTAAGACTAGAGGGAAGACAGCTATTTTTCACCACCCACCGCAAACTCTTGGGCTACTCTTTTACTAACAAATAGTGGACTTGATCATTACATTATAGCACCCATACGGCTGAAAGGGCGAGCATGTTTGGTGTGACTGGTATTCGAACCCGTGACCCTCAGATTATAAGTCGAACGCTTTAACATGCTTGGCCATGCCGGGCCCGTCACAAATTATTCCCTGCTATCTGGTTTACATTGTTTTGGAAGGATTAATATTAGCCATTCCTATGTTTATTACCTTCTTTGAAAAAAGATTTTAACTTGGTCTTTAAATGCAGTATTTTAACAGACATGGGAATAGCGAATTTGTGACCAGGTTCTAAATACAATGACGTCCTAACTGTAACGTCTTTAGCATTTTATCTATTATTAGTTAGTGATTCCTGTTTCACCCTGTACTTAAGATTTTTAAAGCGACAGCAAACTTTTGTAAGAAAGCTAACTTCAAGGATTAATGATAACATTGTTTATAAAATAATTATAATTTTTTAAAACTACTAGCAGTTAATAAGAATACTTAGAGATATAGAAAATTCATTTCAAACTCTCATCTCAATGAAACTGGTTGACATCATTGTTTTGGCTTTTCAATTATTATTTAATAAAAAAATTAGCAAAAGAAGAATAACAAGAAATTCATATATTATGTTATGATATTTATATACAAACGTTACTAAGACTTGTGATTCAATCATTACAAAGATACTTAAAATACCATTTTGATAAACAACCCAAGTCATCCATACATAGACAGTGCTGCCACCTACTTTATAACAGGTTGGATTCATCAAGACCTTAGTTGAAGAATGACCAGACAATAATGAAGGTCGTATATTCTGAACAATAAAATAAGAAGTTTATTCTAATTTTTATTTACTATTGCATAGAATGTGTAGGAATATTTATTTAGTTCCTTATAGTTCTGTTACCATAGAGCCTACATCAGAGCAAAATGTGTTATCAGTTGCCATAGCTACATGAGATAACCACGTTAGTCACAATACAAAATAGATAGGAAGCTTGAAATAAGCGAGCGTTAAAGATCTCATGTTTATGTTAAATAACAATTATGTATAATTATAACGCATTCTAATTTACAATGTGTTTTGATAAGTATCTGACTTATCTATAACTATATATATAGTTATAATACAATCTAATTTACAGTGTGTTTGGATAAATATCTGACTTATCTATAACTATATATATAGTTATAATACAATCTAATTTACAGTGTGTTTGGATAAATATCTGACTTATCTTGAATTAAATTTTTATCTTTGTTCTGTAATACAAAACCTGATTACTATTGGTACTTGACATAGTCCTGAATGGTTAAAACCAATTTACAGAGCATAATTTACATGGTATGTAAATGGTGATTTACAAAGGGATTTAGATCATTTAGTTAGTTGGAGAAATAAATAACAGTTATAATTTCATTGCACAAGTCACTGGTTAGGCCACGTTTGGAATATTGCGTTCCTTCTTTCGCTCCTTATCTTAGGAAAGACACTGAATTGTTGATGGAAGGGATTCAGAGATGGGTAACTAGAATGGTACCTGAAATGAAGGGGGTTGTTATATGAGGAGGGGCCGAAATCTGTCACATTGTTTTCTTTTGAAAAAAATAACAGAGTTAAGGATGGATATAATTATGGTGTTTAAGATTGTTAGAAGAAATTGATAATGTTATTACCTCATATTTTTTATACTTAACAGAAGGAACACCAGGAGTAGAGACAGAAGTACAAAGTATTGACAAAATAAGAGTCGTCTTCTGCTAAGACAATTTAATTTTTCTAACAGGGTGGTTGGCTCTTGGAACAGGTTGTCTTCAGATGTTGTAAAGGCAGTACACTTAAATTAAGAAAAATGTTAATAAATATTTGAATAATAAGAATTGACTTTAGAGTGTGTAAACCCCGAGATGGACCAGTAGGTCCTATGATGTTGATATGCGTTGTTATATTTCTCTGGTACTTAACATTATTCTGGAAAGTTAAAACCTGTGTGCAGAACAAAATTTGTGGTGAATTTCTCTGTGAAACGAAACCGTGTAATAGTGTACAGTCTAGAATACTTTTTTTTTAACAATTTAAACACGCTGGTTTCCAATGCTACTGCACCTTCCCTTTCAGAAACGTCACGTTAGAACAGTGCTCAGTTTTCAAGCATTATTTGTGTCGAGTTTCGTTCAAATCTTCTGGAATCTCTGCATTAACGGATACTAAAACTCCATTAAATCAACGAAGGCCCTCTTTGTAATACATTTAATACAACTGCAATAGCGAGACACAGCCCCTTAGCGGTTTTAATACACACAGTATTGAATATTAATGCATATACGAAAGTAATTTCCGGTTACCACGTGTTTCCCATGTGACTAATATTTAATAATGCCGTTTAAAAATATCTGTGAAGATCACGCTATGACTATTTTAGTTTTGTTCTATTATTAACTATTGAAATTGCTGAAATTAAAGTTTTTTATGTTGTTGTTGGATATAGTAACCAGTATAAAAATTTAATATGTAGTATATTTTTCCAATACCTATAATTAATAAATTTGGTGATTAATTACTTCTAAATATCACATTACGCATGGAAATGTAGCCTTAAGCCTAAGTTACAATTAGGAAAGTTTGATCAAACAGACATGTCAGTGGTCTTAAGGGTGAGGTAAAATAAATGTATAAGACAAATAATAATGATAATGTGAAACAGTCTTTTTGGCAGCCTTGAACTCAAAGGCAGATTTGACACCAGCTTTTTTTATAACTGTGTTTTTTCTTACAAACGGCCTGGCATGGCCGAGCGCGTTAAGGCGTGCACTCGTAATCCGAGGGTCGCGGGTTCGCGCCCGCGTCGCGCTAAACATGCTCGCCCTCCCAGCCGTGGGGGTGTATAATGTGACGGTCAATCCCACTATTCGTAAAAGAGTAGCCCAAGAGTTGGCGGTGGGTGGTGATGACTAGCTGCCTTCCCTCTAGTCTTACACTGCAAAATTAGGGACGGCTAGCACAGATAGCCCTCGAGTAGCTTTGTGCGAAATTCCAAAACAAATTTCTTACAAACAATACGTTCACTGAACGTATGTGACTCGTTTATTCGGTAGCAAGCGAAACGAAATTATTGTTTGTTTGCGGTGAAGGATGGAGCGCCGTTGCGGACTATTTGGGCTGTGCCCACCACTGGTATCGAAACTCGGTTTGTATCGCTATAAACCTTTAAAATTCCCGCTGTGACGCTGAAGTAAATAAAATAAATTGGTGGCATTTTCTGAATGGATACGTGTATTAACTGTAAATTATGTATTTTATTTTGTGTGCTTTATTACGCTATATTGCAAATAAGATGGAATAAACCTGAGACTGGACCTACTTTTTTATTCTTACAAAACATTCGAAAACATTTAACGGTTAAATACCGAAAGGTCACAAACGAACAAACTTAGTAACTTAAAGGGCATGAATTAGGCTTATTTGAGAAAAAGTAAATGGTTCTCCAAGTTTCATCGCTTACATACTTGATTCAGTAACTCGTACTTCCTTTTTCAGATGATCCGGCAGGGCCAGGTGGTTAGGGCATTCGACTCGTAATCTGAGGGTCGCGGGTTCGAATCCCCATCACACTAAACATGCTCGCCCTTTAAGCGGTGGGGACATTATAATATGAACGGTATTCTTCACTATTCGATGGGCCCCCCAGTGGCTCAGCAGTATGTCTGCGGACTTACACGCTAAAATCCGGGTTTCAATACCCGTAGTGGGCAGAGCACAGATAGCCCATTGTGTAGCTTTGTGCTTAATTCAAAACAACAACAATATTCGATGGTAATTGTTTTGTTTGTTTGTTTTTGGAATTTCGCACAAAGCTACTCGAGGGCTATCTGTGCTGGCCGTCCCTAACTTAGGAGTGTAAGACTAGAGGGAAGACAGTTAGTCATCACCACCCAACGCCAACTGTTGGGCTACTCTTTTACCAACGAAAAGTGGGATTGAATGTCACATTATAACGCCCGCACGGCTGGGAGGGCGAGCATGTTTGGCGCGACAAGGATGCGAACCCGCGACTCTCGGATTAAGAATCGCACGCCTTAACACGCTTGGCCATACTTGGCCTATTTGATGGTAAAAGAATAGTCCAAGATTTGGTGGTTGGTGATTTTTACGAGCTGTCTTTCCTCTGGCCTCACACTGCTTTATTAGGAACACGTAGCGCAGGTGGCCCTCGTGTAGCTTCACGCGAAATTCAAACCAAACCTTTTCAGATATGTAACCAGTTTCATCAGAAAGTCACGTGTCGGTTACAGCAAGCTAGTTTTAAGAAGCATAAACTTTAAAGATACGACACTCTCGGTATTGTTTCACCGCTTTAAATCATTTTGGTCTGTCAAATAAGTTAGAAAATCTCCCATTTTGTCGTTTTCAGTGATAAAACTTTATCCGAAATTGTGCAGGAAAAATAAAATAACATTGCAAGTAACCAGAGCAGTGTTATTATACGTATTAATAAATCACACTTTATGTGATATTTGGAAAACCAAAATAATTTTCTGACGATTTCCAACTTTTAAGATTGCGTGTTATTCACGTGTTATACATTTAAAGCGAAAATAAAACAGACAGGCTAGTTGCTAATTCGTTTATTACGTAGGCTTAGCTAACTGAATAACTCTTACTGGTTCGTGGTGAGATAATCGGTCGTATTTCACACATCAACGCATTAAACATATTACGACGTTCTTTCACGAACACCAAGCAGATAATTACCCTCCACCCATTAGCAATTAGTCCTATATTAAAAAGTAATAGTGATATCCCAAGTTTGTAATTGTAATAAATTAACGATAACTTCGTTCAAACCCGTTGGTGCTGGACCGAGTGTAATTTCAGCTTATTTTAGAGTACTTATTGTATTTTTAAGTAATTACCCATATTGTCTTTATTAATGCCTGTACTAAACTTTAAACATCGTAATTCATTTAAACTTAGATGTAACCACAGTCCAAACATAAATATTCTCAAGATAATACACGCACTCTTAAATAATCGTCACGTCTATCTGGCTATCTACTGACGTAACAACAAAACCTTACTATCCGAGTTGCAACCCAATACGGTCCTCGAATTTCTGAATCGAGTTATACAATCTCTGTGTCTCTAATTCTATCGTGAAGCAGTTTCTCGTGAACCTCAGTGTTTGGTCTCCAAGCATTTCCTCACAGTGACGTTGTACAAAACCTACAAGGTTTTCTTAAGATTTTGGAGTATTACTTGTACAACTCTGAAACACATAAATCGTCGGTTTCTGTAATGCATATATAACATCCAAATGATTCCCCTAAAATGTTCTCTAAATACCATGTGTCACGAAAGCGACAGCAAAATATGATCTCGTTGAATATCCTAAGAGTCGTGTAATGTACGTGAACCAGAAAAATCTAGTGTTTATAGTATTCGATACCAATCTTAGGTAGGTAGGCTTAGCATAATCACTTCTAACGTCAGCTGATCGATTCTAACCGGAAATCCATATGTGATTGCAAGTTGTAACCCTAACTTTACAGAATAAAATGAACTTTCTTAACTCAACGTTTACCAAAACCCATCAAGGGGCGATGCACACCATAATTTCAACAGTAAGCAACCGTTTCTCTGTTAAAATATGTTGCATATCCAGCCGTGTTTTTTTAATAACACGATTCAGCTCGATAATGTGGTGATATTTTTCAAGCTTATTTTAGCGGTTTAACTTTTTAAAACGATGTTGTGTTGTTTTAAAAAGTATGGGTAACCTTTCGGAGTAGAAATTACTAGAGGATTTTGGTAAGGACCTAGTGGTGTCTGGCGTCTCATATTTTAGTAATACCTAGTGGCGTCTCATAATTTTAATAATGCCTAGTGGTGCCTAATGTCTCATAATTTTAGCACGGCCAAGTGGCGTCTTACGTCTCACAATTTTAATAAGGCCTAGTGATGCCTGGTATCTCATAATTTTAGTAAGACCTAGTGGTGCCTGGTGTCTCATAATTTTAGTAAGGCCTAATGGTGTCTGGTATCTCATAATTTTAGTAAGGCCTAGTGGCGTCTAGCGTTTAATAATGTTAATGACAAAATTAAAGTGCATTGCTTTTATTTATATTCTACCATATATTTTTATTGCATGTGTGAAAAATATTGTAGGAAAATAATATTATAATTCTTCTAAGATTTCATTATTAACAAACTATTGTTTAGGAAGGATGGTGTAACTTTGGGTGAGGGCGCTCGACTCGCAATCAGAGGGTCACGGACTCAAATCCCCGTCTCACCAAATATGGTCGCCTTTAAAAATCAGCTTCTCCCTCCCAGTGCCATAGCGGTATGTTTGCGGGCTCACAACGCTACAATCCGGGTTTCGATACCCGTGTTGGGCAGAGCACAGATGGCCCATTGTGCTGTTTTGTGCATAACTTCACACAATCAATAAAAAGTTAGAAACAATAGTTATATTAATTATATTATTATATTTTGTTTGAGTTAGCACGCACCTAACTCGATGCTTGACGTAGTTTGATGTGTGTTTACAAGCACAAGTAAGCACACACAACTGTAGATAATAAATATATTTTAGTTCAGAGCAACATAATGAACTACCTACGCCACGTCCACCGCGAGTATTCAAACCGCGGATTTTAACGTTATAAGTCCATAAACTTACCGTTAAACTGTTGGTGCACAACGGAAAAGAATTAAACCACATTGTCACAAGTAGCGAAACCTGGAGAAGAAACGCATTGGAGTCAGACGCCCCAGTCGATCGACCGGGTAGTGAAGCGCCCCTTTGAATGAGGAATAGAAGTTATTGTATCAGGAAAAGTCGTTCTTTTAGTTTCCAATAAATAGGGTACAGTTAACATTCGAAATGATGTCCTACCCAGTCAGAATTACGTCGCGATGCGTAATTTTAACTTTATGGTTTATTTATTTAATTTGTTACAATTTTCGTGAAAGCTACACGAGATTCGCTACGCCAGCCGTCCGTGATTTGACAATGTAAGACTAGAGAGAAGAAAGATAGCTGTTATTGTTGTTTTGAATTAAGCACAATTCTACACAATGGGCTATCTGTGCTCTACCCAACCATGGATATCGAAACCTGTTTTTTAACGTTGTAAGTCCGCAGACATACCGTTGAACCACTGGGGGGCGAGAGGTAGTCATTATCATCCAAAGCAAACTCTTGGACTACTCTTTTACCAACGAATAGTGGAATTGGATGAATGACACATTATAACGCCCATACGACTGAAAGGGCAAGCACGTTTGGTGCGACGGGGATTCGAATCTGCGACCCTCGGATTAAAGAAGAAACAGATAAACAAAATACGGAAGTTTGAAACTATTTGTAAACCTCAGTGTTTGAAACTTATAGACAACTCACTGAACAGTTTTGAACTTTGAGATATAAGAATAAAGTAGTTATTCCGGACACGATTCGCGTCAAATAAGCATATTTTGATATAAACTTTACATGTTTTCAGTTTATTCAATAGAAAAGTTCAGCACTACAGGCATGCATTCCTACATTTAGCACGGCGAAATATCCTTTAGTATCTTTACATTTGAGAAAGATATTATAGAAACATGTATTTCACACCTGTTTTGTGTATAAGTTGTTTTATTTTTTCTAAAGGCAGATTAGATAACTCGGTATACGTTAAAAGATAGCATAATATTCATGACAACGTGCACAAACTACACCGGAAATAGAAACTGGTTTAAGAGTTCAACGTATATCAGTGAACTTGAATGCAATGTAGAAATATATATATATATATGCCTCAGGAGTTACATTATCTGAATAGAATTTTTGAAAGGATGCTTGGAAACAGTATAATAGTGAAAAAAGAGTTTATAAAAACGTTTCTCGCGCTGTCAGATTCATGAAAAGAAACTCCGACATCAATGACAAAAAAGTACAACGTTTGCCAGAGGAGACCACAACAAGGCACTTCTACAAAATGCTTGTGATGGGCACGTTTCATTTTTTGGTCACGTGCTGGTATCGCTGAAGGTTTGTACTACGTCACACCGGTTGTCGAGAGAGATATGAAACTGTTATATGATATACTGAAGTTATTCTCGCTGCAGTTTATAAATGCCAGACTCACGGTGTAAGTGAGAGAAAAAAAATCAATTTCCATTTCCCTCTTTTCCATTTGGAATGTAATTAGTTTGTTTTGAATTTCGCGCAAAGCTACATGAGGACTATTTACAGTAGTCGTCTCTAATATAACCGTGTAAGGCTGGAGGGAAGGCAACTAGTCACCACCATCTTCCACTAGTCATTGGTGAAATAACAGCCCAAGATTTAGTCACATCAAACAAACTCGCCCTTTCAGCCGTGGATTCGAACCTACGTCTCTCAGATTACGAGTCGGGCGCTCCCCTAACTACCTACTGGACATACTGGTCCTTCGAACGTTAGTAGACTCGAGTTTAAAGTTAGGAAATAAACAGAACTCAGAAGTTAAATAAAAGTCATTTTATTTTTCACGGCTTTTCTTCTTTTGATGTGTTTTTTTTTACATATACGAAACAGTTTTAACTCTAATTAGTATTTGGGCATTTAATAAGTTTTGTTTGTTTAATTATTCGCTATTTTTGTGTTTGGTCAACTTTTGATATTTATGAGATTCAAACTTACTTTCCATGTTTGTTCAGAATATCAGTAGTTTATGAACTTCTGCCCACTATTCTGTGTGTCAACAACTAGCTTATTTAACATTAAACAGTTTATTAACTTATATTTTATTTTACAGTTAATTTCTTTTGTGATGTAAGATTTACTTCAGCCTGTTCTCTTGATTCAACCGTGGTTATCCTGTTTAATTAGAAGAGTTGACTACCACTATCTAGTTTAGAACTGAGACACCAGATGGCATGATGCAATTAGAAGGTAAGCTTATTGTTATTAAGTTGGTAATTTTATTGTATTATTTGCTAGATGAGTATTGTTTAATAATTATGATCACCATGTTTTCAGTATAGATAATGCACACTACTGAAGGTTTGAAGAGCATGCCGACCAGTCATGCTGGCTCTCTTCATTATCAAACATCTTACAATTACACTGATGTAAAGTACAAGTTAAACAAACAACAAATTAATATAATCAATCATAAGTAAATAAAAAAAGGTAACACATCTTTACAAACAATAGTGTAATATTTGATACAATAATGGATGGCTTCTTACTTTTATTATTATTTCACTTTCGTTTCTAATGTAACCACACTTTTAGTCAAACAAGGTGCAAGTGCGGCGTCCCACGATCCTCAGGTTACCTCTGTCAACAGCAATATAAAATAGTATCAACTGGTCCAACTATTTGTATCAGCTTTTAAAGTAGGCTTGCTTGCCTATCCTCGGGTAGTGGACACAAACACTGGATTAAATGTTGTAATATTTACATGAGAAAAAGTAATAATATATATATTACAACCTTTCGATATTAAATTTGCAAAAGTGTGTCATGCTTAACACATAAACAAAGATTTAGGAGAAATATCAGAAAATAGCTGATTACAAATATATATTTTATACTGCTAAGGAGGGATGAATAGTTAGTTTTCAAGTCACGCATGACTGAGCATTCGATTGTAATAATGTGTAGACATTCCGATTGGTAAGTTTTATTTGTTTTTTGTTGTTTTTCTAATTTTGCGCAAAGCTACTTACGTCATTAACCATCAAGGTTGACTGTTTACTCAACCGTCATGCAGTCTTTATTTGGAGTTCCATTCTGTAATGTAACAAGTCATCAAACACTCTTACTGTACGAGTGTTATACGTTCAACTGTTATTATTCCTATGTTGGTTTGTTTTTGAATTTTGTACATGAAGACTAGTTTCGGTAACCATCCATAATTTGGCAGCTAGTAACCACCACCCATCGCCAACTCATGGACTACTCTTTTTACTAACGAATAGTGGCATTGATCATCACATTACAAAGTCCACGCGGGTGAAAGGGAGGGGCATGTTTGGTGTGCCAGAGATTCGAATCCCCGACCCTCAGGCTACGAACCAAAGTAATTGATTATAACAACGTTTTGCTATACAAAGGTGTCCAAACCAGAACAATAGTTAACCATGTTGCACAGAACAATAGTTAACCATGCTGTACATTTACACCGATATTTCTTACCAAAATTATAGAAGATAATCTAGAAACATGCGCCTGTCTTTAACTCTTCTTCTTTATTAATGTTTCATGTGCCAAGATACCAGTTTCAACATGTTTTCTCTGGCGTACGAACCACACTTTTGTTCATACGATATCTCGACACTTCTTCACTTTTGTTTATTTCTATTTCACACGCACTTAACGTGTTTATGAAAAGATGCAGTTGTTTATATATACATTGTGCGATTTATATTCATTTCCTGCGTTTAAAAAAATCGATTACAAAATTTGTAGGCTGGGAAACGTTTGAGTAAAATATATATTTATAATTATTACTTTCTTCGAAGATGTTTTACAAACCAAAGAAACAAATTTTATTTCATGAACTCAACGCTGTAAGAAAAACGCCACACAACAGAAACATGGACATCGTAACACAGCCATGTTTTGTTCATAATACGTCTCTGGAGTTCGTAATTTAAAATTGAAAAGTGCTTTAATGCCAATATTTTCGTTATTGCCGGTTGAGGGAGCTCTAAGTCTTACGGTAGAAAGTTCTGGCGGTTGTCTTTTTATTCACTGATACGTCAGATCAAAGTGCCCTTTGGATCATAAAAATAACGACCGTTTAAGTACCGGTTAAAAAAACAAAATCTTAAAACACGCAGCATGGGTTAATATCAGATTTAAATTGTCGGTGAATTAATTCGACAAATCTAGACACCTTATATCGATAGGAGCCATACGATGTTTGTGTAATTTTAATGGATTTAGTTTTGGATTCAATTTGGGTCTAAATTAAAATGTTATTTGTTACTTTCAAGACAAACAACTCACAGAAAAAGGTTGTAATCAGGAACGTGTAATTTTTGGATGAATAATAAGTGCTGTCACGCAGTAAGTAATTTTTGAATTTCGCGCAAAGCTACACGAGGACTATTTGCGCTAGCCGTCCCTAATTTAGCAATGTAAAACTTGAGGGAAGACAGCTGGTCATCACAACCCACCATCAACTATTGTACTATTTTACCAACGAATAGTGGGATTGACCATCACTTTATAACGCCCCAACAGCTGAATGGATAAGCATATTTAGTAGGATTGAGACTCGAACCCGCGACTCTCAGATTACGAGTCGAGTACCCAAACCACCTGGCCGTGTCGTGTCAAGTACATGCTAATCACTCGACTAACGCAACATGGCAGGGGCATATTCACAACTGGAAATACAACTAGATGAACTGAACGAAGTTCAATGTTTGTAATAAAGATAACATGAAATAACCAGCTCAAATAAATCATTGATGAGGCTTAATGATTCCTCTCCCACAATGCACCACTTTTCAAGATTGTTCGAAACTTTTGTTTTTTTTATTTTGCATTTCCGGTATTTTGCTACAGATATAACGCTACATTTTCTACGCAGAGTTTTGGTGTCAGGGATATTTCAGTAATACATTTAAATTTTCCCATGGGATAGTGAGACGGCAATTATTTTTTCTTCTTTATTTCATAAGTCTTGTGAAGATATTACTGTAACCTTTTGTCTTCCTAACTATTCTTTAAATGATCTTCATTCGAATTTCTTTATTACTTATTTTTTTCTGCTAGCTTATGAATAATGGCGAAAGCAAAAGAAACTTAGGTTCGGCATCGCCAGGTGGCTAAGGCACTTGATTCCTGATCTGAGGATCGCGAGTTCAAATCCCCGTCACATCAAACATGTTCGTCCTTTCAGCCGTGAGGGCGTTATTCGTTGGTAAAAGAGTAACCTATGAGCTGGCGGTGGGTGGTGATGACTAGATGCCTTTCCTTTAGTCTTACACTGCTAAATTAGGGATGGCTAGCACAGATAGTCCTCGAGTACCTTTGCGCGAAATTCAAAAACAAACTAAACAAACAGAAGAAACTTATGACTAAGCTACGAAATTTCCGTGAAAAAATATCCACCATTTTTCTTCGTATTTTACACATCTATCCGTATTTCAATGCTTGGTTGCTCGGCATATATATGGGGCCATGGGTCAATACTTTATGAGGACTTGAGGTTTGAATTTTAAAAACCGTAAATATGGTCCATTAGGTGATCAAAAACTTGTAATCCAAAAATCAGTTTCTTGTAGTAATAAATTTGTCATTGAAACGACACGGTTTCATAGAACAAAAGAAAAAGATGTTTCTCTCATAGTACGCTTTCTTTCTAAGAACGTTTATTTAATCGTGGGACTACAAAACCCCCATCTTGTTGAGCGAGCATAAAAGTTTAGGACTTACAAAGCCAACAGTCAGGGTTTACTCACTGTGGTTAGCAAAACGACGATAATCTAATGCACAGAACTGAGTCCCCATGGCCTAGCTGGAAGTCAGAAGAATGGAACGAATCATTCGTCGATTTGATTTCAGACTTCTTACTCTACCAGTCTTTCGTTACCATTGTCAGTAAAAACAAAACACGTTAGAATATTTATATTTCTTACCTCAAGACATTCAGTCCTTCACAGTCCACAGTTTTAAATTAAATGTCATCAGATTACGAGTACCCTAACTACTGCGTCACGCCAAGCTTGTTTTATCTCCTTTCCTTTAGTTCTTCTTAACATCGTAATTCTGAAAACTGACGACAGAAACTTCCAGAGCCCCAAGTTCCTGGTATGGACGTCCAAGTGCTGTATTACAGACTTAACGTGTCTTATTAACAGACTTAACATGTAAATAGTTGTGATTCATGCACGAATTAGTTAACACGAGGAATTATTTTGAAAAACGTTAAGATAGTTCTATTCATTTTTCGTGACATAATTCGTGTCACGTTTCTCTGTTCTGAGTCGATAGGAAAGTGAGCCCATTGTGACGGAAATATGCTTCTAGTACAACAACTGTCGTCATTGTGGCAAACTATGAAGAGATTTCAGTCAGTATTCGAATAGTTTTATCTACTGAATGTAAGCTATTAACTGAAATTGTCACACACGGCAAGCCTTTCATTCAACTATAATGGCTCCAAAATACTTTCCCATAGGGGTTGCCGTATTAGATTCTTCTGTGAAAGCACCCGTTTAAAATGGAAGACCCGATTCTGACCAGATGTTTGGTATCTTACCAAAGCAGTGACTTGTAAATTAAACTTGCAGAGTAAAACGACAGTGAATTTAATTTGTCTTAGGCACGTGTTATATCTGGTATTTCTTTCAACTTAAACTAGTAATATAACGCTACATTTTCTACACGGAGTTTTGGTGTCAGGGATATTTCAGTAATACATTTGAATTTTAAATTTTCGCATGGGATAGTGAGACGGCTTTTTTTCTTCTTTTTTTTCATAAGTCTTGTGAAAACATTAATGTCACCTTTAAACTAGTAAACATCGGTCTAACTGTACGACATGGTTGTCTGTTGTTTTAGTGTGCATAAGTTTTACTGGGAGAAAGTGGTTATAAGTAATCATTTTGATAATGCAACAACGCTGGGTCTGTGGTACTTTTAACATTAGATTTGTTATTTGTTATTTGGTTCCTTAGTGATTTTCCGAGACGAGTGACTGGTAATATTTAGACAACACTGTGTTCGCCGTGTAATTCTCAGTGTTTCACGTTTTTTTGTCGTCGTGTAGCAGATAGGCTTTGTGAGAAATTCAAAACCAAATCAAAGTAAAATCCTTTATATATGATTTAAAAATCCAAAACGCTCATAGAAACAACAAAACACAAAATGTGAAACCGTAAGCTTGCATGGACCCAAAAAACCTTCATGCCAAATTTGGTGAAGATCCATGAACAGGGGTGAAGTAATGGGGGGGGGACGCTGAACACTCGTAAAAACCGCAAAATACAACATTTGGGTGTATTTTCCCACGGACTTAATGAACCTCCATACCAATTTTGGTTAAAGATGAATTTTATAGAAAAAAAAACTTTACAGTCAAAAGAACTACTCATTCTGATTAATTTTGCTGGTTCAATTTTTTTATAAAAAACACGTGCTAATAAATGAAACGTAGAACTCGGTGCAGAAAGAGCCCTTTCCGAGCGGCAATCCGAACGTTTTAGTTTTTACGTTTGCTGCTGGGAAAAGTACTGTGACGTAATAGTTGCCAAAAAAAACCGCCAACGCCAGCGCGTTGAATGTAAATAAACATGGCCAGTGCATACGGAGAATTTGTTTGTTTTTGGAATTTCGCACAAAGCTACTCGAGGGCTATCTGTGCTAGCCATCCCTAATTTAGCAGTGTAAGACTAGAGGGAAGGCAGCTAGTCATCACCACCTACCGCCAACTCTTGGGCTACTCTTTTACCAACGAAAAGTGGGATTGACCGTCACATTATACACCCCCACGGCTGGAAGGGCGAGCATGTTTGGCGCGACTCGGGCGCGAACCTGCGACCTTCAGATCACAAAGCGCACGCCTTAACGCGCTAGGCACATACGGATAAACAGAGGCGGAGTCTGTTTTGACTTTGTGTTCTGAACAGTGTCGAGTAGCGCCATATCAATTCGAACTTACTTTGAACGAACCTAGAACAGTTACTTTTTACACAGATCTGACAAGTTATAGTGATGAGGACAGTTCCTTGAGCGAGAGTAGTGGAACTGTGAGCGATACTGATAGCGCCCAGACCAGTTACGAGTCGGTCATATCTCCAGTGGAAGAATGGTAAGCTTAAGTCATGACAACAAATATGGTTTGTATTATTTCACGTGCAATTTTAAGCATCTCAAAACATGTCTGGTGTTTATAAATTATTGGTATCACAGACTGGGTTTTATTTGTTTATACTTTGCCGGCTATGGTAACTAATACTCGGCCCTTTCACAATCATTATACCGGGTATTTATGACTCGTAACAAAATATATTATACTGCACACATACCTTTAAGTTTGTTCTTTTTGTGATGGCAAGAGATGGCTTCAGAGGGGTGGAACCTGTACACTGCAGGCTGAGATCAGTCCTCAACTCTACACGAGGAAAGATGGTGGGGACGATCCTGTCTACCGCTGATGGTTTTTCAACCTCAACCTCCCTGGCTTGAAACTCACGGAATCCAAAACAGTGGGATTCGACACAAAACATGAGGGTTCAAAGTGATCTTGACAAAGTTTTGAATGGTGTTTGTATGGTGTGAAGGTGTCCTGTTCTTCCTATTGACCATCCACATCCACCTTACCGGTTCCTTCTTCTTACAAAGAAATGAAAAGAAGCTTTTGCCCGATGCCGAACCGTATTTACAACCATAAGCAACGCAGTAAATCATGTTATTATAAAACAAACATAAAGTAGCAATATCAACACAAAAAGTAGTCTTACAAAGTATGTAATCCGAAGAAAGTACCAATAGATTTACATAAAACATCAGCACTGAAAGGAACACAATGGTCGGCGCGCATCAAAGCGTGTTGGGTAACTATTACGTCATTGTTGTAAAACGTCACGGAATCAGCCGAATGACCGAGAGGAACTTGAGTTCGAGGACCCGCATATTTTGTTTCATTTTTTACTCAAAAACTAAAGTGTCTAAAAATATGGCACCCACACATGAATTATACCCAACCAAAGTACAGTTTTTAAGGCAATTATTAAATTTGTTGAAAATTCACCTTTAAGATCCAGTCACATCATGTGAAGTATTTACATGAACATTCAACAGACAGTACTATTATATTTATATAGATGGCGCTACTTCATTATATCTGTGTGTGACGTTTAATAATGTCCTATTTGCACCCTGAGAATGAAAGAAAATGAAGTTCACTGCGAAGAGAAACGGTGATGAAACTGGAAAATCGTGACCCCTATTGCAAATCTATAGGAACACAATATAAACATTGTGCGAAGTTGGGGGTTGTACATGGCGTGATAAAATATTTCTTCAGTATCATATAAGCAAGAATGTCATTATAATATGATGTGTATTCAAACGGGATGTTTTTCATAGAACATTAATAATTAATTGTAATTACAATTATAAAATTTCTAAAAAGTGTGAATTCAAAATTATTTTAGACAAATTTTATTTATAGTAAAAGATACAAATATTCTGCTATTAAGTCTTTATTTAACAGTTACTTTTTATTTAAATAGTCATAGTATAAAATTTTGATTGTTTGATTAAATAATAATTTAATTTTAAAATGCCGTGACTCGGCATGGTCAGAAGATTAAGGCACTGGACTCATAATCTGATGGCCGCGGGTTCTATTCCCCGTCACACAAAACATGCTCGACCCTTCAGCTGTTGGAGCGTTATAATATGACTGTCAATTGCACTATTCGTTGGTAAAAGAGTTGTGCAAGAGTTGGTAGTGGGTGGTGATGACTAGCTGGTTTTCCCTCCAGTCTTGCACGGCACAATTAGAAACGACTAGTGAAGATAGCCATCGTGTAGGTTTTCGCGAAATTCAAAATAAACCAAACCTAAAATGTAATAATAGCTACGTTTGTTTGTTTGTCTTTGAATTTAGCCGTCCCTAATTTGGCAGTATAAGACTAGAGGGATGACAGCTAGTTATCACCACCCACCGCCAACTCTTGGACTACTCTTTTATCAACGAATAGTAGGATGAACCGTAACATTATAACGCCCCCACGACTGAAAGGGCGAGCACATTTGGTGTGACGGGGAATTCGAATCCGCTACCCTCAAATTACGAGTCGAATGACTTAACCACCTGACCATGCCGGGCCAATAGCTACGTGTAGCACTGCTTTTCTGCGGTATTAACAAACATCATAAATTCTAAAGCGTGATTTAATTTAATTACATATGCACATCGAATAAAATAATACTAGACCTAAAATGAAAGACAAAAACAAACTGGAAACGTTTTCACTACTTTTATTTGACATGTTTTATTTGTTTGTAGTAATTATTTTTGAACTTTTTGCACATGCGATTAAAACATTTCATTTTCAATTCTCGAGAGGCCATGTTTTATCCAAGCCCTTTTAAAATGCACATTAATAAAATGCCTTTTACATTCAGGTGAGTACGTAGATATTAAATTTGTGTTTTTTATTGAATTTTATTTTCTTTTATTTCAGATGTGTATTATTTTTATATTACTGATATCTCATATTCGTTGATGTTTTTGCTTACAATTTCAACAAACATATTAAATGAAGATTAAAATACAAAATTAAAAAAATATATATTTGAGGTTTTTAAATGAATTTCCGAAAAAGGTATTTCACTTAATCTCGAAATTTTTAAGAATAAAGATCAGTAATACGAAACTTTATTTTAGTTGTCGGATTCATTCGTGCCTAAATGTTCATAATTGCTTCGGAAATTTAAGAAGAATATTTGAGTAAAAATATTTTCCTTCCCCGAGTTAGCTTTGCACAATCGTTTGTTTAAGACCTAGTGGTAAAAAAAAGTACTAATTAATAAATGCATTCGTAAGATAAACAATCTTTGTTAGCGAGCTTATAAAAAGTGATAATATTTTAATTAAACCGGTATCAACTGATGTTGGCTTCTCTTCTTGTTTTTTCCAGACTCGAAACAACTTTAATAACGACAGATCACAAAGACGTTAGATATTACGCATTGATTACGAAACTAGACTTCTGATTCAGTTTTCATCAGCGAAACACATTCGAAGCTAATTATATGGCACGTGCAGGTTTGTCTTTCAAAGAAATTACCAAGTATTGCTTCCTGTGATTGGAGATTTGCCGTTTTTTTTCGCCCGTAAGTCTTATGATATGAAAAAGGAGGATTGTCTTTTCATTTATTAGAGAAAATTTCTTTCTGGTATCAGTATTAATCTGAACATGTTTGTCAATATGCACGTCGCTAGGAGCAAGAGAGAACAACACGTGTGATAAAGTTATTCAAAAAAAATATATAGGTTTTACCAGTAGAGGACAAAAATAGTGATTATATATTAAGGCATCCAAACAGTGTGTGGTTAATTGTCCAATTATGTTTCTTCCCACTTTCTAAAAATAAGCCTTTCAAGGACTGTCTTTGTTAGCTGAAAAAAATAACAACAACGCATAGGAAACTAAAATCACTCCAACACTTTTATGCTATCTATAGCAAAAAATAATTTTGCTGTTCAAAAACTCGTTGCTGTTTTCCTCACCTTTCTTTATTCTCGTGTTAGGTTTTCTTGAAAAATAGTACCATCAAGGTTTTAGTGCAACTTTCTTAAAAGGCAGTACCATCTGAGTTTATATCAATTTCCTGTCTGTTATATAGTTCAGTAATAACTAATTATTAACACTTTGAATTGTGTTTACAACATACTGAGACAATTATTAAATAGTCTCATCAAATGAGCTCCATGTTCCTCAATAAAGCGATGAGGTATTACAGGTTCTGGATTTACTCCTGTAACCTGGCTCTGTTTCTTGGTGTTGTAATATTCGTCTCCTTGGCAGCTTGGACTTTTTCCGATTACCGAATGTCATTCTTCCCCACCATCCGCCTTCATCATCCTACTTTCATCTACGCTTATTTGGCTCTAATTCTTCAAGGAGGTATCCTCCAAACTGTGGGATGCTTGGGAGCTTTGAAGCTGAATGAACGTCTGCTGAACATATATTGGTCCCTGATGCTGATGCTGCTTGTAGGTGACGTCATCATGGGTTTTGTGTGGATCTTCCATTATAACCACATCGCTAGTCACTTGCTAAGCGACCTGAGAACGAGATTACAAACCGAATATGGGAAGAGTCCTGAGTACCAGAGTCTCTGGGATCGCATTCAGCGGGAAGAACACTGCTGTGGCGTAAACGATCCACAGGACTTTAATTTATCCTTATGGACTTCGGGACAACGGCGTGACATTTTGCGACATTACCAGGTGGTGCCACTGAGCTGTTGTAAAAATCAGTCGGGAGTAACCGACATGGAGAACGTATTCGCGAATAATACGTGGTACGTTCGTATCTACACGTTAAACGAAGTCAATCAAGATGGTTGTTACGAGGTGTTATTCGCGTGGTTTCGACACAGTGCAGACATGTTGTCGGTGCTGGGATTCTGTGTTATTGCCTTCCTTAAAGTGTGCTTTTTAGGAATTTTGCGATACGAGATACGAGAAATGATCCAGAAGATTAAGATCCTGAAGGAGGTTGACGACACCTCGACAATAAACGACTCGCACATTCACATTCCAGGATCATCCAATCAGAATGATACCTGTTGTCCCAATATTCGCACGGGAAATCACGTGACTTCGAACAACAATCATGTGACGTCAGAAATGCCATCCAAAGATAAAGCCACGAACGGAAACAACAATGACACTGAAAACCCCCTTAAGTGATCACGAATTCTAGTTTAAGTAATTGAAATATGTAAACAAAGTGTGGATAAAAATCTTAAGGGAAGCTATTCTGCTTAGTAGTAAATATAACTCCTTCAAACATTTTTTGTTGTTGAAACTGCTTCGTTCTACAAATAATTATCTAGAGTTGAAACTTCGAGTGCACGAAAAGTGTTACGCTTGAAACCCTAATTTAAATCCTAATTTTTTTTGTACATTAAAACACGATATAAATATTATAAATAAACAGTAAATAATGCTATTATTTCACGTAGATGTATATAGAGATATTTATTTTTCAAAAGTGTATATGTATATGATACTTAATACCGTTTATCATTGTAATCTTGAGTTTAGTGTTGTCGTGAATGACTTACGTAACGAAATGTACCTCATATAACAAGACTTGCACTAATAGAAAAGTATTTAAATCAAATGTTAATTATTGTTTATAGTGATGTTAATTGTCACAAAAAGCTACTTTCTATTGCTAAACTCTACCACTTGGCGTTTAGAAAATTCATTTTGAAAAAGACACAAACAAAAGTTGTTTGTGAATGTATTTAAAATTCGATCATGCGTAGTTAACTTAATTGGCGAGTGACAGATATCAGAATATTTAGATTTCGTCTGTCAAAATGAGCTTTAGCATGTCATCTATTGAGACAACTCGTTTTGAAAAAAATATTTTTATGTATTTGCAAATTATTTATATATATATATTTCTTTTGTACTTTCTATTACGAGTTTTCAAATTGAATTTTGTTTCGCATATCAACCATAGGATGGCTACGGCTAAAGTTAAAACGCACGTATTTAACTTTGTAACAAAGTTTCGATAATATTGACAGTATTTCTAATCGATAGTCTGAAATAAAGAAGGCCTTTACGGAAAAACCTAAGCTATCATTTCCAACTCTTATTTCCTTAGTCACATATAAGTACATTAAAGTATATCGCTAGTTGGAAACACTATTTGAAATTTCAAGTTACATACAGTTGAAAAGTACTTTTTAAGATGACACAGTACATTGAATTTCTGATTTTAAGTTGAGTAGCTAAATTCTTCATCAAGCTACGTAGTGAAATGATAAAGTAGTTAGCAGAGTAGCAGTCAGTAGCCTTCCCCAGATTCTAGTGTTAAATGACACCTTTAGGAAGTTGTAAATTGTTTGATTTATAAATTGATTTTGTGAATGCAATAGCAAACGCGAAGAACAGAAAACCACGTCATTTGTCAACTTCTTACAAACTTTGGAAACGTTCTTTAAATAAATGAACTTGTTTTATAATTTATAGCAAGAAGCCTCTGAATAACTAGTTGTTTTTACTGAGAAAATGTGTTGTTATTTATGTATATAACAGAGTTATGTAAGTATATATACCGTTACCAGTATTACCAGCAGTCGGTCAGAATAATGTACTAAAAATGGAATTTCTTTTATAAGCATACAATCGCATTAAGATTTTTTATACTGAGATGCTGGTTCTTATGTATAGCTTACGTTTTTGCTTCAATGTAAGAATCTGTTTGTTTCAAGTTGCTTTGAAATGTATATTGAGAGAAGAAAATTTTTCTTTTAGTAGTGTTAACGCTATAAGGTTTTTCTATAAACGCCGTCTGTGACATGAAAATTGAAACTTGAAATTAAAAAAGTAATACATGAAAATTTGTCATTTTACTTGATTTTTAACGGTTTAACCAACAGTCACTATATTTATAACTTTTAAGAGATGGCATATCAATCAATGTTAGGCCTATTTGTTTTCAGTGTTTCACTAGCTTTTGGCGTTTAAATCATAACTAAAAAACAACAACCATTTTTTATCTGTTGATATCAACTCCTGAAAACTTTACTTTGAGGCATATAAATAAAGAAGACATTATTACCAGACAACATAGTTATTCTACAGGAATATAATTAAACATTGTGTTTTTTATGGCCCCATAATAACTTTACAAACAGAGTAGTTAAGTGCAAGCTAATGGTTAAACTTAATGATAAACACACTATTTTATTATTTTAAAGAAAAATATATGTAATAACGTTACAAGCTCATAGAATGTGATGTTACACGTGTTAAGGCACTGATTGTCAGACCAAAATGACAATAAAAGTTGTGTATTTTGAAAACGGAGGAAAATATCTGATTTTTCGCCAAAACGCATTCGTGTCCAATAAATTTATTTGAGAGATCTGCATGTTCTGCAAGTGCAACATGTACAAAATCCCTATAAAAGTGACGAGTTCCCGGTTTCCGTAGCTCAGTTTTAAGCCACCGACACGCAATACAGTTACGTCAAGACTAACTGAAGCACAACGCAACAACACTATTGGTTGATTGATTGCAGGCGAATCTCGATCAGACGTTGCCAGAGCTATGAATGTCCACCCAAGCACCATCACAAGGCTGTGGAATCGTCACCAACAACATGGATCAACTCGTGACCGTCCACGATCTGGCAGACCTCGTGTGACCACGCCCGCACAAGATCGCTACATCCGGTTACGTCACCTTCGGGATAAGACCACCACTGTGACGTCTACTTGGCAGGAGATGCCAAGTAATTATTGATGCTCACGGGGGGCATACTCGTTATTGACGTTGAGTGACGTTAAACTTCAACTAGTGAGCGTGGACTTCGCCTTTGCAGACTTTTGATGTTCAGCAGTGAATGTGCAAAGTTTCACACTTGTCATACCCGGAATGAACTTGTTAACAATGTGTATCAAATTTTGCCTTTTGCGTTTCTTTTTTTGAAGAGTTTATTAAACAAACGCATCTTCTTGTGCCTTAGGCGTCCTCTATCGATAATCAGTAACATCATTTATCGTCAAGAGGCATATAACAGCACCTTCTTATCAGAACATTTATTATAAAATAAAATCAGAAATAATATAATCGTCTGAAAAGCCACGAGCAAAAACGTTTGATAAATAAAAAGAAATAAATGCTATGGAGTAGTTTAGTCCACCTGGTGGAACAAGTTTTACCAACGTATTTATTTATTACGTCGTTCAGATAATATTTCAAACCGAATTTCAAATATAAAAAACATTTTGAAAAGATAACGAACGATAATTAAAACACAATCACAATATATCAAATATAATCTCGACTTTATAGCTGAAGGTGAAAGTGAGAATCATGTTTTACAAGTCTGTAGTTTTGGTTTTAATTATTGTAACAGTTATAAATATCAGAGATATGGCTATACTGAAAGTTCATAGATGTTTTGCACATTCAAGGGACGTACAAAAACTGAACAAATAAATATGATAAAAATTTAAGAGTGGAATCGTTCGCGTTTTCAGCCATGGGGGTGTTACAATGTCACAGTCAATCCCACTATTCGTTGTCAAAAGAGTAGTTCAAGAGTTGGTGGTGAGTTGTGATAACTAGCTGCCTTCTGTCTAGTTTTACATTGTTAAATTAGGGACGGCTAGCGCAGATGGCCCTCCGGTAGCTTTTGCGAGAAATTCAAAACCAACCATTTCAGATATTGTAATTATATATCTTTTCTACACTTATATCAACTGATCAGTAGCTATAAAAGTTATCTATAATAAGGCAATTGTAACATTTCAAGGCCGATAACAACACCCCAATACTTCCACTGTCTAACTTGAAAAGCAAACATGTATTACACTGAGATAAACGGTAAAATGGATAATACGTCGTCTTAATGTTAGTTCTGTGGCATTTAAAACAGCTTGTCTGTTGGATAATAATCCACAATAACGATAGGAATATTATATACGCCTAAAATCATATATCAACATGAAATCATCGTGAAATAAAAAGAAAATTCGTGATACAACATATATAATATACATAAATAGGAGGGGATTTAACGGACAGTAGGGGGCTCGTTAATTATTCGTGAAATTGCTATGAGAAGTTTCTAAAACAAAATAAATGCGGCAATAAGAGATTAACAAACAAATCAAATGATATTAATTAGACAGGTTTTAAAACGATATTCATTTAATTAATTAGTATACTCCTAAAGGTTTGTTGACAGTAATGAATGCTAGACACACACATATATATTGCAACGTATCAGTCATGTCAAGTTAGGTTTCATTAGTTTGACATTTTCGAGACAAGTTTTGTTTGATTTTTAATTTCACGCAAAGCAACTAGAGGGCTCTAGCTGTCCATAATTTAACAGTGTAAAACTAGAGGGAAGATGCAGCTAGTCATTATCATCCACCACCAACTCTTGGGCTACTCTTTTAGCAACGAATAGTGGGATTGATCGTCACATTATAACACCCCCACGGCTGAAAGGGCGAGCATATTTGGTGCGACGGAGATGCGAAACCGCGACCCTCAGATGACGAGTCGCACGCCCTAACCCACATGGCCATGCCGGGGCTTTTTTTAAGATAATTATTTAGTAGTTATGAAAAATTAGCTTGCTTAAAACGTCATTATTTATTATGAAGTAAAAGTTGGTATTCACAATTTCTGAAATTCGGTAGTATGGTAATCATGATAATGATGTTTTTTGTGATATATTTTTAAAAGGAGTAATTAAAATAATATTTAATAATTAATCTTTAACAGCAATAGTATTTCTAAGAAAAATATTTGTGTGTGGAAATAGCATAAAGGAAAACAGCTATTTACCAGTGAGTTTATTTTAACATATTATTTTCGTATTTCATAATAGTGTTATTTGCTGTCGCTAGATGGTAGCACAAATACTTTTATATGACGACGTTTTGGGATTTAATTACACAAACATGATAATGACTTGTTTGTTTGTTTTGTTTTGTTTTTTTGAATTAAGCACAAAGCTACACAATGGGCTATCTGTGCTCTGCCTACCACGGGTATCGAAACCCGTATTTTAGCGTGTAAGTCCGCAGACATACCGCTGAGCCACTGGGGGGCATATTTTGCTAAATAATAAATTAGCTAAATCATTGCTGAATTTATCATGCAATTGAAAGATTTATGCAACTTACACCTGTCTGTATATCTTATTGACGGATTTAATTATTGTTCTATTTATCTTTATAGCAGGATCCTTATATAATTTTAATATTCATAATATTTAACACTCTTGATAGAATATATTTTATATGGTATCTACAGTATCGTTTATATGATTCAAATTATTGGTTAAACATTCTCCAGATTAAAATTTTATTATATACGATTTAATGAAAGTGGTTAAATAAGATTTATAACAATTACCAAAATCACTATTCACGTGCTAAATATTATAATTTAATTACAATAAATAATTAGTGTTTATTCTTTTTATTTACCAATTCTATAGTCAATTTATTGATACATTTATGGTGACTGGCTATTTTTCCTCCAAAGCACATTCCATTACAGATAGGTTGATTGTGAGATGCCTCAGATGTTTGTCAGAGCTCCTGACAATTGAGCAGTTTTGTAAAATTTAGGAAGTTTCAGTAAATAAACTTCTTCAATCAGTAATCGACAATTAGTTTAACAACTGTTAATCTCAGACGGAAATCCGAAAGTACAGATTAAATGAAGAGCACGCTTTGAACTATAGATAGCTTTAGCGTATAATAAAGTGTCTTTTCTTACTTTTTGTGTAGTGTAAAAACATGAAAAATGCTATACGTAGGACATAACTCTATTTATATTATTCCTATACTGCAACCTGTTGGAGGTGGTGTGATAGTGTGGGTACTATCTTTTCGTTTTATTAGCAGCACAACTAAAGTTTAGACTGCATTTTAAAGTTGCTGTTAATCATATGCTTTCAAGTACTGTATCTCCATTCTAACAGGCTAAATGATAATTCAACAATATTTGGGCATTCTTAAAAATTAGCGCTAAGAATACGACATTGACGATGTTGATTTTTTGCCTTATACAAATCTTAATCTGATTTAACATCTGTACTTTGAATTATCCTGAAATTCGTAATAACCATTGTCTTAAACTCCGAATATTTAAATAATGGCTATAAAATCAATAGTAAATCCACAAACCACGATTTATAAACATATTGAAATGGTTTATTCCTGAAGACGATAAAAACCTGTTTTAAAACAGGTCGTACGGTGAAAATAATCACAAATATCCATTAAATCTACAAAAGAAATTTCAATTTATTCATATTTTAATCATAGTGGGTAAAATATCCTTTTTCATATAATTTCGATGGGTCATATTGAACGAGATTGTTTTCGTTAATGGAATAGACGGAGAAATTCAGTATTGACAAACAGAAATTCATCAGTTAAATGAGCAAACACGAAATACGTTGTATGCCTGTTTTATAATTATGACATGATAAAGCAATTACAATAAACGAATAACCGGTTATAATGTTTGAATAATTTACTAACCTTAAAATTGAACATTTTTACGCGCATATAATAGTTTGGTATGAATTATGTTTGAAATATTGTACAAGTGTTTTCTGATGGCGTGGCTGGTTAGAGATAACGTTTTATTTAGCCGTTATAAATATTTCTTTTATCTATCTGTTTGCCAGCTGCCAATTATGTCCAATAGATGCCGCTGTAAGAGAATCATAATTTAAACTGCACAAAATACCAAGCAAATAACGAGACGCAGGTTTAATTTCTGGTAACTGAAGGTAAAATGATATTTATATTATATTATTGTAACTGAAGGTAAAATGATATTTACATTATATTATTGTAACTGAAGGTAAAATGATATTTATATTATATTATTGTAACTGAAGGTAAAATGATATTTATATTATATTATTGTAACTAAAGGTAAAATGATATTTATATTATATTATTGTAACTGAAGGTAAAATGATATTTATATTATATTATTGTAACTAGATGGAAGCGAAACCTTTTTAAAAAATAACAAAAAACTCGAACGAGATTTCATGGGCAAAAGTTATTTTAGAATCATTTTCAGTGAATTGTTTGATTTATCGATGCTGTAAGTTAATCGTTTGTTTGTTTATGAATTTCACACAAAGCTTCTCGAGGGATATCTGCGCTAGCCGTTCCTAATTTAGCAGTGTAAGACTAGAGAGAAGGCAGCTAGTCATCCCACAACCAACTGTTGGACTGCTCTTTTACCAACGGATCGACTGAGACATTATAACGCCCCCACGGCTGAAAGGGTGAGCAAGTTTGCTGTGATGGGGAGGAAGTTAATCAACTAACCTCGCTAACATCCGGGATTCGGTTTCCTAAAATCCGGGTTTCGATACCCGTGGTGGGCAGAGCACAGATAGCCCATTGTGTAGCTTTGTGCTTAATTCAAAACAACAACAACAACCTATGGTGGACACATGAGATATTCCATTGTGATTTCGCTATAAAAGGAAAAAACAACAACGATAACCCATGGTGACCTAACATTGCGTCTCACGGCTTATAACGCTAAAAGTTGGGTTTAGATACTCGCTGTTGTCAGATTATTTATAGCTTGTTGTGTAGTTTTGTGCTTGAGGAAATATAAACAAACTGAATGCTAAACAGAATAAAAGGTGTATACTTAGTTACTTATCACGGTTCTATTATAAATTGCATTTCTTATCACGTGTTTCCCGAGCAAGAGCTGTAGGCATGCGCAGAGAAACAACACTAGTTACTTACGTATATACTATATACATTTTCTAACAAGTACTACTGTACGAATTGTTCTAAACCTGACACGGAGCACACATCAACGCCAAACAGTTTTAATTTATTTGTTTACGTTTCAAGACGATTGATACTTTTGACTTTAAGACTAAGGAAACGCGTAGTCAGTGTTGTTAAGATATTTTGCACTAAGCCCTAATGGACAATGCAAGGTTAGATCTACGCGTAATTACTGAGTGTAAGACTGCATAATATAATAAAACGTATATATTAGCTTTTATATTTTAAAAAGTAAGAAGTAATGATACAGTTGCGGACATAAATAAAAAAAATGGTTATGTAAACCAAAACACAAGTTGAAACAAACAAACAACAAGAATAAAAAAAGCAAATTACACACACACCTAATTTTCGTTTTGTAATAGATTAAGTAAGAAGGAATAATATATTTGCGGACATAAATAAAAGAAAAAAATGTTATGTAAACCAGAGCACAAGCTGAAACAAACAAACAAACAACAACAACAAAAAAGCAAATCACACACACACAAATAATTCTCGTTTTGTAATAGATTAAGTAGAAGTAATCAAAATGTAAGTGAAGTAAAATGGAATTCAATGTTAGTGGACAAGAGATCAGTTTATGTTATGGCAATGCTAAAATGTAAGGTTCGATTCTCCTCGGTGGACAAGATAAATGTATTTACACGAATACAATAATTATTATGTGACCGTGAGTAAGCACAGTTTGTAAACATGTGATTTTTTAACAGACCGAGAATATCGTGTACATTAATACTTAATTAGTATCTTACACAGATGACGTCAGTGACTCTTTTACTTCGTACTCAAAATTAGATGAAAGTTTTTTATGCGCAAAAACTACGCAATGAGATATATTCTCGTACTCACCGCGAGTATCGAACTCCGATTTTTAGTGTGATAAGCCATGAGATTTATCACGGAGACACTGATGAAAGAGAACGAATGTAATTGTTGTTGTTTTGAATTAAGCACAAAGCAATATAATGGGCTATCTGTGATTTGCCCACCACGGGTATCGAAACCCGGTTTTTAGCGTTGTAGGTCCCCAGACATACCGCTGAGCCACTGGGGCACGACTGTAATGAACTTAATATCTATAATTAATTCCTTGGCAAATCTTTGGTGTTTGTTTGTTTGTTTTTTAAATTTCATGCAAAGCTTCACGAGGGCTATCTGCTTTAGCCTTTTCTAGTTTAGTAATGCAATGCTAGCATCACCATCCACCGCTAACTCTTGAATTACGCTTTTATTACCAAACAGTGGGATTGACCGTTAATTATAACAACCCACGACTGAAAGGGCGAGCATGTTTGGAGTGACGGGGATTCGAACCCGCGACCCTCAGATTACGAGTCGCGTGTTCTAACCAATTGACCATGCCGGGTGTATTTGTTTGTTATTGCCCGGCATGGCCAGTGGTTAAGGCACTACAGTTGTAATCTGAGAGTCGCGGTTTTGAAACCTCGTCACACCAAACACGCTGGCCCTTTCAGCGGCGTAGGATGGGGTGGCGTTATAGCTTTACGGTCAATTCCACTATTAATTGGTAAAAAAGGTAGCCCAATAGTTGGCGGTGAGTGGTGATGACTAGCTGCCTTCCCTCTAATCTTACACTGTTAAAGTAGGGACGGCTAGCGCAGATTGCCCTCCTGTAGCTTTGTGCGAAATTCCAAAAAAAACAAACCAATTTTTGTTATTAAGCCCAAGGCTTCGTAATAGGATACATCTGCTTTGGCAACTAAGGGTATCGAAATCCTTGTGATAAGGAGAAACCTACTTGAAGTAACAATGTATCTGAAGACGGCTGATATGGGTATTAAAACAGACCAATATTTCAACCTTCTAAGTTGTTCGAAATATTGTTCTCTGCTTTATTTTGTTTTTAGCTTTCTCAGCTTTCAGACTTACTACTGAGTTACTGTATTTTTTTATAGTATCAATGGGTAATTATCTTTTCTTGAAATCATTTTTTTTTAATAAGATGTAATTACTTTTTTTCTGATTTTTTTAAATATTAAAATATTAATTTGGTTTTAATGAATCTTGTTATTTTATTTCTCTAGGAATTATTTTAAGCAGTTTTTGTGAATTTTAAATTGAAGCAAAACGAAGGATGTAATGACACGTTAAAAGAAAAATATTTATCTTAAAATAACAGTTGTTATGGTGTAGACACTACATAATATTAAATAAACGATGTAGTGTTAAAAATATAATTAAGGCCTAATTTTAAAGACACATCAGTTTGATTGGTTTTGATAAGTCCGAAGAATAACATACGTTGTCGTGTCGAAACACTTGTGTAAAAAGCTCTATAAATGATACATTTTCACTCTCTTTAATAAAGTTGTTGTTCTATAATTATGTCTCACCTACCAAAATGTATTTTTATCACGAAAACTGAAAATGACAAATTATTTCAAACTCTGTACTGAAGTACACGCCAATTAACGCAAACAATTCTTTGAGCGCGTTAAGGCGTGCGCTCGTAATCCGAGGGTCGCGGGTTCGCGCCCGCGTCGCGCTAAACATGCTCTCCCTCCCAGCCGTGGGGGTGTATAATGTGAGGGTCAATCCCACTATTCGTTGGTAAAAGAGTAGCCCAAGAGTTGGCGGTGGGTGGTGATGACTAGCTGCCTTCCCTCTATTCTTACACTACTAAATTAGGGACGGCTAGCACAGATAGCCCTCGAGTAGCTTTGTGCGAAATTCCAAAACAAACAAACAATTCTTTGACAATAATACTCATGCGTATGACGTAACGAAACAATAATCTCAAAACATTGTTCTTTTCACATCTTTGTAGATTGCGTGTGTTGGGCAAAATGTTTTAGGATTACAGTTATTTCTTGGTTATTATAGCAATTCAGTATTGTTTATTTCATTCAGAAAAGGTAAGTTTGTTTGTATAGTTGTTTTAATTAAAAAATACTGTGGTTTATAGCATCTTTAACTTGTGCCTTTTACTTTCAACTGTCCCACTAGCACTATGCTGTTGTTTTGGAATTTCGCACAAAGAAACTCGAGGGCTATCTGTGCTAGCCGTCCCTAATTTAGCAGTGTAAGACTAGAGGGAAGGCAACTAGTCATCACAACCTACCGCCAACTCTTGGGCTACTATTTTACCAACGAATAGTGGGATTGACCGTCACATTATAACACCCCCACGACTGGGGGGGGGCGAGCATGTTTGGCGCGAAATACCAACAAGATTGAGTAAGGGGCAGTTTTTATGAATTTTCGTTTGATAGGCAAACACCAAAATGGCCGATTGTTTGTTTGTTTGTTTTTGAATTTCGCACAAAGCTACACGAGGGCTATCTGTGCTAGCCGTCCCTAATTTAGCAGTGTAAGACTAGAGAGAAGGCAACTAGTCATCACAACCTACCGCCAACTCTTGGGCTACTATTTTACCAACAAATAGTGGGATTGACCTTCACATTATAACACCCCACGACTGGGGGAGGGCGAGCATGTTTGGCGCGACTCGGGCGCGAACCCGCGACCCTCAGATTACGAAGCGCACGCCTTAACGCGCTAGGCCATGCAGGGCCCTTTAAAATGGCTTGTCACATTGTAGAGCACAAGGTGTGTGAACATGTAACTGTGTTTTTTTTTTTATCAAAGCCACATCGAGCTATCTGCTGAGCCCACCGAGGGGAATCGAACCCCTGATTTTAGTGTTGAAAAACCGTACACACACCGCTGTACTAGCGGGGCGCCAAAATGGCCGAAGCTACTCTAAATCTCTTACGAAAATAGATAATTTGCATTAGGTTTTTAAAAATATGTTTGTAATCAGTAGTGTATTAATAGCAAAAGTTTTCATTTGGTTGTAAACGATTAAAAAAGTTAAATGGTACCTGGACATAAGTGATTATATTTTTTGTTTGGAAACAGAGTAGTAACCTGTAGCAAAGACCAAAATAAGATATACTCATGTAAATAACATTAGTTCTCAACGGAAAAAAAAACAAAAACGAGTGAAATTAATTATAACATTTATTGAATAACTTACATCTATAAATCTCATGTACGTATATTTTATAAGGTAGTTTAGTAAGCCTGAATTGTAATTGACTGATATTGGTCTATAAAATTACTGAATGCATTAGGTTATTTTAATACAATATTACGTACAATATCAAATATGTTGTTTGCATTATATCACAAAATTCCAGAGATCTTTATTTTGTAAAACAATTAATTAATAGTTTTCGGAATCACTCCATTTCCAAATAGCGTTTCCATCCGTTAGAAAATAGCGATAATAGATTTAATGAAAGAATTACTAGCATGAGTATGTGAACATATTTCAAGTACACAATCGAGCTATATAATGAGAAGTACAAATTTATTTCGTGAATAATTTTACTTAAAAAGTAATTAATTAGATATTGAAAGGTTTATTAAACGAAGAGCTGTCACCAGGGGACCGTGATCAGATAAAACCTCTACATCTAAAATTGTGTTTGTTTTTTTCGTTTGAATAACGGAAGGTAAAATAAAGAAATAATTTAACGAATGGTATTAATTCATGGAAAGATGCAGAACGGTTTGTTTGATTTTTATTTTAATTTTCTAATAAAGTTATTCATTAACGAATTACCATCGCGTAAAACTTTACAAAATTGTGAAATTCTTATGACTTCAAATGATAATTAAATTTAATGGAGTGTCATTTGAAACTTATTGAAATAAAACCATTAAAAATTAAAAAACTAAAAATCGGTTCTTGGGATTATATGATACTCAAAGATCCGTTTTGCAACGTTCGGTTTAAATTGTCATGCCAAACGAGACAAGGAACTCTGTGTGTGTACCAAAACGAATAACTCTCATTTACCTAAAAACCAAAATATACAAATAAATAAAATATAGATTTTGAAATGCTAGCACATAATTACAAAAATAATTAGCAACCTAGAAATAGGCATGTAATTATAACAAAATAAAAATCAGAAATGTTAATCAAGTGAACGTTTGTTTTTTTGAGATCGGTTTCAATGTAAAACATCTACGTTGGTCAATTTTACGCCATTTCAAAGAATATTTAAATAAAATCAAAGTTTCCTCCATTAATATATATGTTTATAGGTATAACTGTAATGTTTCCAAGATTAGCAACATTGACATTTCACAAATGTCCATGCAGATTCGTCTGTTTAAGAAACGTGGACATCGTCAAGATGGTTTCGTAAGTGTCGGACACTCTTCCCTAGAGAAAAAAGAACAAGTAAAAACTAAAGCCAGTTAACAAGATGTATCAAACTTTAGTTGTTATTCTGGGTTTTATTTTAATAATCAAGTAAGGCTTGCGAGTACACTAAAACAAAAGTTGTCTGGGGAAAGGAAACAGAACTTCGTCAGTACTTGTTTGATTGCTCAGTTAGGTGTAAAGTTGCATAATGTGCTACATACGCTGAACCAGTTGCAGGGATTGGGCCTCGAATTTTAAAGTTATAAGTACTCTTATGTATAACCGAGTCTCTGAAGATTATTTTCTTTGTTATTAAGTACAAAGCTAAACATTGGAATATCTCTGCTGTGCCCACCAAGGGCATGAAAAGCAGATTTTTAGCGATATAGGTCTTCGGATTTACTGCTAAACCACCAGGGGGATTTCATCACTATGGATATTAAGTAATAAAAGAAAAGTTAGTACGGTTTCCTGAGCTTTTAAGAACCAGAATTAAACCTTCTTTAGTCTGACAGTTAAGTTTGTCTTTGTAGCGGTTGTGTGAATAGAACATTTAACAATTCAACAAAATATAAAAAACACATAGTGCTAGAGTTTGTTTTATCATAACTAGCAAACCCGCGACAAGAGATATTAGTTCGATTTTAATTTAGTATTTGTAATTTTCAACTAAATAAACCAAACAACTTGGTCAGGTGTTTTTACGTTCCAGGTTTAGTTGTCTCTAACTTAGAACTGTAGAATCAGATCTAGAGCAAGTGGTTAGCAGCGCACAATATTTGGTACCTAATTTTAACTGAATAGAGGATTGACTCTCACACTTATAACGCCTACAAAGTTACAACAGGTACAAAGTGTTGAACACTTTGATTCACAGACTGGAATTCTAATACATCAGAAGTTGTTTAGTTCATTTAATTGTATTCTACATTTAGGGCAAAGTTAATAAGACTGTCCGCACGTATCAATAATTATGAACTACTGGCCAGAGGGAAAGCAGCAAGTTAAGAGTACTTTATTATCCCCCTTTATCCATGATGAGGAGTTGACTGTCATTATTATAACAAGCCCTTAACTGAGAGTAGGGGGAATAATTTGTGACATCAAAGATAAACTAAACTCTCAAACTCCAGAATCTAGTCGAAAATACCAAGTAAAAGCTACATTAAATGATTATTTTATAACATCTGAATAATAAACAACCAAAGATGACGTAAAGGAAACAAAAAAATATGACGTAACGGTTATTTTGGAAGACCATCATTTACTTACATTGCCGATCGCATTCCGTTTCTGATCCATGAATTATGTCATGGTCAATTTCTTTAAAGCGACCCCTGTTGGTAGTGATTCGAATCTCTTCCTCGGACTCGCTACCAGACATCCTTCAATTAAATAAATATTTAAACTCATGACCTCATGGGTTATCATTGTTCATAATTATAAACTCAGTTCATTGGTAATATTCGTATGTAATTATATTTTATTTTGGTATTTATGTCAGAACGACTTAGTTAATTCCCGCCATCCCTAATTTTGAATGCTGATCAGAGGGAAGGCCACAAGTAAGAATCATTCGTTGTCTACATTAAGGAACTGACTGTCACTTTTTAAAACCAACTACAGTTTAAAGTGTTGAGAACATTTTTCGTTACGCACAGATTTAAACTAGCTTGTCAGTTCCGTAATCCAAACTCCAACTTTTTAGATAGGAATATAACTGTGGGGGCTTCAACTATCAACAGAGACGCCAGATTTTTATAAATTAAATTTAGATGTCGTGAGTAGAAATAATAAAAGTTAATGTTTGAATTTCAAACACAGATGATAGATAAGATAACTGAATACCTGTAATGTTAAAACACTGGTGACTATCTGTAATATCATGAGATGCCTTTTGTTTGTTTGTTTTAAAGAAGTGCTTGGAGTCGTATTAAACATCACACTCTTACACATCTGTAACTTTAACCATATGTCAGATATCATGTTAAACAATGTATGTATTGCAACATGTTTGTGAAGTTATACAAAGCTGGTGAAGTCAGTTCTATTGACTAATAACTGTACAACTCTACATTACGAGAAGACATATACTGTTTTTACTGTTCCGAATATTTCTTTAGTGACTTTCTACTACAGGTTTCGTGTAAAAAGAAACGTGATAGCATTGCTATCACAAGATCAAGACATTGTCTATTGGACTTCCAGCTGACTTGATTACGAGCTTTGGTATTAAGCAAAAGGCCTCTTCGGCAATGGCTAGCGGTAGAGGTGTTATGTTTTTTTCGTTATTGGAAATCTTTAGTGTAGGGCTAGAAACTAAGGATTTGTAAAACATTTGCACTGGTCTCCTAATGATCAATAGTATAGGTTGTAACGCTCAGTAGGTATATATGTATCTATCTATTATTTTTGTTGCACTTATAAAGGTTGTTTTATGTTACTTGCTTAGGACAAATCTCTCACTCCAGCTGCAGTTTGAGGCGTTACTCACATTATGGTTGAATGTATCGATTACAACCAGGCTTTCAAAGTGATGAATCAATTATTGCTAATAATAGTAAGTGTTTGTTTTGTGGCATTCAAATAATGAGCTGTTTCCATTAAATAAATAGTTTTCAATGTATTTTTTTTATATTCTGATATATTTAGTAAGAATATTTTGATCACACTGCTGTTAAATATCATGTGTAACAATACATGAACTCAAGGCAGTAAGAACTTTAAATACACGTTTGAGATCCATGTCTAAGACTCGTGTGTTATATATTACCGCCATAAATGTTTGTGGTTAGAAATTATAATGTCAGGCTTAAGAAAGCGTGAAGTCGAAGAAATAACCTCACTTTACTATTGACTGTACAAGTTCAAGTCTTAAATGAAATATTTACTTCTTAGAAACTCAATAAACAAGAACGTTTCTGTCATATAAAGAGCCTGCATGCAAAGTTACATTGATCAAAATGTTTGGAACACACTTAATAAGTTCAGGTCGAGATTCGGCGAGCAACTTTTGTTGTAACAGCTTATGAACGAGATATTTCGACTTTGGTTGCGCTTTTTGCATAAAGGAAGCATAAGGTAAAACAAGCGGAGAATTTTCGACAGAAACTGGATTTCAAATCGATCAGAAGGTGAAACAAAGAGATAAGAGTTTGTACCTGAAGAAAAGAACAAAAACAAAGTCGAAGCCGCAGCTAAATATAAGACAATTATCAAATCAAACCAGTTTTTTTTTGGTATGCACTTTATTGATTAAGTAAATAATAAAGTACTTAAAGTATATTCCTGTAAAGCTGTATTGGCCATTAATCGTGTTTCATATATGTTTCTTGTTGAGAACAAAGCTACATAACGATATATTTGTACAATGAATCTCTGTTGGTACCAAAACACGGTTTTCGCGTTATAAGTCTGTAAACTTACCATTATTCTAACGGCCGAAGTTCACTTCTCTCTCTCTCGAAAGTTATGCCTAAACCTATATGTATTATTAGGACTTTTTCGAGAAACAAGTTCTTAATGATGGGTCTAACTCCTTTCTTGCCTACTCTAAAAGTTTCAGTTATTGTATTTTTGTTAGGTTCCCCACTGAACATCAAGCTATTAACAGAGCTAAAGTGTATTGTTGCTAAATTTTAAAAAAGAAACCAAAAGTTAAGTTTTTCACATATATTGTTGTTAAATATTAAAGACTACCCACCCATACTCGTAATCCCGCTTTCGGTCTCTTTTCCTATTATCTCCCTGAGTCCGACTTTTTCTGTTTAGGTTTTGACCTTCCTGAACAGCTATTGAAAACACATAAATGAGATTCATATAATAGAATATTTTATGCAAAAAAACACGCTTACTGGTGTAACTTTATAAACTAGTCGCAGACAGATATAGGCCTAATAAGAACATCCAAACAATGTGATTCAAGTTTCTATGGAAACGTTACACAATAAAAAAGTGTTATTACAATACTGTTTACGAATCAGTTTTCCCTAGTTACGGCTTCGTAAATACAAATTCTATAAAATATTTGAGCACAAACATATTACCATACACGTATAAGAGTTCTTTCATTATTAAGTATACATCGTTTGAAATATTTAGATTTAATACTGCAGTCAGCGAAGGAAACTGTGGTGTGAGAAGGAAGCTTCCAAAGTGAGCAGTTTTATTTAGTAGAAAATATTAGCTATTAAGAATAAAGATAGAGGGGTACAGCAAGAAAGATAATCTACAAAAACAGACTGCCACGGACACCTACTAACCACTTTAATAAACTGGAATGACTGATATATTATTAGCTTCGTCCTCTCGAGCAGTTGTAATAAACCGTAAATTCAGTGAAACTAGTCTACTGCAAAGGGAGTAGAAGCGAATCATAGAACAGATTAAGTTCCTACGTCATTCACGGATTCTTCCTTGTGTTCAAAGAAATTACATGTTTTGGTGAAGGAAATAAACTACCGGCTAGTAGTCAGAATAATAATTAATAATTAATTAAGGCGCCACAGTCGCATGTTATTCAAGCATTAAATCTAACGTTCCACCACAACATAAGGCCTAACTTATCTTTGCGTTTCCCTCTTTCAAACAGTAGAGATAATCTCTGAATTCTGTGAAATTGGATAGTGCAGAGAAGGTAGAATTTCACAGAAGAGATTAGATGTTCCCGAATTATTTATTTCCATCACCAAAATCCCACGTTTGGGTGTAGAAAACAAAAATTCAGAAACAAACTAAAAGTGCTTGAAACTACCAGCGAATAACAAGCTATAGAAGCCAGCGGTTAAATGTGAAAAAAGAGGGGGAAAGACACACGAGGTGATCCTAAGTGGCTCTCGCGCTTGATATTCTTTTAGTCAGAATCAGATTAGATGAATCTCCCTCTGTTTAATTAGTTCTATTTTTTACTGTAAAACTCCAGATTAAACTGTATATTTCAAGTTATAAACACTTCTGAATCGGAATTAATTTTATATCTCCAAGAAAAATCGTGTGATAACAACAAATTCTTAACCATAAAACTAAATATTACCAATCAATATATTTGATATTATAAACGGGAATTAACGAAAGAGCTATATCGTATATAGGTAATTCAACTTAATGTTGCTAGATTAAATGATGTCATTCGGTCGGAGTTTATTCACTGACTGTGCTAATATTTAATTAATTTTAGTTCATGTTGCTAGATTAAATGATGATGTACATTTGAAACACAAACAATTAACACAGCATTACGTCACCACTATACTAACACAGCATTACGTCACCACTATACAAACACAGCATTACGTCACCACTATACTGACACAGCATTACGCCACCACTATACTGACACAGCATTACGTCACCACTATACTAACACAGCATTACGTCACCACTATACTAACACAGCATTACGTCACCACTATACTGACACAGCATTACGTCACCACCATACTGGTACAGATGTGTAGATGACACGGTTGCGAGATTCAAATCTACATAACACACACTCAATTTTTTCAATCACATTAACTCTATACATCCCAACATTAACTTCACATGTGAACAGGAAGAAAGCAATCAAATATCATTTCTTAACCTCAAAATTATAAGAACCGACACACAGTTCAAAACAGAAATCCACCGAAAAATCACCCATACTGGACTATACATTCCTTGGGACTCAGCACATGAAACAAAACAAAAACTCAACATACTAAGAAACCAGATAAACACAGCCATAAAACTATGCTCACCAGATAAAATTAACGATGAATTAGACAAAATAAAACAATGCTTCATCAACATTAATAAGTTTCCTCCACAAACCGTAGAAAACATTATACGCAGACACCTAGACAGAAAGCAAAATCAACCAACAAAAGTAAATATATCTCACGAATCCAAAAAATCACGAAACCATATACTGCTGTATACCATATATTCCTGACATCAGCAAACAAATAACCAACATTTGGCAAAAACTAGTAACAAAATACAACATTCCAGTTAATACTAAATTTATTCAAAAACCAGGCACAAAACTAAGGTCTATACTATGTAAGAACTACACTAACAAACACCACACCAACATTATTTATAAAATACAATGTGATAACTGCCACGACTTCTATATTAGAGAAACAAGCAGAAAAATAGAAACCAGTTTCAAAGAACACGAAAAGTCACCTTCACACGTTTTCGAACACTGCAAGTCAAATAAACACAACATAACCATAGAAAACACTAAAATACTAAATAAAGAAACAAACATAAACAAACGGAAAATTAAAGAAGACTTACTTATACAGCAACTTAAACCCAAAATAAACCAATATAAAGGAACACCTTTATACCTATATTAAATATAATAAAATTAAATTATATATTCAAACATCTAACATCGTCCTCTACATTCCGACACTAAGTTACATAACCCCTTCCAAACATGTGGTCAGCTTCCGGTAAGTTACCTCTTTCTTTGTGAACCTGACGATGACCGAAGAAGGTCGAAACGTTGTTCGCTCTTCTATGTAAAATATTTTCTAAACTCAAACTAGCCGTTTTTGCATATAAATTATGTTATGCATTTTGAAGCCGTGGAAGCGTCATTGTGGGTGGGAAGGGTGGCAAATCCCTTTATTCCATGAAAACAGTGTGAGAGTTGGTGGTGGGTGTTATTCACTGTTCACTATTTGCCTTCCCTTTATTTTATCAGAGTAAAATTAGTAATGACTTGCGTAGGTAATATTGTGTAACTTTGACGAATACTCGGAACAAACACATTTGAAATCAGTGCCATTCGAGTACAGTTAATTATCAGTAACATTCCGTTTCCTTGTTTGTATCACGTACGTAACGTTTGTAACTCGTGCCTCTTCTTTCAAATGAATTTGATTTGTTTCGTATTCTTTGCTCGTGTTTTGAGCTCTTGAACGCTGGTAATCAAAGTATTGTTTTTTTCTTCTCAGAATAATTTCGTTTATCGATTTATTTTTACAACAATTCACCTTTTTACATGTTATCGAACATTGCTGCTTTCTGAATAATACTATTTACACCATGAAGCTTAATGTCAAATTAAATATACATATTTCATTATAAAAACAAACGAAAACAACTCTAGCTCCAACATTAATCCACAAGAGCTGTTTTTACAGCTAAGACTAATTGAAAAATATAATCTATGACATCAATTATCATATCAACGTAGACTAGTGCATGATAACGTACCCATCACTCGAGCTTAGTGATATATTAAATATGTGTATATATATATATATATGAATTTGGGATTTGAAGGTAGGTGAACATTGCATTGAAATTGCTCGCGCGTGCCGATAGGTTAGTATTATAAAATAATATATTGCACAACAAGTAAGAGGTTGTTTTAATCTGTTTAATTTTTTTATTACGATAAACAATTTTTCAAAAACTGGCTCTATACGTAAATTAAGAGATGGTACAGTTACGACAGAAAGTGTTCGTACCCTTGCGTCGTGAGTAGTTTTTTCCTCATAACTTAAAAAGTATCACGACTAGGATAATGAAAGTATACTATATTATAAATATGATACTAATACACATCTACATAAATTATGTCATTTGAACGACAAGTAAACTGTTTATAAGCAAATAACCAAACATAGGAGGGGCAGAAAGTGTTCGTGTCTCTACTTTAATGGTCAAACGTGTAGCCTTTCAGGTGAATTACTTGGTGCAATCACTCCTCATAGCCTTCCATGATTGTTTGACAGTACTCGACTGGTATTTTCTTCCATTCTTTTATACAGAAGGCCTCCAACTCTTGCAAGTTTTTCGGATGATGCTGATGAACTCTGGTCTTCAACTCATGCCAAACGTTTTCAATTGGGTTTAGATCGGGTGACTGCGATGGCCATATCAGAACGCTTATATGGTTCCTCTGCAACCAGGATTGCACATATTTCGATGTGTGCTTAGGGTCATTGTTGTGCTGGAAGATCCAACGACGCCCAAGCCGCAAGTTCCGAGCATCATTCTTGATATAAGTGCCTAATATATCAACGTACTCTTCTCTTTCTCATGATTCTGTTAACGCGGTGAAAGCTGCCTACACCAGAAGAGCTGAAGGAACGCCATAGCATGAACGAGCCACCTCCGTGTTTAACTGTAGGGACGGTGTTCTTTGGAAGATTTCTTTCCCCCTTCTTACGGAAAATATAGCAAACATCATTGTGGCCAAAAAGCTCGATTTTAGTCTCGTCTGACCAAAGAATACTCTTCCAATAGGTAATGAGTTTATATACATGCTTTCTTGCATAGCTCAATCGTGCTTCTAAGTGAACAGGCTTTAAATATGGAGTTCTACGAGGACGGCATGCTTTGAACCCAGAAGAGCGTAACATGTTCGTAACTGTAGAGGTGCTTACTTCAACCCCAGTTTCAATTACCAGTTTCTGTATGTCATTACGTGTTAAACGATGGTTTCTACTAACTTTTCTGAGAACCTTCCTCTTGGTTCTGTCTGGAATTTTGGTTTGGTGTTCGAAACGAGGGAGGTTAGTAGTTGATCCTGTAAGCTTAAACTTGGCAATTGTGTTTTAAACAGTAGATTTCGGCCCATTACGTTATGTAGCAATACCGGAAAGAGACACACGAGACTTGTATTTTACAATAATTCGGTTTTTTAAACCACTGGACAGTTGTTTCCTGTTCGCCATGATGACCAAGCAGATAATTACGGAAATGGCGCTAAATCGCCGGAAGTACATTTTTTGCTGGCTAAATTTTACTAATTATGAACCAGGTGTTTAGTTCTGGAATGGTATAACGTAGTTTATTCGCCAAAGTAAACAACATTTTTACGGGAATATCAGTTTATCACACATTCTGAACTGTACGAACACTTTCTGCTCCTCCTACTTTTGGTTATTTATTTATAAACAGTTTATTTGTCGTTTAATTTACATACAAAATTATGTAAATATGTGTTAGTACAATATTTATAATATATTATACTTCTGTTAGCCTAATACTTTTTTTAAGTTATGAGCAAAAAACCACTCGGGACGCAAGGGTACGAACACTTTCTGTCATAACTGAGAATGGTAGTTTAAATGTCGTATGTGGGTCTGAGTATTTACATCAAAGGATAATTTTGTATCTACATCGCTGTGTAGGTCCGATATCTAATGTACCTTTTTCGAGTATTCTACATTTCACTTTTTCTACGGTGTACTCATACGCTCGATGTTTTTGTGTAATGCCTCCCTTCCCGATGGCACAGCGGTATGTCTGTGAATGTCCAACGCTAGAAACCGGGTTTCGATACTCGTGGTGGGCGTAGCACAGATAGCCCTTGGGTAGTTTTGTGTTGAAAATCACAAATAGTTTCTTTGTGTAGTCAAGTTACATTGAAACATCTTCAAGGGTTAGGAGAAGCGTCTTTTGAACGTTAAGATCAACATAACTGATGTGTTACGTATACATGTGTATATATATATATATGCACACACACACCTATAAAAGCACAATAATTGTTAATATAGAAAAAATGCTTTTCTGTATTTTTAAATGGAACAAATATTAAAAGCAGAAATGTTAATATAATTTAATGTAAACAGAAACACAACAAATATTTACTGAATTTTTGGTGAAGCACGCGACTGAACAAGTTATTAAGGACTATACTTTCTTTTCACAAAGAACCGATTTATGGTAGTTTATCGTAGTTGATGGAGATGATCACACCATACAGTCTGTTTTGTCTGCTCTTAAACCACATCTTCAAACCAAAATATAATTTTAGTAGTTCTTATTTCTGGGAGATTACGTAAATAAAAATTAATTAATTTTTACATTAATTTTATTTATTTCTTTTGTGCCTGCACACTTTGTACGTTAGGCTTAAAACACTTAGTAAGCGTTATGATTAGTTACGATGATTTCTTTTTTAATGTTTTTATTAGTAACTTCATAAAATTACGAGTTTTATACCCAGAGTTGTACAAAAATACTATTTTCAGATCTGTATAACTATTCAAAATTGAAATCAATAATGAACGTATTAAGTTTAATGGAATGTTTTATGAAATGTATTCGGACTAGAATTCTAAGAAGCTTCAATAAATTAGGCGTTTTGTAGCTTAAAGTAAACGACCTATGGTTCTAACGAGTATTCTTACTGTTTAGGAGTTTTCCAGCTTGAGGTGTGTCCAGACTACAAAATGTTCGTATGAAATTTGTTTTGTTTTGCTTTTTGCAGAAAGTTAAAAGCATTATTTCCAAAACAGTTGTTTTTGGAAATTTTAATTTGAAAGTTTTTGATGTTAGTATCTTGGTTTCTGGTGTTTGAGTACAGAATTTCTGTTTGTTTCAGTGCAAAATTTCACAGAGTTAAGCCCCGAATTTCAGTGTTACAAGTCTTGAAAATATCCGCTAAACATCTGGAGAACAGATTACATAATATGTTTTGAATTTGAAAAATATATTTATTTTGGTTAATTAATTTATTTGTTTCAGAATGTTCGTTCAATTTTAAAAAGAAACAATAAAACAATTCAGCTCATAGCAATCTCTTACAGCACATCCACAGTCTTGAATTCTCAAATTCACAGTCCGAGGAAACTTGCATTTCCTGTCTTAATTCAGTCAGTCATGAAGGGGACACATATGAAAAAAACTGTACATTAATTTGCGTGTAGTGGTTACAAATACTCTATTTGAAGTTAAGCACAAACTTACACAATGGACTATTTGTGCTCTGCCCATCACAGATATCTGTAAAGGCAGAAATAAGCTACTAGCCTGAAGGTGTTTAAGTATTGGAATACCTTGCACGTGTCGTCAATACCAAATCTTATCAGCATTCTATAAATTTTCATTTGTGCACTGAATTGGTTTCAGTTAGCATGAAATTACTTTCACGGTGTTATTCTTGGATATTATTAAACTAACTAGACTTTAACAGAATTTCAAAATCTGTGGAAGATATTTCCAGCGAATACCTAAACCTCAGGACCGAGATGTAATTCGTCCACAATGGAACCTGTTCACAAAATCAAGGTATCCTTATGTTTATGAAGTCCACAATAATTATATATGTGGATGTTTGGATTCATCACAGAAAAGACCAGTGATAACAGTAAAATACTGATGTTCCTTTTGGTCCAACATTAGGACACAGAACGAATAAATGATTCTGTAACTTTGTGCTTCAATAAAAACAGAAAAAAAAACTTCTTAATAACAAAATAATTTTAATTACTGAAACATCAGCTATTTTAAACTTTCTCACGTCGCATGGAAGCAAATTCTAACCAAAATGTAAAGACAAATAATATTCAAATAAAAATATTGTAATAAATTATATATCCATGTGAAATGGAAACAACTTGTCCTGATGGAGACTGCGTGATTGAAACGTTGACCATTTCTTTGCTGTCACAATATAACCACTAATAGTTTTTTGTTAACTGTCTTCCACCTCTACTCGAGGTCTAATTGCTCTAGCTATCCCTAATTTTGATGTGAAAAAATAAAACTAATCAGCATCACCCACCGCCAAATCTTGGGGTACTCTTTGCTAACGAATAGTAGGATTAACTATTACATTACAATACCCCCAAGGTTGAAAGGGCGACTGCTTTTGGTGAGGAGATTCGAATCTCCAATCCTCAGAGTTCTCGTATGTTTGTTTGTTTTTTACTTTCGCGCAAAGCTGCACAAGGGCTATCTGCACTAGACACCCATAATTTAGCAGTGTAAGACTAGAGGAAATGTAGCTAATTATCATCACCCACCGCCAACTCTTGGGCTACTCTTTTACCAGCGAATAGTAGAATTGATCGTCAAATTATAACACTCGCACAGCTGAAAGGACGAGCATGTTTGGTGCGATGGGGATTCGAATCACGACCCTCAGATTACGAGTCGAACACTCTAATCCACCTGGCCTCGCGGGCATTGTAGATTGCTAATTGAGTGATCTAATCGCCATGCTAGGTTATGTCGCTATTATACTGAATATATTAGGATGGTGCAGCTTATTCACATATTTAGGAAACGGTTTTAAAAGGTTTTCGATTTCTTAGAGTTTGGTGAGATCAAATGATATATGAAAATCTGTGTACAGCTTCTGGTAAATAAACTAAACCAGTTTTAATTCTCACGGTCCTCATTTTACCCTTAGAAATTGCTATAAGGCACAATGATATGAAAAGTTTCATGTTATATATGTTTCTAATAATTCATACAAATTCGTACCTGTTTTCTGGTATTCGTTGATCACGGTGCCATTGGTGAAAGGTTTCGATTCCATCTGAAAAAAATGCTATTAATAATAATAATAGTAAATGAAGTATAAAACTTTAAGATAATCAACAATATTTTATTTCTATGAAATGATAATTTATTTGGAAAAAAGTAATAGTTGGAGTGTAAACATTCAACAAACTAAATAACATTGTATTTTTTTTAAAATAAATTATCAGAAAGATAAAAAACAATAACAAATGCATCTAATAACAAGTGGCGGAAAAACAGTAAAGGCGACCAATAATATTGTATTTGTTTTGAATGACAATCTTTCTGGAAAAGAATGCTTCTGATAATAATATAATAAATGGGGTGTAACAATATTGCATTTGTGTAAAATAATGATTTCAAGAATACCCTTAATCTGGAAAATGATTTTGTTGTTTTATCTGTTATTTTTGCTGCTATTAGTTTAAAAAAATAACCATTCATTATGTTTGATATTATAAACTGCTTAAAATAAAATAAGGCCGAAGAATGAAGAGTTCTATATCTTATAGGAATCAAAGTCAGAATTTAAGCCACCTAACTCTTTCTTTCTGCTTCTTGTATGAAATATGATGTTTCTAGAATGAAGTATTACAAGTAGTAAAATAAAATAATAATTATTTTTATTAAACCTACTCTTATTCAAGTCTCAAAGAAATAACGGGGATTTGTTTTCTGAAGTTAAGCCTTATGTTATACATTAGTTTGCTTGTTTGTTTTGATATTTTGCACAAAGATATTTGCGTTATTCGTTCCTAATTTAGCAATGTAAGGCTAGAGGGAAGGTAGCTAGTTATCACCACACACCGCCAACTCTTGAGCTATTCTTTTACCAACGAATAGTGTTCTTGTCCGTGACATTATAACACTCCCACGGCTGAAAGGGCGAGTATGTTTGGTGCGACGGGGATACGTACCTACAACCCTCAGATTACGAGTCGAGCACCTTAAGTACCTAGTCATGCCGGGTCGAGTTAGATATTAGGCTAACTGACCTGTGTCCACCACTGGGTTTCTCACGTTGTTTGTCTGCAGACCTGCTACTTTGTCACTGGGATGGAGGAGAGTAACTAAACATCAACTTAAAACGTAATATTGCGGATTGTTGAAAAAACACTTTAAATTCCACTTGTAGTTATTGGATTTTCAAAAAAAGGTTGACAAGTCTACAGGAGACCAAATTGCCGTTTTGATTTCGAACTGGTGGGCTAATTAACAGCAACTACCACCAATTCTTACGTTATTCTTGGTTGACCAAAGAGTGAGATTTGACAGTGACTCTTACGACGCGATCACAAAGTGGCAGTTTAATGTCTGAGATAAAGTTAAGTAATAATATGAAGTAAGGAAAATCTTTATATTTATTTGAGTCTTTCTGATTGACCAACTCTTTGCAAGTAACATTGATGTGGCGTGTGACTTCGGCCACTGGCTACTGAAAAGGCATTGAACTATTGTTTAGATATATTAACTAATAAAATATGGAAATGTCCAAAACTGATTAATGAGGGCTTGAAACATTTATCAAGAGTTCCTCAGAGCAAAAGGAAATCGATTTTGATCGCTACGATCTGTCTTTCAAAATATGATATATGTTTAATTAACTTTTACTTTACATGTCCATTTGGTGACTTTAATCAGCCATTCCTAGGATGCTGATACGAAAAGAACTAAACTATTTTATATCAGGTAAAGCCATCGAAGCTGTATGTAGTTGGACGGATCAGAACGTGGCATACTGATATAAAATCCAATAAGAGGTTGGCAACCATGGCCCAAATCTGATATGTTTTTTAAATTTCTCAGATTCTTTTCTGCTATATAAAATTTTAACACGCTATAGTTCGATTTACGTTCAGTTCTAGCAACATAGTGTTAAAGTTTGTTATTTAAAGTTTTATATGTATTTTTAGTACAGCTTATGTATTGTATTTCTCTAAATTGATTAATGTAACTAAGAAACTAAAGCACAATGTCTCGGTATTAGTCACATAGCGTGTTTGTTTGTTTGATTTTGAATTTCACACAAAGCTACACGAGGGCTATCTGCACTAGCCGTCCCTCCTAATTTGGCAGTGTAAGACTAGAGGGAAGGCAGCTAGTCATCATCACTTACCGTCAACTCGTGGGCTACTTTTTTACCTACCAACAGTGGGGAATGACCGTCACATAATAACCCCAGCACGTATGAACGAGCAAACATGTATTACAGTTTACGTGAGGAGCCTTTCCATCCCTGGTTCCCCACCAGAAAATTTTTGTAATTTTGATATTATTTATTCTCATGTTCAATGTTTTATTATTTTCTCTTTCATATTTCTTTGGTAGGAGTTTGTTAAAGTTCCATCGAAAAGTTGTTAATCAAATTTGTTTTCACACAAATCAAAACAACACAATATAATATCAACAATACTCCAGTAATCTAGTTAGTTTCTAGATTAGGGTCGTGGAGCAGGTTGTATTCATTTCCAATTAAAAGTAGCGTCAATTTTTTAAGAACGTCTTAGCGTCAAACCATTCTGTATAGAAGAACGTTTTCACTGTTGGAGAGGAGCTTTTCAGAACACTTCTGGCTGTCATTCAGAAGATACGACTTACGTTAAGATTTCTAAACAGTTGTATCCTGGTGTACAAAAGGAGGCGACTGTCTTGGTTAAATGTTAATCCACACTTGTTTTTTATACATCTATGCTATTTGCCCTTTTTTGCTTCAAAAGTGTCTTCCCAGGGAGTACGGTAATTTGCTGAATTGCAGAAAGAAACACACAATTGAGACAAACAACGAAAATACATCACATAATATGTGTGTCTGGTCTGGACTTTACACTGCTACTATGATCTATTTGTCAGGTTTACCAGTAAGGACGTTTTGTTGACGAGATTTAAGATTTCTTTACAGCACCTTCAAGGTTTTATACTATAGTTAAAATTATATCTATGGTTCAGTATGATTTTATGTAGCGACTACGAAACTCGCTCATCAAAACTATTAGTATAAAGCAAAACGTCGTACTTTGCTCTGTCCAGTTTGTACAAGAAGGCACTAAGTCTAGACATAAATAAGTTATATTAACAAAACGGTTATCTCACTGTGGAACTACAAGAAAGCACCAGTTCTGGGACTAAATTAATTATGTTAACAAAACGGTTATCTTACCGTGGAACTACAAGAAAGCACCAGTTCTGGGACTAAATTAATTATGTTAACAAAATGGTTACCATACTGTGAAACTACAAGAAAGCGTCTGGTCTAGAGGTAAATAAGTTGAAATAACAAAAGGGTTACCACACTATGAAACTACAAGAAAGTGTCTGGTCTAGAGGTAAATAAGTTGTATTAACAAAAGGGTTACCACACTATGAAACTACAAGAGAGAAAAGTCGAATTTAAATCTGTGACGACTTACTTTTCTGTTTGGATTTGGTACATCATATAGGTGGCGACTACTGCTAAATGTGCGCATTCCGGGATCAGATCCTCCTTTGGGTGATGCAACTTGCTCTCGAGAGTACATTGGGACCTTAGTTGTGGCATAAGGCGCGGGAAGATAGGCTGGTTCTTGGCTGTCATAAGTAACAGTGAGTGACATATTATCTGGTTTTACTTGCTCACTGTTTTCTGTACCTAAAGAAAAACATGTAAAAATGACGCACGCCTTTTAAATTATATACCCTTTAACAGTAAAGAATGAACGTTTACTACATAGGATTTCCCTTTATTTATTATAACAAATAAGAGACTTTTGTCATATATATATGTATATATGATTTTCAATTCCTTATTCAAACCATAAATAATGTTCTATTGTATATGATTTTCAGCTATTTACTTAGCAGTAAATAATAATTTTTCTTAAGTATGATTTCTAATTCTCTAACCGTAAATAGTATTTTCATATATTATTTTCACTTATTTACACTAAAATTTCAGGCCCAGCATGGCCAAGTGGTTAAGGCACTCGACTCCTAATCTGATGGTCGCGGATTCGAATTCACGTCACACTAAACATGCTCGTCCTTTCAGCCGTGGAGGTGTTAAAATGTGACGGCCAATCCCACTATTCGTTTACGAAAGAGTATCCCAAAAATTGGCGGTGAGTGGTGAAGGTTAGCTGCTTTCCCTCTAGTGTTACACTGTTAAATTATAGACGGCTAGCGCAGATAGCTCTCGTGCAGCTTTGCGCGAAATTCAAAACAAACAAAAAAGTGGATATTTGAATATTACTGATCACTTTCGCCAGCGGTAAAGATAATTTGTAAGAGTTGATGATGTACGACTTGTGAAGGTTATTTTCATTTCAGTGAAAAATACCAGAAACGTATTTGAAATTGTTTTTCTATAGTTCACCAGATAATAAACTCTAGAGAAAAAATACAATTAACCATGAAATATAAAAAAAACATAATAAAATAATTAAAAAACAAGAATAACTAAAATCACGTCCTGTCAGAGTAAGATGACGTTTTAAAGACTAGACATAATGCACGAGATAAGAGAAGGACCTAAGCTTCAGTATTTATGTTTTATTGATCGATATTTCTTTTTACAGTTTCTTTACGATCGATTTAGAGAGTACACTTAGGGCGAAGAAGAGTCTAAATTAAACATTAAAAGGAGCTGTTTTGTACTTTACGAACTCACGCACCATGTTTTTTTTTCTATTTTGTTTCTTATCTCATGACGTTTATTTGTTTTTTTAATTTCGCGCAAAGCTACACGAGGGCTGTCTGCGCTAGCTGTCTCTAATTGAACAGTGTAAGACTAGAGGGAAGGCAGCTAGTCATCACCATCCATCGCCAACTCTTAGGCTACTCTTTTACCAACGAATAGTGGGATTGACCGTAACAATATAACGCCCCCACGGCTGAAAGGGCGAGCATGTTTGTTGCGATGGGGATTCGAACCCTGAAACCCTCAGGTTACGAGTCGAATGCCTTAACCTACCGGGCCATGCCGGGCCATCTCATGACGTTTTATCTGGCTAATCTGGCCTTATCAGATTAACACAGAAATACGTTTTCAGTTTGCATATATATAAAAGATTTTTTTTCATCATTAAATAGAGAACTTGTGATGTAGAGGTATAATGCATTTCTTCATCGCCCATATTCCTTGCTTTGTATTGTAGATTCGTTCATTCAAGGCTCATCAGCTTATCAAAAAATACTATTAAGCCTTTTGTAATGGTGCAGAATATATGATATATTTAGTCTATGGTGAAGTAAAACCGACTCAAAACATGTAGAAATTTCTAGGTTAAACATCGACAGCTGGCGAAATATTATAAACTCAGTAGGTCTAAAATTTTTGTTGTTTGTTTCGAAGTTAAGCACAAAGCTGCACAAAGGGCTATTTACTCTCAGCCCCCCACAGGTATAGAAACCCGGTTTCTAGTGTTGTAAGCCCGCATTAATACTGCTGTGCCACTACGTGGGGGAATGGGGCAAGAGGCAGGCCTAAATTTCTGTGACAAAATCATATCAACTGACAATAGTAACAGGTTTCAGTCCTGTTCGTCAGAGATAAATTTAAGCTGAAGAAAAGAGAAAGTGACATACGAAACCATTACAACAAACTTCAACATTAAAACTGTTTGTTTCAACGTAATTATGCACTTTAAGGCAATGTTACTTTTATAACAAAACTATATATACATATTTCAAATAATTTTTTTCTCATCATCCCAATGACGAATTCTAGTGTTGAACGAAGAGCCTCTTCGGTAGGGATTTGTGATAATCGCTAGACTATTTATAAAAATATTACTATTGTTCCTAAATACACTTCCTAAAGTATTTTATCAACGAACTGTTCATTGCGTATAAAAATAGTGATTTAAGGGATGAACTACACGAGGGCTATCTGCGCTAACCGTCCCTAATTTAGCAGTATAAGTCTAGAGGGAAGGCAGCTAGTCATCACTACCCACCGCCAACTCTTGGAATACTCTTTTACCAACGAATTGTAGGATTGAACGTCACATTATAACGCCCCCATGGTTGAATGGGCGAACATGTTTGGTGTAACGGGAATTCGAACTCGCGACCCTCAGATTACGAGTCGAGTGCCTTATCCACCTGGTATTGCCAGGCAATTTTTTGTTTTATAAATTAATGCACAAGATTTCAGCTTAATTGCCTTAGCCTTCTACAGATGCGACGCGTTTAGAAGGCTTAGCTAATTGAGCCAAAAAATCGTGAGTTACTAAGTAAAAACATACACAAGAAACATGTAGGGATAGTCCAAGTACATTATTTAAAACAAATACGAGTGCTCGGGTTAAAAGCCTGAAGAGTTACTTATAGACATAAATTTACCAGCACTTTAGCTATAGGATGCCACAACCACTTTCAACTTGGTCACAATTGTAATTTAAAGTTAAGCCTGATACTATTGTGGTACGAAATGATAGTTTGGTCAGTAAGTTCGTAAAAACATTGTTGAAAGCATAGTTAACAGTGATCGAAACAATTGCTCGTGTCCAATACGCCAATATGCTATCTCGTATTTAAGAAATGTACATACTGACTTATACAAATACAACATAATACAGGCTCGGCATGGCCAGGTGGTTAGGAGTCGTTCGACTCGTAATTCAAGGGTCGCGGGTTCGAGTCCCCGCCACACCAAACATGCTCATCTTTTCAGATGTAGGGGCGTTATATGCTACGCTAAATCCCACTATTCGTTAGCTAAAAAGTATCCCAAGAGATGACGGTGGTTAGTAATCACTAGTTGCCTTTCCTAGAATCTTACTTCTTTATTAGGGACAGTTAGCGAAGATAGCTTCGTGTAGCTTTGCGCGAAGTTCAAAAACAAACAAACACTATAATACCTATGTTTATAACAATGTTGTAAGGAAACGCTCGAATATACAAATATAATTCAAACAATCCTTTCATACAGAAATACAATCAATTTCCCAACACTTAAGGCCAGTTTTTTATATTGAGTAAATTTTAGGTGTGTTTTACTGAGCTCGTGTGAATAATGTAATTTTTTTATCCAAAAAACTTTAACTTTGGCGAAGATTTCAGCGTGATACGACATATTCAGTTTACTGTGTCCCTTATTCGTCAACATGTTGCTAGAAAAAGTTTTTTAATAGATAGTTTAGGCGTCCAACACCTGTTCTCATATTTCATTGGTCCGGTATGGTCAGTGGTTAAGGCACTCGAGGGTCGCGGGTTAGAATCCCGGTCGCACTAAATATGCTTTCCCTTTCAGCCGTGGTGACGTTATAATGTGAAAGTAGATTCCACTCTTTGTTGGTAAAAGAGTAGCCCAAGAGTTGGTTGTGGGTGGTGGTGACTAGCTGCCTTTCCTCTAGTCTTACACTGCTAAATTAGGGACGGCTAGCGCAGATAGTTCTTGAGTAGCTTTGCGCGAAATTCAAACCAAACCATATTCCATCTTGCAGAGGGTCCAGCTTACTTTTGCTATTTATTTATTCGGGGCATTTTCCACACGTGATTTAACCTACAACATTCTTAAAATGAATTCTGTACTACAGCTACACACTTATTCGTCGTATTACATTTTTTATTTATTGTTCTCATTGTCACAGATGTAAGAGAGATGTTTGGCTTTTTTCCTGTTCTAAAAACTTGAGTTCACTCGATTTCCCATTTCGTCTCTTAAGTTTTTTAGTCATATTACAAACTAAATTAACTTGATTTTAAATGTGTGTTCGTTTATTTCGTGCATCAGAAAGACCATATTTAACCAATCATAATTTATCCCCATGCTTCAGACATCTTTCTAACAGTAGTAACGTGTTGGTAGAAGAACCATATTTTTTTTTCTCGTACCTTTTTTTATCTTCTATTTTCTGCATGTTGCACATTTTAAATTTGATAACGATATCCAATTACTACACCACTTACTGTAATCGAAGAGCTTTATACGTCTGTCTGCTAAGAACAGATCACTGAGTAATAATTTTCCATTCCATAACATTGCTGATAACAATCGAAAAGTCTACAATATTCTACCCAGTTTGGAATAAGTGACCAAAACGTTTAGGAAATGTTGAGTTATTTATTCCTGTAAATTAAGAAGAAGCTCTAAATGAGAGTTCCATATCCCCAACCAAGTCACTTAACAACCTGTACCAAACCGATGGGTCGATATTACCTCCTTCGTGTACCCAGATATGCACAGATATCACAACTAAGTTACTCAAACTCTAGTCCCCCATCTCCAACAGTAGCCCAAGAATTGGCGGTGGCTGGTGATGACTAGCTGCTGCCTTCCCTCTTGTCATATACTGCTAAATTAAGGACGGCTAGCGCAGATAGTCCTAGAGTAGTTCTGCGCGAAATTCGAACAAACCAAATCAAACCACATCAAAGGAGTCTCAGACTAAAAGGGTCTCGGAATCTTTGGACTAGAATTAGAAGTCGTTGTTTTATTTATTTTAAAGATTATGTTTACAGCTAAACTAAAGTTCGTGTACTTGTTTTATTCACTTCTGTTGTCATTTATCAAAAGGTTTCACCACAGCAGTTTGAACAGAGGGAAGAAAAACAAAACTTTACTAGATAGGCTATACATACGATCTACACTTTTAAAGATGACATTTTAACTTGTGTCGTGGTTTATTAATAACTGTATAAGAGTTACGTATTGATTGATTAAATAACTCTAATTATAATGACAAATTACTTGGCGAGCAAGTTACTATGGCAAGTAGCTGTCAACGCTTCTCTTTTTATGGCTGTTATAGAATGTGTTGTTGTAGTACAAAAGCCTTGCATTTGTATCGATTCATGGTTCGAAAGGGCTAATTTTAGCGCAACAGGGTAGACAAAACTCGCAGAAACGGTTATTTATATTGGATTCAAACACTGAATATGTTTGTCTAGATATCTTATTAGTAATGGCTACTCCAAGTTTCTTTTTTTACTTCGACAGACTAAATCAATTTAACATTTATCAAACATTTATGTTACCTAGTGTGTTGAATGTGTTTATTTGTAGTTAAGTATCAAACTACACGATGGGCTATCTGTGCTCTGGCGGGTATAGAAACCCGGTTTCTTGTATTGAGAGTTCGTAGACTTATCACTAAATGAGAATAAAATAAATATAACGTGACACCTGTCTCCAGTTAATGTTAAAAATGTAGTTAAATATTTGGAAGATATCCAACCCTATTGGTTTGGTTTGTTTTGAATTTCGCGCAAAGACAGACGATGGCTATCTGCGCAAGCCGTTCCTAATTTTGCAGTGTAAGAGTGTAAGACTAGAGGGAAGGCAGGTAATCATCACCACCCACCACTAACTCGTGGGCTACTCTTTTACCAACGAATAATGGGACTGACCATCACATTATAATGCCCCCACGGCTGAAAGAGCGAGCATGTTTGGAGTTATGGGAATTCGAACCCGCGACCCTCAGATTACGAGTCGAGTGCCTTAACCACGTGGCCACGCCGGGCCCCAACCTTATTGAGTGAACTCATTTGATTAAAAACCTTTAGAAATAAGATTCGTTTAACCAGTCTTTACACATGATTCTAAGAACACAGAGAAAAAAGATGATTATGTTATTACCTTCTGGAGAGTGGGTGCGTGGGCCAGGGGACCTCCGTCGGGTCACTTGACACACAACTATAAATACGACTATTAAAACAAGCACGGAACTAGCAACCGGAACTGTTACTGTTAGGTGCCGATAAAGGAAGTTTCCTGGCATCATTTTGGAAGGACTCGTCGGAACATCTAAGAATGCAAAAACCATTGTTAAACATACAGTGTGCTTAAAAGGCTAAATATAAAAAAGTTATAGACACATTAGGTTATTTTATGTTTTAAAAATCTCACCCGCTCGTATTATTACTCGCCTGAAGCCCAAATACCCTAATGTCTGATGTTATTAGCTACAGTGATGAATTCTTAACACAATTATAAATAATTTTTGACAGTTAAAATATTAGGTTTCTCAGAAATAAATGTTTTTGAACTGCGAAGTTTGGAAAAATGTAAACCATTATTGTAAAACATGTTTTAATTAAAGTTGCTTCAACATGTGTAATGATGCTGTTTATGACCCTGCTGTAGAAATCAGAGTTTTTGTGGTCAGTTCATCTGCAGCTGCCTGGTTTTGAAAGCGTCTGTTGTTCAAAATTCTCTCAAAGTGTTTGAAAAATTGAAAATATAGAGGGAAGATGTATGGGGAATAAGGTAGATCAGGCAAAACCTTGATTCCCAATTTGTTCAGTTTTTGGAGCGTCATCCTTGACAGGTCTCATGACACCCATTTTGTTGATCTTCAGACAACTCATGCGGAACCCGCACTTATCCAATTTTTCTGTCTTTCCAATCGCACTCAAGTGGTTGGCAATGACTGATTTGCTTGTGCCTAGCTTTTCTGCAAGTTCACGTGCTGTTGTGTGAGGGTCTGCTATATAAGTATGGCTTCCTTCCACGACATTCATGATTTTCCAGACTTTCATCTCCATGTGGAAACCTATGGAACCAACGCTGAACTGTACCTTCAGTAACAGATTCATGGCCGAATGATTAGCTGATGTTACATGTAGTTTTGGAAGCTTTTCTTCCAAGTTTGAAGTTGTAGAGGAAAAATCGGACGAAATTCCTTCTTGTCCATGTTACCTTGAGAGCTGCGGAACTTATTCTAAGTAGAGTTGACACAGTAGACAATTAAGATACCTTGTGAGCGACAAACGTTGTATTAAAACAACCAACGGTAAGTTACTCAATATTCAGCTTCTAAATGTCACCGTGATAATTCTGACATTTATTTCTGGACAACCTAATAATTTAATTTATTTTAAATACACTTTCATTAATATTTTCAGAATTTGCAATGAAATAAACTTAATAGTATAGTTTTTAAGTAACTTGGTTGGAGTTATTTTGAGGCACAAAGCTACACAATGGACCATTAGACTATAGCTTTCCTCTCCATGGATATTGATACTTTAGTTTATGCATCGTATGTCTTCAGACTTACCGTTAAACCATTGGAGAGCTTCTTTCTTTTTACATAAAAGTAAGTGGAACTGTTGGACTTTTCTCAAAATATGAAAGCGATCAACATGACTGCATGTCACACGAGAAACATTTAAACAAAATAAAGTACAAGTTTTCTGTACCACACTATCATTTTATGAAGAGCTAATATTTACATCCTAGCTTTGGAACTCCAATATTAGCACTAGAAGGGATCCTGTGTCGGGTTAATTCAGTGTGATTGCGGAAGCTCAAAGTAATATCAGTGTTTAAATGAAGAAGAGAAACCTGAAACTGAACGGGATTCAAGCCCACAATCTTTCACAGTTCCGGATTTAAAACTCATTCAATTTCAGTTTTCACATGGAAAAACATTCAGATATCTTTAGATAGTAGTTTTATGATTAATTATTACTATATAGTTTAAAATAAATTCTTCAACGGAAACTCTTAGTTTATGGTTTTATATAATCTAATTTCACTGTTCTCATTAATCATGGGCAAAATGGTCAATGCTTAACTTCCTTTGACATCTTCCCTTATATCTTTGATTTAAGACGGTATGCGATCGATGCCTTTTTGTTTTAGACTTCAGTGATGCGTAGTTATGAGATTCAATATTTAGATCAAGCGTTAGACCGGATGACAAAAACTCTGTTTGTAATGAGAAACTTAAAGAAAAAAGTAATTAATTCTGTTCCCAAGGTGATATTATGTAGTTCAGTTTACCTCCACTTGGGGTTAATGTCGCAAACACAAACTCAGCATCAGTGATTCCTGCATCGTTGTGAGCAGACGCCAGTAAGGTATACCATATGCCAGGAGTCAGGTCCGTGGCCATAAGGTCCTGCTGGTCTGGCAGAATGTTGTTGGAGACCAATGTCCACTCCACCTGCTCGCGTTGTTTATACTGGATGACAAAAAAGTTGATTGGACAACCTCCGTTCTTCCAAGCATTTAAGTGTAGAACGATATAGGTAGAATTAGTGGTAAGAAATAAGAATTTGTCAGGAGCAACTGGCGCTAGAAGTGGTCAGTAAAAATAGATAATTAAACATCCCAGGGGATTCACAGAAAAATGTGAATCATCGATACGTTATGAAAATGTAGTGTAGACACGCACGATACGTGCAGCCACACATAAACGAATATTCACAAAAATATAATCGTTTAACGAAAATATGAACGTTCGGTTATATAGCTTATGTAATAAAAACATCTTATATTACTATTATATTATATTATTATATTACTATTTCGTGTTGAATTTTGAGAGTCAGCTAACATCCTTCTGACATTTCACTCTCGGAGATTCCAAAGTTCATTGTTGTAAACTGGACGACTTTGAAATGCAATCTATTTGTTTATTTAAGTTTATTTCATTGTTATTTTTACCCTTATGAGGCTACGTAGTAATGAAAGATATTATTTACAAAGTATACTTCCAAGCCTGTAAAAGAATTTAGATTTTAGTGAAATGTTTCTTTCAGGTACTTAAAGATTGTATTATCAGTTCATCACTCGATACTTTATTAATTGAAAAACCAGATAGTATCTTATGAGAGGTTTTCCGATTTAAATTAAAATTATTTGACGCTATTTATCAGATAAATACAGAAGAATGACAATAAGATGGTAAATATTAGATAAACTGCAAATGTACCAAATTACATATATTAAACATGGAAGTTCACAATAGACATAATGACGTAACTTTTTCCTCATAACACAAACATGGACGTTCACAATGGACATAATGACGTAACTTGTTCCTCATAACTCAAACATGGAAGTTCACAATGGACTTAATGATGTAATGTGTTCCTACCGTGTCCGTCAGTTTTAGTCGAAATAGTCTGACTCGGTTCACTCTTTCCCACTTTGTTATAGGCCTCTATATATAAGTGGTAGGTGGCGCCACAGTTCAACGACTGGAGTGTATAACTTCTTTTATCCCCGCTGAGGTGAGACTGCTGCCATTTCTTGGTGTTGTCCATTTTGTGGTATATTATATATTCTAAGTGCAATACAGTTCGGGGTGAGTATATGAAAAGAGTTAATGAAGGTAAGTGCTAACTAATCATGGTATTGATATAACAGGCACTATTGTAAAATCTGGAAAAAAATATGACGATATTTACCTGAAACAGGACAGTCTGGGTCGTTTGATGAATCCCACGTAACTGTAATGGACGATGGTGTGGTAACAGATATTTTTAACACAGGTGTGGGCGGATGGTCTATAAGAGAAGGATATAGAAGATTTAGTCAGCTATACCAAATCCTAAAATAATGGTAACGAACAAGCTCCGTGCTTTTCACAACTTAGCAACAAGTGTTTGGGCCTTGAAAACGTTTAAATAGTTTAAATATAAAGTAAAACATAATATGTGAATAATTATCCGAAATCAGAGCAGAATTTTTTTTAATGAATACCAATAACTGTTTAACTGTCTATCCTCTGGTGAATCTTTTAACTTAAATAACCTGTATAACATATACTATAATTAATCTAGTTATCCGCTGACCACTCACTTAACACATACTATAAAAGTAACAACATTAATCTATTTATTTACTGACCATTCACTTAACACATACTATAAAAGTAACAACATTAATCTATTTATTTACTGACCACTCACTTAACACATACTATAAAAGTAACAACATTAATCTATTTATTTACTGACCATTCACTTAACACATACTATAAAAGTAACAACATTAATCTATTTATTTACTGACCATTCACTTAGCACATACTATAAAAGTAACAACATTAATCTATTTATTTACTGACCATTCACTTAACACATACTATAAAAGTAACAACATTAATCTATTTATTTACTGACCATTCACTTAACACATACTATAAAAGTAACAACATTAATCTATTTATTTACTGACCATTCACTTAACACATACTATAAAAGTAACAACATTAATCTATTTATTTACTGACCACTCACTTAACACATACTATAAAAGTAACAACATTAATCTATTTATTTACTGACCATTCACTTAACACATACTATAAAAGTAACAACATTAATCTATTTATTTACTGACCATTCACTTAGCACATACTATAAAAGTAACAACATTAATCTATTTATTTACTGACCATTCACTTAACACATACTATAAAAGTAACAACATTAATCTATTTATTTACTGACCATTCACTTAACACATACTATAAAAGTAACAACATTAATCTATTTATTTACTGACCACTCACTTAACATGTACTATGATTAAACCAATAATATTAACATCAGTGACTACTCAATTAAGATACCATAACTAGCTTAACGATGTAGCATCAGTGATTACTCGATTAACATATGCAATAACTAACTTAACAATATTAATATAACTGGCTATCATTTCTTTACTTTCATATACTCAGCGAAATATCACACGTAGATTATCGATTTTGAATTGTTAACCCTAAAGTTACCACTGGGGTCTACGTGACCGTTCCTTCTCTCTTCCATCGACGTTTTATCACGTTTTTCTGAACTATTTGTACACCACCTTGAATGCAGGTCCGCCATGGTTTAGATGCTTTCGTGTTGGATTAATTGCCTCGTGAAATCAAATGCAACACGAGTGAAGAATTTTAGTTGGGTGTAAATGGAAAATAATCGAACAGAGAGTTGAAACGACGGCTTTATATTGTATGAACATTTGACCTAGTGAAACTGATATGAAGAGAAGGAAAGCGCAGAAACTGTGCAATATAAACACCTTTGTGCAAAAATTTTGTATTTTTATATATTGTGTAGATAATTGTTGCCACCTTCGTTAAATACTTGTTTGTTATTCGTCTTTATTAGAAAAGCCACAGTGTGCTATCTGCTGTGTCCACCGAGAGTTCGGACGGGCTAAAACGTCGTGTGTTTATTAACTAAAAAAACAAAACACTCAAACCTTAAAGCTGATAATATCAATAAACGTAACATTTATGATGCTGCCCAGAAACATCTGATATGATTTGTATTAATCATTGACGTATGATACATTACGTTTTATTTCATACGTAGTAAATGTCCATTTGCTGGTGGTTTTATTCAATAACTTCTCTACTTTCTCCAAGCTTTAGATTCGTTTTATTTATTCGTATCTGCAGCTTGTTATATGCCTGCATAACCCTTTTCTTCTTTGCATATAACATAACCAACTGATTGAATAGTCATATTGATGGTTTTGGGTTCTGCGTCTATTCTCAGGTTACTTCGAGATGAACAAAATGATTTTTTTGCTTGATCTTAGGAAACCTAAGCGAGCTCGTAGTGTTGTTGTTTTTTTCAGTCCACAACGTTATCTGATATTATATTTTAATCTGAAAAATCGTTCATTGCCATAGCTCTTAAAACATGCGAATATACCGACATAAACCTACAGAAAATTATTTACCGTGTTTTTGTTTGAAAAGAGCAAAATAATTAAACTTGCAGTGCGAGTTGGCGGGCTGGCGTTTATCGCATAATGACAGAAATAAACCTCGAATTATGTTTCAAAATAGTACTGCACCAGAAGTTACACTAGATAGTTCAAATTCGAAAAGACCATGCTATATATTTTTGTTTCTTGAAGGAAACATTTGTTTTTTTACTGCAAAAGTATCAAATTTCTTCGTATTTTCTACATCAACAAAACTTTCAGTTCAGTAACGTCTTCAAGGTCCAGGCTAAACGGACCAGGTGTACGTATCTCTCCAGTAAATCATTCGAGAATGTTGGAGAGTCTATCACACAAGCAAAGCTTTGTGAACACATTACCAGTTTTGAATTGTTTTAACATAAAAAAAGTGTATGTGAATATACGAAGTTCAAAAGTCTCAAGGTGAATACAATATTAAAGTTTGCTCGAGAAGATTTTCTCAAACTGAAAACACAGTTTAGTTATCGATCGTCTAAAAATAGACGGACAACCCAAAGCTGTCAATACCGACTGACCAATCAGTTTACGATGTTGTGTGCAAGTTAGAAAATGATTGTATTCATAAGAAAAGCGGAACTAAGAATCAACAAAACGGAATTTAAATGCTGATAAAATGTGCGAAACATGTAGAAATAGACCATGTGCAGGTTTATTAAATCCAAAAAACATTTTATACAAAGAATTCGTAGGGCCGTTATAATGTTCATAACTTACTTAGTTATGTGGTTCTACTAGGAAGCCACATTAAGGTTGAATGTGAAATTCATTTACGTTGCTTATCAACACGTAATACCATAGCGATTGTCAACATATTGTTTAGTAACAATCCATGTCATTGGCTGTTTGTCAACTCAGTGTTAAGAATAATAGATATCTTTGGATGGTTGCCCTCTCAAATATGAATTTATAAGCTTCATCAGTTAACCGAGATCTTCAGAACACGCAATTTTTATGAGTGTGTTTCCTTCGACTCTGAACACACTTCAAATAACACGTTTGTTTGTTTTTTTGGAAATTCGCACAAAGCTACTCGAGGGCTATCTGTGCTAGCCGTCCCTAATTTTGCAGTGTAAGACTAGAGGGAAGGCAGCTAGTCATCACCACCCATCGCCAACTCTTGGGCTACTCTTTTACCAACGAATAGTGGGATTGACCGTCACATTATACACCCCCACGGCTGGGAGGGCGAGCATGTTTAGCGCGACGCGGGCGCGAACCCACGACCCTCGGATTACGAGTGCATGCCCTAACGCGCTCGGCCATGCCAGGCCTCATATTAACACACTTAATGAAAGATTTACATCTTGATTTTATGAGTGTGTTTCCTTCGACTCTGAACACACTTCAAATAACACACTTAATGAAAGATTTACATCTTGACATGATTAAATAGCCGTCTCAGCGAGTTAAGTACACCTTTAAAATAGATTGTTCTATTTAATTATAAGTGTCAAGATATCTAAGCATAATGAAAAAAATAATTTATTAGGGAAAATTGAGATTTATGTTGAACTTCAAACTTAAAAGTAATTCAAGTAATTTTACTCCAGACACATTTTCTTTTAGAAATTATTTTACCTTTCACATTAACCATTTATATAAAGTTTCTATGGATAGCAAAGCATCTTAGGTCCAATATCTATTGCAACATTTGGTATAAAAGACAGTTGAGTTGAACTGGGTTTTCAAAAATCTGAAAAAGTCGCTGCTTTGTGTTTGAAGAATCGTTTGACCTTCTTACACTGTGGGGTCAATAAGGCATGATTGACCATTACAGCAAATAATTTGACGTTGGCAGAAATAACCGAGCAAAAATCGTTTTATCTTATTGCATATTGCGTTGATAATCATTAACGTTTATAGTAACCTCTTTACTGTACGTTTTGTTTTGGAATTTCGCGCAAAGCTACTCGAGGGCTATCTGCGCTAGCCGTCCCTAATTTAGCAGTGTAAGACTAGATGGAAGGCAGCTAGTCATCACTACCAACCGCCAACTCTTGAGCTACTCTTTTACCAACAAACAGTGGGATTGACCATCACATTATAACGCCCCCACGGCTGAAAGGGCGAGCATGTTTGGCGCGATCGGGATGCAAACCTGCCACTCTCGGAATACGAGATGCACGTCTTAACTCACCTAGCCATGCCGGGTTCAGGGGTATCGAAACCTATTTAATTTAGCATTATACGCACTCCAAATCAAGATTAACTCATTGAATTGTCAGTAGAAAAGCAAAGGTCATTTACAGATTTTAAACTTCTAAGTTTTATTTACCTAAAACTTTTTAAAAGTAAAATCTTTTTTATGTGTGTGTGGGGGGGTTGAACCTTTATGTACTTGTCGCACTTTGTTCCGTTTATTTACCGAAAACACATAAACCTTTATCATTAGGTGAAAATGTGGTATCGTGAACAGAGGAATACTTTAATTAATATCATATATCATCTGCTCAGTTAAATCAATGTTAAGGGATATTGTCACAGCAAAAGGGTTTCGGAAAACAAAATAAAAAACATGGAATGAGTATTCAGAAATATCCGTTTAAACTTCTTTCAAAAGGAAAAAGAGTGTTTAGAATGATTTTTTCTTTCTGCCAGCTAGTCTTTATTAAATACCTAACTATTTGTGAGTTTTAAAATATAAGAACATTGTAGTTGAACTTGTGAAGGTAGTATATGTGGGATATTTATACAATATAAACTAATACGCATTAGTATTTTTTAACTAACCTTTAATTTACCGATTTAAATTTAACTTACCATTGATCAACTAATTAGCAATATATTTTTCCACAGTTATATGTCAGTGGCATCTATATATTGCATTATATTGAGTAATATTTTTGTTTTCTCTGTTAAACCACTTAGTTATAAAAACTAACTGGAAAACACTGAAAGAAATCACCAATTTTCTTCGTAAAATATACAAGCGACCCCATCAGTAATTGACGGGATTGAATGAAATGTTGAAGGCAACTTTGTTTATATTTTTATTACTTACTCTTATCCTGAAACCAACGAAATTAAGGTTTTATACGCAACCTGACGCATAAATAATTTATAATGTTACACCGTAACATGCATGAGCACAAAATGATTACGAGATCGGTCAGTTTGACCGAGATTATAGTTATAGTCTGTACTAAGTCTGCATACCAACATTTAAGAATATGTAATTTCCAACTGTAGTAATATCAATACTTTATAGTTTAACACTAAATTTAAATATTGAAAGTAATATGTTATTTTGTTTGCATGTTTATTTGACCCTGATATCCCTACGTTATTCTAAGTTTATAAAAATATTAAGTTCACTTGATTATTTGTTTTGTAAGAGTTGTTACTCCTTCAATATACATAAAATAGGGGTTGACTTCCTTAGGACGCCGATTGTACAGTGTACAAAACACTAAGTATTCTACGTGTTACAGTCCTCTGACATCAAATTGATAATTCCTGTTCACCCTTTACTTAAGTTTTTAAAGGGACACTAGATTTCTGTGTAAAATCTAGCGTCACGGGGTAATTATAACATTTTGTATACTATAACAATTATTTTTGTTAATTGCTGCTATTTATTACGAGTTAGCGATAACAATGTGCATTGCCTAGCAACAGAGTGATATTAGGTGTAAACTAACGTAAATAATAAGGTTGTTGTAAAGTTGTCTGAGCTGCAACAACAAGAAGAAAGATGAACAATTTGGTGGGTTGGTCACTTTCTGGTTTAGTATCTTAGTGATTGTTTCTTCTCTTGTTTTGGGGTTTGTTGTGTAGAGAAACAAATGAACGTGAGTGGCAAATATCTTCTCAAGTAAAAATCTATCACTGTTCATTTTTATTATATTTTCATTATGTATGCTGAGTACTTTGGTTATTCCTACACATAGAATCTACCGATCTTACGATGTAGTCGACGTCGTTCATGCTCAAAGTTACCTTCATAAACTTTTAAATAGATGACTTTCAAAGTCTATTAAAATATATATAGGACTATGAAATGTCCTGTAGAATATTAAACGCTATGTTACTTTAAATTATTCAAGCTGTATTTGTGACGTAACGTAACTTTAAAATATTTTTCTTTCTTACACGTAGATAGATAAATAGTAATATTTGTTGTGGAATTAATACTGCAAAGGATACGTCGAAAGATATTTTATTTCGAATCCAAAACGTGTATGAATCATGAATACTGTTGGTTTTATGATTATAATTCGCAACATGTAGTTCAATGTTTTGTCTTTCAATTTAATCATAAGAGTTCAAAGGAACAGTTAAAGGCTTTGTAAAGGATAAACCCAATGTTGCTAACGTTTTGGCTAGTTGACTTCTATAGGATTCCAAAAAAAAATCACTTGGTAAAAAAGTAGTCCAAGAGTTGGCGATGGGCGGTGATGACAAGTTGCTTTTCCCTCTAGTCTTACACCGTTAAATTAGGGACAGTTAGCGCAGGTAGCTCTCATGTAGCTTTGCGCCAAACTGAAAACCAAACCAAACAAATAACAACACATGATGAATACATAATTCTTTACCACAAGGAATAACAATCTTCTCAGCTTTTCTACAAGACCAGAATTGACCTCTTAGTTTTGTTTTTCCTGCATTAATGCTCAGTTAGATAAAACTAGGATTCGAATCACTGACTTCGTCAGCTCCCCCAAAACGCTAAAATTCGAAGTACAATTATCTATACTAGACGGAATGCAAATATTTACAGTTTTAAGATAAGTTTCATTTATTTCATTGCCTCATCCTGCACTAATTTTTCTGACCCCCTTTATTTGCACACACTCTTATGTATCCTACCGCGTACTTAATTTGTATTCAAAGAAAACACCACGACAAAAACCGATAAACAGAAAGAAGATTGCACTTTGCTTGGAAAGTTCTAGCGAATGAGATGGCTAGTTTCTTTTTATGTGTTTTTAATTTCCGCGAGAAACTACAGTGGTGCTACATGTGCAAAACAGTTCTTAATTATGAGCGATAAGACAAAAGAAAGGTAACCAGACAACAGGATAACCCCGCCACATCTTAGGGTACTCTCCTCTGATCAGGTACTTGGATTGAAACATTACCCTAACAACAAACCCACGACAATACTGAGTGTGAAGCACGTTTTCGAGGTCATAAGCTTCAAACTTTAGCATTTATAGTACGGGAATACTAATTACTAGGCTACGACCGACTTCAGCTGGCTAAAGGCATGTCGATTGAAGATACGACAGCTATTGTTTATAATTGAATTCATCATGAAATATCATAATATATCACTATACAACTGACTGTCTGAATGGTTACTTCAAATACATGTAAGTATTTTACCAAACTGAGTGTCCTCAGGCAAACCTCATCTGATGGAGGACCAGAACCCACACTTTTCCTAATAGTCACTGAAGACATGCTGAAATCTTTAAAAAAATGTGAATTTCTCAAATAATCCTTTTGTGATGGAGGGCTGGCATCCCTTCTATTGCCTGAAGGATTGAGATATATGTCAGATTCTTATCAAACTGAGGAGTCCCCATGTATGTCTTTTCTGAGGGAGGGCCGGAACTTCTGCAATTACCTAAATATGTGCTAAAAGTGTCTGAACCTTACCAAACTGGGATGCCCTCACATAAACCTCTTCTGATAGAAGACTAAAACCCTTACTATTGTCTGAACAATTACTTAAGATATATGTTATAAACTTACCAAATTTGGATGTCCTCACATAAACCTCTTCTGATGGAAGACTGGAACCCTTACTATTGTCTGAACAAATTCTTAAGATACATGTCAGAATCTTACCAAACTGGGGAGTCCTCACGTAAATTTCGCCAGATGGAGGACCGGAACCCTTGCTGTTGAAAGCCTGAACGACAATGATATACTCGGTATCTCTTTCTAGGCCTGATATCTCCTGCGTTGCTACATCTTCATCTCTGACCATCACGGTTCGGTAGGTAAAAGTTTCTGATGATCCTCTTGGTTTGACCCCAACGTAGTAACCTTGTATATCAACACCTGTATTCGACTCTTTCAACAGCTGAGAAGACAATATATAACAATATCTAAATGTACTTCTGAACAAACTTCCCCTTCTTTGAATATACGATCGATGTAAACAAACCATCTTTATGACCGCTACACCACCTTACTTGTAATAAGGCATTATACCTAATGACCCGAAAGGTAGAACTGTTTAAAGTAAGGGAATAAATATTATATGAGATAATTCAACATAAAAAGTGATGGACCCATATTGTTACTTGACAGTCACCCACATAAAAGGAAACGTTATGGGTCCTAACATTCTACTAACTTACAGTAAATGTAGAATATACATGATGCTATGTAATAAAATTTTTACTTTTTCTTGTTCCTGGGCAGAAAGTGTTTTGGAAAAAAACCTATTTTTCTCTTCAAACTTTGCTTTTGTAATCTAGGTGATGAAATTTTCAAATTTACCCATTTTCCAGAGGTAGATTCAGTGCTGAGTAGCTGATAGAGAATTCTCTCGAATTTACAAGAATATTCAAGAACCTTTTAAAATCTTAAAGAACTTTCCATAGTAATATATATATATACAAGGACTCACCATTCATCACTTCAGTTTAGTTTTAGCTGCCCCCTAGTGGCTCAGCGGTATGTCTGCGGACTTACACGATAAAATCCGGGTTTCGATTCTCGTGGTGGGCAGAGCACAGATAGCCCAGTGTAGCTTTGTGCTTAATTCAAAACAACAACAACAATAGTTTTAGCTGCCTATCTGATTTTATTAGAGAGAGCATCAAGAAGCTACAAGCATTCTCCAGACACATTCTGCTATGTATGTTGTCAGTTTATCAAGATAAGAGCGAAAAAGTGCTCTGTGACAGCATCTGCTAAAATGTGTGAAACCTACAAGGCATATTTCAGTATGCCTGTCGGGGATCAAGCCAAGCTCTGGACACCTTATTTTATCTACGAGCACTGCCAAAACTCTAAAAGGTATGACGGACAATTTTTCCTTGCTTGAATAGTAAGATTTTATATTGTGCAAATTTTAAACCTTGTAAATTTTAAATAGTATAGAAAAAATATCACGTATAAAATATTTTGCATGAACCTCTTACAGATTAGTTGTGGATGAAATAAATTTATTCTTCATAATAATTTTATTTTGCTCTTGTACAGACGGGGGGAAAAGAGAGCCATGAAGTTCGCTATTCCAAGAATTTGGCGTGAACCCACTGACCACTCAAGCAATTGCTACTTCTCCATGGTGGACCCCTCCAAATGTCGGGCTGGCCATAGTGCATCTGCTATTATGTATCCGGACCTTCCATCATCCATCGTCCCAGGGTCACACTGCCCTGAGCTCCCTGTACCCACTCCGCCAGAGAGAAAGCAGCCATCCTCAGAATAGAACAACAAATCAGAAGAGAAGGTAGACGTTGAAGATCCAGATTACAATTTCAAAGGTGCATCTGGTGAGAGAAACCCAGACTACCCTAACCAAAGAGACCTCAATGACTTGATCAGAGATCTTGGTCGGACAAAGTTGAATGCCGAGACTGTATTTGGGGGCTAATACATAAAATTGATTTACATTACAGTTGTAAATCTCGAAAAATTACTCACTTCTAAACATTTTTGTATAACTTTAGTATAAATACATGTAAATATTGATTCATATGTTGTTTTATTTAGACCTTATGTAAATAAAAATGTGCAAATTTGCCCGTTTCTAAATTTCATAATCCAGATCACAAACGCAATGTTTGAAGGTAATAATGACCATTTTCTATACTTTTACAACATATGTAGTTAAGAAATAACATATACTATCCAGGAATAAAACTTGTGTTACTTTGTGTAATGAAGATTACACAAAGATTAAAAATACTGTTTTATTGTAAATAGTTAATCTATTAAAATATATGAATGACAACATGCATAACAAATTAAAAAGTGCGAAACCGATGTGTGCATCTAACGAACTTGTAAGTGTAACATACATAGCACAAGATGACTGCTGAATAGAGAGGACAGGAACAAATAGCATGAAACCGATGTGTGCACCTAACGAACTTGTAAATGTAACATACATAGCACAAAAGAAGTACTGTCTAGTGTTGTTGTTGTTATGAATTAAGCACGAAGCTACACAATGGGCTATCTGTGCTCTGCCCACCACGGGTATCGAAACCCGAATTTTAGCGTGTAAGTCCGCAGAAATACCGCTCTGTCTAGTGAGACAGAAACAAGGAACATAATACTGTATGTGTGTTTGCTGTAATCATTGTAGACAATGAAGAGTTCTTACGAGTGTAATGTTCTTGAAACAGTTAACATGTTTTTCGTTAGCGTTAATCGTTCTTGAAGTGGTCATTTTTACTGGTCAGAAGTTGACGTTAATTAAATATTCATATTTATACTGACATCAACGGCTCAGAGATGCTCCATTCGTTCTTTCAAACTACCATAATAAAAAACAAATTCTAGGCCTTCCTTTACCCAGAAAAATCACACCAATATCTCTGCACGTAACTCGGTTTGGAGTACTGACGAACACGTAAAGGTATGATTTAGATATAGTGAATAAGTTGGATAGAGATATTCAAATCAATATCATAAGCGCGACTTATTTTTCTCAAATTTCAAGCAATAATTTGATTTTTTTTTCTTGCATACTGGCTTAACTAGAACGGAAGATGTTACGTAGGTGAAAGCAAAGGTAAAAAACTGATCGAATTAGGAATACTCTTCCTTCTCAAGTTTAACTGGAAACCATAAACCAGAGCGGCTTTAGTATTTCAGGAGATGAATTACTTCAGAGCTTCTTACAAAGGTTGAACTTCTTTCTTTTTAAAGTGAAAATTAATCTAACTTAGAATTGTGAGAGAAACCAGGTCTTTATGTTTGTTTCTTTGGTTATTAAGCACAAACATATCTCTTTTTTTTCTTCTGCCATGGGTATCGAAACCCGATTTCTAGTAGTATAGGTCGGCAGACATACCGCTGACAGGGAAAAAAAACTTACATAACGTGACCAGCATGAAGGCTTCTATTATTGACAGAACTCTTCAGACCAGGTCGGATAAATAGATATTTATTAATGTTTATATGGAAGGCTATAGCATAAAGAAGTAATTAATAGCTTTAACCAATCGTCATTCTTTTTTGTTCAGTGGGTCACCATAGATAAAGAAAGAACAAAAGAACCACAGAGTTTAAATACAACGTACAAGCTACCAGTAATCATGCTTGTAACTTATAACCTGTTTTAAAAAACAAGGGCTGTAAGTGAGCAGCTTGATAAGAACGTCGAGTTTTGTGAAGTTGAATCATCTAGAAATATCGTGGTGGGTTAATTTACATTAATAGAGAACAAAAACAATGTCGTAATCCGAAAAATAAACAAACTAACTACCCCGTATACATATAAACAAAAATAGTACGAGTTTTCTTATAGTAAAATTACATGGGAATATCTGCTGAGTCCACCGAGGGGAATCGAACCTCTGATCTTAGCGTTGTAAATACGAAGAATTTATCGTTCTACTATATACAAATAGTAAATAAACTAATAAACAAAATATCAAAAATTGAAACAAAGTGAACAAACTTCGTACAATGTCAGTTACTATTTGTTAGAAACGTGACAGTCATATTGTGGCAGCTAATCTTTGGGGAGGACACACATTAAAATAATGGGCTTTTGTGACTAATTTTCCGGTCTTACATCGACGAGTTTCCAATGTAACACAAACCACATCTTATGTTTGTTCATATATTTTTTCTCTTAGTGCAAAGCCACACAATGAACCACATGTACTCTGTTTGTCACGAGCTATCGAACCCCGGATTTTAGTGTTGTAAATCTTTAAACTCATCGCTAATCCACCAGGGTAGGCTTCTAATCAAACATATCTTTGATTCATTCACACATCACTGCAGAAACTGCGACTAAAACAGCAGATCACGTGGCAGGATATATCTGTCTTCAGGGTGGGATTAAAATACAGACCACAACTTTCACTTTAGAAACGTGCACACACACACACAATCAATCATCTTTCACTTAGAATGGATGAACATTCAGGGTACATCGATTTTGCATCAACTTACGTCGTTCCGGTATAATTCATAGGCACGGAATATCAATTGGACAATTAATAACGAATCTTTCTAAGAATACCTGTGTCTGCTAAAGAAGGCGCTTCTTAGAAAAACAAACGTACTGTTGCTCTCCAATATGCCAAATTCAATATTTGTCGGTTAAACACAATGTAGACAGCCTGGGAAGAAAAGAACTGAAACTATCTCAAATAATTCGTTTTACATCTAGTTACGATGGGATTCGTTGACTGTTAAAGAAAGAATCAATTGAAAAAGGTTAAGTAAAGTTTGATGCCAGCCACGAGAAAGGTACTAGATGTAATTGATTTCTGATAAAGCTTTTAAAAACAAAATGGACAAAAGTTGCAATTTATATATATATTTACGTGTACAAACACACGTACACGTGCATAAACGCGAACAAATGTGCTGTTAATCTTTCGAAAATTGTTAGCTGCTTGAAACATAAAATCATTGAGAAGTTCCAAATGAAATTCAGGGAAAAGGGATCCACGTTTACGTGCTTACACACGTATCAATTTACACAAATTCATATTACCTCAATCTTTTGAGGACGTTTGGCTGTATTAAACAGTCCTTAAAAAACTCTACAATACTAAAAAAATTGGAAAAACACTAAGGGATGAACATGTAAAGAACATATAACGTTTCCTCACACAGAAATCGCGTTTAAATAAAACAAACAATCGTAAATAAACAATACTTACCAGCCACGATACCATTATTGTTCTGGATGTTACGGGAACAGCTCTAACACCAGACGGCGCAGTTTGCGGAGCTTTAAAATGAGATACACTTTATTTATCACTTGAAAAATAGGTCCTAAGCAATAGCTAAAAATAAATTAGAAACATGGGACGAAAATTCAGATATTAAAACACAACACAACACTAGAAAAATATTGCAACACAGACAAAGATAAAAAGAGTGCATTTAACTTGTGAATTCTGAGTAATTTAGGCATTAGTCATTCTTATGTGAAGTTATGCATTATTAAATTTGATTTTCTCTCGTATTGGAATTTTCAATCTGCATGGCACCTTATGCACACTAATGCAGACTAAATAGCTAGGTAAGAGACCCCTAGAATCAGATATAGTCGTTATTAATTCTGAGTTTTATACTAAGAGGAAGGCAGTTAGCTAGCATCACCATCCGCCACTAGGCTTTTTGAATTGAATAACAGGACTGACTATCACTTTTATGACATACAGTTTAAAGTATGGTGTGTGTTCAGTGACATCACGTTTCGAGCTGAGATATTTCGATCCGCAGCCCGATACGTTAACCTCTATGTGTTTTGTAAATAACTTTATTGCACTGTTGGTGTTATAGTTTTAAACGTCTTACCAGTAAATAATGATCAAATCTGGATTTCTTTTGCTAAATTTACCAAGGTGAAATTCCATTTATCTATCGAACGACATTATCTGCATAAATACAATAGTTTCAATCATACTTAAACTCTTAAACACGAGTTATGAAGAATTTACAACGTATATCAAATGTAGGTACTTCGGTCACAATACCATGAAATATAATACGTGGTTTTAATGAGTGTGTTATTTACGTGAACTGTATGTCAGTACGTTGCATGTTGTATGCGTAAACCATATACCAGAACGTTGCATGTTATGCACGTAAACTATATGCCAACACGCTTTATATTGCACACGTAAGCCTTATATATCAGCAGGCTAGAAATAGTCGTATCGAGTAAATCGATAACATTTTGGTTCTGATGGAGCTTGGCTAAATTGAAAACCTACTCAGTTCGCAAAATATTGCTCAAAGTGTTTTCATCCTCAGATATTAAAACCAAAACCAAATGTGCTTACGGATAAGTTAATATAATTGTATTAGTGGGTGGTAACCGTGGAAACGGTGATTTTAAAAGATCCAAGTAGTCAATGTAAAAAAAAAACTTTTTTTTAAAAAAGAAAGAGGATTCTGTAAGTAATTACCATATTTTCAGCATAATTTCGAAGTGCTCGTTTCTAGAGCTTAGGCCGATCTGAACGTCACATTACACGCAGGTCGTAAAGTCAAAATATAGTTTTAATCTCCAAATTGGCTTTCGAAAAAGAGATTATAAAAACTGACACCAAAAGAAAGATAAGGAGCTTTAAGAAGCTATTTGGAGAGAAATAAAATATCGGAAAAAGAATAGATTATTGTCCCTATGTATATAATCGTAGAAATCGTAAATGAGGTTATGATATTCAATATGAACGTAAAAGTAACACATATCAAAATAATATAATTTATACGTCAGCTAAGAATGTTTGTACGTTCACATGTAGTAATATCAACTCTTAATGTTTCTTCGTAGCATTTTTGAAAGAAGATCAAAGCCGGAAAGAAATCCACGCGTTTATATATTATTCTCGTGAAAATATACTATATCACAATATAAATATTCCAGCAGATGGCTACCTAGGAATGAGCCGTAAAATATTGTTTCCAAAATAAAACAAAACAGTCTTTTTCGAACATATTTCGAAACCTACTTTGTTTTAATTTTCAGATATTAGCACGTTATGACATACATTATTGTTTTTTCGATGTAGCCCGGCATGGCCAGGGGGTTAAGACACTCGACTCGTAAACCGAGTGTCACACCAAACATGCTCGCCCAAACATAGGGGAAGTTATAATGTTACGGTCAATCCCACTATTCGTTGATAAAAGAGTAACCCAAGAGTTGGTGGTGACTAGCTGCCTTCCCTCTAGTCTTACACGACTAAATTAGGGACGGCTAGCGCAGATAGCTCTCGTGTAGCTTTGCACGAAATTCAAAACCAAACAAACCAAACTTTTAGGTGTTCTTAAAACTTAATATGTTTCATAGGGATTCAAACACCCAATTACAGTATCATAATTCATGACTCTCTCCGAAGTCTTGCCAAAAAATAAAATACAAATTATCACGTGAAGTGTTTTTTAAAATTTTGCACGTTTGTTCTGTGACAAGACCGGATACAAAGATTTGGCTACTTTTGTTTTCATCTTTCCAGACGCCTCTGTCCAGTGGTACAACCGTATGTCTCCAGACTTACAACGCCAGAAACCTGGTTTCGATACCCGTAGAGGGAGCACAGATGACCTGTTGTGTAGTTTTGGACTTAACAATAAACAATCCTTCTCACTCTTTCCAAATATATTATCCAAAGTATACTTAAGACGCAAATTACATGAACTCATGGTGTTAAGCCGAAATTAACACCAACCACTTTGCGTGTTACTATAATCATGGAATAATAATTCCAGTGCTTTCCTTGAGTCGAAAATAACACAAAACACTTTGTGTGTCATTATAATAATGGGGCAACAATCCAAGTGCTTTCTTAAGTTTTGCGCAAAGTTACTCAAGGACTATCTGGGCACAACCGTCCCAAATGTTGAAGTGACAGATTATATGGAACGAGGTAGTCAAAACAACACACTACCAACGCTTAGATTATTCTTTGTCAACGAACAGGTATATTAAATACCTTAATGTAATACTCCTACGGATTAGAGGGCGACCATGTTCGATGATTTTTTATGTTCCCGTTAACCACAGATTGCATCCTAGCCACCAGGTCATACCAGGTCATTGTTAAAGTATCCAAATCCTTTAGTTATTGTTACTTATTTAAATACATTTTTTTCACTTACGTTCAGTTGCAGACTTCTCTTGGATCTCGTTGCTATAACTACCAGCTCCAAGAGCATTTTTTGCTCTAACCCTAAATCCGTAAAGGGTTTGAGGCCTTAAATTTTCAATCGTTGTAACTGTTCCTCTTATTGTTATTTGGTTCCAGTTCCCTCAAGAGAAAAAAAGAAAGTTAATAAACTTTTTGTTCGCCATTCTACTGGTAAATTTCTTTAAAATTAGACGCACGATAATTATGATCATTTGGTTATAATTGTTTATTTATAAAATTATAATTTTGTGTTTTGTTTGGATTAGGTACCGTTACCATAGTGATAATATCCTCTCGTTATTTCTATTCTATTTGTTTTTATACCTTTGTACATATTACCGAATACATAATCATAATACCTGTTGTTATCTTTCAGCTTACCATGGGCCTTTCGCCATTGGACATTGTACTCTGTGATGTCAGAATTTCCATTGTATGGAGGTGACCACGACAGAACTAAATCGCGACTTGTTATTTTTTCGACTCGAATGTTGTTTGGTATATCAGGGACCTCTGGTGGAAGAAGCACATGTAAAGAAACGTTTGAGTTAAAAAGCTATTTGGGTGGGCGATTAGCATTTTATAATAAAATAAACAAGAAAATATAAAACAAATGAAATTTCGGTAGCGTCTCATTTAGTAACTATCATTCAATTTACGAAACTTGTATGATTTTATATTTATTTTTTATTTTTATATTTTTTATTATATTTATATTTATTTTATATTTTACAAATCTGGTTTCGTCTTGGATTGATTTCTCTTATTTTTTCATACATCTTTATCGTCTTTATGTGTACATACACATACACACGCAACCAGGGAAATAACATGGAATATTAAAACTAAAAACTAGGGAAAGCGGTACGCCAATCGATATTCCAATTAAAAACATCTATATATGAAAATTGCAGAAAACATCATGAATAAAATACATTTTCCAAATATAAATTTGTGTACAAAAACAGAAGTTTTATCAAAGATTTTTATTTAAATATTATAGCAGTATTAAGATAAGTTTTAGTTAAAACATCTTTGATACAGAATCTAAAATATAACCAGGAAATAAAGAAGCAAGCAATTTATAATTTTAAAATTTATCACAACAAGAAAAGTGTTTTTCGCTGGATAACAGTTGTTAGTATACTATAGCAATGTGTTATTACGTTAAGTTGTTGTTGTTTTTAATTAAGCACAAAGCTACACAATGGGCTATCTGTGCTCTGCCCACCACGGGTATCGAAACCCGGATTTTAGCTTGTAAGTTTGCAGACATACCGCTGAGCCACTGGGGAGCATTACGTTAAGAACTATACGCATTCTTCGCATGGAATTTATTTCGTTGGCTTTAGATGGACGGTAGGACAGAGTGTGTCGTTTGTCATACTGGATTCTGCCGATTTATAAAAGAATCCATGATATTTGCGACGTTAAATGTCGTTTGGTGTCGGCCGTATGTTGTGAAAAGAATTGAAACGGCTGTCAAATACAAACAGTTCACTCCGTAGTTTGTCTGGATATTTAGGAAATATGTCAGTCAAATGTCATTAAAAATTTTGACCAGTTTTGTACACGAACTTCTGACGTCAAGATGGGTTAGTGTTTAATATACAGTAACTTGCCATAATACTAGAAATATTGGCCATGCCGGGCCATGAAACGTGTTTAGTTAAATGGAATTAGACTATTGCCCAAATGGTTCATGCAATGTGGTCAAATGAATCATGGTTCCCATTTTTGTGACATTATTATAGGGTTAAGTTCCCGGAATCATCATATACAGCCTCTGTTCTTGAGGCGGGTTAATGTTGTCTTGTTCATTTACATGTCATGGGCCAGATTCCTCACGTCTCCCGAATGATCATATATATCTGTTATGAAGATTTGATCTCCACCTATTGATAGGGAGCATTCCGAAATGATTTTCTATCACTAAAAGACAGGTACTTCTAAGGTTATTATACCAGCTACAACTGTTCGTGAATGGTACATTGAATCCGTCATTTCCGTATCTATAAGACATTTAATAACCGGACTTCAAAAGGCACAATCCTTTCTGGACAGGAAATGATATTGATTTAAAAATGACCAAAATTTGAAATAACACCATTTAGATACTAGTGGTATCAATAGCATCACATATCTAGGTTTCAATCGAGGTACATAGTAGCCCAACATATTATTGGGCCAAAGTTTCTTATACTTAGGTCAGTGGTTGGACATTAATTATTATGCAATTATTTAAAGAATATAATAAAAGGCGTTACAATCTGATTACTGATTTAAAACGCTAAAATTAAGGATTCGATAACCCTCGGTGGACTCAACAGATAACCCGATGTGGCTTTGCTATAAGGAAAACACAAACACACAATCTGATTATGTTTGAAGACTGTGAGATGACAAATATTTATCGATGGGCGTGAAGTTATTTTATGTTTTACAGACACTAACAACGAACAAACAACAGTGTCTTATTTCTAATAAAATGACTTTGATATGGTTTATTTTCGAAATACTTATTTAGAAAAAAATAAAAAAATGAAATTGGCGGCTTCGAAAGAAATTATAACACTATTTCTAAGTAATGCAGGTAATGTACAGTGAAAAATCGTGTTCACGTTTTCTTACAAACGTAATGGGGCTATCATCTGAAAGTAGGCCTCGTTTTTAGCCGCTGTGATGTTCGATTTGTAGTAGGAACACCGTTTTTGTTTTAGACATAATTAATTGCATGACAACGAATAATTTTCCAATATAGCTTAGTAGCCAGAAGTTTTAGCATAAACCATTAGATCGTGTTATGTAGTTTCAGCGATTTATCATTTGTCATCTGGAAAACCTCAAAGTACACTAAAGTGCTTTAGTGCGATAGTAGTTCGAAATTTTGAAATCATTTTTCATATTTTAGTTTCTTAAAGAAAGGAAACACGTACTTTTCAGTTTCTTAGTTTTTGAAGTTCGACCACACCGATAAATCACTCGAAGACCATACCCTTTTTTTTCACTTACCTTGAATGGTAACTTGAGTGTTCGTACTATCTTCTCCAAACTCATTTCGTGCTATACATGTATAGATGGCGCTATCATCTCTCGTAGTTGAAGGAATAGTGATTTCTGCTAATTTTCCTTCTGGTGTAGGGTTTTCTCTGTATATGTATCTGTTTAGTGTAATATATTAAAAATAACTTTAAGATAAATAAAATTCAATTATATTAACACAATTCAAAACGACGCACTGAAATACATTTTTTATGACTTTCGATACGAATATTTTATGAAATAATTATATTAATCGCTTTCAAACACGTTTACTTAGGCCCGGCATGGCCAAGCGTGTTAAAGCGTTCGACTCGTTATCCGAGGGTCACGTTTCGAATCCCGGTCGCACCAAACATGCTCGCCCTTTCAGCCGTGGTGTTGTTATAAACAGAGGTTCAATCCCACTATTCATTAGTAAAAGAGTACCCAAAGAGTTGGTGGTGGGTGGTGATGACTAGCTGCCTTCCCTCTAGTTTTACACTGTTAAATTAGGGACGGCTAGCGCAGATAGCCCTCGAGTAGCTTTGCACGAAATTCAAAAACAAACAATACATTTATTTACATATTTTGTAAACTTAATACAATTTTTAAAGCGACCGACAAATTAAAAAACAATTTATTTATGTCAAACACAACCAATCGGGATAATATATTCCACTACTTTTAGAAGAGACAGAAAAAAAGAGAAAGCATTAGGTAAAATTGTTCTCTCTTTCCTTTTCATATATCAGCTAAAGTCACACCTTAGTGTCACGAGTGGCGACGTGTATGTTTAATTAGTCATATCCTCTTGACATCCAAACAGAAATAAAATCCACGTTGTAATGTATCTGTATTAGCTCTCCTCTGTACAGCTATTGAACGAGGCCGTCTGGAGGGCTCACCTATTTTAACCACAGCAGTGGTTTGTCTGTCGGTCAGTCAGTGGAGATTAATATGACGTCACATAAATAATGCTTAACGTTGCAATTTGTACTGCCACGAAGAAGAATTATGCAATCTGTGTGTTATAATGCAACATGACATATAAACTTCAAAAGCAAGAAATAAAAAATATTTGTTTCTCTTAATTGTTGTTTTATTTACTTACGAGCACATTTAGGCTCGGCATGGCCAGGTGGGTTAATGTGACGGTCAATCCCACTATTCGTCGCCCAAGAGTTGGCGGTGGGTGGCGGTGACTAGGTGTCATCCCTCTTATCTTATACTACTAAATTAGGGACGGCTAGCGCAGATAGCCCTTGAGTAGCTTTGCGCGAAATTTAAAAAACAAAACACTTTCAGTGGTTCTGCACAGGTACATATGATAATATTTTGTAGGACTAAAGAATGTACGCTTCAATAAGTTATATTTATTCTACACTCTTTTTTTTTTATTTCGCGCAAAGCTGCAAGAGGGCTATCTGCGCTACCAATCCCTAGTTTAAATGTGTAAGGCAGATAGTTATCACCACCCACCACCAACTCTTGTATTACTCTTTTACGAACGAACGGTAAGATTGACCGTCACATTATAACGCCTTAACGGATGAACATGTTTGATGTGACTGGGGTTTAAGCCCGCAACCCTCCGATTATCACTCGAACACCCGAATCAATTGGCCATGCCTACACCAAGTTCAATATGAAAGATTCTGTTGTTGTTGTTGCTATTTGTTTTTCTTTCGGCAATTTCAGTTAGAACACAAATATTATTATATTATGACGACATTCTTTAAAATTATTAGATGGTATTTTACTCTAAAAAATTATGCACAAACATTCTTAAGAGTTTTACGAAACTATTTTGAGAAATGTTAGAGCGCACGTAGTTAAAACGAAGATGTGTCATTCAAACGTCCAGCCTTTGTATTTTTATTATATTATAATATAATATAATTATATTAAGAATTATATAATTATATTCTATTATATAATAGAATTATATTAGGGCTACTAATTTATGCCTAAGAGATGATTTTCAACTTAAAGTATTGTTTAATGTTTCATAAAGTTATCTTCTATTACTATTGTTCAGCCCAAAGCAACACAACAGCCCATCTGTTTTGTGTCTCCTCGTGTATCGAACCCCGAAATTTAGTCATCAATTTTATTCCTGTATCAATGCGTTAACACAACACTGCACAACGAAGTTTTTGCTTCTTGAACACTGTCGGGTGTTCCTTACAGATTTTTGAATGCTGATTACGAAAATCACATCCAAATTTGCCCATCACGTACCGTTTCATCGGAATCTTCAGTTTCACCAGGACATTGCTACAATGGAAAAACGATATTAGGGCATCTGGAATCCGTCAATGCTTGCTGACTACTGTTGGACTCTGCAACGTGATGCACCGGACATTGAATACAAACGAAAATCAGGAGTAAAACACTTTTAATTATGTTGGACTTAATAGCGTATTAGAAACATAAACGCGATTAAATACGTTATGGCCGGTAATCAGTTAACTGTCTATTTCTCAGAGTTCCTACGTGATGAAACAAAACCAAAACTATATTTGTGCATATCCACCAGGTACAATCAGCAAAGAAACTTTTTAAAAAGATTGTTGTGCAGTGTAATGGATAATTTATTTTTTATTGACTTTCGCACGAAGCTACATGAAAGCTATTCTCGCTAATTGCCTCTAATATAGCAGTGTAAGACTAGAGAAAAGGAAGCTAGTTATCATTATCCACCACCAACTCTTAGACTATTCTTTACTAACTAAATGTGGGATTAAACGTACTTTATAACACTCCAACGACTGGAAGGGTTTTGTTTTGAATTTCGCGCAAAGCTACTAGAGGGCTAACCGTACAACGTGTTGCAGTTTGAACAATTATAATTCTAAACCGTACAACGTGTTACAGTTTTAACTACTATAATTCTAAACCGTACAACGTGTTACAGTTTGAACTATTATAATTCTAAACTATACAACGTGTTACAGTTTGAACTACTATAATTCTAAACTATACAACGTGTTACAGTTTCAACTATTATAATTCTAAACTATACAACGTGTTACAGTTTGAACTACTATAATTCTAAACCGTACAACATGTTACAGTCTGAACTACTATAATTCTAAACTATACAACGTGTTACAGTTTGAACTACTATAATTCTAAACCGTACAACATGTTACAGTCTGAACTACTATAATTCTAAACTATACAACGTGTTACAGTTTGAACTATTATAATTCTAAACTATACAACGTGTTACAGTTTCAACTATTATAATTCTAAACTATACAACGTGTTACAGTTTGAACTACTATAATTCTAAACTATACAACGTTACAGTTTGAACTACTATAATTCTAAACTATACAACGTGTTACAGTTTGAACTACTATAATTCTAAACTATACAACGTGTTACAGTTTGAACTACTATAATTCTAAACTATACAACGTGTTACAGATTGAACTATTATAATTCTAAACTATACAACGTGTTACAGTTTGAACTACTATAATTCTAAACCATACAACGTGTTACAGTTTGAACTACTATAATTCTAAACTATACAACGTGTTACAGTTTGAACTACTATAATTCTAAACTATACAACGTGTTACAGATTGAACTATTATAATTCTAAACTATACAACGTGTTACAGTTTGAACTACTATAATTCTAAACTATACAACGTGTTACAGTTTGAACTACTATAATTCTAAACTATACAACGTGTTACAGTTTGAACTACTATAATTCTAAACTATACAACGTGTTACAGTTTGAACTACTATAATTCTAAACTATACAACGTGTTACAGTCTGAACTACTATAATTCTAAACTATACAACGTGTTACAGTTTGAACTACTATAATTCTAAACCGTACAACATGTTACAGTCTGAACTACTATAATTCTAAACTATACAACGTGTTACAGTTTGAACTACTATAATTCTAAACCGTACAACATGTTACAGTTTGAACTATTATAATTCTAAACTATACAACGTGTTACAGTCTGAACTATTATAATTCTAAACTATACAACTTGTTACAGTCTCAACTACTATAATTCTAAACCATACAACGTGTTACAGTTTGAACTACTATAATTCTAAACTATACAACGTGTTACAGTTTGAACTACTATAATTCTAAACCGTACAACATGTTACAGTTTGAACTACTATAATTCTAAACCATACAACGTGTTACAGTTTGAACTACTATAATTCTAAACTATACAACGTGTTACAGTTTGAACTACTATAATTCTAAACTATACAACGTGTTACAGTTTGAACTATTATAATTCTAAACTATACAACGTGTTACAGTTTGAACTACTATAATTCTAAACTATACAACGTGTTACAGTTTGAACTACTATAATTCTAAACTATACAACGTGTTACAGTTTGAACTACTATAATTCTAAACCGTACAACATGTTACAGTTTGAACTATTATAATTCTACACTATACAACATGTTACAGTTTGAACTATTATAATTCTAAACTATACAACGTGTTACAGTCTGAACTATTATAATTCTAAACTATACAACTTGTTACAGTCTGAACTACTATAATTCTAAACCGTACAACATGTTACAGTCTGAACTACTATAATTCTAAACTATACAACATGTTACAGTTTGAACTACTATAATTCTAAACCGTACAACATGTTACAGTCTGAACTACTATAATTCTAAACTATACAACGTGTTACAGTTTGAACTACTATAATTCTAAACCGTACAACATGTTACAGTTTGAACTATTATAATTCTAAACTATACAACGTGTTACAGTCTGAACTATTATAATTCTAAACTATACAACTTGTTACAGTCTGAACTACTATAATTCTAAACCATACAACGTGTTACAGTTTGAACTACTATAATTCTAAACTATACAACGTGTTACAGTTTGAACTACTATAATTCTAAACTATACAACGTGTTACAGTTTGAACTACTATAATTCTAAACCGTACAACATGTTACAGTTTGAACTATTATAATTCTAAACTATACAACGTGTTACAGTCTGAACTATTATAATTCTAAACTATACAACTTGTTACAGTCTGAACGACTATAATTTTAAACCATACAACGTGTTACAGTCTGAACTATTATAATTCTAAACCGTACAACGTGTTACAGTCTGAACTATTATAATTCTAAACTATACAACATGTTACAGTTTGAACTATTATAATTCTAAACTATACAACGTGTTACAGTCTGAACTATTATAATTCTAAACTATACAACTTGTTACAGTCTGAACTACTATAATTCTAAACCATACAACGTGTTACAGTTTGAACTACTATAATTCTAAACTATACAACGTGTTACAGTTTGAACTACTATAATTCTAAACTATACAACGTGTTACAGTTTGAACTACTATAATTCTAAACCGTACAACATGTTACAGTTTGAACTATTATAATTCTAAACTATACAACGTGTTACAGTCTGAACTATTATAATTCTAAACTATACAACTTGTTACAGTCTGAACTACTATAATTCTAAACTATACAACGTGTTACAGTTTGAACTACTATAATTCTAAACCGTACAACATGTTACAGTTTGAACTATTATAATTCTAAACTATACAACTTGTTACAGTCTGAACTACTATAATTCTAAACCGTACAACATGTTACAGTCTGAACTACTATAATTCTAAACTATACAACGTGTTACAGTTTGAACTACTATAATTCTAAACCGTACAACATGTTACAGTTTGAACTATTATAATTCTAAACTATACAACGTGTTACAGTCTGAACTATTATAATTCTAAACTATACAACTTGTTACAGTCTGAACTACTATAATTCTAAACCATATAACGTGTTACAGTCTGAACTATTATAATTCTAAACCGTACAACGTGTTACAGTCTGAACTATTATAATTCTAAACTATACAACTTGTTACAGTCTGAACTATTATAATTCTAAACCGTACAACGTGTTACAGTCTGAACTATTATAATTCTAAACTATACAACTTGTTACAGTCTGAACTACTATAATTCTAAACCATACAACGTGTTACAGTTTGAACTACTATAATTCTAAACCGTACAACGTGTTACAGTTTGAACTACTATAATTCTAAACTATACAACGTGTTACAGTCTGAACTATTATAATTCTAAACCGTACAACGTGTTACAGTTTGAACTATTATAATTCTAAACCGTACAACGTGTTACAGTCTGAACTACTATAATTCTAAACCATACAACGTGTTACAGTCTGAACTATTATAATTCTAAACCGTACAACGTGTTACAGTCTGAACTATTATAATTCTAAACTATACAACTTGTTACAGTCTGAACTATTATAATTCTAAACCGTACAACGTGTTACAGTCTGAACTACTATAATTCTAAACCATACAACGTGTTACAGTCTGAACTACTATAATTCTAAACTATACAACGTGTTACAGTTTGAACTACTATAATTCTAAACCGTACAATATGTTACAGTTTGAACTACTATAATTCTAAACTATACAACGTGTTACAGTCTGAACTATTATAATTCTAAACCGTACAACGTGTTACAGTCTGAACTACTATAATTCTAAACCATACAACGTGTTACAGTTTGAACTACTATAATTCTAAACTATACAACGTGTTACAGTCTGAACTATTATAATTCTAAACTATACAACGTGTTACAGTTGAACTATTATAATTCTAAACTATACAACATGTTACAGTTTGAACTACTATAATTCTAAACCGTACAACATGTTACAGTCTGAACTACTATAATTCTAAACTATAAAACGTGTTACAGTTTGAACTATTATAATTCTAAACTATACAACGTGTTACAGTCTGAACTATTATAATTCTAAACTATACAACATGTTACAGTCTGAACTATTATAATTCTAAACTATACAACGTGTTACAGTCTGAACTATTATAATTCTAAACTATACAACGTGTTACAGTCTGAACTACTATAATTCTAAACTATTCAACGTGTTACAGTCTGAACTATTATAATTCTAAACCGTACAACGTGTTACAGTCTGAACTACTATAATTCTAAACTATACAACGTGTTACAGTCTGAACTATTATAATTCTAAACTATACAACGTGTTACAGTCTGAACTACTATAATTCTAAACTATACAACATGTTACAGTCTGAACTACTATAATTCTAAACTATACAACGTGTTACAGTTTGAACTATTATAATTCTAAACAATACAACGTGTTACAGTTTGAACTACTATAATTCTAAACTATACAACGTGTTACAGTCTGAACTACTATAATTCTAAACTATACAACGTGTTACAGTTTGAACTATTATAATTCTAAACTATACAACGTGTTACAGTCTGAACTATTATAATTCTAAACTATACAACGTGTTACAGTTTGAACTACTATAATTCTAAACCGTACAACGTGTTACAGTTTCAACTACTATAATTCTAAACTATAGAACGTGTTACAGTCTGAACTACTATAATTCTAAACCATACAACGTGTTACAGTTTGAACTACTATAATTCTAAACCGTACAACGTGTTACAGTTTCAACTACTATAATTCTAAACTATACAACGTGTTACAGTTTGAACTACTATAATTCTAAACCGTACAACATGTTACAGTCTGAACTACTGTAATTCTAAACTATACAACGTGTTACAGTTTGAACTACTATAATTCTAAACCGTACAACATGTTACAGTTTGAACTACTATAATTCTAAACTATACAACGTGTTACAGTCTGAACTATTATAATTCTAAACTATACAACATGTTACAGTCTGAACTACTATAATTCTAAACTATACAACGTGTTACAGTTTGAACTACTATAATTCTAAACCGTACAACGTGTTACAGTCTGAACTATTATAATTCTAAACCGTACAACGTGTTACAGTTTGAACTACTATAATTCTAAACCATACAACGTGTTACAGTTTGAACTACTATAATTCTAAACCGTACAACGTGTTACAGTTTGAACTACTATAATTCTAAACTATACAACGTGTTACAGTTTGAACTACTATAATTCTAAACTATACAACGTGTTACAGTTTGAACTACTATAATTCTAAACCGTACAACGTGTTACAGTCTGAACTATTATAATTCTAAACCGTACAACGTGTTACAGTTTGAACTATTATAATTCTAAACCGTACAACGTGTTACAGTCTGAACTATTATAATTCTAAACCGTACAACATGTTACAGTCTGAACTACTATAATTCTAAACTATACAACGTGTTACAGTTTGAACTACTATAATTCTAAACCGTACAACATGTTACAGTTTGAACTACTATAATTTTAAACTATACAACGTGTTACAGTCTGAACTACTATAATTCTAAACTATACAACGTGTTACAGTTTGAACTACTATAATTCTAAACCGTACAACGTGTTACAGTCTGAACTATTATAATTCTAAACCGTACAACGTGTTACAGTTTGAACTACTATAATTCTAAACCATACAACGTGTTACAGTCTGAACTATTATAATTCTAAACCGTACAACGTGTTACAGTCTGAACTACTATAATTCTAAACTATACAACGTGTTACAGTCTGAACTATTATAATTCTAAACTATACAACGTGTTACAGTCTGAACTATTATAATTCTAAACTATACAACTTGTTACAGTTTGAACTATTATAATTCTAAACTATACAACATGTTACAGTTTGAACTACTATAATTCTAAACTATACAACGTGTTACAGTTTGAACTATTATAATTCTAAACTATACAACATGTTACAGTCTGAACTACTATAATTCTAAACTATACAACGTGTTACAGTCTGAACTATTATAATTCTAAACTATACAACGTGTTACAGTCTGAACTACTATAATTCTAAACTATACAACGTGTTACAGTCTGAACTATTATAATTCTAAACTATACAACGTGTTACAGTCTGAACTACTATAATTCTAAACTATACAACGTGTTACAGTCTGAACTACTATAATTCTAAACTATACAACTTGTTACAGTCTGAACTACTATAATTCTAAACTATACAACGTGTTACAGTCTGAACTATTATAATTCTAAACTATACAACGTGTTACAGTCTGAACTATTATAATTCTAAACTATACAACGTGTTACAGTCTGAACTACTATAATTCTAAACTATACAACGTGTTACAGTTTGAACTACTATAATTCTAAACTATACAACGTGTTACAGTCTGAACTATTATAATTCTAAACTATACAACGTGTTACAGTTTGAACTATTATAATTCTAAACTATACAACGTGTTACAGTTTCAACTATTATAATTCTAAACTATACAACGTGTTACAGTTTGAACTACTATAATTCTAAACTATACAACGTGTTAAAGTTTGAACTACTATAATTCTAAACTATACAACATGTTACAGTTTGAACTACTATAATTCTAAACTATACAACATGTTACTAAACTATACAACGTGTTACCTACTGTAACTACTGTCACTGAAGTGAACTTTTCTTGTTCTAAATCGATACTTTTTTCTTGTGATAAAAATTTAATTCTAGTAAACAGTTGCTGCAAGAAAGCCTTAAATACACCAAGTTAACGTAACATATACCTAGGCCTTAGATACACCAAGTTAACGTAACATATACCTAGGCCTTAGATACACCAAGTTAACGTAACATATACTTCGGCCTTAGATACACCAAGTTAACGTAACATATACCTAGGCCTTAGATACACCAAGTTAACGTAACATATACCTAGGCCTTAGATACACCAAGTTAACGTAATATCTACGTTGGCCTTAGATACACCAAGTTAACGTAACATATACCTAGGCCTTAGATACACCAAGTTAACGTAACATATACCTAGGTCTTAGATACACCAAGTTAACGTAACATATACCTAAGCCTTAGATACCCAAGTTAACGTAACATCTACCTAAGCCTTAGATACCCTAAGTTAACGTAACATCTACCTAAGCCTTAGATACACCAAGTTAACGTAACATCTACCTAAGCCTTAGATACACCAAGTTAACGTAACATATACCTAAGCCTTAGATACACCAAGTTAACGTAACATATACCTAAGCTTTAGATACCCTAAGTTAACATGAAGTTGGTCTGATCCTGAGAAATAGAGCAACGATATCTTTTTTTTCTGGCGGTAAATTCTTACCTCCTTTGGTCTGATGGACTAAATATCTTTCCATTTTTAAGCCATTGTATAAATATGGGTTCTTCTCCAATACTGTTACACGAAACTGTAGCTCTCTCTCCTTTCTGTAGAGTCTGGGTTGAAAACTTGGACCGGAAATTTGGAGGACCTATTTAGAGACACTCACAATAGATACAAACGAATAAAATGTGACTATGTTGTTAATAACTCTGTTAGATGTTTGTGACAACGACACATTAATGCATGTACAGGTGTTGGAGTCTTGTCATTGTGACAGTTATAAACTTACTGTCGTCATTACAGACTTAGAGAAAAGTCCGTGGATAACTCTACAAATTATGACAGTTTTACGAAAAGGTATCTAAGGCTGTCTTGAGGGGTAACCTGTTTTATCTACTCGAATCATTATATAGTAGTGTGTTGTCTGTCAATCAGTCAGTATACACTAATATGATGTCACATGAGGGACGCTTAATGTTGCAATTTGTATTGTCGTGACCTCAGTAAAACGTGAGCATGGCACGAGTCATTAGAATAATTATGCACTCTGTAAGCTACAAAATAGAAGAGCATATGAACTTCAAAAGTAAGAAATAAAATATTTGTTGTTCGTAACTTTAGTTTTGTTTACGCTGGAAATGTAACACTTTCGAGAATCCTGTGGATGTACATTTAGTTTCAGGGGTAGTGTTTTAGTAGTTAGTTTCAGGCGTAGTGTTTTACTAGTGATGTTTACAGAAGTAATATCGTCGTTGTAATGTTACAGACGTAGGGTCGTCATTATCATATTTACATACGTCTTGTCGTCGCTATGACAGTTGTATATGTGGCATCGTTATTGTGTCGACTATAATTAGTTTTGTCGTTATGACACTAACAGACGTAGTGTCTTCACGGAGATATCTTTCAGGCATAACGTCGTTCCTGTGTTAGCTACAGACGTAATGTCTTCACGAGGATAATTATAGACGTAGTGTTGTTCCTGTGTTAACTACAGACGTAGTGTCATCTTTATGTTAGTTACAGACATAGTGTTGTCCTTAAGACAGCTATAGACGTGGTGTCATCCTTGTGACGTTTATGGACATTGTGTTATAGGAAACCAGTTTTCAATTGAACAAATATCTTAAGATGTCTTCTAAGTTGTGTTGATGAAACGAATTTCTAAAAATTTTGTTTAAATTTAAGTTCTGTTAAATGGTTCTCACTTCTCTTTGTGTTATCAGTCGACAAATTTCAATTGCTCTTTTATGGGAGCTACACGTTTTCTTCATTTAAACACGTGTTTATGTAAGTGGATTTGGCTTTTTATGGCGCAGATCAAGTAGGTTATCTGCACCCTGGTATTATACAAATTCATAAACACTTGGTATGGTTCACAGAAGGAAAACAAAACTAACGCACAACTTACTAGAGTAGTTATTAGTCACAAGTGGTAACTGTGCAAACAGGTAACTCCATACAAGAGGTTACCACTTGTATAATGAACTGAAGGGAAATAGAACTACTCCACGAAATCCATTGCATACACATGGGTCATTGTTTCCAGAACAAATAGTCAGACTTTACAGTCACTTTTGTTACGTACTAAATGTATCGAAATGAGGAGTATGTTTTTGCGACAACTGGATACGAACAATGAGCTATCGGCTTCACAAAGTGAGCATGCTTCTAACTACGTCACAGCCGACGTCGACCGATGGAGATATATTGTCTATCAGGTTTGGTTTCCATTCGTAAACCATGGTTGTAAAACTACAAATCAGAATCTAACGTCCAAGAACGACTTACACCTGAATCATTAATTATGTTCTTCAGAATGTGAAAATAAATTACTTCATAACGAAATAGAGTGTAAATAGAAAAAAAAAATATTTAGTTGTATTTTTTATCAGTTAACTTACGTGTTCAACTGAAATTAAATTCACTGTATATGTAAATGTTATAAAGCTCCCATATCCAGGTGTTAACTGTAATATAACTGGTAACTGTTTATTGTATGCATGTACGTATAGATGTGTTGCTAGGTAACGAATCATACGATACAGCCAATAATCGATCTTTCCTCCACACGAGAAGGATTTACCAAAAATCTACAGGACCGTGAGAACTTATATACGTGTATTATACACCCCATAACTAGTCATTCCTATACGCTAGAACAACTCGTGAACAAATTCAAAGAAATGAGGTGATTTTGGGGAAAAAAAAACCCAACAACAACAAAAAAAAAAACGTGTTCTAGATGATTCCTGCACGTGATATAGTTCTGTGATTAAAATATCTCTGTACTACCAATCAACCAATGATATACGTGAAACAAGTTTTGATTACTCAGCACGAGTTGATTCAAAACGATCCTTCAAATAAAGTCAGAAGCTGTAAACAATGAGGCAACAGAAGCTGTAAACAATGAGGAAACAGAAGCTGTAAACAATGAGGCAACAGAAGCTGTAAACAATGAGGCAACAGACACCTGGGTAGAAAGTTAGATGGACAAAATTTACAGAGGTTTATCCAGTTCCCATTTAAAGGATTTTCTGGGAATTCCTGACTGTTTTAAAAACGAGATCCGATTAAAGAAATATTTTATTGTCCAATTTGTTGGACAGTACTTACTGTGGACGGTTAAGGATATTGCTGAACTAATTGGTTGACCTAAACCATTACTGGCCTCACAGAGGTACAAACCCTCATCTTCTTTTCGAACAGTGGTAATGGTCAAGCTGCCATTAACTAAAATATATACTCGTGAACTGCTTATTATAGTGTTGTACGCTCCAGGTGGCATGCCTAAAAAACAAACAACGTAAATATTATTAGAAGGACAACAAAAATAATTAAAACAGTTTATAGTAATTTTGTATAAAAGTACCTTACTGAATATATATATACCTGTATGAAACTAAACACAAGAAATACGTGATAAGTTAATACGTCGGTTTATTAGAAGTATTGAGTATCGTGAAATGGAAATTTATCATAAACATCGCATTATTAATTACGTAAGCTCCTAGTTGAGTATAAATGTTTAGGATTCCTGCTCTAAAGGTTGTGAGTTCGATACCTGCTCACGAAATGTTCTTGTGTTCTAGAATAAGGCGTTTTGGCCTTTCCAACTGTACAATGGTCACTTGCGATGGACTTGCTATTGAAAGTAGGCTCAACAACGATTGCAATGTGCCTTCTAAATACGGCACGGTTCGTTTAGTGCTAGTCCTTAATTTTCCACGAAAAGACTAAAGGGAAGGCAGCTAGTTATCACTACCCACCGCCAACTCTTGGGGTACTCTTTTACCAAAGAATAGTCAGATTGACCCACACATTATAACGCCCCTACGGTTGAAAAGAGAGCACATTCTGCATGCACGGGATGGCTTTTAGTAATATTTTTGGTTCTAATTAATATCGAACAAGGTTCAGTCAGCCTAAATCTAAATCCGTGCATTATTTTAAAAATACATATTAGCTGTAATAATAATATTCCTTTGTTTGACAGTGAAGGTCCGGCATAATTAGGTGGTTAAGGCGTTCGACTAGTAATCTGAGGGTCGCGGACTCGAATTCCTATCACACCAAACATGCTCACCCTTTTAGCCGTGGGGGTGTTATAATGTGACGGTCAATCCTACCATTCATTGGTAAAAGAATGGTCTAAGAGTTGATGATAATTAGCTCCCTTTCCTATAGCCTTACATTGTTAAATTCGGGACTGCAGCGCAGATAACCCTCGTGTAACTTTGCGCAAAATTCAAAACAAACCCAAACAAACAAACCTTAAACTGTGATCCGGGCTCACCAGGTGATGCGTAATTTAGTTCGAACCAAGGGGTCTTTTGCCTCACCAAGGTGGTTAGTTTTAGGACAAAAAAGTTTAAGAACCAGTGACCCCCCCACAAACTATAACTTTAATGTTTACTGAAAACCAGTGCTGTAGAAAAACAGTAGCGCTACCTTTCGACATACTATATCATTATAGTTAATTTAACATAATTTTTAACATCTTATCGTTTATTTGGAATTAAATTGTATCAGTTATCTTTGTTTTCGGTCCATTTCTGATGCTCCCCTCGCAGAAAAAGCTTTTACGGCCCCATGTCAAACATTGATCAGAACAATCTATCATTTCAGCACGAATCAAACTTTCATAATCACTGACACAATTTTCAGTGAATTGTCACGATTAATAAATTTATGTTTTTTAGGCTTTTTTTAAAAATACAGGTTACTAACCTTTTGCCACTTTCCAACGTATGTGGGGTGTGGGATATCCTTCAGCCTGGCAATGTAGCATAATAGACTTACCCACAACGGCTCTAGAGTCAACAGGCGGTATTGTCCAGTAAGGTGGAGCTGTAAAAAAAAAACATTATTTGTCTACTTCCCATTTATAAACCTTTAAATATGTAACTCACAAGTAAACATGTATATGTTCAGAGTAAAATAGTATATTTCTCTTTTGACATTAAAGAATAAATTTATTTGAAATAATTTTCTATAAAAGCTTTTTGTAAGCTTCTTAATGAAAGTGTTTATAAATATAAAATATAAGTAATATATTATATTTAGCAAAATTATAATGAGTATCCATGTGATTCGATGATACATGTAAACCTTGTAAATGTAGTAATATGAAGCACATGAGTTCCCAGTAGGTAGGCCCCGGCATGGCCATGTGGTTAAGGTACTCGACTCATAATCCTAGGGTTACGATTCCACTCTCCGTCACACCAAAAATATTCGCTCTTTCAGCCATGGGAGCGTTATAATGTTACAGTTAATCCTAGTATTCGTTGGTGAAAAACTACCTCAGGAGTTGTCAGCGTGTGGTGATGACTGGCTGCTTTTCCTCTAGTTTTACAGTACTAAATTAGGGACGGTTAGCGCAGATAACCCTCGTGAAGCTTTGCGCGAGATTCAAAAACAAACCCATTAGGTAACAAAACTAAAACCAAGTCCTAAAAAGACACGCCATTCGTGAGAGCAGTGTTGGCTCTGGTAAACACGCCTAAATCGATAATAGACACACAATAGAGGTTTACATGGCTTTAGATGCAGAATACAGTCTAGTTTAGGGTTACATAACTTTAGATACAGAATACAGTGTAATTTAGGTTTACATGGCTTTAGATACAAAATACAGTCTCGTACACAAATCTTCCCACTCTTTCATTCAACTTACCTCAGGTTTTATTCAAGGAGTGTGACTATCATATGACATCATATGAAAAACTGATCAAAATCCGAAAAAAGTCCAAATTCTCTTTTGGAATGAAGGAATGAAATTATGCTGATATATGATATTTATATGTATGATAGTTATATGATATGTATGTAATATTTATGATATATATATGAAAGCTTAATTTTTAAGAGATAATACATTTTGAAAAATATTTGAATTTTTTTTTATCTGAAGTAAATTATCTACTTTCTTTCCCACATGGGTACAGCGGTATGTCTGGGGACTTGCAACTCTAGAATTCAGGTTTCGATACTCGTTTCAGGTAGAGTACAGATAGTCCCTGGTATTGGTTTGTGCTTAACTTTAAAGAAACGAAATTTATTCTTGGGGTTTTAACGAGCCCAAATAATAGACTTATTTTTGTACGTGTTAGAGGAACATTTCTGAGTAATAATAACAGTTGGGATTGCTATTTCTATAAATACGCCATTTTAGTTTAAGCTTGCCATAATAAGTTTATTGTTATAGTTTACAGTTATTTTAAGGAGTTGCTTTAGTTTTTCATAATAGATTTATTGTTTCGTTTTATTGGTATTATAGTAATAACTTTAGCTCATCACTCTGAAGTTTAAAATATTTATTTACATTACTTAAAACGTAACTGGAACTTCACTCTGCGTATATTGACACAATATGATTTCTACAATAAAATAATAACTTACTTTTTACTTCCAAATACGCACTGGCTGAATCTGTACCGACAACGTTTGAGGCTTTACACGTGTAATTTCCATTGAAACCTCGAGAAAGGTTGTCTAGGGTTAACGTTGACACGTAGTCCTCGGCAGTTACAAATATGGATGCTCCGTGGTCACCATCGGTCAGCTGTCGGCCATCCTTTAGCCACTTTATGAATATCGGACGGTCTCCAGCGACGACTACACAAGTGACTGCAGTTCGCGAGCCCTCGTACAAATCACTGCTAAAGCTAAAAGGGTTGATCTTGGGAGGCACTGTAATTAATAAAAATACAATGATATTAACTGAGTTTAAAATCGTAGCAACTTTTTTCCTTGATTTTAAGTTACTACAAAAATGGTACGTCTCTCAGAAAACGATACATCAGAATGACGCATGTTTCTTAAACTTTACAGCATACTTATCACCTCCTCAACAGGCGGAATATATCTTAACTTGCTTTTCACCAGATGCACTTAAACTGGATTCTTGAAAGTATAATGTTTCGAAATAAGTAAAACCAAATTTAGGAGTAACGAATATTTTTATTTCTTACTCATGAAGTTCTTATACCATACTGTGTTGTAGCCTACAGAGTGAATAATACTTCTCATGATTCATGGCATTTGCACGTTTCGCTGACGTCATGAAAGTACAAATTATAAAGTTCAACGTCTCTTACATGACGCCATTTTAGTGTCCACTGACTGACTGACAGACAACACACTACTATATAGTGTTGCGATGGTTAAAATAACTGCAGAAATGAATCTCTGTCAATAATTCCTCTGAATATCTTTTGGGTTTTTTTTATTGTTAATAGCCACCGTTCTTTGTTGTACGTATGCAAGCTTTCTTATACTAAAAAAAAACAACACGTGCAGTTGAGTAAGTTCCTAATGATACGTGTTCGAATTGTGCTTTGACTTTCATTCCAACAACTAATTAAAGAAGCTAGGTAACAAATATCTTCACAAACGTTAGATAGTGATACAAGTTAAAGAATCAAAACGAGAAACTATAAACAGAGCATTGGTGGGAAAACGGAATCTGAAATAGAATCTGCATTTGGACATAATATTACAGCCGAGTTTTGTGAGCGTTTGTGGACAAACTTTGTGTCTAAAAGACATCATGTTTTCAGTGTCACAGTTCAAAATGTGTAGCAAACCACAGTATTCTTGAATAAAATGATATATTACTCGAGCTTGAAGTAAACCTTAAAGTTCAAAATACTAGATACAAAATTTTATGCTCATTATAAGCTGAGCCTAAAATAAACGACCAAGATTTGTTAATTTAAATTAAGTTTTGGGACAATGTTAGGCTAATTCGCGTAATAAAACTTAAAGTTTTATTTTAATAACCTACACGTATACCTTAATATTGTCACTTTCTCTTCTGGTAGTTCTATCCAGATGGTGATTTTTCAAAGATTTACATATGTATATGATAATTATTGTAAAGATAAAAACTGGGAACCTAATATGCTCAGAACTTTTTTTTGTTTTGGCACAGAAAGTACTACCTTAATACCTTGCTACCCAGTGGTATATCTGCGGCCTCACACCGCTAAAAACCGGGTTTTGATACTTGCGATGGGCAGAGCAGAGATAGCTCATTGTGTAGCTTTGTGCTTACTTCTAAACAAACAAACCGAACACCTTATATAATTTTCGATCTCCGATTATTAACATCTTACTTTCTAACCAATCACGTCCTACTTCTATTCTGAAACGTGACTGTGCTTATCATATATACATTACCATGTTCTATTTTTCTTTAATTTTAGCGTCATTAAAAGTGCTATTTAAATTGTTCAATACATATATCTATACGTTTCCTTTTAACTTGTTAACGATACAGTTTCATTTGTGAGCTTTGTTTACAGATTTTGAACTGACACTGGTCTGACCTGACACAGACTGTTAAATGTTATTGATATTACAACCGAAAATATTGCTAATGGTTACAGTGCTAGAGAGATGAATCAACACAGTCTAATATTTAAACGTAAGAATACCTTACCGATTTAATGTTTATGTCTGATCTATATAGGTAATTGCTTTGATCAGAAGATAATCATTGTCGATTTTTCTTCCGATCTATAGATAACTTGTTTTGATCTGAAGATAATGACTATAGATTATTGTATGGAACTAAACGTGAATCTGCCTCAATTTAAACAACTTAACCTTTTAATCGTTGGGTGATATTTTTCAAAGCAATGCTGTAAGTAGTAAAGTTTTACCTCTGTAGATGTAATACGTTACTTTCCTTCTCGATAAGAAACGAGGAATTAGTCCATCTCTCTCTTGCTAGACTGAGCACGTGCAGAGAATTACTCGCTTTATACCCTATTCTGTTTCAACGACATTTTAATAACTTCCTATGTAACAGAACAAATATACTTTGTATCGAAATGGGTGTTTAGAATTTTTCCGATGATTTGAGAGTTAAGAATACTATTAATTTGGGGGATTATTTCAGTGATTTTCGGGAAACACTCAGAGTGAGAAATATGTTAGGTGATGTAAAGACGTATGAAAAAACATAAAGGAGAGTAAAAACAACAACTGACATTTAAAAATTCACGTTTGGACTTTTTCAAGGCATTCAAAGTTGTTTTTGTTATGAAAGAATGGGAACCTTATATCGGCAGTGGGTCTAACTAGCCATCATCTTGTTCCTTATATCGGTAGCAGGTCTGACTAGCCATCATCTTGTTCCTTATATCGGTAGCAGGTCTGACTAGCCATCATCTTGTTCCTTATATCGGTAGCAGGTCTAACTAGCCATCATCTTGTTCCTTATATCGGTAGCAGGTCTGACTAGCCATCATCTTGTTCCTTATATCGGTAGCAGGTCTGACTAGCCATCATCTTGTTCCTTATATCGGTAGCAGGTCTGACTAGCCATCATCTTGTTCCTTATATCGGTAGCAGGTCTGACTAGCCATCATCTTGTTCCTTATATCGGTAGCAGGTCTGACTAGCCATCATCTTGTTCCTTATATCGGTAGCAGGTCTGACTAGCCATCATCTTGTTCCTTATATCGGTAGCAGGTCTGACTAGCCATCATCTTGTTCCTTATATCGGTAGCAGGTCTGACTAGCCATCATCTTGTTCCTTATATCGGTAGCAGATCTGACTAGCCATCATCTTGTTCCTTATATCGGTAGCAGGTCTGACTAGCCATCATCTTGTTCCTTACATCGGTAGCAGGTCTGACTAGCCATCATCTTGTTCCTTATATCGGCAGCAGGTCTGACTAGCCATCATCTTGTTCCTTATATCGGTAGCAGGTCTGACTAGCCATCATCTTGTTCCTTATATCGGTAGCAGGTCTGACTAGCCATCATCTTGTTCCTGATTTTTGATGACGATACAATTGATTATGAACGTTGTTTGGGGGGCTTACTAAGCCTATATTTAATGTGCTTTGTCCATTATAAATATTATTATATTAATTAAAATAAAACATGAATGGAAATTGTTATGGATTTTCTAAAAATCGGAAGATAGAATTGGAAACTTGGTAATAGTCTTCAGAGGACTGTGTTTTTATCTGAGAACTCCTTACAAAATCAGACAATCAATGATTCAGACAAGCAAGACTCTGGGAGATTCTGATGAGATTTAAGAAGTGGAAGGCACGAGTTTCTCCATGGCAACACTAACAGAACTTTCTTAAATCTTTGAAGAAAGCAGCTAAAACGAAACTCTCAGAGAGAGTTGTTTAGAAAGTTATCACTACTTCCTCAAAAGAAAAATAAATAAAAAGAAAGATAGAGGACTAACAAAGCATTAAAAAGGAAAAGAAAGTCTTTAAAGATGAGCGGAAAGCGGAAAACAAAATCTTTAAAAATAAAATCAATATCGTCAGACACAGTTTGGGCAAAAGTTGTTAAAGTTTGGCCTTCGAAAAAGAAAACATTTTAAAATGATTTTCTATTCTAGATACTGAAGAATAAACGAGAAACAAAAAACAACAACAGAAGTTACGGAGAATTCGATCTTTTCACCTTTAGTCATCACAAGGAACGAAGAGAGAATAAAAACAAAACGTTAGTTTAGTGACCACGCCAGCTTCATCTCTTGAATTTATTGTACGAGACATATTACTTTTCTGGTTGAACAATTGTATTTCTTATTAGTACCCTCTTTTTTAAACAGCTTCCAGAATTGTTTCTGACATAAAATGATTCTATTACACTACTTTTGTTCACGAGAATAAATTCGCACTTATAAGTAGGTTTGATTGACCTTTTTTTACTTCAGTAACAACATTATAAAAACAAATTATTTAAAGTACTTTTGAAATTTTTAAGGCTTAATAAAACTCAATTAAACATATCGTAAATTTAAGTAATACGTTTAAGTACCAGCTAGTTTCTGTTGTAATGTCATCGATACTATCAGAAGGTAAATTTCGTCTTTCGTAGGAAAAGAAATGAAACATAAGTGTAACTTTACAAATTAGGACTCACTAAGGAAGTGTGATATTATTAAAAAAGTTAACTGTATATTTGCAATGCATTAACGTGATAAAGACAATGATAATATGATATTATCATCATTGTATTGAAAAATAAAATATTATTCTCCTGAGTTGGAAATAATTCTGCTAGTTTAGAATTACGGTAAGTTGTTTGCTCATTTATTTATTTTAAAGCCTAACGCCCTATCTTAAGAGGAGACAGATGTAGGTTTGTTTGGAGAAATACCAATAGTTTGTGTGTACGGTAATGCCACTAAGCCTATTTTTTGTCCCTAATTCTCATAGTAAGCAGTACCCTACTATCAACAGTCCATGCTAAAAATTTGGCTTCATTTTTATAACGCGCCTACACAACAAAGTGCTAGAAAATATCATCGTATCACCCGGGTTCGAACGCGGCTTGTCAGCTTTGAAACCTAAAAAGTCTCACGGTGAGACATCAGCATGTTTACGAAGTTACAGTGCAAAAATCCTAGGCTCGATTCTACGAGGTGAACACAGCTGATGACTCAATGCGACTTTACTACAGAAGTAAACAAAGAAACAAAACTTAAAGGTCTACTACAGGGCCAACTCACGATCGAAAAATAAGTAAATAGAACCTTTCTGCTGCATTAAGTTTAAATTTTGGTAACAACTTAGTATTGTTGTTTAAAGTAAAGGTGTTTTGTTATTAGTCTGTATAACAATATATTTGGTTGGTTTTGAATTTCGCGCAAAACTACACGAGGGCTATCTGCGATAGCCGTCCCTAATTTATCAGTGTAAGACTTGAGAAGGCAGCTAGTCGTCACCACCCACTGCTAACTCCTGGGTTACTCTTTTACCAAAGAATAGTGGAATTGACCAGAACATTATAATGCTCCCACAGCTGAAAGGGCGAGCATGTTTGGAGTGACGGGGATTCTAACCCACGACCCTCGGATTAGGAGTCGAGTGCTTGGCCGAAATGTTTTTAATACGTTATCACAGGTATACATAAAAACGTCTTGTTCTGTAAACAAAATTAGAAAATGTTAAAGTTATCAATCTCACAGCTTTAGGCCAGGTGTTTAAGGCACTCGACTCATAATCTGATAGTCGTGAGTTCGAATTCCCGTTACACCAAACATGTTCGCCTTTTTCAGCTGTGGGAGTGTTATAATGTGACATTCAATCCCACTATTCGTTAGTAAAAAGAGCAGTCCAAGAATGAATGGTGGGTAGTGATGACTAGCTGCTTTTCTTCCATCCTTACACTACTAAATTAATAGAGACGGGTTGCGCAGACAGCCCTTGAGTAGCTTTAAACGAAATTCAAATCAAACCAATTGTTTTTATTAACCCTGCACAAATATACGACCTTCAATAGCGACATATGCCTAACTGTAGTTGTAAAGCAAAATAAGTGACGGCGGAGAGTATGAGCATGGATTTTAAAAAAGAAACAACAACTAATAATTATAAAATGTTTTATAACTTTTGTAAACTTTATGAAAGAATTTTCTCTTTTTCAAATATGTGTTTATAAACCTTTGTTGTAGGCCTTTCTCTATTCCTAATCTGTTTTACAAACCTTCTATTGTAGGCCTTTCTTTTTTCCAAATCTATGTTTCATAAACTTTTATTGTAAGCCTTTTTTTTTTCCAAAAATCTGTGTTTCAGACATGTTAATGAATTATAATGGTCTAACAAAGATTTGCCCAGAACAAATAAAGTTACGATGTTTATACTCTCTCTTCATTATTATTAAAATTAGCAAGTAATGAATGCAGTTGTATAGATTTGATTCAGCGACTAAATTACATTATAAGATTTATTAATAAATTACATATTTATTCCTTGTTTTATTCATCAGACAATTCTTCACCCTCAACATTAAAGAAAGCGCGATCAATGTCTGGGTAGTAGCAGTATTATCTGAGAGTTTTGTAGTTATATTTATCATTAATGCGATTAATACTTAAAATTAATTATTTCTCGTCCAGCGTACATAGTTGAACATTAGGCTTACATCGAGCGCTCGTTATTTGGGTTTATCTTTTCAAGCAGTTTCTTTTGAAGCTAAATTTGTTGAAATATTATAAAACTTGAAGTTGTAAACTCTTTATTTTTGTTTTGGATTTTAAATTATACTTTTTATGATAATCCTGGTTTATCACTTTCAGTTAAAATGTTTCAAAATGTACTTTTTCTATATATTTTTTTCTCTCTCTCAGTGTTACAAATGATACTTTTGGTTTATTAATTTACGCTCTAATATTACAAATCATACTTCTACTTTTATTGATTTATATACTCTTCAAAAAAGGAAACGCAAACGGAATATTTTTGTTATTTTAAAGAGAAATATATGTAACAACGTTACAAGCTTAGAGTATGTAATGTTACACGTGTGAAGGCACTGATTGTCAGACCAAAATGACAATAAAAGTTGTGCACTTGGAAAATGGAGGAAAATATCGGATTTTTCGCCAAAACGCATTCGTGTCCAATAGATTTGTTTGAGAAATTTGCATGTTCTGCAAGTGCAACGTGTGCAAAATCCTCATAAAAGTGAAGGGTTCCCGGTTTCCATAGCTCAGTGTTAAGCCACCGATACGCAATATAGTTACTCCAAGACTGACTGAAGCACAACGCCATTGGTTGCTTGGAAGCAGGCGAATCTCGATCAGATGTTGCCAGAGCTGTGAATGTCCACCCAAGCACCATCACAAGGCTATGAAATCGTCACCAACGACATGGATGAACTCGTGATCGTTCATGATCTGGCAGACCTCGTGTGACCACACCCGCAAAAGATCGCTACATCCGGTTACGTCACCTTCAGGATAGGACCACCACTGCGACGTCTACTGCCTCAACCATACCAAGGCTGCGTAGGATTTCTGATTAGACCGTACACTAGCGTCGACGAGTTTTTTAGGCCCCATCATGGCGAACGTCAACGACGTTTTACAACATGACAACTCCCGTCCTTACACAACCCGACTCACCACTGTCTCTTTGAGACACCACAACATCAACGTTCTTCCATGACCCTTCAGATCACCAGATTTAAACCCCATCGAACAATTTTGGGACGAGTTGGACCGACGTCTGCGACGGCGACAACCTCAACCGCAGACTCTACCTCAGCTTGCAGCAGCTTTGCAGGCTGAGTGGACAGTCATTCCACAGTATGTGATTCGCCATCTCGTCGCTTCCATGGGCAGGAGATGCCAAGTAGTTATTGATGCTCACGAGGGGCATATTCTTTATTAACATTGAGTAACGTTAAACTTCAACTTGTGAGTGTGAACTTCGCCTCTGCAGACTCTGGATGTTCAGCAGTGAATGTGCAAAGATTCACACATGTCATACAGAACTACGCGGAATAAACTTGTTAACAACCTGTGTCAAATTTTGCCTTTTGCGTTTCTTTTTTTTTGAAGAGTATACTATAACGTTATAAATGATGCTTCTGGTTTATTAATTTATATTATAACGTTACAAATAATGCTTTTGGTTTATTAATTTATATAATAATGTTAGAAATGATTACTATTTTTATCACTTTGTGATGTTACAAAATACACTATTTGTATCACTTTGTCTATTTGATTTCTGACGCTACAAAGATACATCTTAACGTTTCCGTTGCTTCACGTTTTGTTTGACAGTTCAAGCAACCAACCATTTGAACTGTCATGAACACGTTACTAATTCCAGTTTCAAAACAAAGAGAAACAAATAAACGACGACCTGGTTTGAGTTTTACCTCAGTGATATTTTTTCAAAATAATTAAATATGTTGAATTACATTGATACTACGAAACTATGATTTAGTACCAGCTGCGACCGTAAACATTTGTTACCGAGAAATCCTAGCAAAACCATTATTATTACCTCACTAATTATTCTATTAATGAGCTTACATCACAAACTAGCCCTAGATTTAATCAGCTTTTCTGACTATAACGATAACCCAGTGAATGTAAACCCAATCTTTATGATGAAGCAGCTTATAAAAGAGAGTCATAAAGGCAGAAACGGTTTCGAAGTTGGGGTTGCTTAAGTGCAACAGTGCAACTTCAATACTCGAACAGATTCTGTGTTCTGTGAATTAAATAGTTTCTGAAGTGTGATGTTAGTACTATCTGACTCCGCCCCCCGCTAGTACAGCGGTATGTCTCCGGCTTCACAACGCGAAAGTCAGGAGTTCGATTCCCCTCCGTGGGCTGAGCAGATATCCGGATGTGGCTTCGCTATAAGAAAAACGCACACACCATTTGTTTCTAAAGACCGTTGTGGTGAGTTGTGTTGCATTATAAATTTTACCAATGTCAGCCTCTATGACGCTCCTTGAAACGTAAGATTGAAGATTTTTAGTTTGTTTGTTTGTTTGTTTTTGAATTTCGCGCAAAGCTACTCAAAGGCTATATGTTCTAACCGTCCCTAATTTAGTAGTGTAAGATAATAGGAAGGCAGGTTGTCATCACCACCCACCGCCAACTCTTGGGCTACTCTTTTTCCAACGAATAGTGGGATTGACTGACACATTATAATGCCCCCACGGCTGAAAGGGCGAGCATGCTTGATATATATATATATATACACATGAAATGCATGTTGAGTAGTGTATATATATATTATAACCATAATTTTTAAGACAAAAGACATTAAAATTAAACAAAATACGTTGTGTTTTTTTAAAAAAAGATCCTTGGGCACAAACTACAATGTGGGATTACAAAATGTATCCTAGGTTTCGGAGGTGACTGAAGAACCTACATTACGGTGGAGATACACCGTCTGTCAATCTTTTTGTTCTTTTAGTTTTAAGTTTTTAAGCCGAATATATACATATATATATTGCCATATAAATTTTCAAGCTGTGTAGATGCATGCATTTATATTCAATGCAAATATAAGACAATATAAGAATATCTATACAAGTAAGCATTTTAAAATATTTCTTACGGTTAATCCGTGATGACAAGAAAACTCACTTTTAGAGAAAATTATATGTCTAAAAACGGCTAGTATTGGCAGAGAAAACACTATTTAGAGAAGCGAACAACGTTTCGACCTTCTTCGGTCATCGTCAGGTTCACAAAGAAAAAAACCCGATAGCTGACCACATGTTTGGAAGGGGTTGTGTAACTGAGTGTCGCAATGTAGAGGGCGGGGTTAGATGTTTGAATATATAATTTTATCTAATATTAATATAGGTATAATGGCGTTCCTTTATATTGGTTTATTTTGGGTTTAAGTTGTTGTATAAGTAAGGCTTCTTTAATATTGCGTTTGTTTATGTTTGTTTCTTTATTTAGTATTTTAGTGTTTTCTACGGTTATGTTGTGTTCATTTGACTTGCAGTGTTCGAAAATGTGTGAAGGTGACTTTTCGTGTTCTTTGAATCTGGTTTCCATTTTTCTACTTGTTTCTCCAATATAAAAGTCGTGGCAGTTATCACATTGTATTTTATAGATAATGTTCGTGTGGTGTTTGTCAGTGTAGTTCTTACATAGTATAGACCTTAGTTTTGTGTCTGGTTTTTGAATAAATTTAGTGTTAACTGGAATGTTATATTTTATTACTAGTTTTTGCCAAATGTTGGTTATTTGTTTGCTGATGTCAGGAATATATGGTATACAGCAGTATATGGTTTCGTGATTTTTTTGATTCGTGAGATATATTTACTTTTGTTGGTTGATTTTGCTTTCTGTCTAGGTGTCTGCGTATAATGTTTTCTACGGTTTGTGGAGGAAACTTATTAATGTTGATGAAGCATTGTTTTATTTTGTCTAATTCATCGTTAATTTTATCTGGTGAGCATAGTTTTATGGCTGTGTTTATCTGGTTTCTTAGTATGTTGAGTTTTTGTTTTGTTTCATGTGCTGAGTCCCAAGGAATGTATAGTCCAGTATGAATGATTTTTTGGTGGATTTCTGTTCTAAATTGTGCATCGGTTCTTGTAGTTTTCAGGTTAAGAAATAATATGTGATTGCTTTTTTCCTGTTCACATGTGAAGTTAATGTTGGGATGTATAGAGTTAATGTGATTGAAAAAATTAAGTATGTGTTCTGTAGATTTGAATCCCGCAACCGTGTCATCTACATATATGTACCAGTATAGTGGTGAATGTAATGCTGTGTTAATTGCTTGTGTTTCAACTTGTGTCATAAAAATATTGGCTAGAACTGGTGATACTGGGTTGCCCATGCTTAGGCCATTTGTTTGTATATAGTTGTGGTTGTTGAACATAAAGTTTGTCTTCATCGTGGTGAATTCTATGAGGGTTGCGAATTGGTTGCTGGGAATGTCCATTGATGGGTTAGGGTCTCGGATTTTGAGTTTTAAGGCTATCTTGCAGGCTTCTGTTGTTGGAACTTCTGTAAAGAGGGATATAACATCGAAACTGGCCATTAAGGCTTTATGATTAAGTTGATTTAGATTAGACTTGAAATTAAAAGAGTCTTTGATGAATGAGCTGGCTGATGTTACATATTTGGAGAATGCCCATGCTATGTATTTACCAAGATTGTAATTAAACGATTCGTATGTGGACATTATTGGTCGTAATGGACACTCTGGTTTATGAGGTTTGAGGATGCCGTCTATTTGTGGTGTGCGTGAGTCAGTCTTGCGAAGGTAGGAATAAAGTGTTTTTTTGAAATTGTGTTGGCTTTCTTCATTTTTAGGAGTATTTTGTTCAGTTGCGTCTCGTGTGTCTTTGTCGGACTTGTGTGTATTGGTTTAAGTTTGTTCGTGTCTAATAGGATGTTCTTCATTTTTTTGATATATTCATTCGTGTTCATTATGACTATAGCGTTATCTTTATCTGCTTTTAGAATTTTTATGTTTCTGTCTTGTTTTAGGTTTTTAATGGAATTAATGTCTCTTTTTGTAAGGTTGTTTTTTAGTTTTCTGTTTTGTGAAATTATTTTGATGGTTTTGTGAGAAAATTCTTTCAAAAAATTGTTTAATATGTTGTTTTTAAATGTTCCTGGAAAATATAAATTTTTATTTTTTTCCTGAGAAGTTTGGCTATTGGATATCAATAGAATTGTCGAAGTTCTCTTTTTTCTGATGGTTTTTGTTGGTTTTTTTCTGTAGAAAGTATCACAATCTCCAGGCTAGATCTTCTAAACGTGCTTTAATTTCTAAGGTTGAAACGTACCTTGTTGCAATTGCGAAGTTGAGTCCTTAGTTAAGTAGATGTATCTCGTCTGTGTTAGTTATCTGTCGGATCTGTTAATTATGAGGTTAGTCAATGGTTTGTTGTGTTGGTGTCTTTTCTGTAGTTTGCATTTAAGTTTCATCTTAGTTTTTCTAGTTTTTGTTGTGGCAGATCTGTTTGTTCCTGTCATTCCTAGTGTTGATTTGATTTGTTTCATTGACATAAGTCCGTAAATCTCTGGTTTAATGCAGCATTCCAGTTGATGGTCTAGGTTCATTTTTTGTTTTTATAAGTCATGTAGTTCTTTGTATTTTGTGTTCGACATGGCATTAAGTAGTTTTTTTTTCTGTAAATTTTGGATAATGTTTGTGTATTTATTAAAATTTTTGATAGTTTTACCTTTACAAAGCTAGAGGTCAGTTGTTACTTTCTACATTGTCGAATAAAATAGATGTCGTTTCCTCTGTTGATAATTTTTGGGTTTAGTTTCTTAGTTTCTTTACGATGACCGATGAAGGTCAAAACATTGTTCACTCCTCTACATAGTGCTTTCTCTATCCATACCAGCTGTTTATTACATACACAATGGTTACTTTTGACCATTGGTCGGCATGGTCTGGTGGTTAAGGTACTACACTCGTAATCCGATGCTCGCGGGTTCGAATCCACGTCACACTAAACATCTTCGTCCTTTCAGCCGTGGGGGCGTTATAATGGGATGGTCGATCCCATTATTCGTTGGTAAAAATAGCCCAAGAGTTGGCGGTGGATGGTGATGACTAGCTGCCTTCCCTAAAGTCATGCACTGCTAAATCAGAAACGGCTAGTGCACATAGCCCTTGTGTAGCTTTGCGGGAAGATCAAAACAAACCAAACATTTGACCGCTTATCTTATTATCTTATAACCCACATACAGCAACGAGTCGCGAATCTTAAATCCACAGAATGATAGTCCGTGATTTGGAAACATAAAGCCACGCTAGGTCCGAGATGTAGGTAGAAAGAAAGAAATAGCGAATGGTAACCGTAGAGAGACAATAATAAAAACGTGAATGGGTTTTTCAGGGTTATAATTTAAAGGATCAGAAGTTTTGAGAAAAAAAAACGAATAAAAAATACGTCCATTGATAGCCAAGACTAAATGATACATCAATACATGTTAGGTGAATTTCAACACAAAATCTGTTGCTGTGATGATTCTTATTTTGTATTGGTTTCGAAAACATTTTGTAAATCAGTAATATAACTTGATAAACACTGTATACATAGAAATATACTCTAAACATGCAAAACACAAAGTGTGTCAACTAATATATATGACCCGGCATGGCCAGGTGGATTAAGGCGTTTGAATCGTAATCTGATGGTCGCGGGTTCGAATCCCCGTCGCATGAAACATGCTTGCACTTTCAGGCGTGGGAGCGTTATAATGTGACGGTCAATCCCACAATTCGAGGCTAAAAGAGTAGTCCAAGAGTTGACGATAGATGGTGATGGCTAGCTGTCTTCCCTCTAGTCATACATTGCTAAATTAGAGATGGCTAGCGCAGATAACCCTCGTGTAGCTTTGCGCGAATTTCAAAGACAAACCCATACATATGTATTATAGACGGTCCCTGGATATTCTGGAAACATCAGCAGTGTTTGTGGAAGCAAAATACATTTTTGTAAAGTTTAATATACAATATTGTATCTAAGTCTGCCTATATAATCATTCACATTTTTTTTTCTTTCTCTCTTACTCCTTCTTTGTTTATCTGTCTATTCAGTTTTGGTTAGCGTGCAAGTTGTACGCTATATCTTAACATTTTATCTCCATAGTTGACTTCAAAGCTGTTTCATTAGAGCAGAGTCGAGCTTAGAATGTCGAACTAAAAGCTGAGTTTTCTAGTAAGTGTTTAATGTCACTTTACGAGGTCTGTTCTCTCAACAAAGTTAATGTTTCTTTTTAATAACAACAAAAATGTTTACACCCACTGATGTATGTACAGCACTTTTATTAACTCAGAGAGACGGTTGGCTTCTTCCATCCAGGAAATTAAGAAAGCTACCATAAGCTTTATATGTATAATGGCTTTCGTAAGCCACTTAATTTCCGTTGCAAATTCGATGTTATACGTTGCATTTTATTGAGTAAGAAAGTAGGTTACGTCTGCAGAAAAACAGGAGTATACTTTACTTTAGCCTAACTTTAAATAATTACTCCTTATTATAAAAGATAATAAACAGACACGTGGTTATTTACTTTATGGATTTTAATGGACCTTGTTTCTTCGTGGGGTGTTTTGGAAAGTCTCAATGTTTTGTTCAAGACAGTTTGTTTGTTACTAAGCTCAAAGCTACACAATGGAATGTTTGTGGTGTGTTCACTGCGGGTATCGATAAAACTCGATCCATAGCTATCGTAAGCCTTCTGAGTTATTGTTGAATCACTGGGTAGCATTTCAAACTTTCGATTTATTTGTTTTTTTGTAATTTACGAAAACCTTTCGAGGGCTTTCCACGCCTGCCTTTCCCTTATTTTGAATTAATATACTGTAGATGGAGAGCAGCTCGTCGATATTAACCACCGCCAGTTCTTGAGATATTTCTGTCTCACAAAATAGTGGGATTTGACCATCATCCTCGTGAAACACGCATAGCCTCAAAGTACGGACTGGGTTTTTACCGAAACGGTACACGAACCATAAATATTCGGATCCACAGATCTGGCATCCTAACCTCTAGGTCATGTCTGGCCACTACTTTAGTTACCATCAGTCTTAAAAACATCACAAAATTATTTAATATACATTTGCTTTAGTACCTTTAGCACTAAAAGTGAAACATAAACACACACACCACACACACATTGTTATATATATATATATGTGAAAATTCAGTAAGTAAAATTATTACTGATTGTGAATGCTTAACTTACGAAAGATGAAAGCAAGAGAGAAGTTATTAAGTTGAATGCCCAGCAAACAATGCATGAATTAATAAAATACAGACAAAATATATTCGCTCGGTCCATTTCGAAGATACGCTGTTTTTCATAATGTATTATTATAACTTTTTTAAAACTAAATTACTGGTTTAAAAAGAAAAGGAACCTATTAGTTTGTTTACGATAATTTCCCTTAGGCAAAACTAATGCTGTCTCCAGTTTCGTTTGTTTTGTTCTGTATTGCTTAACAGACTCATGCTGTCAAAACGCTTTTTAAATAATCCATCAGACTTACTGTACGCGTTTTGTTCTTTGTTGGATTTTAAAAGTCAACGAAATGGAAGTGATTTCGCTTTTGGAAGCCATTGTATGTTCATTTATAACACACGCAGTTTCCCATTATTCTAGAAATTCTTTGCGTCTAACAATAGAGAGTATTAGTTTGCATCAAATGACGTTTATTACGTTTATATGCACGCATAGAGACTTTGTACCTTATTTTAAAACGATTTGGAGACCCAACACATCATCACAGACTTTGTCGTCAAGTTCGGTCAGGGCCTATCTGATGATAAAGCAGCTTGACTGCTCCCCCTTCCCCCAGTAGTGCAGCGAAATATCTGAGGGTATACAACCCAATGAACCGAGTTTCGATACCCGTACTGAATAAAGCCCATTGTGCACTTTGTGCTTGACCATGAAAAAACTTACAAGCATTTTAAAAACAGAACTCGAGTTTTTATTGCAAAACGACATCCTCGTAAGTTGCGCCCACCCAGTGGCTCAGCGGTATGTCTGCGGACTTACACGCTAAAATCCGGGTTTCGATACCCGTGGTGGGCAGAGCACAGATAGCCCATTGTGTAGCTTTGTGCTTAATTCAAAACAACATCGTAAGTTGTTTCATTCAAAATAGTTTTAATATAAGCACCTAATATTTATATAGAAATATGTATTAGTCGTATCACTTGTAATTTTGAGTACGTAATATATACATACAACCATAAAAATACACGTCTCTTCGAATCAATACTTCAATTTGTTGATTGTTTATTTTCACCTACAGGGGGAGCCAAAGTTGCTATGCAATTATTGCGTTTGAGGCATATTTTCATTTTAATGCCTTACTCTTAAAAAAACAACAATTAAATTGATTTCAATTCTATTTGTAATGTGTTATCTATTACCTACAAATATTGGCTTTACTAGCAACATAGTGTCAACTGTAAAACAACTTTAAACTCCGAAACCGTATACTAGCTTTTATTACACTCTGTATATCGAACTGCTCTTTTATATTTAAGGCATTTAAAATGTGGAGTATGAATGTTACTCGATTATACAATGTTTTACTTAAATTTATATTGTATTATAGCGTATAGAATTTAATCTTTCGGAGAATTAATATTTGCTTTTATTCTGTTTGACAACTTGAAGACATATATTAAGAAAAACACAACATTTTACAATTCTGTTTAAGAAAATCAAATTCTGTAAAATAAAGTTATTTCGAATAGTTAACACTTGACCAAGTTAGATATACAGTACTTGTTGATTGTAAAATAGGCCCGGTATGGCCACGTGGGTTAAGACTTGTAATCTGAGGGTCGCGGATTTGAATCCCCATGACTCCAAACATGTTCGCCCTTTCAGCCGTGGTGGCGTTATAACGTGACAATCAATCCAACTATTCATTGGTAAAAGAGTAGCCCAAGACTAGGCGATGGGTGGTGGCAACTAATTGCCTTTTTTCTTGTCTTACATTGCTAAATTACGGACGGCTAGCGCAGACAACCCTTATGTAGCTTTGCGTGAAATTCAAAAACAAACAAACAAACATTGTACAATAATTGAAGAAACAAAGGTTTGATTGACAATAAGTAGGTAGGAGAAACGGCGGGAAAACTTACTAAACAAAAAACAGAATTCATTGTTATGAATATTTTAATTTGTACTTTATGTAGCAGCACAGAAGTAAATATTTAAATACGTCACTACAAAAATATGTCATTTTCAGTGATTGAAAAACAATGCATAAATTTGACTTTAAAACACAGTTAAAATTTAATTTCGTCGTGTTTAAATTTATTGAACCTAATAATTTCCGAGGTCGACGAGAGAACAAATCATTTAATCACGTATAAGGTACGTTTTACGTTAAAAATACCCGAACAAGCAATGGTTTCTATGAATCGGGTGACTTATTCATATTTCAAATGAAAAAACATTTTGAAATATTAATTTTATAGCAACGGAAAAACTGATCGTTTGGATTTGGTATGGATTGGTCGTATGGTAGAGCACTGGAAGCTGACAATCCGGGTTTAAACCTGTGCGTAATCCTAAAATATCCGCTCCTCTCACTTTAAGCTGAGGGTGCTTTTTAAGATTGAAAGTCATTGTCTTAGTGTAGGTTTTGGTTTGTAAGGTGTTGCTGAATGAATGCTATCCCTCTGGTGAGGAGTTTTGAGATTAGTGACACCAAACGATAATTTTAGTAGCTCGCAATAATGACAAAATACAAATTCCTTTGAACCTTTCACAAAATAAAACTTTTAAAATATTATGAGAGAAACAGCAACGAAAGGGAATATAATTATAAATATAACATTTTAAATAAATTATATATATTTCCATTTTAAAATCTATGGGATAAAAGTGTATTAATACGTCCTCAAGGCATGGTCTGTTGGTAAGAACACCCGTCTCAGAACCTATGGTTCGAATAACACCACTGAATACGACTGTTCTCTTAGCTTTTGAGGTATTATAATATTACGCTCAATCCCATTATTCGTTGACGATGGGTGGTGATGACTAGCTGCCCTTTCTCTTGTCTTTCACTGCTAAATTAGGAACGGTTAGCGCAAATAGCCCTCGTGTAGCTTTGCGGGAAAGTTAAGACAAATCAATCAAAGTTATCTTTTACTAATATAAATTCCCTACTTTGAAAAACGAAAAAAAAAACAACTTTGAAAACATTGAATCTGATGCAATATTAATGAAATGTATTTAACGACTGTTAGTTTGAGAATGTCCCCAGGAGGGACAGCGGTAAGTCTTCAGATTTACAACGCTAAAATAAGGGATTCAGTTCTCTTCGTCGGACACAGCAGATAGCCCGAAGTGGCTTTTCCATAACAAATCAAACACAGTTTGAGAAATAACAAAGCACAGACTGTTTTCTCTAATTATTACAGTATATAGTCGTCATCTACTGTTTAGAATACTTCAAAACAAAGATGCACCAAATTTTTCTTCATACAACCGTACACAATTTTTTTCCTTCCTCGTATCGATTTTACAAAGACGTTGTGTTATTAACTATACCTGGAGGTACTCTGAATGTTAAAAAAACATATTTGAAGAAAAAACACGATACAGGTACCTATGGTACTTAAACACAAGAAATCCAAGCATTCGAGTATGGTACTTTTGGCGTTTGAACACAAGCCATCCTGTTAATTAACTGTGGTACCTAAACACAACTGACCCAGGTATTTAACTACGGTACTGGTGGTACCTGAACACAAACAATCCAGCTCTTTAATTATGGTACTGGTGGTACTTCAACACAAATGATCCGGCAATTTAACTATGATAATGGTGGTACCTCAAAACAAGCAATCTAGCTATTTCACTATGGTACTAATGATGCCTGAATACAAGTGATCCAGGTATTTAACTACGGTACTGGTAGTACCTGAACACAAGACTCGGGTATTTAATTATGGTATTGATGGTACCCAAAAGCAAGGGGTATAGGTATTTAACTTTGGCACGGTGGTACCTCAACACAAGCAATCCAGCTATTTAACTATGGTACTGATGGTGCCTGAACACAAGTGATCCATAGCTCGTGCTTGATTAGAATTTTTTTCTTTCCCTATCTATCGTGTTCAGTGTGATGGAAGTGGTTACTTACTGTTGTCTCTCCCTTTAGAAGGTGCTTCTGAGTTGGTCGAGGAGGGCAGTGTTGGGTCAGTCACATCTTTATCTGGCTTATATTTTGTAAAATTTTACTTAAATCTGACACACATTTGCCTGGACTTCAACTTATAAAAATCTATGAAGACCAGAGTGATCTTTACATGAATTACGTCTTGTAAGTCTCTGCTAAAGCATGCTAATGACGCGTTACTTCTGTCTACCTCAGAGTGAGGCTTTAGCGTCATTTCCTTTTATCACTTCAAAGAGAGAGTCGAAGGTTTCCTGCTGTATTCTTTGGCGCCATTTTGTTAGCTCGAGCTCGTTTTGTGAATATCTTTCTTCGACGAGTCACGTGTACCTCTCTAGTAACAAGACTTCTCGTTTTACAATAGCAAGTCGTCCTAGAATGTTCCAGGAACCAACTATAACATTAAGATGTCACTGCATCAATAGAAGTAGCTCGTTATTTTTAAAGTTATTTAAACTTTTGTATAAAAATTCGTGACCTTGGACTCTAACTAGTTATGAAATGTTCCAAGAAGTTATGGCTGGACAATGTTTAACTTGTATTTTCAGTTGTAAAACCAGTTTAGAACATATTTGTTTAACATTGTCTATTATTACATAAAAGTAATAAAAGACTAATCCAACTAACACGTTTGATAATCCTACTTTGATTTCAAATTGTGGGGAAATTATTAAACTTAAATAAATATTTCCCTAGACTGTTTTGCAATAAACGTAAGAAGCGCGCGCGAATTACATCCAGCTATCTAACCTTTCAATAAGTGGCCAGTTGGGTTAAGGCGTTCTACTCGTAATCTGAGGGTCGCGGGTTCGAATCCCGGTCGCACCAAACATGCTCGCCCTTTTAGCCGTAGGGGCGTTATAGTTTGACTATCAATCATACTATTCGTTAGTAAAAGAGTAGCCCAAGAGTTGGCGGTAGGTGGTGATGACTAGCTGCCTTCCCTCTAGTCTTACACTTATAAATTAGGAACGGCTAGCGCAGATAGCCCTAGAGTAACTTTGCACAAAATTAAAAACAAACAAACAAAGAAACCTTTCACAGAAATGTCAGCTACGTTTAATGTTTCTTCTATGTATCATACGTACCAATAGAAAACTAGTAACGATTTTTTTTTTATATGTGAACATGTGAACAGGAAGAAAGCAATCAAATATCATTTCTTAACCTCAAAATTATAAGAACCGACACACAATTCAAAACAGAAATCCACCGAAAAATCACCCATACTGGACTATACATTCCTTGGGACTCAGCACATGAAACAAAACAAAAACTCAACATACTAAGAAACCAGATAAACACAGCCATAAAACTATGCTCACCAGATAAAATTAACGATGAATTAGATAAAATAAAACAACACTTCATCAACATTAATAAGTTTCCTCCACAAACCGTAGAAAACATTACACGCACACACCTAGACAGAAAGCAAAATCAACCAACAAAAGTAAATATATCTCACGAATCAAAAAATCACGAAACCATATACTGCTGTATACCATATATTCCTGACATCAGCAAACAAATAACCAACATTTGGCAAAAACTAGTAACAAAATATAACATTCCAGTTAACACTAAATTTATTCAAAAACCAGGCACAAAACTAAGGTCTATACTATGTAAGAACTACACTGACAAACACCACACCAACATTATTTATAAAATACAATGTGATAACTGCCACGACTTCTATATAGGAGAAACAAGTAGAAAAATGGAAACCAGATTCAAAGAACATAAAAAGTCACCTTCACACGTTTTCGAACACTGCAAGTCAAATGGACACAACATAACCATAGAAAACACTAAAATACTAAATAAAGAAACAAACATAAACAAACGAAAAATTAAAGAAGCCTTACTTATACAACAACTCAAACCCAAAATAAACCAATATAAAGGAACACCATTATACCTATATTAATAGTATAGACAAAATTATATATTCAAACCGCGCCCTCTACATTGCAACACTCAATTATACAACCCCTCCCAAACATGTGGTCAGCTTCCGACCAGTAACCCTTTCTTTGTGAACCTGACGATGACCGAAGAAGGTCGAAACGTTGTTCGCTCTTCTATTTGAAGTGTTTTCAGGGCCCAGAACAGCCGTTTTTGCATATAAAAGTTCTCAACAAGTGGGTTTCTCGACATCACTGATAGTAACGATTTGTAAGGTATCGAATGAAGGGAGTTATGAGTTCCTAATCCTCAATCGAGATAATTACTGGATTTAACTATTTGATCAAAATATCTGTTTAATTCTCGAAAACTAGAAACCAACTTGAAATAAAAATTCATCTCACAACAGAGAACAACATTTCAACCTTCCTGGGTCATCTTCAGTTTAACAAGGCTAACCTGAAGATGACCTATGAAGGTGGAAACGTTGTTCTCTGCTTTATTAGTAAAAGTGTTAAAAATCACACCATCTGTTCTGAGATTCATTTTCACAGTTTTATTATTTGATCAGAAAACCTGTGGTTTAAATAAATTTTTAAACTGTATTTTGGCGTAACCTACTGAGTTTTGAGAAAGATGTCTATATGAATGTAAATTTTTCCTCATAATTTTCGTCTTTCAACTGATCTCCCACATCACACGGCTGTAAACCTGGGGACGTATAACACTAAAAACCGGATTTCGATACAATCATTGTGTAGTTTTGTGCTTAAAAACAACAACAACAAACATTCTTTCAGTTTACACAGTGCAGTTTTATTATTAAAATTTCATAAACGCTCTCATGAGATATTGTGTTTTATCTTGCCACTTTTGGGATATTTTATTACACATATGATGAGATGTTTTGATCTTAATTGTTACTCTAGTGGTTCAAAGTGAATGACTTTTTTAAAGCTTTCATGGATATCAATAAGATATTAAGTGCCTCATATCAAAATTGTTTTGAGTATTTTATATCAGCAAATCACATGACAACAACACTGACATTCTGTGGCTTTGCGTAAATAATGTAACGTCATCAAAAATTGACACCTTTCCGACGCAAAATCATTATACAATGAAATCACAAAGATATGTGGAGTAGTGCATTTAGAACTTCCATCACAGGAATTGGAAAAATAAGAAATATGTATTAGTTTGTGACACCATGACCATTCAAAAAGAGACCTCCAACAAGTCTAATTCCAGTTCCGGTAAATAAAGTATTAGTGCTTCATTTTCTAACAGGTAAGAATCCATGAGCATGAAGGTCAGTAAGAAAAGCTGTCTACGTGACCCAAGCAACAGAATGTGACGTAATCACGAAGAATCTCCGACTGGAAAAGCGCTACTTTTCGCGAGCACACTTTTTTCCACGGCATAGCAGTCCAACCATGGAATATTTGAAGCAGTTGAAGGATGAAATGATTATTTTTGCTATTCCACACGCAGCCATGTTGGTCAAGTCGACGAAAACAGCGCCTATAGACGTCCATACAATGAGAGTGCTGAAACAAATTCTGGGAAATAGTCATGTTTTTGCACTAGATAGGAACAGTGGCGTGTCTTGAGCATTATACGGCTTTGTGATGGTGGCTTTTGAAAATTTAGCTTCGCTGTGAGTCTCTTGTCAAGGGTAGAGTCATTAAATAGAACATGACCGGACAAACGGTGACTACACGGTGAGGCTCCAAAATCATTCTTACATAAAGTACTCAACCTCTGGATATAAGTATATATAAATATATGTATTTGGCTCCTGAATCAATCAACCTGATATTATAAACGTTTTTTGTTTCGAAGCAGGGAGGTATTTAAAAGGTCTAAAATGGCCAGGTTATGAAGGCGTTCGACTCGTAATCTGAGGGTCGCGGGTTCGAATCCCCGTCACACCAAATATGTTCGTACCTTCAAACGTGGAGGTGTTGTAATGTCACGGTCAATCCCACTATTCGTTGGTAAAAGAATTGCCCAAGAGTAGGGGTGGGTGGTGATAACTAATTGCCTTTTTTCTTGTCTTACACTGCTAAATTATGGACGACTAGCGCAGACAACCCTTATGTAGCTTTGCGTCAAATTCCAAACAAATAAACAACATATATATTGTAAAAAAATATTTTTGGTAAAGTGCCCCATTTATCAGGTTTCTAAAGTACTTATCGATTTCAGTTACATCAAAAAGTTGAAAATTAACGCCAGTCTTTGATGTAACTAAAACAAAAACGAACCATTAATTGTTCTGTTGACTGCTTCACGTGTTTTTCAGTTCGTTTTGTCTGTTGTTGGTTTTTTTCCGCTAGGATAAACAGCATATTCTACAGTAAGGTTGTGTGGTTTGTTGAAGTGGTTTGAATGAAGGCACTTCGGCCTCAATGCTGAGTCTTAAGCTGTTCTTGAACAATAAATGGTCCATTTCCGGGAGGTCGAAAGAGTACTTAAATTTGGCAAACATTAAAATCAGTGCACGGAGCTAGTGCGTTCCTCTTATCAACGAAACACACTCATATATATGTATATATACATATAATCATAAAATTAAATCTCTACGTCACACATACTTCGCTCGTGGAGCTTAATGATTCTTTCTGTTTCCGTCATAATAATTTATTGCTAGTTTCAGAAAGTAGGATTTTGTTTAACGCTTCGAAAGTTTAAACTGAAATATATTAACATCTAGTGGTTTAAAACAGATAGTGAGCTCAGATGTTAAGCCGATATTTCGTTTCGGTGTCCATCTTCACAATTTATCATGGTTGTTTTTCTGGTGGATTACTCGGTTGGAATACCGTCTTACCTTCTAGCTGCCTTTCAGTGGCTCAGCGGTATGTCTGCGGACTTACACGCTAAAATCCGGGTTTTGATACCCGTGGTGAGGAGAGCACAGATAGCCCATTGTGTAGCTTTGTGCTTAATTCAAAACAACAGCAACAACCTTCTAGCTATTCAAGCCTCACGCATTTCACTCTATTTAAAGCTTCATCAATACTAGCAATAAAAAAGTACACATATTCAAGATTGTTTGTTTGTTTTTGAATTTCGCACAAAGCTACTCGAGGGCTATCTGCGCTAGCCGTCCCTAATTTAGTAGTGTAAGACTAGAAGGAAGGCAGCTAGTCATCACCACCCACCGCCAACTCTTGGGCTACTCTTTTACCAACGAAAAGTGGGATTTACCGTTACTTTATAAGCCCCCCACGACTGGGATGGCTAGCATGTTTGGTGCAACCGGGATTCGAACTCGCGATCCTCGGATTACGAGTCGAACGCCTTAACACACTTGGCCAACATGTACAAGTACAAACATGCATGATATTATATTGCTCAACAGAGCCGAAATATATATTTATACATTATAAATTATCGCACGAGCTAAATAGCCGAAACCTTAAAATTTGTATCCACTCCAATCTGTCCTATAGAACATCACTTCAATCTGTCGTACAGAACATCACCTTAATCTGTACTACAGAACATCACTTCAATCTGTACTACAGAACATTAGTTCAATCTGTCGTACAGAACATCACTTCAATCTGTCGTACAGAACATCACTTCAATATGTACTACAGAACATCACTTCAATCTGTACTACAGAACATCACTTCAATCTGTACTACAGAACATTAGTTCAATCTGTCGTACAGAACATCACTTCAATCTGTACTACAGAACATCACTTCAATCTGTACTACAGAACATTAGTTCAATCTGTCGTACAGAACATCACTTCAATCTGTCGTACAGAACATCACTTCAATCTGTACTACAGAACATCACTTCAATCTGTCGTACAGAACATCACTTCAATCTGTCGTACAGAACATCACTTCAATATGTACTACAGAACATCACTTCAATCTGTACTACAGAACATCACTTCAGTCTGTACTACAGAACATTAGTTCAATCTGTCGTACAGAACATCACTTCAATCTGTACTACAGAACATCACTCCAATCTGTACTACAGAACATCACTTCAATCTGTCGTACAGAACATCACTTCAATCTGTCGTACAGAACATCACTTCAATATGTACTACAGAACATCACTTCAATCTGTACTACAGAACATCACTTCAGTCTGTACTACAGAACATTAGTTCAATCTGTCGTACAGAACATCACTTCAATCTGTACTACAGAACATCACTCCAATCTGTCCTATAGAACATTAGTTCAATCTGTCGTACAGAACATCACTTCAATGTGTTCTTTAGAACATTTGATATAAGGATCACCATCATAAGCTGGAATATGTATATTATAACAATATATTATAAAGGAAACGGATTGGAGGTTGGAGTTAGAAGAAGCTCATTATTTTGATGGATTCCCAATAGCGTAAAGAAGACACAGAAGTACCACCAACATTTCAATTAATCCCAATTATTATTGTTCCAATCTATTATGTGTTTTACAGAGACGGTAAACAGTGAAGATTGGGGTTAGTAGGTGATTAATGTGAGATTTATTCTAGGAGTTCAGAATTAAAAGTGAGAAATATATTTTTTTTTTACAAATTCCTGCTCGACTATCAGAGAAACTACTTTTATTAAATTGTTGTAATTTCACACCTATATTGCCCCCTGCTGGTACAGCAGTAAGTCTACATATTTACAATGTTGAATTCAGGGGTTCGATTCCTCTTGGTGGACAGAGCAGATAATCGCCTGTACTTTTGCTGAAAGAAAAGCACGCTAACACACATATATACACATCAGTGCTACAAAAATATATATGTAATTACCATAATAATTGTATATTTATAATAACACAAGTTTGGTTTCTTCTTAAATTTCCCTCAAAGCTACTTGAGGGTTATTTACTCTGACAATTAGGCCATGCTAAGCCGTAATATTAAAATAATAACGTTATATAATATAGTTTATTAAAGTATTTATTTCTTGTTACAAACTAGTGCTGAGAAAAACCTGCTGTTTTATCAGAAAATGACTATCCACTTGATGTGACTGAGGTATTGGAAAAGTTCGAAAATAAAAATACGCACATTCTGATGTAATGTACAAAAACAGTATGTTATTCACAGTACTGTGAGAACATACTACCTTATAAGAAGAAAGCTACTAGAGGTAAGAACGTCACAAAGTCCACATAACTAGATTTATGTCAGTTATGTAAGATTTATTGACTCGAAGCACAAAACAGTAATATTTATTAACATGTCGTAATTACAAGAAATCACAAAGAAACATAAACACAAAATTCTGTGTTTTACTGTTTATTTACAATTTTCAACACCAAAGAAATTGTAAAATTAGAAACAATATTTTACAGATCTCGTACTATTACGAACCCTGGCGTTTTTCTTCCGTTTTAAAAGCTGTGCAGGCAGGCAAACCTCAACATCCACTTTTGGAATGACGAGAGAACAGACAAGAATATCACTGACACCAAGTTTTATTTTACAAATAGGATATTCTACATTAAACTGTTAGTAATTATAACACCATCCACCACCTTTTAAGGTCGAGGGTTCGAATCCTCGTCGCACCAAACATGCTCGCCCTTTTAGCCATGGTGGCATTATATAGTGATGGTCAATCCCACTATTCGTTGGTAAAAGAGTAGCCCAAGAGTTGGCGGTGGGTGGTGATGACTAGCTGCCTTCCCTCTAGTCTTACACTGCTAAATTAGGGACAGCTAGCGCAGATAGCCCTCGTGTAGCTTTGCGCGAAAGTCAAAACAAACAAGACATTCAAACTCCTTTTAAAATGTGACGTAACTTAATAAGAATATACATTTACTGTACGTTATTGATGAGTGGCTATTGGTATGACTGAAATGTTTAACAATTACTTTTCTTGACGGGCGATACAAGTTGTTAAGAGCTATGGTTCTGAGTGAAACCAACAGTAAAACACACACCATTAACGTTTTTAAAGTGCTTGAAACAATCTAAATTTATAGGCTAACTGAAACTTTTCATGTCACTGGGGACGGGTACTTTTGCTTGAATTGTATACTTTTATTATAAACTGTATTTCAAACCATAACTTTGAAAGACCTTTTTCAGTATTGCTAATTTTGTTTTATGTTACTAATTACTTTGAATTTTGTTGTACTGTGAAATACAAGAAATAAATAAATGAAACATTCATGTTTTAAGAACAACAGAAAATTTGAATGAACGACATAAGTTCAGGTTTGTAACTTCGAGTGATCATGTCTGTTACAAATAAAAGGCGCTTATCAATCACCACGTGGATGTATAGTTTTTTAGATGGGTCGTTAATATTAGTGGTAAAAATACATATAAATTTAGAAGTAATAAGAAATTTGAGATTGACAAACACATTATAACGCTCTCATAGCTACGAAGTCGGACGTGTCAGTACAATGAACTCTGCAATACTAGTGAAATCTATCGCGGGTAAATTATTTTACACGGTTGTTCTTGTTTTGTTACTATGGTGGGATAAGTGGACCCCTCCCGACCGGTAACGGATAGTATAAAAAATAACGAGGCCTGTTTGATTGCTGAGTTTTATTTGGTATAATTTTTTACTACATGTTAAGGAAAGTTGATAAAAGCCTGATTTGAGATTATATTAACAATTTATTTCCGGTTACGTATATTTTTACAATAACGCCATAATACCGCTAATACGCAGTTGACCGGAAAATGTACTCACCTCTCACACTTAACACTATCATCACCCTTGACACCTGGTCACTCGGCGTTGAACCAAAACATTCAAAGTGGCCACCATCTTTGTTACGGTTCACATTGGAAATAATCAAACTACCGTTAGGGTAGATCCTTTGACGTTGGTTGTCTGGGAGGCGACGGCCATCTAGAACCCAGTACAAGTTTTTTGTTATATAAACTGGATTTATATACTTTATAAAATAATTTGACGATTTCAAAATAAGGCCAGCATATTCAAAGCATGTTTTCTTGCACACGTATAGACTCACTCACTCACTCACACAAATCCTACACGTTCGTTTATGAATTACATTAACAGTCCAAGCATTTCGTTATACATGCACGAATATTACATACAGAGCAACATACTATACTCGAAAGCGACGAACGTGTCGTTTAAACACACGAGATATTTCAACCGTGTTAAATTCCTTTATTATATTTACAACAAACACTTCTCACATTAATTTAATTGCGTTATCATCTGATATGTCCATCCCACGCCACCCCCCAGTGGCACAGCGCTTAGGTGTGTGGACTTTTAACACTGGAAATAGGATTTCAATACCTGTTGTGTACAGACAGTTTGTTGTTAGGTTTTCGTTTAACCACAAACAAACATTCGATATTATTTCTAATATGTGTTTATTTGTTTGTTCACGTATTCCTAAAACGGTTTTGGAGCTAGTAGGACCTGACCAGGGTGATTCAGAGGGCGTTGTAAGACCAAACTTGGCAGATGGACTCAGGGTAGCTTGGAAGGACTTATTTTCTATATACTGTAGCCTCTTTTCCAAAGGGACTAAAACTTGTTTGGAAGGTCACTCTGGAAAGATGAATAACTAATGGTAGATATACAAGGGCGCTTAACCCGAACATGGCATCGAACTTTCTGATTCGAACCACTTTCTCTGGGGATCCTGGTGGCAGAACTTTAAAATCATGTTCATAGTCCCACTCACGAGCTAATGGAACCAAACTTCGAGAGGTGTCCTAAGGAGGTTTTTTTCCAAGTACAGACCCTCTTGGAGTAGTTGTAAAAGTAACTGTGAATATCATACACGAACTTGATTGGTGTATTAGTACCCTTAAGAATCACAAGTGGGTGGAACTTGACACTCCTCTACGTAACACACAAATTTCATAGTAGAAAAGTATAATTTACATAATTAAAACAACAGTATAATTGCGTATGTTTAGTTTCCAGTGTTTTCAATTTGGTATGAATGGCCCAGATGTTAAACTTAATTATCGACTCAATGATAAACTGAATAATTATTCAAGGTATATTTAGGCTCATCCTAAAATGAAGCAATCGAAACATGTCATACTCTTAGATATTTGTATAGATGTTCTCTGTTTAGCAAATCATATCCTAAAACTGGAGAAACATTTGGAGTTGAATGATATCAACAAGTGTTTCAGAGATCTTATAATAGACGTATTTCTGTTTCTGATAAAGCACACAACAAACTGGCATTTCTTAACCGAATTTCGATTTTGTAAACCATTAAAGGCATGTGATATTGACAATAAATTACAGAATTACCACCAGTAGGTGCAATCCTTCAAAATTCATCGATATTTTTACATAAAGATTTCTGAATCGTTTCGTTTATAATAATCCATCGTAGAAGGATCTTAAAATTTTTTCGCTATTTAATGAAAGCAGATGGGCAGCCATTGTAATCTCAAAGTATATATTGTCAAGCACGTGCTAATTAAAAAATCATCTTTAGGCACCTTTTTCCCAAGAAATTTCGTTTCTTTCAACATTTTCGAGAGGGCAGTCCAGCACGACAGTCTCTCCAGCAGTGGTGGTAAAATTCATCGATGAACTTAAATATGGTAAGCTGAAAATGGTTGAACTAGGAGGTCTCTTCATGAGTTCAGAAGAATCTAAGAAAGAAAAAACAAGTTCTATTTAACGTATTTTTAAACATGAAAAATAATCGAAATATAAATACCTTTTCCGTATTGCTATAGTAAGTTTTTCCTTTCGATAATTACAAAAATTCTGTAAGAAAACAAAGGTAACTCCAAACTCATATTTTTCTATCGTTACTTTTGTTGGGTTGGGTGTTTGTGAAATATACACATCTCAATGAAAGCGGAATGAAGAAAATTCGTAACAATACCAATATAATGACAAACAAGGACTATTCTTTCCTAATGGTATAAAATGATGCCAAATAAGGACTATTTTCTTTTGAAATGGCATAAAATTGTGCCAAACAAGGACTGTTTTCTTTTGTAATGGTATAAAATGGTGTCAAACAAGGACTGTTTACTTTCGTAATTGTATAAAATGGTGTCAAACAAGGACTGTTTACTTTCGTAATTGTATAAAATGGTGTCAAACAAGGACTGTTTACTTTCGTAATTGTATAAAATGGTGTCAAACAAGGACTGTTTACTTTCGTAATTGTATAAAATGATACCAAACAAGGACTGTTTTCTTTTGTAATGGTATAAAATGGTGTCAAACAAAGATATTTGTAGTAGTGCCTTTATGCAAAAGATATTAAGTGTTAATGTTTCTGAAATAAATGCATTCATACCATCAAAGTAATGATCCTAGCCAAATATATAATATATTGTTGTTATTTCTAAGATATACCTAATAATTGTTAATTCTAAGGTATACCTTATTGTTGTTATTTCTAAGGTATACCTTATTGTTGTTATTTCTAAGGTATACCTTATTGTTGTTATTTCTAAGGTATACCTTATTGTTGTTATTTCTAAGGTATACTTTAATGTTTCTAATTCTAGCATCAGGTGTTGATGACATAATCTAGTCAAAACGTTGTACAGTTTTAAAAAAAATGTTTCTCAATTACCTATTTAAGTTGTCTCTGAACTCCTATATGAATACCATATTTAACGTCACATGGCTTATTAAGGTTTATGTGGGATTAAGTCTAGTTTCCAAGCAAGGAAATCAAAGTCATGAGATTTAGTGTAGTTAGCAAACGAATACGGTATTCAAGCTACATGTTTTATTGAGGGTCACATGTTGTTAATTAAGCCTACAAATAAAGATATCAAACTAATGTTGGTTGCTATGGTTAATATGTAAATACGGCTTTCACTGCCATATGATTTGTTGAAATTGATTATGTGGTTAACTAGGCCTATGAATATGGAAATCAAAGTGGTGTGTTTGGCTGTCGTTAAAATGTGAATATGGTGATTAATGCCACATGGTTTGTTGACGTTTATATGTGGTTAGTTTTGATTTACAAATAACGTTGGTTATTTTTGAATTTCGCGTAAAGCTACACGAAGTTAGCGCAGGTGGCGCTAACCGTTCCTAATTTTGCAGTATAAGACTAAAGGGAAGGCAACTAATCACCACCCACTGCCAATTCTTAGGCTACTCTTTTACCAACGAATGATAAGATTGATCGTAACATTATAACGCACCCACAACTGAATGAGCGAACATGTTTGTTATGAGGGGGATTCAAACCCGCGACCCACAGATAACGAGTCGAATACGTTATCCACCTAATCATGCCTGGCCTAGCATATGAATACGACATTCAAAACTGTATGACCTGTTCAGACTTATTCACAAAAGGTTAGTTAATGCCACGTGGCTTATTGTAGTTAATACGTAAATTTAGAACCACTTGAAAGTGATATTAAGACAAATATATTTGATATTCTAACACTAATCCCTGCGGAATGCCTTTTATTTTTGTTTGTTACTATTAATTTTCTGTGTATGTTTTATGTAATCATTCTTAAGTAATGTTTTTGCTATCGAGATAAATACGGTTATTTTCATGAGATAACTTGAAATTTAATGTATTTTTTAATGGTTTTTCAATAAAGAAAAAAACCCTCAAATTTACAAAGCTAAAATCAAGTGTTTGATTATTCTCGGTGGATACAGTAAATAGCCTGAAAAAAATACAGGAAAAATTCAAAAGTAAATGATTGATGTAATTAATTACATTATCTCTTTTCGAAAAGTAAGTTTGTTTGTTTTGGGAATTCGCACAAAGCTACTCGAGGGCTATCTGTGCTAGCCGTCCCTAATTTTGCAGTGTAAGACTAGAGGGAAGGCAGCTAGTCATCACCACCCACCGCCAACTCTTGGGCTACTCTTTTACCAACGAATAGTGGGATTGACCGTCACATTATACACCCCCACGGCTGGGAGGGCGAGCATGTTTAGCGCGACGCGGGCGCGAACCCGCAACCCTCGGATTACGAGTGCACGCCTTAACGCGCTCGGCCATGCCAGGCCTTCGAAAAGTAAGTAAATAAATGTATGAATAATTTCTACACGTCTTTTAACATTTTGTGTGAATTCGTATGACCTCGTAATTATCACATAATTTTTTATACAATTTCGTATTAGCAAGGCCATATTACCCATAAATTTGCATTAAAAAGAAACAGTTTTCTTGAAGAAATATGTTTGTTTGTTTAGAATTTCGCGCAAAACTACTCGAGGGATATCTTCCCACACCAGTCCCTTGCTTAGCGGTGAAATACTACCGCCAGCCCTTGGGTTAAACTTTTGCCAACGAATAGTGTGATTGATCGTCACATTTTAACGCTCCCACCGCTGAAAGGGCGAGCATGTTTGGTATGACGGGATACGAACCCGCGACCCTCGGAGTAGGAGTCCAGTGTCTTAACCACCTGGCCATGCCGGGCAAAGAGAACTACCAACATTTTTTCTTCTGCAATCGCGCTCTGCAGTAATAAAGTAACACTATTAATTTACCAAATAGAGTGATCTTAATGGCCGAACGAGTACAAGTGATGCTAAGTGATCGAAGACTATTCTTGTATGAGGGTTGTTGTTGTTGTTGTTTTGAATTAAGCACAAAGCTACACAATGGGCTATCTGTGCTCTGCCCACCACGGGTATCGAAACCCGGATTTTAGCGCGTAAGTCCGCAGACATACCGCTGAGCCACTGAGAGGCTTGTATGAGGGATAATATCATTGAAATACCCACAATAACGGTTTGTGTGTGTGTGTGTTTTCTTGTAGTAAAGTCACATCGGGCTGTCTGCTGAGCCCACGGAGGGAAATCGAACCACTGGTATTAGCGTTACAAATCCTTTGACTTACCGCTGTACCGGCGGGGGACCACAATAACGGACAATAGAACGATTCTACATTATGCGACCGTCTTTTGGATCAAATCGATTACATATAGAATACTTACGCTTATGACATAATTATGCACGTGCTTTTTGAAATTGGAAAAAAGGTTTGTAAATAAAGCACGTGTTTACATCGTAAGTTTCCAAAATAATTTATTTTGGTCTAAATTACATATATTTTCCATCCATGTTTGTTTTTTTAAAGAAGCTTTGAGTGTCTCTTCAGTTTTAACAAAAACCTAAAATGAAATTCAACCACTGTACACGATTTTCAGTCGAATGCCGTTATCATGAAGTAAGGAAATAAAAAAAATAATTCGATTAATTTTGATAAGAACGGTCGTACAGCTGAGGCGATTTATTTAAATAAATTACAACCTCAAAATATTCTTATTGACTAGCTCGTGGTTTCAAGACACAAAAGAATAGAAGGGACGAACGAAAGGCTGTATTTTAATTAATGAAAATTTCTGACGAGAACTTATTATCAAACTAAATTATTTCGTTCTACATTAGTGAGATAGTACGTGATTAATGACGTAAACTGTATGATTAATCAGTGTTAAACGGAAAATGAATTATCCTTTTGCGTATTGCGTCCCTAAAATACGACAAAATCATTTGAAATTTAACAAATAATTAATAAAAAACCAAATACAAGTAAATCACATCAAATAACATAGTTCGTTAATTTTTTATATAAATATCTTTATTGTAGTGTTTTGTTTGGTCCAATTTCTCCTGGTGTTTTGTTAGTGTCTGAAATAATTGTCTATTCAAATAGAATATTCGGTGAAGCACTCTCTTCTCATTTAATTTGTTTCTTCCTTGAAAAAGCACAATTGTTTAAAAGTCTTGCACACAAACAAAATTATATTGCCAGAAACATAAATAGAAAATCCAATATGTTTCACAGAAACATATATGTATAACCAATGACAAATAAATAAAAATTCAGTAATTAGCTGCACTCGAAGAAGCACAAGCGACTTACTGAGCTTTGCGTGCGTGAGATTAACATTTAATAATAATTGTTGCCGTTAGGGGAACAATTTTCATTCCCCTCATTAGATTCTGATAATTACACTTAAATATCCCAAACCTCCACACAAAATATTTTATTTACGTCACCAAATTATGATTCTTCCATGTTTAGAAATATAAGAACATTTGTTATTTCGGAATTTGTCGTTTTAAATTAATTTGATTTATAAACAGACTTTAATTTGAATTATTGAAAAATTTTGAACGAATGATCGTAAAAGCAAACCCTAAAACTCATTAGATCATATGTTATAATCATTAATATTTGATCACAAAAACAGTTTCGTGAGAGAAGTACTTTTAACAATTTAAATAGATTCTAATAAAAAGTCACATTAACTGGAATAATATAACAATTGTAAATATTGATTTAAACACAAAGCTTGAGAAAAGGTTATCTGTGCTACCATTTAAATTTAACTATTTACACAAAACTAACAGTTAACCTGTTCACCAGCAATGAGCTCTCTCGTATTTATTTATATCATACTGATAACGATATATATGTATGCATATCCTTAGTTAGAATTAACAACAATAAAGTGTGTCCTACGTTAGAATTAACAAAATTAAAGTAAGTTCTTAGTTAGAATTGACGATAATAAAGTATGTTCTTATTTAAAATTGAAAATATAAAGTGTATCATAAGTTAGAACAGACAACAATAAACTGTATTTCTAGTCAGAATTAACAACAATGAAGTGTATCCTTATTTAGAATTAACGACAATAAAAAATGTCCTTATTTAAAATTGACAACAATAAAGTATATCTTTAGTTAGTACTGACAACAATAAAGTATATCCTTAGTTAGTACTGACAACAATAAAGTATATCCTTAGTTAGAATTGACAACAATAAAGTATATCGATAGTTAGAATTGACAACAATAAAGTTTGTTCTTATTTGAAATTGACAACAATAAAGTATATCTTATTAAGAATTAACAACAATTAAGCATATCCTTAATTTGAATTGACAACAATAAAGTATATCTTTAGTTAGAATTGACAACAATAAAGTATACCCTCAGTTAGAATTGACAACAAAAATATATTCTTAGTTAGAATTAATAATCCTAAGTTATAAGTGACAACAATAAAGTATGTCCTTAGTCAGGATTAAAAACAATAAAGTATGTCTTTATTTAGAATTGACAAGAATAAAGTAAATCCATACTTAGAAATGACAACAATAAAGCATATTCTTAATTTGAATTGACAACAATAAAGTATATCTTTAGTTAGAATTGACAATAATAAAGTATACCTTCAGTTAGAATTGACAACAAAAATATATACTCAGTTAGAATTGACAATAATAAAGTATGTTCTTATTTAAAATTAACAACAATAAAGTGTATCCTAAGTTATAATTGACAACAATAAAGTATATCCTAAGTTATAATTGACAACAATAAAGTATATCCTAAGTTATAATTGACAACCATCCCTGCATGTTCAAGCGTGTTAAAGTGTTCGACTCGCAACCCGAAGTTCGCGGTTTCAAATCCTGGTCGCACCAAACATGCTCACCATCCCAGCCTTGGGGACGTTATAATCAAACGGTCAATTCCACTATTCGTTAGTAAATGAGTAGCCCAAGAGTTGGCGGTAGGTAGTGATGACTAGCTGCCTTCCCTCTAGTCTGATACTGCTAAATTAGGGACGGCTAGCACAGATAGTCCTCGAGTAGCTTTGTTCGAATTTCAGAAAACAAACAAACAGAACTAACAATAATGTGGTACCCCTTCGATTAGAATTAAGAACAATAAAGTTTGTTTGAATTTCGCACAAAGCTATTCGATAGGTATCTGAGCTCGCCATCTCTAATTTGATATATCTACTTTAATGATAAAGTTTTCTGTTAATGGTGAATCGGATAACTACGGATATACGAACTTGTTTCAGGTGTAACAGGAAAACAAGGTCCCTGATGGTACAGCGATAAAGTCTACGGATTTACAATGCTAAAATGAGGAGTTACATTCTCCTCATTGGACTCTGCAGATAGACTGATGTGGGTGTCTTATAAGAAAACACGCACATACAGAAAAACAGGGAAATAATAACAAAAGGTTTGGACAGTACATTATAACTGGTTAAAGAAAACAAACAACTTAATACCACACAATACCACATCGATATTTTCTGTTGTTTTTTCTTCATACTCTGTTTCTTAGATTGCTACCTTATCAGTTCCATTCAGCCGTCCTCTCTACTGCAGTATTTCTGTTTTCTGCTTTTAGTGGTCCTACATCGGTTGTTTCACTACCACACAAATAATGGATAGGTTTTCTTGAAGAATGAACTACTGTTTTACAGGAAATTTACTTTCAAAGACAGAAAGAGAGAGGGCAAAAACCATGCATGTCAGAATGACACTGCTGATCGATATTTGAAATGGCCACATTATATTTCGTGATAGCGTAAGGCTCAGAATGCACATACACTTTAGTGTGAAGCGTAAAGCCTTTAGGATTGGCATACCAAAAATTGTAACTTGTGAAAAACGGTGACAGAAAAGGTCTACTTTAATATCATCTGAGTGTCACATTTAAGTAATTTATCTGAATAGCATGCAATAAGTGTGGTGTAAGGACCGAGCCTGAAAACAAAAGTCAAAAACTAGGATTTATGAGAGCTGAAGAATAAGATGGTTTTAAAAGGCTTACAAATATATCAGTAAAACTTACAAATAAGCTTGAACATTATTTATTTTTTAATTATTATACCAGCTGTCCTCAAAACTAAAAGAGAAAGAACAAAGAATTGTTTTCATATGAATTAATGCGAGAAAAAGGTGTAAACAAAAGTCAAAGTGAGATTCAGTCTTCACTTGTTAGAAGTATTTACTCTCTGTCATTGTCAGTAGTTATTAACAATTAGGTACCTTCTAGTGTTTAAATAACCATTAGCTCACCACTAGTCTTTATTAAACTTCTGGTATCTTCTAGTGTTTAATTTAACTATTCACTATCTATTTGTCTTTTTTAAACTTCTGGTACCTTCTGGTATTTAATTTAACCATTAGCTAACCACTAGTCTTTATTAAACTTCTGGTACCTTCAAGTGTTTAATTTAACCATTAACTATATATTAGTCTTTATTAAACTTCTGGTACCTTCTGGTATTTAATTTAACTATTCACTATCTATTTGTCTTTTTTAAACTTCTGGTACCTTCTGGTATTTAATTTAACTATTAGCTAACCACTAGTCTTTATTAAACTTCTGGTACCTTCAAGTGTTTAATTTAACCATTAACTATATATTAGTCTTTATTAAACTTCTGGTACCTTCTGGTATTTAATTTAACTATTCACTATCTATTTGTCTTTTTTAAACTTCTGGTACCTTCTGGTATTTAATTTAACTATTCACTATCTATTTGTCTTTATTAAACTTCTGGTACCTTCTGGTATTTAATTTAACTATTCACTATCTATTTGTCTTTATTAAACTTCTGGTACCTTCTGGTATTTAATTTAACCATTAGCTAACCACTAGTCTTTATTAAACTTCTGGTACCTTTTAGTGTTTAATTTAACCATTAACTATATATTAGTCTTTATTAAACTTCTGGTACCTTCTGGTATTTAATTTAACTATTCACTATCTATTTGTCTTTATTAAACTTCTGGTACCTTCTGGTATTTAATTTAACTATTCACTATCTATTTGTCTTTTTTAAACTTCTGGTACCTTCTGGTATTTAATTTAACTATTCACTATCTATTTGTCTTTTTTAAACTTCTGGTACCTTCTGGTATTTAATTTAACTATTCACTATCTATTTGTCTTTTTTAAACTTCTGGTACCTTCTGGTATTTAATTTAACTATTCACTATCTATTTGTCTTTATTAAACTTCTGGTACCTTCTGGTATTTAATTTAACTATTCACTATCTATTTGTCTTTATTAAACTTCTGGTACCTTCTGGTATTTAATTTAACCATTAGCTAACCACTAGTCTTTATTAAACTTCTGGTACCTTTTAGTGTTTAATTTAACCATTAACTATATATTAGTCTTTATTAAACTTCTGGTACCTTCTGGTATTTAATTTAACTATTCACTATCTATTTGTCTTTATTAAACTTCTGGTACCTTCTGGTATTTAATTTAACTATTCACTATCTATTTGTCTTTTTTAAACTTCTGGTACCTTCTGGTATTTAATTTAACTATTCACTATCTATTTGTCTTTTTTAAACTTCTGGTACCTTCTGGTATTTAATTTAACCATTAGCTAACCACTAGTCTTTATTAAACTTCTGGTACCTTCAAGTGTTTAATTTAACCATTAACTATATATTAGTCTTTATTAAACTTCTGGTACCTTCTGGTATTTAATTTAACTATTCACTATCTATTTGTCTTTTTTAAACTTCTGGTACCTTCTGGTATTTAATTTAACTATTCACTATCTATTTGTCTTTTTTAAACTTCTGGTACCTTCTGGTATTTAATTTAACTATTCACTATCTATTTGTCTTTATTAAACTTCTGGTACCTTCTGGTATTTAATTTAACTATTCACTATCTATTTGTCTTTTTTAAACTTCTGGTACCTTCTGGTATTTAATTTAACTATTCACTATCTATTTGTCTTTATTAAACTTCTGGTACCTTCTGGTATTTAATTTAACTATTCACTATCTATTTGTCTTTATTAAACTTCTGGTACCTTCTGGTATTTAATTTAACTATTCACTATCTATTTGTCTTTGTTAAACTTCTGGTACCTTCTGGTATTTAATTTAACTATTCACTATCTATTTGTCTTTATTAAACTCCAGAAACTTGTTGTCTCCTTATCTTCTAGTCCTTCTTACATACTAAATACCCTTTTCTTTCGGCCCGGCATGGCAAGGTTGTTGGGGGTATTTATCTGGTAATATGAGAGTCGTGGGGTCGAATCCCCGTCAAGCCAAACGTGCTTCCTCTTCCAGTTGTGACCGTCATAATGTGACGGTCAATTCCACTATTCGTTGGTAAAATAGTATCTCAATAACTGGAGGTAAATTATGATAACTAGCTGCCTTCCCTCTAGTTTTACACTGCTAAATAAGGGATGGCAAGCGCAGATAACCGCCATGTAGCTTTACGCGAAATTCAAAAGCAAACAAACTTTCTTGTTTTAATTAACAGGTAGGCACTTTTTATTACCTTTTGAGTGTCTTTTATGTTACAGTTCCATAAAGATATTTTATTCAGGAGAATGGTTTATATTGATGTCTGTTATATTGTTCCAGATTCCCTCAAACACCGACATTCTGTGAGTATTCACTCGCGATTTATTTTCTATTTCTACAGATTTTAAAAATTGGAATACGTTCATTTATTGTTTCGAAATTCAAAATATAATAATTTTCTTTTAATAACTTTAGTGTTATAACTAATTTTTGTTTTAAGAAAGTAACAAAGTAAGAGAAATACTTCAAAGCATTAGGAACGACTTAAACATTATGAGACACGAGAAAGAAGGCTTAGTAAAATGTGTCTTATGGGATTTGGAAAACTTTCTTGTACCTCGCCTTTCTCAAATTTTTATTCTCAAAGATTTCGTTATTTCAGGAGAAGAAAGGTGCGTCATAGTTTCTACCCTCTTAATTAAGGGCGAAAGTTTTCTTAACAACAACGGTAAAGAAATAAGAGTTAGGTTAATACTCACTTATTGTCTTACTGAATCAAATGTGCTGTACTTTTTTTCAACAACGAAAAACGTTTTATCCAGCTTCTAATCAGTAACGATTTCGTCGTTTCTAGTAGTTAAGTGAAAACAGACTGTCAGCATTAAAAAGTTCTACAAAACGATCAAATTCCATTGATTAAGAATTATCAAGAGTTAGCGCGCCATCTGTCGGTTTCAGAGCTGTACGAAAATTAAACAAAAGATTCCAGCACTGATTGTAAGAAATCTGCTTGTTTTTGAGTTGTTGTTTTTAATTTCGCGCAAAGTTACACGAAGTATATCTGCGCTTGCAGTCCATAATTGGATTGTTTTGAATTCTACGCAAAGCTACATGATGGGCTATCTGCGTTAGCCGTCCCTAATTTAGCAGTGTGAGACTAAGAAAATGCAACTAGTCATCACCACCAACCGCCAACTCTTGGACTACTCTTTTACCAACAAATAGTGGGATTGATCGGAACATTATAACGTTTTCACGGCTGGAAGGGCGAGCACGTTTGGCGGAACATGGATTCGACCCCGCGACCCTCGAATTACGAGTCCAGTGCCTTAACCACGTGGCCATGGCGGATCGATCCCTAACTGAACAGTTTAGAACTAGAGGAAAGGCAGCTAGTAATCACTACCCACCGCCAACTCTTGGGCTACTCTTTTACCAACAAATAGCAGTTGTCAATTTATAATGCCCCCACAGTTAAAAGGGCGAGTGTGATTGGTGTGATGGGGATTCGAACCCACGACCTTCAGACACACGATTTCATAGCCCTGACCACTTGGCCAAAGAAGCACTTACGTTTGCCATTCAATCATTTCACACACGTGTTATTACAGGTGAAAATCACTCATTAATTGTAGCGTCAATACAAAAATATACGAAAAAGTTTTCCAAGTTGTCCCATGTTCTTTTATTTCCTATTACCATTAAGTACGAGGGATACCATTATCTTTGAAATTCTAAAGATCTAAACTCACCTTTTACGAATATATTGTGATGGAAAACTATTTCATGACCTTCCACAAAACGATCAATTATTGGGTGACACCGTATTACTTGCGGAACAACAAGCAGTGTCAAAATGTAGTTTTGATATACGAGTTTCTGTCGTCTGGTGGCCAGTCATTGCCGAATGGTTAGGGTGTTTGACTCATAATCTGAGGGTCAAGGGTTTGAATCCCGGTTCCGCCAAATGTGATCGCCCTTTCAGCCGTGGGGGCGGTATAATGTGACGGTCAATCCCACTATTCGTCGGTAAAAGAGTAACCCAAGAGCTGGCAGTTGGTAATAATGACTAGTTGCCCTCCTTTTAGACTTACACAGCCAAATTAGTGACAGCTAGCGCAGAAAGCTCTCGTGTCACTTTTGCCACACAGATAATTTGTTCGATTGTAAAGGTAATAAATGGACTGACCGTCATTCTCATAACGCACTAACAGCTGAGAAAAAAGAAGGGCGTTAAACATCTCTGAGTCATGAATCTTGGACCTTGCCTCCCGCATCCCGGAACATTAGCTACCGGATTGATTGTACTAAATGAGAATTTAAATGTATGATAAAACGTACATTTACTATAATTTATTCTCTAACTCCGTTTGGTTCTGATTCTTTATATTTACGTTTAATTCCAATAAAACGTGCTACTAGATAACATAACAACAAAACTATTGCCCAGATAATTTGTTTCTTTAAGTATTAAATACTTATAGAGGGCTCTCAAACAAAAGTGGTGTTTTGTTAGCTAAAAAAACAGTTTATTTAGATAGGTGTCAGTTGACAAAATGTCCTCACTGACAAAAAATTTGGTTGAGCTGTGTGACAGAACAAAAATGATATAAGTAAATCACTTTGGATTTTATGTTTATATGTATATGTATATATATATATAGGCTCTCGGAGAAAGCATATGAGCGTAGAGAAATAAGCGATCAAGATGTGAAATTCGTGACATAAAATGGAATGAATCTCGAGTTGGAATATTAAACTAAAGAACCGATGTAGCAGCTCAGTAACCCGTGACAGCCAGGGTATTACACGTGTAGTCTACACCGTATCAAAATGTGTTTCAAGTTTACGATCACTGACGCAAGGGATATGAAATCGATAAATCAGCCAATATATCTGAAGACTGCTTCAACCATCTCTTGTAGGTTTGACACGTAACTACACCGTATTAAATTGAAGTAACGTCTTACAATACATTAAACTTGAAGAAGCGGTCCCTGGCGTAGAGAAAGTTATGAATTACGCAGCTATGAAGCTTCTCAAGTATTTTCGTAAAAAATGAGATAAATTATAGCAAAGAATTGTTATGCCTAAAATTAATAGAAACCATTAGAACCCGTAGCTGACTTAATGTGATAAAAATAACTCGAGTTTTATGGACTTCGAATTTACTGAAATATAGATGGGGGGGAGTATTCCTTAAGACACAGAAGATATGATTTACATTTACTTGCATTGATTATATTGAGTAATGTATCTGATTTGTGGGGAGAATAACTTGATTATTATGTTTCTTTTTATGCTAATTATTATGCTCAAAAATCAGTAAACATTAGGTTGCGATATACGTGACACAGAACAGATAGCCTATTGTTCGGGTCTGCGCTAAGCAATAAACAAACACAAAATTAATTATTCTTAAGCACAAACCTACACAGAGCACTAACTGTACTCTGCCCTTCACGGATATCGAAAGCTGGTTTCTGGCAGTATATGTCCACTAGAGGAGGTCAATTAATTATCATGAAACGCTGGTTAAAAATGTGCAAATGTGATGTAATTCAGAACACCTTGGTGGGTTATAAATGTTGTCACACTGATAATGAAAGGGATAAAGAAAATGTTTAATATCAAAGATAATCCAGTCTAATTCAAGTAGGTCCTGAAAGTACAGATTGTCTGTCGAAAATCATAACGTAGTTATACAAATGTAACCTTGTGGATGCGTAGTAGTACAATAGTTATACAGAAGTACCACGTGGTGGTGTAGTAGTACAATAGTTATACAGACGTACCATGTGGAGGTGTAGTAGTACAATAGTTATACAGAAGTAATCATGTGGAGGTGTAGTAGTACAATAGTTATACAGACGTACCATGTGGAGGTGTATTAGTACAATAGTTATACAGACGTACCACGTGGTGGTGTAGTAGTACAATAGTTATACAGACGTACCATGTGGAGGTGAAGTAGTACAATAGTTATACAGATGTAACCTTGTGGTAGTGTAGTAGTACAATAGTTATACAAATGTAACCTTGTGGTAGTGTAGTAGTACAATAGTGATACAAATGTAACCTTGTGGTAGTGTAGTAGTACAATAGTTATACAGAAGTACCACGTGGTGGTGTAGTAGTACAATAGTTATACAAATGTAACCTTGTGGTAGTGTAGTAGTACAATAGTTATACAGACGTACCACGTGGTGGTATAGTAGTACAATAGTTATACAGACGTACCACGTGGTGGTATAGTAGTACAATAGTTATACAGAAGTAATCATGTGGAGGTGTAGTAGTACAATAGTTATACAAATGTAACCTTGTGGTGGTGTAGTAGTACAATAGTTATACAGACGTACCACGTGGTGGTATAGTAGTACAATAGTTATACAGAAGTAAGCATGTGGAGGTGTAGTAGTACAATAGTTATACAAATGTAACCTTGTGGTGGTGTAGTAGTACAATAGTGATACAAATGTAACCTTGTGGTGGTGTAGTAGTACAATAGTGATACAAATGTAACCTTGTGGTAGTGTAGTAGTACAATAGTTATACAAATGTAACCTTGTGGTGGTGTAGTAGTACAATAGTGATACAAATGTAACCATGTGGCGGTGTAGTAGTACAATAGTGATACAGATGTAACCTTGTGGTGGTGTAGTAGTACAATAGTTATACAGACGTACCACGTGGTGGTATAGTAGTACAATAGTTATACAGAAGTAATCATGTGGAGGTGTAGTAGTACAATAGTTATACAAATGTAACCTTGTGGTGGTGTAGTAGTACAATAGTGATACAAATGTAACCTTGTGGTAGTGTAGTAGTACAATAGTTATACAAATGTAACCTTGTGGTGGTGTAGTAGTACAATAGTGATACAAATGTAACCTTGTGGTGGTGTAGTAGTACAATAGTTATACAAATGTAACCTTGTGGTAGTGTAGTAGTACAATAGTTATACAAATGTAATCTTGTGGTGGTGTAGTAGTACAATAGTTATACAAATGTAACATTGTGGTGGTGTAGTAGTACAATAGTTATACAAATGTAACCTTGTGGTGGTGTAGTAGTACAATAGTTATACAAATGTAACCTTGTGGTGGTGTAGTAGTACAATAGTTATACAAATGTAACCTTGTGGTGGTGTAGTAGTACAATAGTTATACAAATGTAACCTTGTGGTGGTGTAGTAGTACAATAGTTATACAAATGTAACCTTGTGGTGGTGTAGTAGTACAAAAGTTATACAAATGTAACCTTGTGGTGGCGAAGTAGTACAATAGTGATACAAATGTAACCTTGTGGTGATGTAGTAGTACAATAGTTATACAAATGTAACCTTGTGGTGGTGTAGTAGTACAATAGTGATACAGATGTAACCTTGTGGTGATGTAGTAGTACAATAGTTATACAGATGTACCTTGTGGTGGTGAAGTACAATAGTTTTACACATGCACCATGTTATGGTGAAGTACAATAATTATACAGATGAACCATGTGGTGTAGTAGTACAATAGTTATACAGATGTACCCTGTGGTACTAAGGTATTACAATAATTATACAGATGTACCATGTGGTGATGTAGTAGTACAATAGTGATACAGATGTAACCTTGTGGTGATGTAGTAGTACAATAGTTATACAGATGTACCTTGTGGTGGTGAAGTACAATAGTTTTACACATGCACCATGTTATGGTGAAGTACAATAACTATACAGATGAACCATGTTATGGTGAAGTACAATAATTATACAGATGAACCATGTAGTGGTGAAGTACAATAATTATACAGATGAACCATGTGGTGGTGAAGTACAATAATTATACACATGTACCATATGGTGATGTACAGCAGTTGAGGTAATTCGACTGAACTTGTCACTAAGTAATTCTTGTACTCGAGTAGACTGTCTGTTTTCCATTTTCTTCTTTTCTAATACTGCTTGAAGGTTTATCAGTAAATTAGATAACTGTTGAGCGTACTTAGCTGAATAGAGAAGTAAACTCCAACATACACTTTAATACATTAGAAGTACATTACAATGCAAAGCACACTACACAAAATGTGCATTTGAAATATGTTTACAGTTAGCTCTGTGTATATTAGAATTAATATGACATAAGAGGTTAGGCTTGGTCTCACCTACTGTAGTGGATATCCAACTTGGTTATTAGTTATTTGCCAGTATTTACTTTGCAGGACCTCCACTCCTTCTAGCAGAGTTAACATTACAATGACTTACCAGTACATTGTAAATTACAACAACAATCTGCAACGGTGTCTAGATAGCGTTATTCCATAATTTAATATAATTGTTAACGAAGTTTTCGGCCATAATTCTTTCTTAACCAAGGCTTTCTGAAGACAAATGGTATACACTTCGTATGAAACCGGTTCTGGGAAAGTTAATTAGTTAATTACTGGAATATTCCAGCAGTTTATAGTTAGAACAATGTTCTACATAGAACAATCCATTAAAATACAGCGAGGTTTTGCAGTTACATAATGTTTAATGTTCCGTATTATTGTTTGCACTTAACTAAAAAACATTGGTACCATACAAAGCTGGACTCGTAAAGTATGTAAATGATACAGTACATATGGTCTGAGTTTAGTTTTTCATTTTATTTTTGAGATTTTATCAACAGATATGATGTATGTAATTAACCGATTATATAAATTTAGGATACAACAAACATCACAAAAGAATAATGTATCTAGATCAAGGCGCCACACATATTATACTTAGATTCCTGAAATTTATGGTTGAAAAGTAATTTATTTTAATTTTGTACCCCATATGTGTCATTTAGTAAATAAGTACAATAAAACATGTATTCGTACCAAAAGTAAAATGTAAAGTAAACATGTTGCACCATGATGTTTAATCACATGTTAACATGTTACTGGTTAATCACGTAATTACCATTAGTATGACGTTACTGACATGTTGACAAGTTTTCACAACAAGTCACATTGTCTTAAATGTGTTACTGACATCTCGGCACGTAAATGTTATAGAATACAGTGCATCAAATTAAACAAGAGAGTTAAATCGTAAACTGAATAAAACATTTAAAAATCCAACATAAGCCAAACACACAAGGGACATAAGCCTATCTAATATACTGAATATGTCTGCAGCTAAGTTCAAACCTAGAAAGATAATCCAATCCGATATTATATGTCCTACAAACCAATTTAGTCCCAATTAAGAGCTCTGTTGTCATTCATTGTATACAGTTTGCAATATCTCAATAAGTGCCTTCAAAACTTAAAGTGGTCTGAACATTTTATCAGTTTGTTCTTCTGGTTCATTATCGATAATCAATCCTTGCCTAAAGTTGCTTATATTTAATATACTTACCTCTTAAGTTACTTACATTTAATGTACCCTCAAGTTACTTGATGTTAGAGGAATACGTAAAATGTAGATTCCAGATAAGACGAGTTCCTCTAAAATTAATTTATTTTAGTGTGTACTAAAGTTACTGAATCTCAGAAGAATACTCAAAATATGGTTTCTCAGGATAACTTACACATACGCTACCATTATCTAATATGATGACCACATCCTTCGAGGTTCATAACATCGAATTAAAACCTCCTCTGAAGTTACTTGATTCTTAATTAATACATCACCTGACCCGATATCTTTCTAGTAATTAAGTAGCTTTAAATTAATACATCACCTGACACAGTACCCTTCTAGTAAATAACTTTGTTTTTTGTTTGTTTAAACATTTCGTACAAAGCTACTCGAGGGCTATCTGTGCTAGCCGTCCCTAATATAGCACTGTAAGACAAGAGGGAAGGCAGCTAGTTATCACCACCCACCGCCAACTCTTGGGCTACTCTTTCATCAACGAATAGTGGGATTGATCGTCACATTATAATGCTCTCACGACTAGGAGGGCGAGCATGCGAACCCGAGTAATTAACTAGCTTAAACTAACACATCACGTGACACAATACCTCTGTGGTAATTAACTTCTTTAAATTGATACATCACCTGACACTGTACCTCTCTGGTAATTAACTTCTTTAAATTGATACATCACCTGACACAATAACTCTGTGGTAGTTAACTTCTCATAAACTGAATCATCACGTGACACAATACCTCTGTGATAAGTAACTTCTTTAAACTGACACATCACGTGACACAATACCTCTGTGATAAGTAACTTCTTTAAACTGACACATCACGTGACACAATACCTCTGTGATAATTAACTTCTTTAAACTGACACATCACGTGACACAATACCTCTGTGATAATTAACTTCTTTAAATTTATACATCACCTGACACAATACCTCTGTGATAAGTAACTTCTTTAAACTGACACATCACGTGACACAATACCTCTGTGATAAGTAACTTCTTTAAACTGACACATCACGTGACACAATATCTCTGTGATAAGTAACTTCTTTAAACTGACACATCACGTGACACAATACCTCTGTGATAAGTAACTTCTTTAAACTGACACATCACGTGACACAATACCTCTGTGATAATTAACTTCTTTAAATTGATACATCACATGACACAATACCTCTGTGGTAATTAACTTCTTTAAATTTATACATCACATGACACAATACCTCTGTGGTAATTAACTTCTTTAAATTTATACATCACCTGACACAATATCTCTGTGATAAGTAACTAACTTTAAACTGAAACATCACCTGACACAATAACTCTGTGGTAATTAATTTCTTTGAATTGACACATCACATGACACAATACCTCTGTGGTAATTAACTTCTTTAAACTGATACATCACCTGACACAATAACTCTGTGATAAGTAACTAACTTTAAATTGAAACATCACGTGACACAATACCTCTGTGGTAATTAACTAAGTTTAAATTGACACATCGCGTGACACAATACCTCTGTGATAATTAACTTCTTTAAATTTATACATCACGTGACACAATACCTCTGTGATAATTAACTTCTTTAAATTTATACATCACGTGACACAATACCTCTGTGGTAATTAACTTCTTTAAATTGATACATCACGTGACACAATACCTCTGTGATAATTAACTTCTTTAAATTTATACATCACGTGACACAATACCTCTGTGATAATTAACTTCTTTAAATTGATACATCACGTGACACAATACCTCTGTGATAAGTAACTTCTTTAAATTTATACATCACCTGACACAATACCTCTGTGATAAGTAACTTCTTTAAACTGACACATCACGTGACACAATACCTCTGTGATAAGTAACTTCTTTAAACTGACACATCACGTGACACAATACCTCTGTGATAAGTAACTTCTTTAAATTGACACATCACGTGACACAATACCTCTGTGATAATTAACTTCTTTAAATTGATACATCACATGACACAATACCTCTATGGTAATTAACTTCTTTAAATTTATACATCACCTGACACAATATCTCTGTGATAATTAACTTCTTTAAATTTATACATCACCTGACACAATATCTCTGTGATAAGTAACTTCTTTAAACTGACACATCACGTGACACAATACCTCTGTGATAAGTAACTTCTTTAAACTGACACATCGCGTGACACAATACCTCTGTGATAAGTAACTTCTTTAAACTGACACATCACGTGACACAATATCTCTGTGATAAGTAACTTCTTTAAACTGACACATCACGTGACACAATACCTCTGTGATAAGTAACTTCTTTAAACTGACACATCACGTGACACAATACCTCTGTGATAAGTAACTTCTTTAAATTGACACATCACGTGACACAATACCTCTGTGATAATTAACTTCTTTAAATTGATACATCACATGACACAATACCTCTGTGGTAATTAACTTCTTTAAATTTATACATCACCTGACACAATATCTCTGTGATAAGTAACTTCTTTAAACTGACACATCACGTGACACAATACCTCTGTGATAAGTAACTTCTTTAAACTGACACATCACGTGACACAATACCTCTGTGATAATTAACTTCTTTAAATTTATACATCACCTGACACAATATCTCTGTGATAAGTAACTAACTTTAAACTAAAACATCACCTGACACAATAACTCTGTGGTAATTAATTTCTTTGAATTGACACATCACATGACACAATACCTCTGTGGTAATTAACTTCTTTAAACTGATACATCACCTGACACAATAACTCTGTGATAAGTAACTAACTTTAAATTGACACATCACGTGACACAATACCTCTGTGGTAATTAACTTCTTTAAACTAATACATCCTTCTTAGTTTCTTCACATAAACTCAACACTTCTGTTGTACTTGCTTAAATCGCTACGCACCATACGTTAACATGTAGTGAATAACATACCTCCTCTGCACTTTCTTTTCGCCAATTCAGTTGTAACCTGCAGTATTTTGGTATGTAGTTAATACATATTTCCCTTAACCTTTTATTAAGTCAGTACATCGCTTGTAGTTTCGTGCTGGTCAATTTGTTCATGCTTTATACCGACTAATATTAGAATATTTATGCTCTGCGGTTCTCACATGCCGTCACACTAGAACAACACTAAACTTTGACTTAATGGACATTAGTTCAACACACACACTCTGGAGTTACCGGAAATTAGAATAACGCAAAACTTAGAAAAAGATACATAAGAACAGCACGTACCTCAGAGTTAAAAGACATTAGAACAACGTATGTCTTGGAGTTAACAGACGTGAGATATTACATACCCTGGTGTTAATGGACATTAGAATACTACACACCCTGACGATAACGAATGTAGATCATTCCATACCCTGGAGTTAACGGACTTAGAACATTGCGCATCCTGGAGTTAACAGACATTAGAATATTACATTCCCTGGACTTAACGGACCTTGAATATTACCTTCCGTGGAGTTAACGGACATAGAGCATTACGTATCCTTTGTTACAAGAATAAAACATACTCCGAAGTGAACTGATGTTAAAACAACACATAACCCAGAATTAATGGACAAACTAAAACAAACAATCTATGAACTAACTAATATTAAATCAACACATAGCCAGACACTTTACTGACATATACGAAGTTGGTACGTCATCTCTTTACGTAGAAACCTCTCAGTGGCACCGCGGTATGTCTGCGGACTCCCAGGGCAAAAAATCGGGTTTCGATACCAGTGGTGGGCAGAGAACAAACAGCCCATTGTGCAGCTTTGTGCTTAACTCAGATAATTCAAACTGAATCAGACATAGAAACTATAGATATGGTGAGATGACAAATTTACATATCAGTCTCAGACAGCGACATCTGTACGTAAAACCTGGCGTACAGAGAACTAGTTTTCTTGTTTGTACTTAGAGTGACAAATTACAGGGATAATAAATTTTTGATAATACAAAGAAAGAGCATTTCTATTTCATACGGTAGCATTTGATACAATCTTCGATAAAATACAAATAAAGTATTTTATATATACATACACACATACATGTATAACCTTAAGTTTGCTTGCTTTACGATAGTTCGAGAGTACCCCTTACAAAAATTTGTAAGCGATTAGTTTTTATATTTATATCTATTTCGGCTCTTTAACTGTCTTTAGTTGCTTAGTTTTTCATTTCAAACGAATATAAGGATTTAAAGTACTTGAAACGATAAAAAATTTCAACATTTTTAAAGAAATTTGCTGAAATTGTTTCTTTGACTGTAATCCTAATATCTATCTATCTCTCGGAATCCGAGCTTCAGATAAGTAAAAAGTGAAGTAACAAAGTTCTACCTGTAACCCTAATATTTATCTACCTCTCGGAATCTGAGCTTCAGGAAGGTAAAAAGTGAAGCAACAAAGTCCTACCTGTAACCCTAATATTTATCTAGCTCTCGGAATCTGAGCTTCAGGTAGGTAAAAAGTGAAGTAACAAAGTCCTACCTGTAACCCTAATATTTATCTACCTCTCGGAATCTGAGCTTCAGGTAGATAAAAAACAAAGTAACAAAGTCCTACCTGCGACTGAAAGAATACACAGAATCCATAACACTTTCGTCATTTCTACGTTGGTAAAGCGAGACTGAAACCAAACGACCGTGTCACGTTCCTTAAAGAGCCACTTCGACCAGCGGTTAAGTAACATTCGTGTTACTAAGAGTCTGGCTATCAGAGATCTAACAAGCGTCAGATAAGGAGATGTTTTTCCTATGAGCTCATATCCGACTGGTGGCTTGTTTCCCTGCCGCACACCGAGATGAAAGGTTCAGTACGGTCTGGATGTGAAGTACTATTTCTCTCGACTTAGAATGTTCCTCACTCGTCACGTTTCCACTGAGGATCACTGGGCGGAATTACTTGATTCATTGTAAGTCAACACTGGCTGGAAATGAGGGCCACCAAAGCTGGCCAACGACTAGTCCGCATCAACTACGTTACTTACAATACAGAGGAGACCCGGGGAACGTGCTTTCCACGATCAGACGGAAGGTAAACAGAAGATTAGAAGCAGGCCGGTTCTCTATTTTTGTAGCCTTCTCGTAAGTAAGACTTCAGAGTTCCACCGACCACTTCGTGTCAGCGGGTTATCGTTTTCATAACTGCCACGTTTATGGGCATCCCTACTACACATTCACAGAGTAATCAAGACCGTTGTTTGTAACCATGGTAACGGTGTGGACTCCGTGCACCACAGAAAACTGCGGGTCGAAAAATGTAATACAAGTGATATGATGAAAGAATTCGGCGTCATTGGAGTTTAATGTGCTTTCTTGGCGTTTCTACTTAGCACCAGCCGTCTCGACTCGTGGTATCTCATAGAACAAGAACCTTGCTTTACACCAAAATATTAAAACCTTAATCGTGCACACGTTCGTAGCCAGACACACTTCGAGTTTTATTTCTGTTGCAAAATACATTTAAAATCCAAGCACAGCCAATTACCAAAGTGCAGTTCACTTTTTAAAATTCAGTTGGCAATTTATTCCTGAGCGGCGATCTCCTTCGCTTTTATGTTTTCATGAGAAAAACTTCTATTTCTCTGGCGTTTGCCAAGCATGAATAATTTCGTAGTTGTTAGCGGTCGAGCGGTTTTTCAAAACATCCCTTATCTGTACAGCCGCGTCTTTATTAAAAACCCGTCGCCTTGGAGACGACCGTCGCGATAATGCAAGTTTGAAAGATTCCGCGCTTTGTTAGTGAAAGACAATGTGTGTATGTATGTATGTATATGATTACATGTAACTCTGAGTTGTAGATTCATTTAATGTAGTAATTTTTTTATATTTTGTAATTAGACAGAAGTGAAAACATCTTAGTAACTTAATAAGAAGCTACGCGGGTATCTCTGTGTTTGACTACCACCCGCCTCCTTCAAACAAATTCAGATTGCGTGAATGAGTAAACTACATTTGGCAAAAGTATGAAGCAATACTTGGAACTAATGTTTAATACTGTAGTTACCATTGCTGCTTTGGGCTACCACTAAGAACACAAAACAGCTTTGGTAAAACTCAGCAGATGTACAAAAAACAGCAACTAGAAAGTACAGTGAGTTAATGATATCCAATTACCATAGTGACCACATTGTGATTCTGTGTTTGTACTAACTACATAACAGTCTTCTATGTTAGGAAGTATTGTTACTGTGTAGTACAATACGAGGTTCTTACTTGGTTACCATAGTGACCACATCGTGATTCTGTGTTTGTACTAACTACATAACAGTCTTCTATGTTAGGAAGTATTGTTACTGTGTAGTACAATACGAGGTTCTTACTTGGTTACCATAGTGACCACATCGTGATTCTGTTTTTGTAGCAAATATATAACAGTAACATATGTTCTTGCTATCAGAAGTTTTATAACCGTGATAAAATGTAGTATTGCTTAAAAAGCCACAAAGTTATATAAAATGACAATAATATAAATATATATATATATTCATATTACCATAGGAAAAAGTTGCCAAATATGCTTACCTCAAACGGCTGGTTCTATTACTTTGAACAGTAATTTTTTTGTTTGTTTTTGAATTTCGCACAAAGCTACTCGAGGGCTATCTGCGCTAGCCATTCCTAATTTAGCAGTGTAAGACTAGAGAGAAGGCAGCTTGTCATCAACACCGACCGCCAAATCTTGGACTACTCTTTCACTAACGAAAAGTGGAATTGACCGTCACATTATAACGCCTCCACGGCTGAAAGTGCAAGAATGTTTGGTGTGACGGGGATTGGAATCCGTGACCCTTGGATTACGAGTCGAACGCCTTAACACACTTGGCCGTGCCGGGTTCTGAACAGTAAGTAAGTAATATCCTTCTTACCATTATACTATTCATAATATTACTAAATGTAACTTGAACGTTAAATATTCTAAATGGTATTTCAGTCATGATTTTGTTAGCTTTAATTTAATCTTCTTGGAAGGTGAGCTCTGGTATTACGGGAGTGACCTCATCAGAGTCGTGCAATCAACTGATTATGATTGTAATACTATTATACTTGAGCTCGTGTTGACCAGTTAAATTCATATTTGACGTAAATAGCTACGAAATTACACGATGAAACAGATAAAGGTCCAAGAAAATCTCGAGGAGTCCATGGGGTTTTTCATCGCGTAAAACTACTGCATTTTTAACCAACTTTGAGAAAGGTATGCGCGTAATTGTAAAATTCCATCCACTAGAAAGCTGTTTACCGCCAGATTTATAACGGATGAATATGTATGAAATATTGCTACCATGTAGAACTGCCTGCCTTAAGTGACAACCTGAAGGTCGCGAGCTCGAATCTCCGTGACACCATACATGGTCTATTTGTTTGTAAAATAAGTAGCTCACAAGTTAGCGGTGGGTGGTGATGACCAGCTGCCTGACAAATAAGTGACAACTGAATGTTTAGCTACATTTACAATAAAGAACGCGTGTTTGTACTGGTACCAAGAAAAGTCTCCCAGCCTCTTTGCTGCTAAACGTCCCCGAAGGGATTCATGGCTCGGTTACCTGTGATAAGCAAGGTACAAATAGTTTCTTTAGAAAACAATTTTTCACTGATAACATTATGTGTATTTCTAACTCATATTTAGTTCTGACCACAACATTAACAATATTATTAAAAATACTCATTCTAATTTTAATAAAATAAATACATTGTTTGAAGTTAAACACAAGACTACTCAATAGGTCATGTGTGCTCTGCCCAACCACGGACATTGAAAATAAATGACATAACTAAATAGTAAGTTATTTGATTAGCAAGGAAAAAGAATATTAGTTTCACAGCATTCAATGGACTATAAAATATTTGCAACAAAGCTTTAGTTTTGATTTTCGCAACAATACTTTAGTTTTAATTTTCACAACAATATTTTAGTTTTGATTTTCATAATAATGGTTTAGTTTTATTTTCACAACAATATTCTAGTTTAGATTTTCACAACCAAATTTTAGTTCTTGTTTTGTTTGTTACTGTGTACAATAGAAAGATTGAGTGAAACAAGCTGTTTAGTTTTAATGTTTGTTGTTTTGAAATTAAGCACAAAACGACACAATGGGCTATCTGTAAACTGCCCACCACGGATATCGAAACCCGGTTTCTAGCATTGTAAGTCTATAGACATACTGCTGTGACACTTGGGGGATAGATTTAATGTTACATGAAAAGTGTCTACGGAAAAGTCATACATCATTCGAAAATGGTCGATTGACATATAATGCTACTTTGATTTATATTAAATAATTAAATATTCAATTCCAATTACAGACGACAGCTGTTGGAATGATTCGCTGCACGTTTGGTCAATCAATAGTCACTTAAGGCTTAACACTAAATGAGTGTCCTTATAAATAACCTAAACATTACTTTTGACATTTGGTACAAAATTGTAGAGTCGTATTTTTCTGCGTATCAAAATAACAGAAATAAGCATAAATTCTTTGAATTTATGGATTAGCTAAATAAATATATAAATAAATAAATAAATAAATAAATATATGGATTATTTTAGCTATATCAATCAAAGGCTTATATACCTATGATATGATAATGATGCATCATTTTAATAATTAATTTAAAACCAGATTTGGGCATAATACAAAATAGTACAAAATAATAAAAATGTATATAAAGAACCAGTGTTTATTAATAATCACAATAGCTTTTACAAGACACAAAATACCTTTTAGTTTAAAATTAATTTCTTAAAATTAGTGATATTAAAAGTAAAATGAAATTTTGATAATTAAGCAGAAAATGAAATCAAATATAATTTACACAACTTGTGTTTTGTAGACTTAAGTTTATGTACAAATACGTATTTATGAAAGTAATTCATATAAACATGATTTAATATCTTTTCGGTCTGGCATGGCCGGGTGGTTAAGGCACTCGACACGTAGTCGGAGGAGCTAAGGTTCGAATCCCGTTCACACCAAACATGCTCGCCCTTTCAGCCGTGGGTATGTTATAATATTTCGCTCAATTCTATTATTCGTTTGTAAAAAGAGTAGGCCGAGAGTTGGCGGTGGGTGATGATGACTAGCTGCCTTCCCTCTAGTCTTCCACTGCTAAATTAGGGACCACTAGCGACTCGTGTAGCTTTACGCGAAATCCAAAAGCAAACAATTTCCAACTACACTATTTCTGAGGTTCCATTTTTTGATGGTTCGTAAGTAAAAAAGCACAATTTCCTGCTGCACGGCTCCAAAATATTAAATTAAATTATATCTTTCAAAGAATCGCCTTCCGGCTTCAGTACAGAAGCTGAAAACTCGTTAGGTTTACACGTATTTCTTTTTGAATAGGTGGTAAAGGCTTTCGATAAAAAAACAATCGTAAGTTCATCAAAAAAACTAATTATGATATTGAAATTAAAAAGCCATTTGAAGATTATGCACACAGATATAAATAGCAGAAGTTACTTTGGTAATGATAATTGAAGTTCAAATAAACAATTAATCACGCGTTACAAAGAAACTACGAAAGACCCAAATTAAATAATTGTCTCCCGAAACTGAGTTTCTAAAAAATTGAATGAAAGTGGGGAAGTTGATATAATGTATAACATTACTTTTCTCTTTATCGATTACTTTGAGGTATATGAAGTTACTGAACGACCTTTTCCTAATACATAATTCATCAATTCGGTTCGAATTGCTTTTATTAACTTTGTGTGCGTAACAATTAAATTCGCGTAATTTTCCAGAAAAATCAATATGTCGTATATGCATTCGGTAGACCGAACGAATAAATTGGCTAAAACAGCTCAGTCAGAACATGGGATATCAAATATGACATCTTTATAAAGTGTACAAATTAAGTAAAACAATAACAGGTGGAAATACCTGAAAATATAATTTATTTTTGTTTTATCGAGTTTGTTTACTTAGAGAAATTTGAGTGTCTTTAGTTTTTGTTTGTATGTTTGTTTGTGCCTCCCGCTGGTACAGTTGTATGTCTCCGGATTTACAACGCTAAAATTAGGGGTTCCAATAGATAGAATAATGCGGCTTTGCTATAAGAAAACACAGTTGTCTGTTTGTTTGTTTTGAATTTCGCGCAAAGCTACACTAGGGTTATTTGCGCTAGTCGTCCCAAATTTAGCAGTGCAAGACCAGAGGGTGCAAAGTGATTATAGAAGTTTCTACACTTATATAGAATCTAACGTTTTCTGAAAGTTGAAGTCGCACACATTTTTGTTTCGGGAGAGGGGTGGGGTACTAGTGTTCCTTTATTTGGTTAATAGCAAAGCCATATTATACTAGTCATCACCACCACCCGCCAACTCTTGGGCTACTCTTACCAATGAATAGTGTGATTGACCATCACATTATATCGCCCTCACGGCTGAAAGGGCGAGCATGCTTGGTACGACCGAGATTCGAACCCGCGAACCTCAGATTACGAACCGAACGCTTTAACCACCTGGCCATCCCAGGTCCGAACATTTTTTGTTCGAACATCATTTTATAAGTGTGTAAAGTGTCACACTTGTAGACAAATAACAGTTAGAAAAAAATTGTAACGTGGCTATTATTTCAAATCAAGCACAAAGCTACAAAGTGGGCTGTCTGTTCTTTGCCCATCACGGGTATCGAAACCTGGTTTTTAGCTTTGTAAGTTCGCGTACATACCGCTGAGCCACTGGACTATTATATAGCTTTAGCAGTGATTAGGAACGATTATAAAGCAGTGAAACGTTTATTTTATTGCAAGTGCTTTGTAAGAATGTAAAGTTATATTGTCCAATACTGGAAATCTTTCTGCTAATTCACAATTACAGGTTCTCTTGTTGGTATATTCTTTGCTTTAAAACTTTATGCCATATCTTAACAGTGCCCCTAGTGGCAAAGCTGTATGTCTTCGGACTTACAACGCTAAAAACCAGGTTTCGATACCCGTGGTGGGCTGAGCACAGATAGTTCATTGTGTAGCTTTGTGCTTATTTCAAACCAACAACAAGAATCTAAACAAGAAACACAATTATATTTATTTGAAGAGCTGATGATAGTAAAAGTCGTGTTTTGCATCTATAAAAAGCTTCGAAGTGTATCTGTTTCACCACCAATAAGTTTGAACTACAATCTTGACTAACAGGCTTATAACAGATTCACAGCTTAAATAAGTAGAATACCATATGGTATCCCATTCAAACAAAGCTCTTCAGACCAGAAATCTATATCTTTACCATATGGTATCCCACTCAAACAAAGCTCTTCAGACCAGAAATCTGTATCTTTACCATATGGTATCCCACTCAAACAAAGCTCTTCAGACCAGAAATCTGTATCTTTACCATATGGTAGACCACACTCCAATTATACAAATAATATAATTATTTGATGGAAGCGGGTACTAAATATGTTCTTACTCCCCCTAGGCTGATGATACAACATGTAAAATGATTTATGAAACATTCCGTTTGATTAATACAGTTTTATTTAAACTCGGAATCCTTGATTCGATGCGTTTTTTATTGATATTAACGTTACTATCAGATCCTTCATTTGCAAACAGTTATTTCGATAAACATAGAACCACTCTTGGTTATTTATGTTACAACCCACCAGTGAGACTTGTACTATTTTTTCACACCCGAACGTTACACAAAATACAGATAAATCTCTTAACATGGCATGTATAAGTGGTTAGGGCAAGCCTGAGGTTCACTGGTTCAAATCCCCTCCCCATCACACATGACCGCTCTTTCAGCCGTGGGGATGTTATAAGAGACGATCAATCGCACTATTCGTTGAGTATCCTGCTGGTACAGCGGTAAGTCTAAGAATTTATAACGCTAAAATCATGGTTTCGATTCCCCTCGGTGTACTCAATAGATAGTCTAATGTGGCTTTACTATAAGAAAAAATAACACACACACACACTATTCATTGGTAAAAGAGTAGTCCAAGCGTTGGCGGTGGATTGTGTAACTAGATGATATTAAGGACTGCTAGCACACATTTCTTTGAATAGGTTTGATCAAAATTCAGCAAATAAAGATTCTCTTTAAACCCCTTTACCAATTCAACTTTCAGATTCTTAAAACCATGTAAGACCAACAGTAAACACAAAGAAATAACTTGGGGACATTTTGTTATTGTTGTTGACAGCTTCACGAATGTGTACTTTGCCCGCCACTGACATCGAAACCCAATGTTTAGCATCTCAGACCTACAGACTTACCGTTGAGCCACATCAGAGCAATAATTTAGTTTTATTTTTTGAATAAAATACGGATTATAAAAGTTACTTTTTTCATCTGAGATCAACCTCACAACATAACTGTGATAACTCACTTCTCACGATCCAACATGGAAAGCATTATCTTTGTTTGTTTTATTTTGTTCTGGGCGAACTCTGTGTATATTTAAAATCGTAGATATCTTACTCGTGAAAACTTTAACGTTCTAAATGAAATACCAAATACTTCTGAGAATCGTAAATCATTCAGAAAAAAAATAACTTCAGCTAAGCCTTAAGACAGTTTGTTAACGTCAGCTGAAGTTCTTAGAAATAATTATAAAATAAAAACATCATTGAGCGACAAGTGCTAAACTGATAAATTCATATTAAATGCGATATTTATTGTCATGGTAAGAGCTGTTAACAGATACGTTTTAATTACACTTTCTGTTTATTGTGTAACCCTCTTTATTGGTACAACGGTATATCTGCGGATCCTCTCTGATAAAAACCCATGGCGGGCAGAGCACATATAGCCCATTGTGTAACCCTCTTTATTGGTACAACGGTATACCTGCGGATCCTATCTGATAAAAACCCATGGCGGGCAGAGCACAGATAGCCCATTGTGTAACCCTCTTTATTGGTACAACGGTATATCTGCGGATCCTCTCTGATAAAAACCCATGGCGGGCAGAGCACAGATAGCCCATTGTGTAACCTTGGGCTTACTTCTAAACAAACAAATAAAAAATCGTTATTATGTATTAACTGGTGACTTTAGATGAAATATACTCTAATTATTGTGCTTGTAACGATGGCTAACAGACACGTTTCAATTAATACAATACTTATTGTATTGATAGCAATGGTCAATACTTCAACTTTGTTAAAAACACTATTTCTTGTGATGGTAGCAACTATTAAGAGATTAATATACATTAAACGCAGTATTTATTGCATTAGCAGCAATGATTAACAAATTGAATTCAGTGCTTTATTTATTGTTAAGTAACAGTTGTCAACAATGAGTTTTAATCAAATGTTTTACTTATTGTATCAGTAACAAATGTTAACAGGCAAGTTTGAATCAAATGTTTTACTTATTGTATCAGTAACAAATGTTAACAGGCAAGTTTGAATCAAATGTTTTACTTATTGATTGGTAACAAGTGTTAACAGGTAAGTTTGGATCATATGTTCTACTTATTGTATCGGTAACAAGTGTTAACAGGTAAGGTTGAATCATATGTTTTACTTATTGTATCGGTAAAAAGTGTTAACAGGCAAATTTGAATCAAATGTTTTACTTATTGATTGGTAACAAGTGTTAACAGGTAAGTTTGGATCATATGATTTACTTACTGAATTAGTAACAAGTGTTAACAGGTATGTTTGGATCATATGATTTACTTACTGTGTTGGTAACTAGTGTTAACAGGTAAGGTTGGATCATATGATTTACTTACTGTATTAGTAACTAGTGTTAACAGGTAAGTTTGGATCATATGATTTACTTACTGTATTAGTAACAAGTGTTAACAGGTAAGTTTGGATCACATGTTTTACTTACTGTATTAGTAACAAGTGTTAAAAGGTAAGTTTGGATCACATGTTTTACTTACTGTATTGGTAACAAGTGTTAACAGGTAAGTTTGGATCATATGATTTACTTACTGTATTAGTAACAAGTGTTAACAGGTAAGTTTGGATCATATGATTTACTTACTGTATTAGTAACTAGTGTTAACAGGTAAGTTTGGATCATATGATTTACGTACTGTATTAGTAACTAGTGTTAACAGGTAAGTTTGGATCATATGATTTACTTACTGTATTAGTAACTAGTGTTAACAGGTAAGTTTAGATCATACATTTTTATGATTGTTTTTTTTCGAGGTATTTGAAACCCATCGTATAACATTTCGCTCATCATGGCTACACCACCTCGATCATCTAAGAAAATGTACAATTTAATGTTACGTCGTTTTTAATAGTTATGATGCCATAATTTCAGTATTTAGAAAAAAACAACAACAATCATTTATTATTGTATTCGTTAAAACACAATATTGGACTTCGTTCATCTTCCAGTTAACACTGGCTCGTTTTGTTTGTCTGCATAACTTATGAAACTCCACATCTTGCAATAGGATAAATATAAACTGTTCACCATCTCTTTCTTAATTTGGCATCATTAGTTGTACGAACTCACTGGAGCTTAAACTTTTCTTAAGGTTATTCTCAAAATGTGAGATATGAGGAGAAACGACCGTGGATTTAATCGATTTCCGTTTTCTTGTCATTCCTTTTTGTCGTAGTGAAACGAAAGATTCGTAGGGGATTAAAACGAAGTTCAGCTTGATTTGATGAGTCGCTACATTTAACGAAGTAAAAACATTTCCGGAGTTATAATTACTTAAGCAACACTTTCAGATCATATCTGTTGCGACTTATTAAACAGCATTCTTTAGTATTGTATCATTATGTTCCAAAACAAACATTTAGATAAACTTTTTTAAGAACCATGAACAGCTGTACTAAGAATTGATGGCCTCGGCATGGCCTGGTGGTTAGGGCGCTCGACTCGTATTCTAAGGGTCGGAGGTTCTAATCCCCGTCACACCAAACATGCTCGCCATTTTAGCCTGTGGCGTGTTATAATGTTACGGTCAATCCCACTATTCGTTGGTAAAAGAGTAACCCAACAGTCGGCGGTGGGCGGTGATGACTAGTTGCCTTTCCTCTAGTCTTACACTGCTAAATTAGGGACAGTTAGCATAGATAACCCTCGTGTGGCTTTGCACGAAACTAAAACAAACAATGAAATGAGAATTGTTGGAACTTTAACTTTTTCTTGATTTTAGCTTTCTTGTTTTCATTATTAGTTTAAAGTTAAGATTCTTTTCATTCTCGGTCCGGCATGGCCAGGTGGTTAGGGCGTTAGATTTTTAATGTTAGGGTCACAAGTTCGAATCCCCTTTCACGCCAAATATGATCGCCCTTTCGGCTGTGGGTATGTCATAATGAGACGATCAATTCCATTATTCATTGGTAAAAGAGTATTCTAAGACTTGGCGGTGGGTGGTGATGACTAGCTACCTTCCGTCTAATCTCTCATTTCTAAATTATGAACTGCAAACGGAGATATCCTTCGTGTTGATTTGCACAAAATTGGAAACAACAATCTGAATTTTTTTTATGCAGGGTCTAAGTAATTCACATCAACTTTAACTATAGTACACTCTATAGAAGAAATACTGTTATGTGCTTATTTACGTAATAAAATATTTTTATGTAAAGAATGAAGAAATTTAATGTATATATTCGATACTGCTGGATAGGATAAGACGTAACAAGTGGTGAGATGAGCTGGCTTATCTCCATTAACGTTTAGAAGAAAAACTCTCAGGGATACTCCGAAGGAAAGTAATTCAATAGAAATATTTCGGTCTTCCATCTGGTCAATAGTTCGACGTCAGTAACTTTGCTATGATAGAAAGTATCCCTTCAGAATGTATTAACTGATAGAATGTATTCCTATATTATAATGGACCCACCAAGCTGTAAACACAGAATGCTTATTTTAGTATTTGTTCTTTATTCTGTAAACACATGCTGTAAACACAAGCTGTGGTTTTTGTTGTTTTCGTTTCCGCGAGCCTCTGAACCATATGGGTGTCAGTAGAGCCACAAAAATCACATCATTTCATTATGTCTGTTTCTTTTCGAAGCCAAGCACAAAGCTTCACGATGAGCTATCCGTACTCCACCCACCACGGGTATCAAAACTCAGTTTCTAGCATTGTAATTTCGCGGACATTCCTTCTCAGCCGGCCGCTGAGGGGGCTTAAATACGTCATATAAGAATAGTTTCATTTAGTCACATTCAATGAGAATCTCTATAACATATAACATGATGTTTAGGGACGTGTTGGTCCATCTCAGTTGTCCCATCTTCCAAGCCAATCTAAAACTATTAAAATTTAAAGCCAGCCCTTGTCATTCAAGTATCTATCAAGGTTGCTTTTAAACACACTCCAATTCATTCTCCACAACATCCAAAGGCAATCGATTGCCAGCTTCTCTATTTTAAAGATAAAACTGTCTTAGCTGGAGACAGTTTTTACTTTGTCTAAATCTATTTTTATGTCCGCTAGTTCTGTAATTCTCATTGTTAAGTATGACAATTGTTGAAGAATCAACATTGTCAGTTCCTTTAATAACCTTAAACAATTCGATCAGATCTTTTCTTCCCTCTTGTTTCCTCAAGATAAAACAGTTTCGAGGTTCGTACTCTCGCCTCATATGACAATCCCTCCTTCCCAAGAATCACTAGAAAATATGAGACTTCAAAGTAAGTAAGTACGTTTTGTGGAACCTTTCACGTTTTATCAGGTGAGATTATTGAATGTTGACGAGAGTGAACTTTGAACCATAAGTGATTATGAGGAAGAAGTGAGAATTTAGATTCGGGAGATTCTTATAAATGTGAATATACATTAGGCTTATTATCTACTGCTTGTCATTATAAGGTGGTCTCTGTTTTTTTAAAAATAGGACATTGGTCCCTTAGCTGACAGGAAGGTCAAGTGATGTATCAGTTTTTTAGAAGGTTTTTATTAGAAAAGAAAAGGTAATTTATCTTGCCGTTACATTGAAAGGATCTATTTTCACGTCGTAAGAAAGGGGTCTTCACAACAATGAGTAAGTCAATGAGTCGTGACGCTAAAAGGGGGTTAGTAAAAACATCGAATATTCTAAGAAAGGGTGTAATTATAACATTGAATCTTTTCTGAATTGGCCATTTCTCACAGTATGTATATTTAACAAGGAGATACTCATTTGGAAGATCTTGTGAGTTTCGTAAAAAGTATTTTTCTTACATGAAAATAAATATTTTTTTATTGTTTAAGTAGTAAAGCACAATAAAACCAACCCCTCGTTGGCTTAGCGGCTGATATGAGGGTTTATGAAGCTAATTATTGGGTTTTGATGCTCGCAATGAGCAGAGAAAAAGTTAGCCACTTGTGTAGCTCTATGCGTAACAGTAAAGAACGAACGAAGAAAAGAAACATTTAGTTTTAGCGCATTTCACGTGATAAGTTCGAAACTTTTTACATATGTAAACAAGCTCTTGATCGAGTTGTATTCCAAATACATGTTTTACCTCATTTCCAAAGATAATTGGTGTTTCCGATGTTCTAATACGTTACTAAACAAGAACAATGAGAATACACAATATAAAAAAATTGTCGTCAGTATTTATTTGTTTCTAATTAAGCGTAAAACTACACAATGGGCTATCAATGCTTTGCCCGTCACGAATAGAGGTTTGTTTTGTTTTGAATTTCGCTCAAAGCTACTCGTGGGCTATCTGCGCTAGCCTTCCCTAATTTAGCAGTGTAAGACTAGAGAGAAGTCACCACCCACCGCCAACTCTTTGGCTACTCTTTTACCAACGAATAGTGAAATTGAGTGTCACGTTATGTCGCCCTCATGGCTGGGAGGGCAAGCATGTTTGGTGCGACCGAGATTCGAATCCCCGACCCTCGGATTACGAGTCGAAGGCTTTAACCACTGGGCCTTGCCGGACCAACGGATTGTGAAACGTGGTTTTGAGCGTTGCAAATCTGCAGAAATACCATTGGGCCACTGGTATGGGGCGGGCTGACGTCATTGTTTTTTCTTTAGTTTCTTCGGTGCTATTATTAAAGAATAACTTTATTTTATATCAATTGTAGTAAGACTACGTAATTTGATTTACGAAACCTTCAAAATGATAATAATTCTCTGAGTTTAGTTTTGATTCGTGGATACAAATCTGTTATATTTTTTTTAGTAAAAAAGAGTAGTTAGTAGCTTTAGGTATTCCAATTTATGGTTAAAAATAAATTGAAAAACCTAATAGTTTTGTTCCAAGATTTTCTATACATTGAAAACGAAAAGAAACGCTTATCTAAATATTATTACGTTATTCTAATACCCTGAAAGAGGAGAAAACAAACAAACAATATTTACGCCGTTTTATTTGTCTTAATAAGATTTCAGTCGAGTTTCACATTTACTTGCAATCACCAAACTTGTGAATATAATAAATGGAAAAAAAAACACTTAAATATTTCACAAAGGCAATCAAACGATTTCTGAGATAGTAAGAGAGCTATTTTATTTTCTTACAGACGCTACGTTATGATTTTCACAGAATGACCTTAAAAGATAAAAATAAAGTAATGCGATGCTGGACACATAACGTTCAAGACGCCAGACATTTCATTGTTAACTTAATTTTCTGAGGATTGTCGATTTCTGTAAGTCGAAACTGTCACTTGACATTTCCAACACTTGTCTCGCAAGATCTCGCAGAAAGAACCTGTGAAAACAGAATGACAAACAATTGACATGTGAAACAATACTTTAAATAAGCAGGCAGCGCCACCACAGTCGATACGCCCTTGATAAATAAAATATTTATTGCATGTTGTTAACCCTTTTATGATGTGTGATAATAATATTTTAGCTCGTGTTTTGTAGTTTTTACACTGTTTTTATATTGTTGCTTCACAAGACGATTCAACACACGTATTTACTTTGTGAACGCGTCCCTAATTTAAAAAATCATAGAATGACAAGCCATTCTAGGCATAACGACATTACTAATCGGAAAGCTCCATACATTAAACAAGTATTCTGTATAATAAAGAAAACAAAAATAAAACCAAATGAATAGCTGGACTATATTATCTTCGTTCCTGACAAAATCTATAATTACTCATATCGAACAAAAACTGGAACATTGGTAAAAATACAGATGACGTATTATAAATTAACGTACATAGTATAAGAAACGCTTGGGTTTGCTCGCTAGGGTTCGGTTGTAATCTTTCATAATTTTGAGGGCAGTCAGCAAGCAAAATCTTCTACGCAAGAACTTTGCCAGATACTTGGAATCGAATAATGGTACTGAATGTCATTTTTCTAACGCGCTCAGAGCTGAAAGTGCTAAACGGATTCAACTTAAACAACTCACGAACCTCGGGCCCTTTGATCCGCATACCAGCCACTAGACCACTATACGCTCAGTAACGAAGGAAAATTGCAACCTTTTATTATTTTATTTGTTTCCTTAGGGTACGTTAACTTTCTTTCCTTTTATGCATTAAATACTGAACTACACAGCAATAAGTAATTAAAGCATGCTTGGAAAATATAACAATTTTCTATGTCAAAACGATCTCTATTATGAAACAATTTCAGTCAACATATTAATTTCTATTAGGTAAATAAACTTCTTATTATTTGCATAAAATCCCAAGTACCAATGACTGGACATTCAGATTACTATAGGAAAACATCTGGTAAAGATAGTTTTTTCATTTTTACAACTTATGACGATTTACTTCAATTCGGTTCGGAGTCCGACTAAGTGAAGAAGTCCAGTCTGGTACCAGTATTGTCAAAGTCATGATTTCAATGCAGGTATCTTTGACCTTTTCTCTGAAATAATTTTTCCCAGATCATCTTTGTAGAGTCTGGAGTAACCTGAGACGATGATTGTTACACCTGAGGCTCTTGTACATACTCGTTGGGATCGAAACCTGAAACCTGGTAGTCCTACAGATTACTCTATTCCTTAAATCCTTCTTTATTCATAGGTCAGCCATCTCGGAGTATAATGGACAAATCTTACAGTCCAATAAGCTCAATTTAAGGCTGACTTTACGAGAGTGTGACTATATAAAAGGATGCAGGTTATGTGTTTTTAATATACCACCATTTCAAGGAGATGCACGCGTTAGTACACCCATCAATGTTATTTTTACATACATTGTATTTTCACCTATATTATATAGGTCGCGCTTTTTGTGAGAAAACGTAAATAAATCTGGTTCGAGATTTTTTCCAAATGTGAGTAAGCCTGTTATATCAGCACAGGATGAATTGTGGCGTGTCATTTTACCTTTGGAAATGTTCTTGACACCATTTCAGGCGAGTTGTTTTGTGCTTCGCTATAAGTGGAATGTTCCTCAACTGGGCACTATATGAATCCGCAGATCGTCATAAACAGAGGTCATCTAATTAAATATTGGATTAGATAACCTATAATTGTGGCAAGCACGTGATTCCGATGACCTGCAATATTGGAAGAATAACCTCCAATTGCAACAACCACTTGATTCAGTACTAGAAGTACTTCCAGTTGTAACAAACAGAAACAACATACAGCAGGTATCCATTTGTGGAGTGTTTTATATAGAAGACTAACTGACTTTCAACAACTGAAAAACTGGACTATTGGTTTGGAAATTAATTTTAAGTTCTGCTAACTTATAAATAAATTGCATCAACTGACGGCTCTCCATGTAAATGAAACATTCAAATGTCTCTCTTGAAGATAAATTTGCAGTACCATAAACTATACAATTCTCTTCAAAGATAAACCAGACTTGGAGCACCATAAACTATACAATTATCTTCAAAGATAAACCAAACTTGGAGCACCATAAACTAAACAATTCTCTTCAAAGAAAAACCAGACTTGGAGCACCATAAACTATACAATTATCTTCAAAGATAAACCAAACTTGGAGCACCATAAACTATACAATTATCTTCAAAGATAAACCAAACTTTGAGCACCATAAACTATACAATTATCTTCAAAGATAAACCAAACTTTGAGCACCATAAACTAAAACAATTCTCTATAAAGATAAACCAAACTTGGAGCACCATAAACTATACAATTATCTTCAAAGAAAAACCAGACTTGGAGCACCATAAACTATACAATTATCTTCAAAGATAAACCAAACTTGGAGCACCATAAACTATACAATTATCTTCAAAGATAAACCAAACTTGGAACACCATAAATTATATAATTTTCTTCAAAGATATAACCAGCAGAAGGTCTTCTAAGGCCGCAATAAATGTTGTACAGGCTGGTTGCCTGATCATTTATTAATTTCAAACCACATGGCAAATCTTCATATTTCAGATTTGCATTGCGCTCAAGTAAAGGGAAGATTAGGCTTCTTGTATGAGAACAATTTTGTTTTTTTTTAGTTATTATAAACAACGGTTATCCTGCTTTGTACCACGTGTTAATTGGCTACCCAGAATTTCTAGGTTGTTTTGTGTTCGTCCAGGCGAATTGAAAATCTCTAAATCGTTTTTCAAGAAATCTGATATTCTGAGTGTGGATAATGTATTTCATATAACAGTGTATGCTTTTCCCTGGATTGTCAAACATGCAAATAATTTATTAATCATATTTTATGATAGACTTTGAGTTTCAAAGAGATGAAAATAATTTTATATGAATAAGTCAAGTCATTACCATTAATAAAAATGCTTTACTTACTACACGACCAAGAAACACTGATGGTGAAGAATGGGAAATCAAATTAACGGTACCTTAAATGGTTCTATTTGTTCTGACACGTGCCTGTTTTTACGTGCTTTCTAATAGAGATGGTTTAGTTTGAAAAACAAAACACGCATGTAACTAAAACTACGAAACGTTCAGGGATTTACGAAAGCCAGTGTTAAAATCATGACTGGAGATTATATGTGAACAACTCTCATCGAGTGCGTGCTAATAACGTATAGTTTTCACATATATTTCTATTACACTATGTAACAAAATTTTTTACTTTTTCTTCTTCCTGGGCAGAAAGTGTTATTTCCCAATTGCTTATGTATAAAGTAAATGGAAAAGACCTATTTTTCTCTTCACCCTTTGCTTTTCTGGCCTGGGAGCGTATGACGAAAACATGATGAAAGAAAATATTTGGGAAGAATCACATGAAATTGATTTATATTAGAGTCACAACTCTCGAAAAACTACTCACTTCTAAACATTTGTGTTCATTTTTGAATAACTTTAGTATAAATGCATGTAAATCTGGATTCATATGTTGTTTTATGCAGACCTTATGTGCAAATTTGCCCATTTTTACATGGAAAATAGGTTAATTTCTAAATTTCATTATCCAGATCACAAAAGCAAAGTTTGAAGGCAATAATGGTCATTTTTTGTACTTTTACAACATAAGCAATTAAGAAATAATACATACTATCCAGGAACAAAATTTGCTTCATATGGTGTTATCTAATAAAATATATAAGATATTAAGAACATTTTCGAGGAGGTAGATAATCAAAACACACTCTATATTTAGGTTAAAACGAAAAATCAACCTAATAATAATTTTTCCTTCGCTTTTAGAAAGATTAGAACCCATTGTTTTACCAATTTAATATCCTCGCTGCTAACGATGTTTTCGGTCATAAACCTAATAATATCTTAAGATGTTCGGCCCCTTAGTAGAGTTGCAATAGTTGTAAATCCATAAACGAAGCTAGCATTGTAAGCTAAACTATATAAAGAAAGTATAAACACAGTCGGTAATAAAACTAAATATATTCAACATTCTAAGCAATAATCTTAATGAAAGTAACGTTACAAAAATCATAAGGTGAACTGCAATTTTTCTTATAAAATAGATACACACTAGTTGTTAGACTGAAGTACTGTAGTAGGCTTAATGATCGTTTAAGAACGTGACTCAGTTTAAGAGTCCCTAAAAAAATCTTGTGACCAATAACAATTCATTAAATATCTCTGATCATTTTACTTTAGAGAATCCTAAAATTTAAGACAAATTGTCAAAAACAGATTATTATTCAAATGCAAACTAAAATGGTAAGAAAATAAGAATACTGCAACTTGTTTTCTTTTTTTAGTTTCGCACAAAGCTACAAGGGTGCTATCTGCTTTAGCTGTCCCTAATTTTGCAGTGTAACACCAGAAGGAAGGCAGCTAGTCATCACCACACACCGCCAACTCTCGGGCTACTCTTTTACTAACGAAAAGTGGGATTGAGCGTCACATTTTAACGCTCCCCATGGCTGAAATGGCGAGCATGTTTGATGTGACGGGGATTCGAACCCTCGACCCTTCGATAACAAGTTGAGTGCCTTAACCACCTGGCCATGCCGAGCCAAAAATATTAGAACAGACAGAAACTCAGGTTTATGAATATGGAAAATAATAAATTTCCCTTGTAAGTTTTTGGTTCGTAGTTAATTGTTTTATCTGATTTCGTAATTAAATATAATTAGCAACATTACTACTTCATGTTTAAATGTTGGTATATACAGAGATAGTTTGCTTGAATCAAAATCTCTCAATAATATTATTTAACCTTGAAATTCAGGTAATTAACAAATATAATATCACAATCTTTCTGTTTTATATCATGGTTACCTTGCTTCGTATAATGGCCCCCCAGTGGCTCAGCGGTATGTCTGCGGACTTACACGCTAAAATCCGGGTTTCGATACCCGTGGTGGGCAGAGCACAGATAACCCATTGTGTAGCTTTGAGCTTAATTCAAAACAACAAGCTTCGTATAATTCCTCAGTTCGGGGCCGGAATGGCCATGTGACTAGGGCGCTTGACTAGTAATCTACAGGTCATGAATTCAAATCCCAGTCATACCAAACATGCTCTCTCTTTTAGCCGTAGAAGTGTTATAATGTGTGAGTCAATCTCATTATTTATTGGTGAAAGATTCACCCAAGCGTTGGCGGTGAGTGGTGATGGTTAGCTACCTTTCCTCTAGTTTCACACTTAAAAGTAGTCCTCGTGTAGCATCGTGCGAAATTCAAACCAAAACATCAGTTTGAGGTACACCACGACCTCATTATATTATCTATTAAAATGGAAGCCAAGTTAACCCTCATCAAAAATAGCACTTTTTTTTTCCGATGTAGACTTGAGAGGTACGTGTTATATTTTGTACACCGTGGTAACTGATATCAACTTGTTGACATCTCGGATCAAAATTTGCAATATTCCCTGTAAGTATGGTGCGGTTAAAGGTATTTCTTAGGTCACTAGTTCTTCCTTCAAGGGAAAAAAACTCTGTATTTTTGTTTTAATAAAGTAAACATATTCTGTGTTTCTATGGATCCTTGGTTAGCCTGGGAATAAAAATAAGATTTTGATATCCGTGCTTATTATCTATACACAAACAAACATACACTCATGTACACTTTATAAGGGATGAGGGTGGGTGACCTGTTAGAAACTGACCACTCCATTTTCCTGGCAAATTAAAATAATAAACACTATTTGCAAGTACTTTGTTGCTTTAAAATGAAACAATTCGTTGTAGTATCGATTAATAATTATATTTATTGATAGTATTAGGTTTGGTATATGTGGAATAGTTCATACCGAATTGATAGTTAGTGTTAGCTGTAGAACTGATATAACATGCATATTTATAGATAGTATTAGGTTTGGTACGTGTATAATTAGAATAGTTGATATATCACTGAAACTTCTGGTTTTCTACTCCTAAAAATTGCATACTTATATAGAATCTAACGCTTTCTGAAAGTTGAAGTCGCACACATTTTTGTTTCGGGAGAGGGGTGGGGTACTAGAGTTCCTTTATTTGGTTAATAGCAAAGCCATATAGGGCTATTTTTGTTATCCGCCACGGGGAATTGAATCCTGGATTTTAGCGTAAACTTACCCTTGTTACTTGAGGGAACAACTCAGAGTTTACCGATAATTTAACTTATAAATAAAGGGATTAAATTGTTTGTTTGTTTGTTTTGGAATTTCGCACAAAGCTACTCGAGGGCTATCTGTGCTAGCCGTCCCTAATTTAGCAGTGTAAGACTAGAGAGAAGGCAGCTAGTCATCACCACCCACCGCCAACTCTTGGGCTACTCTTTTACCAACGAAAAGTGGGATTGACCGTCACATTATACACCCCCACGGCTGGGAGGGCGAGCATGTTTAGCGCGACGCGGGCGCGACCCCGCGACCCTCGGATTACGAGCGCTCGCCTTAACGCGCTCCGCCATGCCAGGCCAAAGGGATTAAAAAGGAAGTGTTTTCTCACTTTTTACAAAATAAGTTAAAATTCAATCAGTATATAATTATATTAACTTTGCTACTGAACATTGCCTGTTGATCAAGTTATAACACCAGTTTTCTTTCAACCCTTTTGTATAATCGCTGTCGAACTTACAAAATTACTACTTTAGCATTCACTCTACATTTAGTGATTAATTTAAAGCGCCATCTAGAGTAAAAAAATTTCAAAAATTGGAAGCAAGTTCGATTTTGACACTGTTCGATAATGCTCTTCGTGGAAGACATTGGACCAATATTTTACATAAATGCAGTTAATGCAAAACAAATGAAAAACCAAATGCAACTGTAGAAGAAAGACTGTTACTACCGATAGGTGCTTATTATTTAAGCTTAAGTTTAATATATGCAGTAGTTTATCGTTTTCCCAAGCTTATGAATGTCTCCTTAATGCTAACCTTTTTTTCCGTTGCTATACGTTCTTTGACTCTTCAGTTAACAAAATACATTAGCATACCAACAATATGAACTAGGTGAATACTCTCGTGGAACGTACACGTATGAACATCAGATCTATTATGAACAATATCAGCTAACTTAAACTCAGTTCCACGTATAACGATAAGTGCAAATCTCGAAGTAACAGTGCTGAAGACATTTGTTTGTTTGTTTTTAAGTTTTGCACAAAACTACACGAAGGCCATCTCCGCCATTTTACAGCGTGAGACTACAAGGAAGATAACTAGTCATCACCACCTACCGCCAACTCTTGGACTACTCAAAAAGGGCGAACATGTTTGGTGTGACGGGGATTCGAACCCGCGACCCTCAGATTACGAGTCGAGTGCCTTAACCACCTGGCCGTGCCTGACTGAAGACATAAATATTATTTATGTTAGGCCTATTTAAGTGAGGTTTTGATGTCAGGAATATTTTACACCTGGCTTTTGTGTCCACTACACGTGAAACTAGCCAATCTAACACTCCTGGACAATGGATATTTCGTTTTAAAAAGACAGGTCAACATGATCAAGTCTAAAGTCTTGTTTGTTTGTTTGTTTGTTTTGAATTTCGCGCAAAGCTACTCCAAAGCTATCTGCGCTATCGGTCCCTAATTTAGCAGTGTAAGACTAGAGGGAAGGCAGCTAGTCATCACCGCTCACCGCTAACTCTTGGGCTACTCTTCTTCTAACAAATGGTGGGATTGATCGTCACATTATATCGCCCTCTCGGCTGGGAGGGCGAGCATGTTTGGTGCGACCGGGATTCGAACCCGCGACCCTCGGATTACGAGTTGAATGTCTTAACCACCTGATCATATGTCAGGGCTATAAATTAGTGGACAAATAAAACTGTTTTATATAAATTTCTTTTTTGATATATTTGGATCATATGTAGTCTTAACCGTTTTTTGACGTGCGTATAGATACTTAAAATTCTCTCTCTGAAACTGTTAAATCGTGTATATATTTGTTGATATATTTGTAATCTGAACCAGAGATTTGAGTTCTTTCTTTTCATTTTCCTGCTTCTTCATCATCTGTATTTTATTCTGCTTAGCGCCACAGAACGTTTCTTTATTCTCGAGTCAGTAAGTGATACAATTGTCGTAAAGGATAACAAATACATTAATCAACTAGTTCCTAAAGAAATTAAAATCTTGGATCAACAGCCATAGTGAGTACATTTTTAGCCTGATTTTGAAACCATCTGTGGTTCTTCGTTGTAACTAGGACTTCGCTTGCAATTACTTCAACACCATAGGAACTCTGACTCAGTTTTCCCAAATATGAATGGAGACTGTGAACAGTTGAAATCACAGTCAATATTTTTCTTCACTTGATCTGTACGCTGTCTGTCGAAATCGCTCATTGCTCAGACAGAGGTCTGATTCAACCAGTCGTCTTCACGGGAAGTATTGAATTTCAGCCAATGAAAGAATGTTTTTTCAATGATTCTCTTCAAGGCATCTGTCCTCATAATATTTCTGATTTACATCATTGCTTGGATCAATTTATTGGTTTTATTCCAAGTTTCATCTGATTTTTCATAGAGGGTTTGTGGATAATTAGGACTTCGAGAACATTTTTTTCATCTCTCATTCTATTATTACTTGTCCCTGGAACATTTGCCATTGAGTTATGGACAAAAACTTTCAAACACTTTTCATGGCTACCCGAATACTGCTTGTATTACAATGTACTCTAAAGATGTTCGTCATTCACCCATTCTGTTCCTTCAAGATGCTCCCTATGTATATGATTCTGGAAACAAATAGATGTGTTTAGAATATATCATTTCGTGTTGAACACTTGATGCCAAGACACGACTCTTGGCAAGAGGACGGTTATCGTTCTTCAATATAGAAGTGGTCGCAGTTATCACATTGTATTTCACAAATTATGTTGGTGTTGTGTTTGTCAGTGTAGTTTTTACATACTATGGACTTTAGTTTTGTTCCTGGTCTTTGAATAAATTTGGTGTTTACTGAATTTTGTATTTTGTTATAAGTTTTTCTAAATGTTGGTTATTTTTTCACTGATGTCGGGAACATATGGTATACAGTGGTATAAGGTTTTGTAGCTTGTTGTTCGATTGTATAACTTTTTTAAGGGGTTTTGGAGGAAACTTGTTGTTGTTGATTTCATCATTAATTTTATCTGGGGAACATAGTTTTGTTTATTTGGTTTTTTAACATGTTGAATTTTTGTTTTGTTTCATGTGCTGAGTCTCAAGGAATGTATAATCCAGTATGGGTGAATTTTTCTGTGGATTTCTCTTTTGAATTGTGTATAGGCTCTAGTGATATTGAGGTCAGTAAATGCTATTTTAATCTTCTCGTGTTCACAGGTGAACTTAATGTTGGGTGTACAGAGTTAATATGGTTAAAAAGTGTGTTTTCTGTAGATGTGAACCAAGCAATTGAATCATCAACATACCTGACCCAGTGGGTAAGGGTGATTTGATAGCTTGAATCTGTGTCATAAAAATGTTGGCTTGAACTGGTGACATTGGATTCCCCATACGTAAGCCGATGACATCAACAAATTTCCTCCAAAGATCGTAGAAAAATTTATACGCACACATCTAGACCGGCAACAAACAAACAACAATAAATCCCAAAATACAACAAACTACAAAACCTTTTACTGTTGCATACCATATTTTCCGGACATCAGTGAAAAAATAACCAACATTTGGAAAAACTTATAACAAAACACAACACAAAAACCAGGTACAAAACTAAAGTCCATACTAAATAAAACTACACTGACAAATACGGGCCTGGCATGGCCGAGCGCGTTAAGGCGTGCGCTCGTAATCCGAGGGTCGCGGGTTCGCGCCCGCGTCGCGCTAAACATGCTCGCCCTCCCAGCCGTGGGGGTGTATAATGTGACGGTCAATCCCACTATTCGTTGGTAAAAGAGTAGCCTAAGAGTTGGCGGTGGGTGGTGATGACTAGCTGCCTTCCCTCTAGTCTTACACTGCTAAATTAGGGACGGCTAGCACAGATAGCCCTCGAGTAGCTTTGTGCGAAATTCCAAAACAAACCAAACTGACAAACACAACACCAGCATAATTTATAAAATACAAGACAACAACTGTCACGACTTTTGTATTTGAGAAACAAGCAGAAAAATGGAAACCAGATTCAAAGAACAATTTTTTATTGTTGTTTTGAATTAAGCACAAAGCTACACAATGGGCTATCAGTGCTCTGCCCACCACGGGTATCGAAACCCGGATTTTAGCGTGTAAGTCCGCAGACATACCGCTGAGCCACTGGGGGACTCAAAGAACAAAAAAGAACACTTTCCCACATTTTTAAATATTGCAAATCAAATAAACACAACATAACCATAAAAAATGCCCAGATATGAAGTAGAGAAACAAATATAAATAAACGTAAAATCAAAGAATCCCTAGTTATACAGCAACTGAAACCAAATTTAAACCAATATAAAGGAACAACTTTCTACCTATACTATTTAATCGCGCCAAACAAGCTCGCCCTCCCAGCCGTTAGGGCGTTATAATGTGACTGTCAATTCCACTTTTCGTTGGTAAAAGAGTAGCCCAAGAGTTGGCGGTGAGTGGTGATAACTAGCTGCCTTCCCTCTAGTCTTACACTGCTAAATTAGGGACGGCTAGCACAGATAGCCCTCGAGTAGCTTTGTGCGAAATTCCAAAACAAACAAACTATTTAATAGCTTCGCATCTAACTGCAATGCACCCTACATTTCCGTACTCATTTATACTCTGATCCCTAAGGCATGAGCTTGGCAACGGTCAGTTGCACACTTTCTCTTTGTTAACCTAACGATGACCGAAGAAGGTCAAAACGTTGATCTCTGCTGTATTAATAATACTTGCACTAGCCGTTTTGAGATATAGTCTCATTTCAAGTGGGCTTTTCATCATCAAGAAAAACTTGAGTTTTATCGATATAGCCTGCCCCCCGCCACTACAGCGGTATGTGTTTGGATTTAAAACGCTACAATCAGGGGTTCGATTCCCCTCGGTGGGCTGAGCAAATAGCCCGATGTGGCTTTGCTATTAAAAAACACACAATGTTTCCGTTACTGATCACGAGCAGTTTTGCTCCCAATGCCCCGGGTTTCGATACCCGTGGTGGGCATAGCGTAGATAGCCCATTGTTTAGCTTTGTGCTTAATTCAAAACAACAGCAAGAACAATCGATATAGCCTTGAGTGACTTACGGCTGAGTCACTGTGGGGTCTCATTGTGTGAAACTTTCCAAGTGGAGCTACACCTTATGAGTTCTTAAATTAAAAGACCAGGTTGCAAGCTACTGAGGTTTTGATGTAGCCTTCCTAAAAATTGAACACTTAATTAGAGGGAAAGCAAGATGTCAACAGTACCTGCCATTACTAGGACTTTTTCTGGCTCTTCAACAAGATAACGGTACTGATTGTTACATTTGTAACGTATTTATTGATAATTAAACTCGGATATAAATAATTTAACCCATAGGAAAATCGAGTTACTAGTATTAGTATTAGCTGAAACAAGTAACTGGATTTGACGTGCCTTTTAAGCAAAGTTACATTAATTATTTTCCCTTAATATAAATTTTATTAGAAGTATGGGTTAAAAAACTTAATATACATATACACAATGTATTAGCAAAGTACTCGGCTTGGTCGGGTTACTGGGTTAATAGTATGTATATTCTGAACGTATGTTAGGATAAAAATATAACCTATATACTTTTGTTACTAAGCAAAGTGACATAAAAGCCATTCTTGGAACGCATTGTTACCAAAACGCACTGTCTTTTCTACATATTAGAAGCTGTTATATAAGGAACCGCTTCTTTTTTATGCGGTTTTATGCTAGCTTGTCTCAATAAAAAGATGCGCATCCAAGCACGCGCGTAGATAAGATAAGTAATAATACCCAGATGTGTACCCCCAGCGCTTCCCTGGCATGAATGCGTAATTTTAGATTTCTGGGTTCTTTCTTGTAGCTGTACCGGTTACATTTCTTTTCTTTGTAGTCATTCGTACAAAAAAAGATGTGGAAACGCATACATACTCACATGTAGATAATTACTAATACCCAGGTGCACACCCTACGGGTCCACTTAGTATTGTACAAAATTGTTCTTGGTGATATGATGACCACATAATTTTTTCTATATGGTTTTTGCTAACTTGCGTCACAAAATCATCAATAAGTAGTAATAGATAGTTGCAAAATTTCAGGTTTCTAGGTTCTCTTCCTTTGGCGCTATGACGATCACACACAATCCAGTACACACACCTTTTATCAGCTCCCTAGTGGTACACTGCTAGAAACCGGGTTTCGATACCTGTGGCGGACAGGACACAGATAGCTAATTGTGTAGCCTTATAGTTAATACTAATCAACATTAACAACCTTTTATTATTATATATTTTTATATATTTATTGCGGATATATTTGCACAGTTAGCTTAAGATGGTGGAATTTTCTGGATTATTTTTAAGATTATTGTTGCATAATAAATATTAAAAGTTTTTGTTTTATTGCGTTTCGTACTTGGAGTTAAGCTGCTGTATTAAATAAGATATATTACGTACTCTGTAGTATTTAACTATAATTGTTCCAGTTACAATAAGAAATCGTCTTATTATAAGGATACTTGCCCTTTGTGACGACACACCTCTTCTCTGAGGTGAGTCACCCTCTGTTTACGGAAAGGTCTTGTTTGGTCAACTTAATTTTACTGTGACAGATGTTTGTTTGTAGAGCAAAGCCACAATGAGCTCTTTACTGTGCCCACTGCGGGGAACTGAACCCCGAATTTTAGGGTTGTGAGTTTGTTTGTTTGTTTTGGAATTTCGCACAAAGCAACTCGAGAGCTATCTGTGCTAGCCGTCCTAATTTAGCAGTGTAAGACTAGAGGGAAGGCAGCTAGTCATCACCACCCACCCACTCTTGGGCTACTCTTTTATCAACGAATAGTGGGATTGACCGTTACATTATAACGCCCCCACAACCGAAAGCGCGAGCATGTTTGGTGTGACGGAGATTCGAGTCCGCAATCCTAGAAAACACCGCCTTATAGGAAGTGGTTAATGATAGCGTATGTCGGGCAGAAGTTGTTGAAATTATGTCTACAACGTGAAATAATATGCCCGTTCGTGGTCTTAGATCTAACACGACACAACATGTTTTCTTTACAATTCTCTTTCTGAAACACGACAAGAGCATTAAGACCAACAGACTTGCGCTTCAAAACAAATATACCAATAAAAGTTAAGCATCTTTGATGTCTTCTGCTTCCTCAAGGTGTAAAACACTCAAAATAAAACTAGAAAAGTAAAAACATGTTATTGCGATGTTCATAACGAGTGCACTAGCATGTTTATTTGAAAAGACAACAAGAACGGGTCAGACAGAGCGAGACTCTTAAGGTGAGGTTCAGTTAACCCTAACTTAGAACTGCTGACTAGAGAGATGAAAATTAATAGCAGAACCAGTGAGATGAACTATTGATCACAATTGGAAGTGTGTTTAGAGGTATATTGCGACTTGAACCTTGGACTTTTCAATCTACGGTCTAGTATGTTGAGGACTAGGATGAGAAATTGTATGAGACATAATAATAAGAAAAAAGTTTTTATTTTTTTATTTATTTTTTGCTCGTGTGTTTCGTGTAACAGGTTTACGTAGATCGACGTAGATTGTTTTGTTTTTTTGAATTTCACACAAAGCTACTTGAGGGCTATCTGCGCTAGCCGTCCCTAATTTAGCAGTGTAAGATTAGAGGGAAGATAGCTAGTCATCACCATCCAGCGCCAACTCTTGGGCTATTCTTTTACCAACAAATAGTGGAATTGGCCATCAAATTATAACTCCCATGCGGCTGAAAGGGTGACCATGTTTTGGTGAGACGGGGATTCGAACTCGCGATCCTAAGGTTACGAGTGGAGCATCTTTAACTACATGGCCATGTCAGGCCCTCACGATTGGATAAAACGTGATATTTATTTAGTACCCTAAGTAAAAACCAAACAATCTTCACCCAGTTCTAGTACGAAGAAAATCCTGTACTTTTACTTAAAATATATAATAGATGTACATATTAAACATTTAAATCAATCCCACAAGTTGATTGTATTCAAAATTAATTATTCTAATTTTAGGATGTAACTAAACGAGGAAGGTTTACTGTATAATATATCTTTGTACGAGTCAAACGCCTTAACCCACCTGGCCATGCTGAGCCCCGACGTAGATATGGTCGTCTTGTCTCACCAGTAAGTGTATTTATTGTATTCCAATATGTTTAACTTACTCGTATTTTTAAATATTTTATCTAGGGGTCATTTATTTTCTGTGCGTATTTCTTTAAGTTGTACAATGAAATTAACGATTAACTTCGCCCGATGTTAACATTTTTGTGGAAAAAGACGCATATCAAACAATTATTCTGAAAAAACAAAAAGGTTTAACACAATTACACTCAGATAATGATATAAAGATAGCTTCGTATATCTGATCCAGCCAATCTATCTCGAATCCAAGTTATGCAACAAATAAGTCCTTCCACACTTTAAGATGTGTCATAAGACTAACAATCATTGAAACTGTTGGCGAAGATGGGCACGTCTGATGTTGAGGTCCTGTCACCTTATCTCTCACCAATACTACGAACAACGACAGAAAGTTTTAACTGTTTTTCTCTCCATTTTGTATTGTTTCAAATCTACTAATTTTGTAAATACGTAATTATTGTATTTATTCTTGCCTTATGAAAGAATAAACGTAAAAAAATATTGAACTAAAATTATATTTTTGTTATATTATCAAAATTTATACGTATTTGAAGCGCCACCTATTCTTGCTCCTTTATATTAATGTTTTTTTTTAAATATTGTAGTGTTCTCAACCTTCCCAAAGTGCCACCTGCTTGCTTTTCTAGCATCTTTTCTTATATCATTTTGTGAAATAAGCATCTACGCTGCTTATTATTTTAATTTCTTGTTAATTAATTAAGCTCTTTAATATGCAATAGAAATATATAATAAATGATTAAGCTGTCAAATTTCGTTCGTTGATATTATATTAAAGGCACACAATATGTTAAGTATAAAAAGACTTGAAGTGTTCTGTAGATTTCATCAACAATATGAAGTAACACATATTTTTTATGTACACAAAAGAGAAAAGCTAAAATTATTGAACTGATGTTATGTTACTTAATTTGAGATTGTGCTGCCATCTTTTGATTGTAGTAGTAAGTTAATGTAAGAGTTTTCTTTGGCTTGTTTTAATATTTTTTCTCAAATCTTTCACACAAATAGCTAATTGAGCTAATTGGGAAATCTTTTTCTGACCCAACAGTTGGACTTAATTATTATTCTTATAATAACTCACATTTAATAAACTTGTGGTGAGCTGTAGACGTATCTCCTGTGAAATAGCACACCAATATGTGTGTAGACACCAAGTGTACAAACGTAAACCTGACACCTCATTTTGATAACATGTTTCACTATTGATCTACCATTAGTAGGAGTTGTTACAACTCGAAACTTTAGAACTCGGTTGATCCACGTAGGGGATAGTTTTTTTATCTATTATGTATTTATTATTTATTGCGTCTTCATAATATTAAAAATTACAAAAAATACAGACAGAATGACATATTTGCATTATATCAACTTGCGTAATACGACAAGTTATTTCTAGCTGCGAAGGGATTATGAAAGATCAAATTATGGCCTCATATGCAATCTCAGTTTCGTTAACCTAAAAGATGATTGGACAATCCATAGCTTTGTTGATCCTAAAACGTGGTTGTAATGTCCTCAGATTCGTTAACCTAAAAGATGATTGGACAATCCATAGCTTTGTTAATCCTAAAACGTGGTTGTAATGTCCTCAGATTCGTTAACCTAAAAGATGATTGGACAATCCATAGCTTTGTTAATCCTAAAACGTGGTTGTAATATCCTCAGATTCGTTAACCTAAAAAATGATTGGACAAACCATAGCTTTGTTAATCCAAAAACGTGGTTGTAATGTCCTCAGTTTCGTTAACCTAAAAGATGATTGGACAATCCATAGCTTTGTTGATCCTAAAACGTGGTTGTAATGTCCTCAGATTCGTTAACCTAAAAGATGATTGGACAATCCATAGCTTTGTTGATTCTAAAACGTGGTTGTAATGTCCTCAGATTCGTTAACCTAAAAGATGATTGGACAATCCATAGCTTTGTTAATCCCAAAACGTGGTTGTAATGCCATCAGCTTTGTCAATCTAAAGGGTCGTTAAACAATCCAAAGTTTTGTTAATTCCCAAACGTGGTTGTAATGTCATCAGCTTTGTTAATCTAAAAAGGATCGTTGGACAATCCCTAGTTTTGTTAATCCCAAAACGTGGTTGTAATGTCATCAGCTTTGTTAATCTAAAGGATCGTTGGACACTTCATAGTTTTGTTAATCCCAAAACGTGGTTGTAATGTCATCAGCTTTGTTAATTTAAAGGATCGTTGGACAATTCATACCTTTGTACGTAGTTTATAATATCATCAGTTTCGTTAACCCAAAAAATGGTTTTATAATAAACGTTTTTGTTAATACAAAAGATGCTGGTTTAGTCCTCAGCTTTGTTGACATTGTGAAAATCAGCAGTCACAGATGCCTACTTGATATTTTCATAAATGTGATCATCTCACTGTTTGTGAAAGACGAGTTGGTTAGCAGTCCACATGATTTAACAGTTATTAAATTTGAATACAAGAGTAACAAACTCGGTTTTCCAAGAAGGTAAACAGTTTCTATAAAGTGTAACTCTTTTATCACTTGTGTTCCATAGTGTATTTAAGATCAAAACTGGTCTACAAACCAAACTCAATTAGTGACCGTTTTTTTCATAGTGTTACATGTGATCGTCTTCTAATAAATCAATTGATTTGAAATTACGAACTCGCCAACCACGTTTGATCGAAATAATGTGAGATCTTTTCTTTCTTTCCTGTCATTTTAGCGTGAGATATGGATATTTGTCGCAGGTATATTGTAGTGAAGTGCTTCTGTCCCCTTTTATTGCACTCAACTAATTAAGCCTATTTCTGTTAAAACGTTTTAATGCTATTGACTGCATAAATTTTATAAATTGTTTGTTTGTTTTTTTGGAAATTCGCACAAAGCTACTCGAGGGCTATCTGTGCTAGCCGTCCCTAATTTAGCAGTGTAAGACTAGAGGGAAGGCAGCTAGTCATCACCACCCACCGCCAACTCTTGGGCTACTCTTTTACCAACGAATAGTGGGATTGACCGTCACTTATACACCCCCACGGCTGGGAGGGCGAGCATCTTTAGCGCGGCGCGGGCGCGAACCCGCGGATTACGAGTGCACGCCTTAACGCGCTCGGCCATGCCAGGCCAAATTTTATAAAGAAATGACAAAACTTTCAATCGTTCATTTATCAGCTTCTTTTATGTTGTATTGAAAATTAATATTATTTGCATTTATTATTGAAAATCGTCAGTTTTAAGCTGTATTTTCGTTAATGTGTGCCTTGCTTGAGTTAAAAAGATACAATAAATACGTCAAATATTACATGAAAATACAGCCTGTATAATCACTTTTACAGTCCTAAAGTATTAACCCTTGATAGTAAAATGAATAAATACTTTAAAGATTAGGAGAACGTCTATAAATATTTATAAATTATTTGAAAGGAATTTGTGAGAATCGTTTATTAATTTGTTTCAAAAACAGACATTATACATCATAAATCGTTTTGTTTGCAACTTCGAAAAGAGATGGCGCTACTACTTAATTAAAGTTTAATAATATGTTTGTTCTGTGAAGTGAAAACAGCTGAAATGCATACCGCCGTTTTCACATGGAAAGAAATTAATTGAAATCACTCCACAAAACCCAATAAACAAACGATAGTAAAACACAGATCAGGAATTTATACATAAACTTAATGTATAAAAATTTAGGAATGATTTAGAAACAGACAAATTTGAAAAAAAGAACACAACTACAGCTTCTATAAAAACAGTTTTCACATCATATGAGATTAACCGCACATATAAGTGTAAATAAAGTCTACACCAGAGGACTTAATAGTAACTACGCATAAGAATAAAATAAATCGTTTAAAGCAGAATTACAAATTCAGTATAAAAGGTTTATTTGTTTGTTTTGAATTGCGCGCAAAGCTACTGGAGGGTTATATGCGCTAGCCGTCCCTAATTTAGCAGTGTAAGACTAGAGGGAATGCAGCTAGTCATCACCACCCACCGCCAAATCTTGGGCTACTCTTTTAGCCACGAATAGTGGAATTCACCGAAACATTATAACGCCCCTACAGTCGAAAGGGTGAGTATGTTTGGTGTGACGGGAATTCGAACCCGCAACCCTCGGATTACGAGTCGAGTACCTTAACCACCTGGCCATGCCGTGGCCAGTAGAAAATGAAATTCTATAAAAATAATGATGCAGATAGTATTAAAAAAGTAATTTATAAAAAGTAAAAATTTGTATGAACAGAACAGAATTTTTTATATAGATCCAATATCAACACAAATGGTAGGCTTGTTAAATAACTTATGTAATTGTGTTTTTAACATTATGATTTTAACTGTATATTAAATATACAGGAAGTAGAACCTGCTAACACTTGATTGTTATCTTTACAAACAAAGGTTACTTTGTGTTAGGTGTTTAGTGAAGCATAACTGGATTTTTACAAAGGAGAGTTTGGTACTTTTAATAGGAAGCTTCTACACTGCCTGGCGTATGATATTACTTAGGCTATGGTGGAGTGTGTGTTTTCTTATAATAAAGCCACAATAGGCCATCTACTATGTCAATCAGAGGGAATCGAACCACTGATTGAAGCGTTAGAAGTTGTAGGCATACCGTTGTAACATTAGAGAGATCGGTTTTAAAACTCTGTAGGTACCATTCCCAAATTTACGTTGTAAAGCAAAACGAAAATCAAATTTATTATAAGAAAATAAAATAGAAAAGGGCTAAAAAAATACAGTGAATGCTGTCTCCTCAATAAACTCCAACGTTATGGTTAACTTTATGAAAAGGTAAAGAGAGATAAGTAGGAGGGCCCGGCATGGTCTAGCGCGTTAAGGCGTGCAACTCCTAACCTGAGGGTTGCGAGTTCGCCCTCCCAGCCGTGGGGGCATTATAATGTTGCGGTCAATCCCGCTATTCGTTGGTAAAAGAGTAGCCCAAGAGTTGGCGGTGGGTGGTAATGACTAGCTGCCTTCCCTTTAGTCTTATACTCCCAAATTAGGGACGGCTAGCACAGATATCCCTCGAATAGCTTTGTGCGGAATTCCAAAACAAAACAAACAGATAAGTGGGAAATATTATAAACGAATTTTCGAGAATTTCATATTTAAATAAAAACAAACAAAGCAAAACTTTCGCATTTAATTAAATCGAAAAACATATAGAAACTATGAAGGCAGAAACTTAACTTAAAAAACAAAGTGTAGACCGTCACGTGACTATCACATAAAATTAAGAAACGAGGCGTTTTGTTTCTATGGTAACGTTGCTTGCTTATTTTGTAAATTCTCGCGCCGATTGTATAGTTTCGCTGAAAACAAGTTGAAAATATTAATTCCGCCTTTGTCTTCTTAGTGCAAAACTACACAATTGGCTATTTAAACTGTGTTAACCACGAGGAATCGAACCCTGAATTTTAGTACTAAAAGTCCGTAAATTACAGAATGATGAGTTTCATTCAGTATAAAAACATACATTTTTTTTAGAGAAAATGAATCCTGATATAATAAAGTTAACCAAATCAAAAGAAAGGACTGCGTTACAAACAGCAAATCAAAACTTCTGACGGATTATATTAGTTTGCTGTAATAAAAAACAAGCCGAAACAAGAATAAATAAAAAATAAAACTTCTGCACCAACTGAAAGGATCCCAGGGTACAAGTTATACCCACATTGTGGTGGGGATACACTTTCTATCACTCTTAATCTTCATTTGACAAGAGAGAAAAATGAAGTAAAGAAATAGCAATATAAATATATATACATATACATATCTTCTCCAAGTTCGTTCCCTTCGATGTATAATAGATAGGGTCAGGGGGAATCTCGTTAATCCATTTATGCGCGTCACTAATTACATGATGAGACATTTGGCTACCTTAAGAGAGTCATAAGGCGTATATATATATTTTTATTTACGCTTGCCATATATGAATATTACACACCAGACACCTAGGTAAGCGTTTATGATGCTCACATTATAAACTAAAAAAAATATATATCTATATATATACATATATGTGCACACTAGGTTTGGTGACCATCGGTCTAGCGGTTCCCCTGGTTGTAATCGACACATTTTTTTTTCTTTTATAATGATAATGAGGCCCGGCATGGCCAAGCGTGTTAACGCCTGCGACTCCTAATCTGAGGGTCGCGGGTTCGCATCCCCATCGCGCCAAACATGCTCGCCCTTCTAGCCGTGAGGGCGTTATAATGTGACAGTCAATCCCACTATTCGTTAGTAAAAGAGTAGCCTAACTGTTGGCGGTGGGTGGTGATGACTAGCTGCCTTCCCTCTAGTCTTAAACAGCTAAATTAGGGATGCCTAGCACAGATAGCCCTCGAGTAGCTTTGTGCGAAATTCAAAAACAAACAAACAAATTCCTAATAATGGTTTAAGCTATTTTAGTAACCAATAATTTTTTGTTCAGATTTGTTCTAAAATCATGTCTGTTAATAAGTTCTGTCATTTTGACGGCGGATAGTATTAAATTCGAACTCTCGTTTATATTTTTTTTGTCCCGAATTCTTTAAAATAACTCAAGAATTTCGTAGAGGGGTAAGTTTCCCTTCACTACGGCGACTATTCAAAATATTTAATTAAGAGACTTGGGATATTAGCGTAAGTAGCATAAGATATGTTTGTCTTATAAACACTCTGAATTTACATAGCAGTTTGCGAAAGAGCGGTCTTTGTTGTCGTTTTTTTAAATCTAGAATCTGGAACCCACTCATTCTTAGCGTATGACGACCAAAGATCACACACACGTTTTACTCTGAATAAATCACACATTCGTTTTACTATTACTATAACAACAAGATTTATAAAATGAAAAGTCTCCACGCAGAAGGAAATCATCCGCAAAGCAAAAAAACAGAGGGAGAAAGAAAAAGAAAGACGTGAATATCGCACACGTTAGCACGTGATGCTCATGCGACTCAGTCTATCTTTGAGGAAGAAGATACGGCAAGAAACGAAATGTCGGCCATTTGTCATGATGTTTCGACCTTTATGCGTTAAACCAGGTGTTAAATTGTGCGAGGAACCTGCTGGACAGTGTAATGAGATTGTTGGAAAGTAGATTTTAGATGAATATGCATAGTTCATGGAGATGTTCTTTATACCCATAGTTCATGGAGATGTTCTTTATACCCGATGTGTCATTTTTAAATCACTTCTCTGGTTAATTAGAGGAGCTATTTATTACCGTGTTTCTCCGAAAATAAGACAGGGCTTATATTAATTTTCACTCCAAAATATGACACTAGGGCTTATTTTCGGGGGATGTCTTATTTTGATATATTAAAAAAAATATTAAACTATTAAACTAACCATTTAAAATAAACTTTTATTAAACTATTAAACTAACTGATTAATACTTAAACAAACTAATTAACTAACTATTAAACTAATTAATAAATATTTTTTTTATTTCTTTCCTCTTCCTGCCACTCTTAACTTGGGCTTATTTTAAGGGTAGGGCTTATATTAAAACTCTCCCCAAAAATCGCACTAGGTCTTATTTTATGGGTAGGTCTTATTATCGGAGAAACACGGTACATACATCACCTCCATATTCGAAACCGTAGCGATAACCTAGACTATGGGATACGGCATCGTGTAAATCGTATCTTATCATTATTTATATCATATCCTGCTACAGAGTGCTGACATGGTTCCAAATATTAATATTCATTCATTATCACTTAACTTTACGTCCGCCCTACCCATTGGTAAGCTTAAGTGTTTATAACGCCAAAAAAATTCGCATTAGATTCCTGCGTAGGCATTGTACAGGTTGTGAACTTCTGCATTAATAAAAAAAACATCGAAAATACTAACTATTAAATGTTTGTTCCACCATTTTCTGGTACCTCTATCACGGCCGGGTTGTTTCGACTCTTAATCTGAGGTTCGCAGGTTCGGATCCCCGTTACACCAAACATACTCGCCCCTTCAGCCGTGGGGGCGTTATAAAGTGACGGTCAATCTTACTATTAGTTGGTAAAATAGTAAACTAAGAGCTGGCGATGGATGATGATGACTATCTGCCTTCCCTCTAGTCTTACATTGCTAAATTAAGGACGGCTAATGAAGGTAGTCCTCGGGTAGTTTTGAGTAAAGTTCAAAAACAAGCCAACAGTTCAGTTTAATAAACTAGACCGAGGAGTAAGTTTGCGTTAACGAACACACTTCGGTTATTACGGTTTGAACCAATTATCAAACTTTATGTTATTCTGGTTACTATGTTATTTTTATAATGTTTCCTGTATTAAAAAAACAAAAATATATAATTAATAAAAGGTTTGCTTATTTCTTAATTTTTAGCAAAGATACTCGAGGGCTATCTGCGTTAGTCGTTCCTAATACAACAATGAAAGACCAGACGAAAGGCGTCACTAACCACCCCCAACTCTTGGCGTATTATTTAACCAACGAATAGTGTGATTGACCATGATTTTATAACGCCCCATGGATGAAACGACGAGTATATTTGGTATGAAGGGGATTCGAACCCTCGACTCTCGGATTACCCTTCGAGATCCCCTTAACCCCCTGGCCATGCGAGACATAAGTAAAGCTTTATCCAATAAAAAAATATAAATTATTCTATTGGGTTTGCTTGCTAAACTTTTTTGAAGTAGAAATATTCATGTAGAAAAGAAAAAAATATATATTGTTAAAGTAATAAATTATTTTATTCATTAGAGTACAGACCAAAATACTCAACCTTTTTCCATGTTATTTACAATTAATCGCTTCTGTCTTAGAACTGAAGTGTTAACAATATATATCAATATCATTTACCCCGTTATCAGTGTTAAGTGTAACTATATTTTCTCGTGTTACTGGTGATATTGGTTGTCATTAAAATCAGTTTTGTTTCTTTGCTGGACCGATAACCTTCTGAAGGACTGTGTCACGTATTTTGGGCGAAGTTTACGATTTTGTCTTTCTCGTCTGCTTATGGCACTTTTCATCAGGTTTCTGATTACTGCTAAAAACAACAAATAACGTGAGCTGAAAGGACCATCGAACTGTTAGAAGTTTTATGAAAAGATAGCTTTAATCCACCTCAGAAGCTAAATGGTTTCTGGAAGAATAGCTGGTCCTATTAGAAGAATATAAGCTTCTATAAATTAGAGAAAATATTTATTGACCCGTATGGACTTCTTCTGTGAAATGTTTACTTCAGAATCTTCACGTGACAACCACTAAATAAGTAGTTTCGGAAAACCGAAACCGTTAATATAAATGTCAAACACGTGATATCCTTCAGAATAACAAAGCTGTTAAATGTCAATCAAAAACCTGACATGATTCAGTTCGCCAGGTGTATTCATGTTGTGTATGATAAGTGCTCGTGAAGTCCAAAAATTACTGATTGTTTTTAGCGGATTTCCATGCTTAGTTTTTACTTACTGGTAGATAATTTCATTTGTATATTACTTTACCTGATAGAACAGACCTAACAGTGACGTCAAAAAAGTTTATGTCGGGACGTCACAGTCGTTGGTCAGTGAGTGTTATGAACATGGTGACGTCAGTTATTTTGATAGTGTTGTCACAGTTGTTGACCGAATGCCGAGACATCGATGTGTTAACGTCAGTTTCTACCCAAGTCAGGTGTTAGAATAATAACATCGTGAAGCGTCAGTTTTAATTCAGGTAGTTTAATTATTTAATTGTGTTACATTTACATCACACAAAACAGCATCAATCTCACATCGTGATATATCAGTTTTAGGTCCAGCAGTACACCTTCATTCTATTCAGTGACATTGTCTAATGTCCGTCACATATCTTAAATATGGACGAAGAAATATCGAAGTGAAACAAAAGGTTGTGTCACAACACCTAAACCGTCATATTACTGATCACGTGACTTTGGAATATACAATTAATGTTTTTTTCATCTCCTTGCACTTGTAACGCCTCACACTAGAGTAACCTGCTTTAACAATCTTCACTTTAAAATATAGTTTGTTCTTAACAGGTACAACTACCGTGAGTACATTGTGAGCTCCAAGTTGGATTGCATATATTTATGGCCCGGCATGGCCAAGTGGTAAAGGCACTCGATTTGTAATCTGAGGGTCGTGGGTTCGAATGCCCGTCACACAAAACGTGCTTGCCCTTTCAATCGTGGGTGTGTTATAATGTGATGATCAGTCCCATTATTCGTTGGTAAAACAATAGCTCAATTGTTGGCGGTGGGTGGTGATAACTAGCTGTCTTTCCTCTAGAGTTTTACTGCTGAATTAGTGACGGCTAGCGCAGATAGTCCTCGTGTAGCTTTGCACGAAATTAAAACAAACTGAATAAATACCTTTAATGTTTTTCGAATTAAATAAAACTTTTATTTAATATTTTTCAATAAATTGTAAAATCACAAAAAACCCTGAATAACGTTATTTCATATCACGTTTTGTTAATCCCTCTCAACAGTTTTAGTGTTTCCTGTTACTCCTAGTAATTTTTGGTGGACTACACTGCAAGTTCTTTCACCTTCTTGGGACAAAACCTCTTGTGGCACATCGGTGTGTCAGCGGATTTACATCGTCAGAAAGCGGAGTTCGATACCCGTGGTGGGCAGACTACAGATAGTCCATTGCGTAGCTTTGTGCTTAATTTCAAACAAACAAACAAATCCTGTAAAAAAAAAAAGTTTTTTAAGTGATTCGACTCTTGAACACCCAACACATAACTGACCCCTGGGTCTTGAACATGCAACACATAACTGACCTCTGGGTCTTGAACATACAACACATAACTGACCCCTGGGTCTTGAACATGCAACACATAACTGACCCCTGGGTCTTGAACATGCAACACACAAATGACCCCTGGGCCTTGAACACCCAACACATAACTGACCCCTGGGTCTTGAACACACAACACATAACTGACCCCTGGGTCTTAAACACCCAACACATAACTGACCCCTGGGTCTTGAACACACAACACAAAATTGACCTCTGGGTCTTGAACATACAACACATAACTGACCCCTGGGTTTTCATGTGTAGCCCCACCACTTTAAGATTCTGGCCTTCTGTTTGGGTTCTCATTTTTTCTGTCTAAAAATCTGAATGGTTGACGATTTTTATAAAAGAACTCAAACTTTTCCACGAAAAACAAACAAATATCCGGAAATATTTCAAACTTTTAGACTATGGAGTCATTAGGTTAATGATAATATTTTCGATGTGATTGTGGTCCAGTGTGGACAAGGCCGTGTTATTAATGAACACTTTATGACGTGCTCATTGGTTCATTGTATCATTTTACCAAAGGTTGTTTGAAATTTTTCCAGAGACCACGAGGTCGTTCGCAGACAACACAGACAAACAAACAATTTCATAAGTATAGATTTATTCTAATTGTTGTTCTATGACGTAGTTCATAATTTTGGATTTGATACTGATTTTTTAATTACGAGCTTTTTTCTCACGTGTATTTAACTATTGTGTAGTTTTCTTCTCATTTTACCAAAGAGCTAAGCCTAAAGGTACATTACATAAACAGGGATCAAAATGTTGCAAACAAGTGACTGATCAATGTAAATGATCAACAAATATCACAGTTTACTTGTTTATATATTTACCTTCAATTCCTGCTAAGGGTTAAGTTAGGTTTTGGTTTTAATTCCGTGCAAAGCTACAGAGGGCTATCTACGCTAGCCGTCCCTAATAAGGCAGTGTAAGAGTAGAGGAAAGGCAGTTAGTCATCACCGTCCACCGCCAACTGTTGGATTACTCTTTTATCCACGAGTAGTTGAATCGAGCGTCACATTATAGCGCCCTCACGGCTGAAAGAGCGAGCATGTTTGGTTTCATAGATATTCGAATCCGCGACCCTCGGATTACGAGTCGATCGCCCTAGCCACCGGGCCTATTTATGCTTAGAATCGAAAAGTTTATGCTCATCAATGAAAATCTTAGTGTACCTATTGAAGAAGATCTAATCATTGAAGGGTGGGTTCAAATGTAATCGATCGATAATGTTATGGTAACGGGCACTGAAAGAAAACTGTTGGTATTGTTATTAAATATAAAGCTACCACAAGGGAGTAACAGCACCAGTCTATAGACATACCGTTGTGGTACTAGGGGGGTGGGGGAGACAAGTATTAGAAAGATTCGTGTTTATTTTACTTTTGCTTGTTTCAAATTAGAATGTGCAAAAACAGCAAGTCGTTTCGCAAGAAGCTCTGGAAACAACGAAACGTTACAAAACTTCCATCTTCTACAGTTTAAACTTCTTAATAGAAATTTAATGCACATTAAATAAGTATTTGTAATAACGTCATAATAAATACTGGCTAGGATGGCAACCATTACATGGTCTGAAGTTGTGTAAATTCACGATTAATGGAAGGTTGTCTTACAACATGAAAAGTTGTTTCCTTTGTATGTAACTTTTCAAAAATCCCAAAACGTCCATGAAAACAGCAAAACCCAAAATGTGAAACTGTAAATTTGCATGTATCTCCTCACGGATCCAACAAAGCTTCATGCAAAGTGAAGTACTGGAAAAAAAAACGCATAAATACTCATAAAAAGTGCAAAATGCAAGATTGGAAAGTTTTGCGTATTTTCTCCACGAGTTCTTTACCAAAATTGTTATGGAGGTTCATTCACAGCCAACGAAGTATTCACGTGGAAATACAACAGACAGTACTATTCTATTTATATAATGGCGCTGGTACATTACATCCCAGCCTAATGTACTTATGACGTCATATCTGCAGCCTGAGAATGGAGACAAATAAAGTTATCCGTTATGGGGAACAGAGGTGAAACGGGAAATTCGTGACCTTTATTGCAAATATACATGCTCACAAGATAAAAATTTCGCGAAATTAGGGCTTGCACATCATGTAGTAAAAATGTTTTTCTAGCATCATATAAGCAAGAGTATTATCATGTACATATGTATGATTACGTTCGGTAAAAATCATGTACAAAACGATTCCGTTTAAGTCCAATAGTGGACTGACTATTGGTTAGTTCAGACTAACATTGTTGTTGCTATGATGAGGAATGGATAAATGATTTTCTGTATGTCTTGTTTTATGGGTGGAGACAATTAGCGAAGTAGAGTTCCTTTTTTTTTTGTCGTCACCCCCACCGGAAGGGATAAATACTGATAAAGAACTTAGAACATTAGATGTAAATATTCTACCCTTGATCCAGGAAAGCTTTTAAAAAACCAATGGAAGGAAAAAATCTCAATCTTCTCCTTTAGCGCAGATAGCCCTCGTGTAGCTTTGCGCGAAATTAAAAAAAAAACAAAAAACAAATCTTCTCCTTTAACTGAACTCAACAAATGGAAGACCTCAAGCTAACGTGGGAAGTTTAACAGCAGAATTTGCAGGAAAATTTTTATTTACAAATATATACGTGTGTATATATAACACGTTTATTATAACTCCACTCATATGAAAATTAATTGAAGAAATGATACAAAATAAATTTCCTCGAAGTTTACACAGTTTATTTTTGTGAAACATCCAATCATAAGTTGAAAGTTTATTCTTGGTAATTTTATAATCATTCACACGGTCATCTAAAGAAAGGAAAAAAGTTATGCGTCTGTATCTAATTTGTCACATATTTTATTTAAATAACCGATTATATTAATAAAACGTTTTATATGGTGTGAAATTTTTAATAGTTATTAACAGAAAGTGAACGACCGTAATGTTAAAAATAACAGAAATAATTATTTTAACCTTTTTGTGACAGTCACAAGAACAAATGGCGTGTTTATAGGTCCTTAAATAAATCAGAAATGTTGTTAAAATATACTTATGTTAAGTGTAGCTTTATGTTCACAAACAGTGGAACACGTGTCTCACAGATTTCTCCATTTCTTACACATAAACCACTAACACAAATACCTCTGGAGCGTCACAACACTTTCTTTTCTAAATTTTGTTAGTATGATTAGTTGAAGTTTTTCTTTTCTCTTTTAGAAAGAAGCCATATAATTTAGTTTCCTGACCGTGTATAATTAAACATATAATTTAGTTTCCTGACCGTGTATAATTAAACATATAATTTAGTTTCCTGACCGTGTATAATTAAACATATAATTTAGTTTCCTGACCGTGTATAATTTAATGTGAAACATTCTAATATAATAATGCAGTCAAATAATTTCTTTACAGACGGTTCAACTGTGAGAACCAAATTGTTACTGCTGTGTCCAGAATTTCGATTGATAATTTATCAACTTGAGTAAATTCTTCACAACAGAGGTTATGATCAGTCTTTATCAGGTTGTTGATTAACGTAATTAATAGAGATGGCCTATTAATTAACAATTTATATCGTACTATTAACTAACAGTGATAATGTGATTATTAACAGGTTTATCAGATTGTTCATTAATGTAAGTTGCAGAGATGGCCTGATAATTAACGATTTATTAATTAATTAACAGTGATAGTGTGATTATTTACAGGTTTATTAGAGTGTTGATTAACGTAAGTTACAGAGATGGCCTGATAATTAAGAATCTATAATTTGCTGTTAAATAACAGTTATAGTGTGATTATTAAAGGGGTTTATTAGATTATGAATGAACTATATCATGGTCTAATTGCTAACAAGCTTTATCAGGCTGTTAATTAACACTGTGATGGTTTGTATAGCACCATAAATTTATAGGCTTTATTACATAACAAAGTTTCATTCATCGATAGCTATAACCAAAACCTTACCATCATTAGAATGAGTTTTACATCCCACTAACTTGACGTATATTCTTAAATAGTTTACTTTGATATAAATGATAACAACTTTAATCAACTGTGTTTGGATAAACCGTTTAGTTGTTGCCATGTCTAACCTACCCGAAGGTATCTAACATGGAATTTACTAAATAGATTCTTGCGGAAAAAGATGGATTCAAACTTCCATCTTCACACTCCTCTAATTACAAACTAAGTAAGTACAATATATATTTAAAAAGCCTTTAGTTTAAAAGTAAGTCTTATAATAAATATCTAATACTGATTACACTAATTTCTTTGTGTAACAGAGTCTTTCGTATTTTCACACGTCAGTAAAAACAGTTAATTTAGTTAGGAATAATTTGTATGTTGTCACCAGTTCTTCAAGGGCTAAATTATTACTCGTTACTGATTAATATTTATAAAAAAAAAGTAAAATATATATGTATGTCGTGATATTTATACACTTTAATTAATAACAATACAGTAATTGTGCAAACAACTGGTCAAGACATTTATTACGAGCATTATATATTTTTAATCATAAAACAGAGAGAAAAACAGAAATGGTCACGACTTCATTAATTTTCCAGAATGTTCTCTTTGCCTGTTTGCATCTAGTTCTTACACTTTCAGACTTTGTATTTAAAAATAATTGACACACTCAGAAAGAGGAAATAATTAAAGTTCTGGATAATTAATGAACGCACGTGTAAACATGAACTCTCTTCAAGGACTGTTCTCGTTCGTTTTAATGGAAACCATATCACACGGAAACAGAACGATTAAAAATATTTGAGAAAAACTTCTAAGGCAGATTAATTCGATCTCTTGTAAACAGAGTTTTGTAGCGTTACGAAACGCCATGTCAAGAAAGGGTTTGTAAAAACGAAAAGTGGTTATTCTAGGTTTCGCTAATATTGTGCAACAAATCTAATGGTCGGCAACATGTTTTAATATATTATGGACTGAGTGTGACCACGTGACTAGCGTACCGGGCTGAGGGTCTTTGAATCTTAGCTCACGCTACTTTATTGTAAAAAAAATGCATTTCGCATTGTGGAGCTGTAGGAGTGTTATAGAAGTAGCTATCAACTCCACCTGTCGTATGGGTATTAAAACTTTAATTAAAATACACTAGAGAATAGCGTTTCGACCTTCTGAAGTCATTTTTAAGGTAACAAGGAGAGTTTGTAACTGATCATTGCTGGGCAGAAATCTTAGGGACGAGAGTATAAACGAGTACCGGAGTGTAGAGGGCGTTGCAGGTAGATGTTAGGTTATTAACTATTAAAGGTAATAAGGTGTTTCTTTTTAATGCTTCAATTTTGGTTTCAGCTGGTGTATAAGTATGGCTTCTTTGATTTTTGCGCTTGTTTATATTTGTTTTCCATACTTAAAGTCTGGGTTTTTCCTGTGTTATGTTGTGTTTATTTGAGTTTTAATGTTCAATAACATGTGAAAGTGTTATTTTTCATGTGCTCTTTTAACCTAATTTCCGTTTTTTCTGGTTGTTTCTCCAATATAGAAACAGTGGAAGTTATTGTATTGTATTTTATAAATTATGTTGGTGTTGTGTTTGTCGGTATAGTTTTTACACAGTATGGACTTTAGTTTTGTTCCTTGTTTTTAAATAAATTTGGTGTTTACTGCAATGTTGTGTTTTGTTCTAAGATTGTTTCCAAATGTTGGTTATTTTTCCGCTGATCTTGAGAACATATGGTATACGGCAGTATAAGGTTTTGTAGTTTCTTGTTTCTTTGAATTTATTATTGTTTATTTCTTGTTGATCTGGGTGTGTGTACACGTGACTTTTTAAGAGCTTTTGAGGGATCATGTTGATTTTGATGAAGTGTTGTTTTATTTTGTTGATTTCATCATTAATTTTATCTGGTGAACACAGTTTAGTGGCTGTGTTTATTCGGTTTCTCAATATATTGAGTTTTTGTTTTGTTTCATATCCTGAGTCCCAGGAAATTTATAATCCAGTATGAGTGACTTTTGTGTGGATTTCTGTTTTGAAATGTGTGTCAGTTCTTGTGATCTTGAGGTTGAGAAATGTTATTTATTTAGTTTTCTCGTGTTCACAGGTGAACTTAATGCTGGCTAGTTTGTTTGTTTTTAATTTCGCCCAAAGCTACATGATGGCTATCTGCACTAGCCGTCAATACCTTAACAGTGTAGGACCAGAAGGAAGACAGCTAGTCATCGACACTCACGGCAATCACTAGAGCACTCTTTTACCAATGAATTGACCGTAACATTATAACGCCCCCAATTGAAAGGAAGAGCAGGTTTGGTGTGACGAGCATCCAACCCCTCGACCCTCAAATTACAATTCGAGCACTCTAACCACTTGGCCATGCCGGTGCCTTAATGTTGGAGTTTATAGATTTAACGTGACTGAAAAAAACTACAGGACATTGCGCTGTTGTGATAATTGTTTGGTGGGTCTCTACAGTTCATTCAATAAAGGAGAATTTGATGACCTGGAGAAAGGTCATTGTTGTAGGTCAAAGCTCCTCCATTTGTGAACAACAGTTGTTTTTATTTTAGTATAAAATCCCTTATGCATCTTTATCATTAGCTTCTACAACAATTGTCAGTAGAGTTAAAACATCCCTCTATCGGAGACTTTTGTTCCAACCTGACTATTCAGTAGATTGTACAATAATTATCAGTAGAGTTAAAACATCCCTCTATCAGAGACTTTTGTTACAATCTGACATCTCACTCTACTAACTAAATTGAAACCCCCTTCACAACAATGACCCTATTTTGACACAAATTTTGTTCCTGGATAGTATGTATTATTTCTCAATTGGTTATGTTGTAAAAGTACAGAAGACGGCCATTATTTCCTTCAAACTTTGCTTTTATGACCTAGATAATGAAATTTAGAAATTAACCTATTTTCTGTGTACAAGCGGGCAAATTTGCACATTTTCATTCAAGTAAGGTCTGAATAAAACAACACATGAATTCAGATTTACATGTATTTACACTAAAGTAATATAAAAATGAACAAAAATGTTTAGAAGTGAGCAGTTTTTCAATATTTGCGACTGTAACATAAATCACTTTCATGTATCAGCCCCCAAATACTTTCTTCCATCATCAGTGATGTCGAGAAACCCACTTGTTGAGAATTTTATATGCAAAAACGGCTCGTTTGGGTTCAGAAAATCTTCTATTTAAAATATTTTCTGAACCCAAACGAGCCGTTTTTGCATATAAAATTTCTTCCATCATGTTTTCGTTATACGCTCTCAGGTCAGAAAAGCAAAGTTTCAAGAGAAAAATATGTCTTTTCCACTTACTTCAGACAAACGCAATTGAGAAATAACACTTTCTACCCAGGAACAAGAAAAAGTAAACATTTTGTTACATAATGTCATCAATATGTCGCCACTATGTATGTCTTTTTCAATTTGCACGTCTTCAACTGATTGTTTTCAGCTTTCCTTTGAGTTTAAAATTGATTTATTCGAACTACTAACGTGATTTTATAATTTTTTGCTTACTTTTTCTTCTGTTTCTAAATAAATCTGTCGCTGAATGGATCACAACAGTACCTCATCTGTTCATAGGATTTGTAGAAATTTATGCAACAGTGTAGTCAATCTTTGGAGTACAGAAGTCATAGTAAATTTCAAAAGTGTAATAAAATTGATGAAACCGAGGTGAAAGTTTATTGTTTTGATTTTGAGTACGAAAATATATGTGGAATGTTTTCATAACATTATTATATTAACCTAGAAATTGTGATTTATCATTACTATACTAACCCTGAATTCGCGATTTAACCCTACTATATTAACCCTGAATTTCCGACTTAATTAGACTATATTAACCCTGAAATCGTGAGTTAACCTAGACAAACTTCCAAAAATATCTTGTTAAATTTTTCAACCATAAAGTCTGACAGTACAAAGTGTTCATTTTTCATTATTTGGTCTTACGAGTCCAAAATCGTCCTAAAACCACAAAGTACTTCAAAACTAGCAGTCATAATTGACAGATTTCGACGAAGGTCAATTGCGATAATCAGTGTAAAGTTCGCCAGTAGCATAAGATATCGGAGGGTAACCAATGAATAGAAGTGTTTGAATGAGAAAATTAAAAAGATTTATACCAAATGACCTTTAACACAAAGTGTTACAGTGGAGAAAACAACGAAGGAGGTCCGTTAACGTCTGCCTCACCATCTTCAAAGACAGACAGCGATGGATTTTATTTTCAAGAAACTTTCTTCTATTACAGTTCTAGTTCCCTTTGGAGTTCTCTCGGAAATTCTATTTGGCCATTTTACCCTTGATAATTGTATTTTCTCGTGGTCACACTCACGTTAATCACATTTATTGGTTTAAAACTTCTTTTCACTTTACAGTTTTAAGTAACACGAGTTACAGAATTGTCTCCTGTCGTTTTCACGATGTTTTGCCTTCGTTTTCTATACTCACATGCAGGTAATAACTACAATAAAGCTTACAGTAATAACTACAATAAAGCTTACAAACAACCGACATGACTTGATAGAATCTGTAAAAGGTTATATACCAGTAGCATAACCTAATACCTTATATTATAGATTTGTAACAACCAATATAACTTGACAGGTAATAACGGCTAAGACACAACTGGTGTGAATTTCAATCTCACATTACGTGCACGTGCACATTATTTTTTTGCTAATTTCGTTTCTCATACAACACTGCTATCCAACGTATCTCAGAATGGCCAGGGTAACGCGCAAGACAGACAAACCTAAAGAAATAATAAACCTTCATCAATAGATCATGCAGTAGTATTTATCTTGTCTGTTGTTTAGGTCAAAAGTAATGTCTAACAATACAAGCATAAAATAGGAATCAATGAAACTAAGTCTGTGTTTTAAATTAACTGTAATGGCTAAAAATTCAAATATAAAATAGTAATGAATGAAACTAAGTCTGTTGTTCATGTTATTAGTAATGGCTAACAATACGAACTAAAAAAGAGATTTAATGAAGTCCGCATCATACAATACTTTGAGGATAGACAAATTTAGTCATTTTAAAGTCAGACACATCAATATTTTTAAACTAAAATCTACATTAATGTAAATAGATCAAAGTCAATCCTTTCCAGTAATTATTAACATGTATACATGTAAATGTTGTGATTTGTTGACTTCTGCCATGTTGTTGTTTGTTTCTTGAACTATTTTTTTTATCTACACAATTATATTCTGTTTTTTAACTTTTTTTCAATCAAGCAGTTCATATAAAGAATGATTCTGAACAAAAAAATTATACAATCAAGGTATGTAATAGCAAGAAACAAAAATTTATATATTTTTATAAAAACGTCTGGAGAATGAGGTTGGATTTTACACACGATACGGTTTTTGGTACAATGTATGTTTTATAACCATAACCAAGTTGGCTTAATGTTCTACAAATTATGCGTTGAATCTGTGCTCTGTAGAGTGTAAGCCCGGTATGGCCTAGCGCGTTAAGGCGTGCGGCTCGTAATCTGAGGGTCGCGGGTTCGAATCCCCGTCGCGCCAAACATGCTCGCCCTTTCAGCCGTGGGGGCGTTATATTGTAACGGTCAATCCCATTATTCGTTGGTAAAAGAGTAGCCCAAGAGTTGGCGGTGGGTGGTGATGATTAGCTGCCTTCCCTCTTGTATTACACTGCTAAATTAGGAACGGCTATCACAGATAGCCCCCGAGTAGCTTTGTGAGAAATTCAAAAACAAACAAACTGTAGACTGTTGAAACTGAAGTTTATCTCAGAAAGAAAACTTGATATCAGCTTGTCTCCTACACTGTGATATAATGACGAATATGTCCCACATTTTCACATGTGAACGTGTATTAAATTTGTTTTTGTTTCTTTTTTAATTTCCCTACATAGAGTAAAAGCAGTTAGTCATCATCACCCACCGCCAACTCATCGGCTTCTCTTTTACCAACGAATATTGTGATTAACTGCTTAAAATAGCGAAAATATTTGTTTTAACAGCGATTTGAACTCTCGACCTCTCAGGTTGCGACTCGAGCACCCTAATCATTTGGCCATTATGAGCTCAATGTAAGAAAAGTAACAATCATATCCGCCATTACTTTAAGACTACAGGTGTCTATCTGACTCGTTACCCTTGGTGTGGTCAGGAGTTTAAGATCTGGAAAAGCTATGACTAAATCTTAGGGTCCGTGATTTGACTCCTTTGTCTTAGTTTCGTATAAGATGGTATTCATAGTGAAAGTTCTATGTACGCATCATGTGGTTTATCATACATTTGAAATTCTTAGATTTACCCATAGGTAACCTCATAAGGTTATTGAATTCATTCTTATCGACAAGTAACAATAATTCCTGGCAAAATGGTTTATAATTTTCAAAAATCCCCGATTTGATGCTCCAAGCAACATAGTCCATGTCAGATGTATATTACAGTATGTCATATAATTTGAAAAATTAAAAAAGTTTTCATAATAGTTTGAAACACTTATATAAACCTCTAATGATATATCTGGAACGTAACAATGAAAACGGTGTTGTATTATATTTTTTAACCATTAACCTGTTTACGTTACATGTTCACATATTTTTATTTGGAGATAATTCACTATATGGTGTCCTCTATTGGCACAGCGGCTTGTCTGCAGCTGCATGCTGCTAGAAACCGAGTTTCGATACCCGTTAGGGGCAGAGCACAGATAGCCTATTGTGATTAATTCCAATCGAACGTTACAAAGTGAGAAATTTAACGGTGCCTTCGCGTGCAGGAACCCAGGAGTTTGAAGAGCATTTTTTCAAGTAATTCAGGATCGTTTGTTTATTGGCTAACACTTTTAACAAAACCTAACTGGACAAAAAATTGCCGTGCCATTTGTGAAAACTGGATTCACGACTGGCCACAAAGTAGTTAACGACAGCGTGTTGATCTTGTATTGATAAAGTAACTTTAGTGTAGGAAAAAAATAAAATGATTTGTAAGTGTTAAGTGTGTATCTGTGGTACTTGTGTGGATGTAACGGTTTAGACCCAGATGTCAAAATGGCACAAAAAGCAGGGTGGAAACCGCAGCAGAGCAAATTAAAGGCACCACGAAATTATAAAGAAAAAACTGATTGCATTCTTTCATTGGAGAATGATTAAGATGAAATATCCAGCAATACTTCTGAAGATCCCTTAGATCACGTAACACCTAAGAAACGAGGCAGATCATCCAAGAAGTCGAGTGTAAAAACAAGGCATTATTTTAGAACTCCAGCAGCTAACGATGTATATTTCAATGTGCGGTTATTTAATAATGAATCCCCAACAACATCAAGCTTTCCAAATGAAGAAGTCGACGGAAAGCATCAACTTGACAAGATCAATATATTTCTTGCGTCCTGCATGGTTCGAATTCCCGTCTCACCAAACATATTCGCCCTATCAGACGTGGAGGAGTTATAAAGAGACGGTGAATCCCACTATTCGTTGGCAGTAGGTAGTGATTACTATCCGCCCTCCCTCTTGTCTTACACTGCTAAATTAGTGACGGCTAGCGCAGATAACCCTCGTGTAACTTTGCGCGAAATTCAAAAACAAACAAACGCTACAGAAAGGTATCAAAATATATTTAATAAACTGGAAATTAAATGTATTTTAACGCAATATATTACCAGTATCTTCACAGTTTCAAAGTAATTTTAAAATCTATTCAATATAATTTTTTCTGAGTTTGGAATTTTACAACTGACAAGAGAATTACTAAAACTCTGTTGTTGTTTTTCTATTAATTAGTAGATGATTAAATCAATCCTAATTCCACTCCTTCCAATGACTCATCAGTAAGGCTGAAGACTTATCTAACTAAGAACTGACTTTTGCTACTCGTAGTGGGCACAGCACAAATATCTCATTGCATAAATTTGTGTTTGACAAGAGAACAAATAAAAGCTAATGCACCGACAGGCAGGTGCTTTATGTTTGTGCTCGACCTGTCGTCCACACACCTCATGACAGTTATGAAATTCATACCAAAGTTAGAAAAATAGTAAACAATATTTATTGAAACTCGTATTTTAGCGCAGGAAATTTCCAGTACGATATCTTGTAATTACTTCAGTACAGCCAAGTTTCAGAATAATTCCATGACATTTACGGTTTAATACTCTCGTTTAATTAAATTCACAGTAGTTCCCGTGCTGTGAACGGCATTGTTTCATCGACTTTATCTGAATGGTAAGACCTTTTGGTGTGCGTCATTTGAAATGTAGGCTTAATGAATGCTTATACAAAGTTTATCTAATGGCCAGCGTATCCGTATTAGAGCAAATACTTTCAGTAGATCACGTTCCAGGTGTGGTGGAAATTTAGGCCTTACCAAAGAACCCCTGTGACCAGTGTTTTGGAAAGTTGAAACATTTCACTAGGGACAGGTATATATACAGACAAAAGTCACTTTATTTAATGTAGTTTGTGGTAATTTCCGAGCGATATAAAACATGTACCAAAAGTCACTTTCCTTTAGAAATTGAAAAGCAACCATGTCTTTTTTAACTTAACTTTTTAACAGTTTATCTTAGCATGGTTGACATACGTGTTGTATGTATAGCGTGTTGACAATCTGTTTAAATTAGATACACACCGTGGAGATGTAACTATGCTCAATGTTAAAACTTTGTAGAGATACAAGTGTGGAGATGTAACTATGCTCAATGTTAAAACTTTGTAGAGATACGAGTGTGGAGTACGACCTGTGCTCAATGTTAAAACTTTGTAGAGATACAAGTGTGGAGTACGACGTTTCGAAAGTCTTCCGCGTGAATATTCTGCTTAAACAATCGTTATCAAAGAATATGCTTAGTATTTTTGAAGGGAAATATCTTTGGATAATCTCTGAGATCGTAGTTGACTCTAAGGAGATGTCAATGAGTTTTCTTCTTCTGAAGGCGTCCATTGGTTTTGATTGGTAAATTAACAACGGTTTTGTCCAGGACAGAAGTTGTTGCCCTCAGCGGCATGTCTGCGGACTCACAGTGCAATAAACCGGGTTTCGATACTCGTTGCGTGCAGAGCACGGACAGCTCATTGTATAGCTTTGTGCTTAATTTCAAACAACCAAAAGCTGTTTCAGCCTCTTTTAGAATTCGAGAGATAACCAAGCTTAACTTTCTGCCGAACCTCCAGTTAGAGAGAGAATTATTCCTACTTGTGGAAATCAGAGAACCATACCAGAATATTCACCCCTCAAAATCTTCATCTAATCACATTTAAATTTTAAAGTTCATTTTGCGTTCCTTTAAACGTAGTTTTTATTCAAAACACTTTCTTTGCACTAAAACGTACCTTTTCCAAATACACTTCAGCTTATCTTTGTTCCATGTAAGTAACTAAAGTGTCATAACAATGCCCATTATTTAATCACCTCCTAAAAACACTTCAAAGTGTTTCTTTTCTCTCTCTTTTTTTTCTAAAGCACAAACTTGCACTGCGAACTAACGGCATTATGGCTATCGCTGGACTGGAGCCAGATTTGGTTTATTGTGATTTTCGCACAAACCTTTTCGAGGGCTATCTGCGCTAGCAGTCACTAATTTAGCAATGGTAGACTAGAGGAGAGGTAGCTAGTGAACATTACCCACCTCCAACTCTTGGACTACTGTTTTATGAACTAAACAAAGTATTGACCGAACATCATAACACTCCCAGAGCTAAAACAGTGGCATGCTCAGTAACATGGATTCAAACCCGTCACCCTCATATTGTGACTTCAGATAGAATTTTATGTAATTTTACCATGTTTCACATTGTCTATATGTTATAAACTCAAAAGGAATTTTTATTTGTTTCATTTGAAGTTAACCACAAATCTGCACAAAGGGTTACCGGTGTTCTTCCTACCAAAAGTATCAAAACCAGGTTTCTAGCACGGTAAGTCCGGAGACATGCCACTGTGCCTCTGGAGAGCTGCAAAGAAATAAAAAAATAAAATTTTAGACTTTTAGCATAACGTTTCAGCATAAAATAATTAGGTAGAAACTTTGCATACAAATTCAGCGTTCATTTTAATTCAATAAAACAAGGCGTGAAGTGATAAATAGGCCTAGCATGGCCAAGTGATTGAGGGTCTCGAGTTTGAATCCCAGTCACACCAAACATGCTCGCCCTTTCAACTATGGGGGCGTTATATAGTTACTGTCAATCCCACTATTCGCTGGTAAAAGAATAGCTCAAGAGTTGGCGGTGAGTGGTAATGACCAGCTGCCTTCCCTCTTGTCTTACACTGTTAAATTATGAACTGCTGGCTCAGATAACCCTCGAGTAGCTTTGCGCGAAATTCAAAACAAACAAATACTTTCGTTTATAACTTCGAAAACGTTCTGTCAGCATGTAAGGAAATACAAGATTTTTTTCTGCAAATAGCTTGTACAAAAATATATCCATCGCAAATATTCCAGTCTAATCAAGGTTTCGTACAAAATGCGAGTAAAACTGACGCATAAGAAAACTAGAATAATTATTCGATTTCATGCATTTATCATTTTCTGTTCAGAAACTGCTGGATAATGAAGCCTTTAAGTATTTTCAAAGTATTTTTGTCACCAACGACTTATGGTCCCTGTTTTTCTCATGGCTAAGTGAGAGCATTTTTTCATGAACGACTTGTTATGGTCCCTGTTTTACCCATGGCTTAAATAAGAGTATTTTTGTCATCAACGACTTATGGTCCTTGTTTTTCCCATGGCTAAATAAGAGAATTTTTGTCATCAACGGCTTATGGTCCCTGTTTTTCCTATGGTTTAAATAAGAATGTTTTTGTCATCAACAACTTGTGGTCCCTGTTTTTTTTCTCCCAAGGTTTAAATAAAACTTAAAAAAATATTTCACAAAATCAAGATTTCTCATGAGCAGGAAAGCATTCCGACTGTTACAAGAAAGAAACGTTGTGATTATAATCTGAACAGAAGCACCTTTCCTTGTTTCCTTTAAGATAATTTTAGACACGAGATCTATCTATGTCAGTTACATTTCAGATTATTGATTATTGAAGAAAGAATGTGTTTCTCTGATAGATAAAACTTTATCGATTCAATTCATTCTTCTTTCTTCAGTTTTGAGAGTGTTGCTATCAAAACAGATATCTTAGCTAAGCTATGGACCCCATGCATTGATTCGATGAAGCTCTGTTGTTTGGAACTGTCTATTCGTTTCCTTTAATATAAGAGGATATTGGATATCAATAAGACGTTGATTATATATATAATTAGATAAGTAATTTTGATGAATTTCGCGTCAGGTAACTCGAGAACTATCAGCTGTATCAGTCTCTAAATTTGCACTCGTAGAGTATATGGAAGGTAGCGAGTTAATATAACCCACTATCGACTATTGGACAAATATTTTACTAACGAAATGTTTATTGATCGTTACATTACAACGCCTCCATGGCTGGAAAGACGAGTGTTCGATAACGGGATTCAAAGCTGTGGCTCACAGGCTGCGTTTCTATTGTCCTAACCGTCAGGCCATACGAGACCTGGTTTTGTAGAAAAATACAACTCACGTTTTGACTTTGGTGTTTTGCTGTCACCAAAAATAACTGGGTTTCTAATTACATTTACACTGTATTCAATGCCTTGACATTTGATAAATATGACATTCTTTTTTTTTCCAAATTAAATATTTTCAAGATGTAAACCAATTTTTAAATTACTAATTTCTCAAAGCCCACAAGGTAACGCTCAATTATTGTCATTTCGGTCGTGAAATCTATAAAATCGTAAAAAGTTTATATATTCCTCCAGTGCCTAAAATCGGTATTTTATTTCTTACCAAAATCGTCAGTCGTTTGAAATTCTGTTCGCAGAAGCCTCGAAAAAAATAACAACGAAAAGAAGAAAAACATGCAGTTCACGGCCGAACTTTTATGACAATAAGATAAAAAAAATGGCTGCTCACGTGCATCAGTTTTATACACATGTTCAACATTGATAACACTAATCCAGTGGATTTGGCAAGATACTAGTGGTTCGTGCACCTCAAACATTTTAAGCAGTACGTTTCTAACTTTTATTATAATGTATAGAAGATGAAGTCTAAGACTCCAGAAAAAACAAAACAAAAGACAAACCGCTGAAAAAAAATGTACTTGTAGTAAACACGAATATTTTCTTTCAAATTCAGAACAATTACTTTGTGTGCCACAATTTATACCTGGTTTGGTTTGAATTTCGCGCAAAGCTTAATGAAGGCTCTCTGTGCTAGCCGTCCCTAATTCAACAATGTAAGACTAGAGGGAAGACAGATAGTCATCACCACCCTCCGCCAACTCTTGGGGTACTCTTTTACCAATGAATACTGGGATTGAGCGTAACATTATAACGCCCCCACGGCTGAAAGGGCAAGCATGTTTGGTGCGACCGTGATTCGAACCGGCGACCATCAGATTACGAGTCGAACGTTTTAACCCACCTGGCCACGCAGGGATATTTATTCCTGTTTTGTTAATTGAAACAATTTTTAGAAACAAATAAAATTCGAGTTCACAATTATTCCTAGGTGTTTTTAATAATATTTCGACATGAAGGTGAAGCATTTGTTTTATTTGGAATGCATAACTAACAAAGAAGATTTTTTTGTCTTTCAGAAAGCTTTCATTTTCTTTGTTTGTTAGAAAAGTTCAAAATATATGTACCAAGCTGTGAGTAGTACTAAAAATATCCACCAAGCTATGAGTAGTACAAAATTTATCTTCCAGACTGTGATTATTATTACAACAAATATCTATTAGGTTATTGATTGTACAAAAACTATCAAGCAGGCTATGAGTAATACATTGTTTGTTTGTTTTTGAATTTCGCACAAAGCTACTCGAGGGTTATCTGTGCTAGCCGTCCCTAATTTAGCAGTGTAAGACAAGAGAGAAGGCAGCTAGTCATCACCACCCACCTCCAACTCTTGAGTTACTCTTTTACAACGAAAAGTTGGATTGACCGTCACATTATAACGCCCCTACGACTAGGAGGGCAAGCATGTTTGGCGCGACGCGGGCGCAAACCCGCGACCCTCGGATTACGAGTTGTGCGCCTTACGCGCTTGGCCAGGCCAGGCCATAAGCAATACAAAACTATCCATAAGGCTATAAATAGTGCGAAGAATATCCACCAAGTAGTAGTAACTTTGTCCACCACATTGTGAATTGTACAAAACATATTCCCAAGACTATGAGTAATACAAAATATATACGCCAAGCTATGGATAGTGCGAAAAATATCCACCAGGGTATAGGAATATGGAATAAGTTGTATAGCATTATAAAATTCAAATAATTAACATTCCTTTAAGGTTCATTGCGCCGAGAGAATGCCTGCTTTAACTAAAACGAGAATATATTACACCCCAGAAAATGAGTTGAACTATCTCTTCAACAACACTACTTTGGGATCTCTCTCTATAAACACACTCCAGGTATTGACATTCACGTGGAAAAAGTCAAGCTTGTTTACCTCAAAAGCAGTTAGAAACAAAAGAGTTAAAAAGTTCCAATTAATTAATCGTAACTACGTAATGGGGATACACGTCTCTAGCGAATAAAGTAAAAAGTTATTATTATAACACTAGAAGCTTTCAAAAGGTAATAATGTTCTGTTTTATTACACATTGTGTATGATGTTAGTTGTCTTTAGGATTTCGTTTCATTTATGTTTACAGATAACAGTTAAAAATGAAAACATATAATCACCTTCGTTAACGTAAACACTCGGATCTTATATCAAAAATATAATTATTTTAACCTTAAAAACAGAACATTTTTGGTATTTTCAACTGTAGAAATATGATAAAAAATGTTCTGTTGTTTGATTTTCTAATACTATGTTTTTAAATCAACATAATTACGAAAAAGAAAAGATCTCTGGTGACGATTTTCAATGAAATTTAACGATTAAATGACAAATGTTGACAAAGCATCAGAAACCAACTGGATTAAAATTAAATATGCATATTAGTATTCATAACTGATAAAAAATATTTTCGATGTATACCAAAAACGTCTCATCTGGATTGTATTGTTGCAATCAAAAATATATCGCAAACAAATGGTTTCTATCACGAATATGCCCCCCAGTGGCTGAGCGGTATGTCTGCGGACATACACGCTAAAATCCGGGTTTCGATACCCGTGGTGGGCAGAGCACGGATAGCCCATTGTGCAGCTTTGTGCTTAATTCTAAACAACAACAGCTATCACGAATGTTAGGCCTTTTGATTTCAATCTATAAACGTATTTATTCTCTGTTTCGTTCCAACATTATTCGAAGATCTAAACTTAAATTTACATCTTCGTTCTCATTTGTAGCTTAAAAATTAACATTATGTCAGAGTTTGAAGGAAACAAATTACGTTGAAGACATAATCTGATAGCATTTTAAACCTTTATTACTTCAGTTATCTTTGCAGACAAAGAAATTGTGTCAGCTACGTTGAATTAATTTTCATTTATTCGTGGACTCGAGTTTTATGACACCTACATTTATTCCTCTGACGTTAGAACTTATAAAAATATATTTCTCACGTTGAAATCTAGGTGTGGCTTCAGAAGTAAGGACATTCAAACCAAAAGAGCGCCACCACATTTTTTGGATACGGTAACACTATTTTATTTATTATAGAATCTATACGATTATTATATATCGCTCTTGGCAACAAAGGAGGAGTCTTTTATCAGTATATAGAAAGTTGATTACTCGAATCCATTTTTTTAGGCTGAAATTTTTCAAGCTCTAATTACTTCCTAAACTTTAAGTAATGCATCATCAAGGATCTCATTCTAATGACTACAAAATGAAATAGTTTAAAAGGTATCAGTGAATTACTCCAATGTCCTTAATGTGAAGTGACATTTCTCCCACAAATATGATTAGGAGAAACTTTCGTTAATCCGACAAAATACAATAAATTAATAAATTTGTGATATTTCGATTCGTAATAAAGATTAGTTATATCTTAGAACAATAATATTAGAACATTAACTGCAATTTTAACGAGATTAACTTTATTTTTATTCTGAATAGCACTTGATAATGTTCTTTAAATAATAATATTAATAAGAAGATGGTTTTCTAGAATTTTTGTTTGGATACTGGTCTAAATAGATGTGGACTTTAAATGTTTCCGTTTCAGTTCTCTTAGCCAGGTGATTAGGGGGCGCTCGACTCGTAACTTTTTATTTATTTTTGAGATTCGCGCAAAGCTACTCGAGGGCTTTCTGTGTTAGCCGTCCCTAATTTAGCAATTTAAGACTAGAGGGAAAGCAGCTAGTCATTACTACCCACCGCCAACTCTTTGGCTACTCTTTTACCAACGAATAGTGAAATTGATAGTCTCATTATAACGCCCCCACGGCTGGGAGGGCGAGCATGTGTGGTGCGACCGGGATTCGAATCCGCGACCCTCGGATTACGAGTCGAACGCCTTAACACACATGGCCATGCCGGGTTCGACTCGTGATCTGAGAGCCGAGTGCTCTCGCGTAGCTGTGTGCGAAATTCAAAACAAACAAACAAACAGTTCTCTTAGCTCAAATATTAGGTTTGGTCCTGAAGTGTATCTCTAGATGGCAGATTTGGAGGATCCGATTTCCATCCCTTCGCTACAATGAAATACATTCCGCAATTTAAACTGTGGATGCGTTATAAGAGTGACACTCAATCCCTCAGTATGCATAGTAAGTGGTATGGTGTTACTGCCTTCCGTCTGGTTAGTTGTTCAAAAGAAGACATAAATATAAATTACAGATACTTAGTTAAAGAATAAGAGTGTTTATGACTGCATTTCTTATTACTCCTAAACCCCTCCCAGTGGCAGAGCGTATGTCTGAGGACCTGGAACGTTAGAACTCGGATTTCGATACCCGTGGGGGGCTAGAGCACAGATCGACCTTTGTGCAGGTTTGTGCTTAATTTAAAACAACAAGTACTCTTAAAGCTATTATTACTGTTTTTGTTATTATTAAAGCTGTTATTCAGACCCGTCTGTTTAGTGTTGTTTGATACGTGTTCGTTTGATTATATCTCATGTAGACCATGCGCCCACTAGAATTACCTTTCCCCCAGTGACTCAGCATAAAGTCTACAAATCTATGATGAGAGAAATCGAGTTTAAATATTTTGTAAAGATACAAACAATAAGCTTAAAGAATGGTACTTCTCGAAACTTAATATTAAATATTAAAACGAGGTAGTTATCAAATTGTTCAACCTTTTGTTTGTAAAACGAGACAATTATCGTATTGTTAAACCTCTTGTTTTTGAATCGAGGAAGCTATCGTATTGTTAAAATTTTCTTTTTGAAACGAGGTAGTTATCATATTGTTAAATATTCTGTTTTGAAACGAGGTAGTTATCATATTGTTAAATATTCTGTTTGTGAAACGAGGTAGTTATCGTATTGTTAAACCTTTTGTTTGTGAAACGAAACAGGTACCGTATTGTTGAATCTCTTGTTTGTGAAACATAAAGATGATCGTTACTTTATGGTTGAAACTTATTTAAAATTTGGAGCTTTCAGAATATTACTGATTAAATTATTCCGATTATTACACATATTAAAACATAGTTATCTTGGGAATTCAGTTCTTGAATTGACTTTCATTCTTGTGCAATATGGTCGCATGTTTTCTGTGAATAATGAGCCCGACAAGTGCCGGCACCAGAATAGTGTGTTCCTTTAATAAGGTGCTTTCCATAAATCCGTACATTTGTCATCCGAGATTAGAGAACTTGGCAAACCCTAACAGCAGAGTATTATGTTCAAACATTAAGAAGTTATCGTTAATTTGTACTCTTGTCTGAGAATAACGAACCCGATAAATACTGACAGCAGACTATGAATATATATATACATATATAACGTTCGTAAATTAAAGGTATTAAATTTTACCTTTATTACTAGAGACTACTAGAGCATAAAGTTTGTCTAATAAAAGAAGTTTTAATGAAAACGGAAATGTCAACAACACAATACACAATATAAAGTGTAATCATAATTATTTAGTTTGAGCACGCTCTAATTTCTTAACTCTGTTCTGCAAGCTAAAGGAAGAAACGTGTGTATCTAGTTTGCGATGTTAGCTGCTCCATAACGTCATATTAAAGTGTCAATTTCCATAAATTTATATATATTTAGCGATGACACTGTTTATTTGATACATATAGGCTTAACGAATAATTTAGTATAGCACAAGTTTGTGTATTAATCCTGATGAAACCTTAAAGATGCCCCGGCATGGCCAAACGCGTAAGGCGTGCGACTCGTAATCCGAGGGTCGCGGGTTCGCGCCCGTGTCACGCCAAACATGCTCGCCCTCCCAGCCGTGGGGACCTTATAAAGTTACGGTCAATCCCACAATTCGTTGGTAAAAGAGTAGCCCAAGAGTTGGCGGTGGGTGGTGAGGACTAGCTGTCTTCCCTCTAGTCTTACACTGCTAAATTAGGGACGGCTAGCACAGATAGACCTCGAGTAGCTTTGAGCGAAATTCCAAAACAAACAAACCAAGATTATCGCTACTAGTCGTCCATAATAGTGAAAATGGTTAACGGAGAAGACAACTAATCAAAACCATTCACCGTCAGTTTTTGGACTGACGATTTCTAGGGGTATTAAAAGAATTTATTAAAATAAAGTGGCGAATAGCGTTTCTATTTTCTTAGATGACGTAAGAAGGTGTAAACGTTATTCTCTACTGTATTTTAATAAAACTTTTAATACCCATACCAGCCGTCTAGAGATACATTTTTATATCAACGGGGTTTCTCTTCAGCAAGGCACAGCAGTATGTTTATCTACTTACAACGTCATACCCGAGTTTAGATGTCCGTGGTGGGCAGAGCACAGATGACCTATTGTGTCGTTAATTTTAAACAGTAACAACACTATATTGTACACAAATATACGTTAAATGAGAATAAAAATTCGAAAACCCGAAAATAATTACTTTTTGGTCGATAGTTGAAATAAATACCACGTGCAGGTGCACAGTAAGCGAATTATAATCCGAATTTTACATGCGACTGCTCACGTGTGTTCATGACGAATCTAAGTAACACGTGCTAGTATATCCAATGGAATTTTGTGTGAAAAATCCTAATTATATGTCTTTCCCTTTCCCGCCTCTCCAAATGTCTTTTAAGACTTATAACGCTAAAAATTCAGGTTTCGATACTTTTGGTAGAAACTTCATCGATAACATAGCTTTGTGCTTAATATCATTGGCTCTGGTGTTGTAACAGTCCCGTTTGGGATAAAAATACCAATACATAAGGTCTGTTTGTTTGTTTTTAAATTTTGCGGAAAGCTACTCGATGGTGATTCAACACCATCCGCCGCCAGTTCTTATGTTACTATTTCATAAACAAATAATAGGATTGCCCGTACCATTATATACCCTGACGACTGGAAGCGTGAACATGGTCGGTGACAGGATTCAAACCCGCGACCATCATTCTGCGCGTCACAACTAATGAGCTGTGTATGTTGTTTTAAGACACTAAATCAGATAAATTCGTTATATATTTCGCTATAAAATAAAAATACAAATGTCCTATAATTATAATGTCTTATAACGCACAGTAAGGTTTTAGTTGAAGAACGCACCTCTTGTGTCCCAGTGGGTCAGCGGTTTGGAGTCACTTTAACTGTTACAGTCAATTCTCGCATAGCGATTGAAAGTAACCACCTACGAGGTGGGCACATCTGATTGGTCGCTTTCCCTCAAGTGAAAAGGAGGTACTGATCTGAGTTATATTTCACATGAGGTGCCACTTCTGTTGAAAATACCAGCAACACATATGTAACCAATATTAACGAATAAAAATATATATATTTATATACATACACACATAATTGTATAATTTTCACCAGAAAATACATCTTTAATATACACTTTCAGCTTTACCTAACTATCTTCCTTTCATTCTTTTCAGTACACAATCTCTCTTTATCTCAAGAACCGGACGGAAACTTATTCTGGTTCACCAGACTACCAATCCAAGGGTTCATGGTGTACGTCTCGTTGTGGTAAAATAGCACTCCGCCGTTAGTGCCTTATAAACGTAACTGTAAAAATCCACTATTCGATTGGAGTTAAGTAAGAAAGAGTGGTGGGTGTTATTCAGTATTTGCTTCAAGTCCATCACTTCAGATTTAAAGATTCTATCGCATCTAGCTTTTGTGTAGCTTCGAGTAAATATCTGAAATAAACAATCAAACAAACTGATCAGTTTCACAATTGATAAACAGATACACATAAACAAACAAGAAATTGCTGGAATCAAGTTTGTAACTCGTTTTTTGTGTGCGAACGATTCGTATTCTATTTCCTAATGTTATAAAAATGACATGAATGTTTCGTACTAATTAAGAAAAATCGGACAGTAGGTTGTCCAAAAAATCATGCTATCATTACTGAGCAAAGCTTTATTTACTATTATCAGTGCTTGCCAAATCTTTATTTACTATTATCAGTGTTTGCCAAATCTTTATTTACTATTATCAGTGCTTGCCAAAGCTTTATTTAACGTTATCATTGCTGACTAAAGATTTTTTTACTGTTATCAGTGCTTACCAAAGCTTTATTTTACTGTTATCAGTGCTTACCAAAGCTCTATTTAACGTTATCAGTGCTTACCAAAGCTTTATTTACTGTTATCAGTGCTTACCAAAGCTTTATTTACTGTTATCAGTGCTTACCAAAGCTCTATTTAACGTTATCAGTGCTGACCAAAGATTTATTTACTGTTATCTGTGCTTGCCAAAGCTTTATTTAACGTTATCAGTGCTGACCAAAGGTTTATTTCCTGTTATCAGTGCTTACCAAAGCTTTATTTTACTGTTATCAGTGCTTACCAAAGCTTTATTTACTGTTATCAGTGCTTACCAAAGCTCTATTTAACGTTATCAGTGCTGACCAAAGATTTATTTACTGTTATCTGTGCTTGCCAAAGCTTTATTTAACGTTATCAGTGCTGACCAAAGGTTTATTTTCCTGTTATCAGTGCTTACCAAAGCTCTATTTAACGTTATCAGTGCTGACCAAAGCTTTATTTAACGTTATCAGTGCTTGCCCAAAGCTTTATTTACTGTTATCTGTGCTTGCCAAAGCTTTATTTAACGTTATCAGTGCTGACCAAAGATTTATTTACTGTTATCAGTGCTTACCAAAGCTCTATTTTACTGTTATCAGTGCTTACCAAAGCTTTATTTTACTGTTATCAGTGCTTACCAAAGCTTTATTTACTGTTATCAGTGCTTACCAAAGCTTTATTTACTGTTATCAGTGTTTGCCAAATCTTTATTTACTATTATCAGTGTTTGCCAAATCTTTATTTACTATTATCAGTGCTTGCCAAAGCTTTATTTAACGTTATCATTGCTGACTAAAGATTTTTTTACTGTTATCAGTGCTTACCAAAGCTTTATTTTACTGTTATCAGTGCTTACCAAAGCTCTATTTAACGTTATCAGTGCTTACCAAAGCTTTATTTACTGTTATCAGTGCTTACCAAAGCTTTATTTACTGTTATCAGTGCTTACCAAAGCTCTATTTAACGTTATCAGTGCTGACCAAAGATTTATTTACTGTTATCTGTGCTTGCCAAAGCTTTATTTAACGTTATCAGTGCTGACCAAAGGTTTATTTCCTGTTATCAGTGCTTACCCAAGCTTTATTTTACTGTTATCAGTGCTTACCAAAGCTTTATTTACTGTTATCAGTGCTTACCAAAGCTTTATTTACTGTTATCAGTGCTTACCAAAGCTCTATTTAACGTTATCAGTGCTGACCAAAGATTTATTTACTGTTATCTGTGCTTGCCAAAGCTTTATTTAACGTTATCAGTGCTGACCAACGGTTTATTTTCCTGTTATCAGTGCTTACCAAAGCTCTATTTAACGTTATCAGTGCTGACCAAAGCTTTATTTAACGTTATCAGTGCTTGCCCAAAGCTTTATTTACTGTTATCTGTGCTTGCCAAAGCTTTATTTAACGTTATCAGTGCTGACCAAAGATTTATTTACTGTTATCAGTGCTTACCAAAGTTTATTTACCAGATGTTACGTATAGTGGATGCCGATATTTTTCTGCATGTTTCTCGAATAAAGTTTTGTCGTTAAACTGCTCTCTCCTCCTAGTAACACAACTGTATGTCTGTAGACTGATGCTACTACAAACCGGGTTTCGATACCACTAGTGGACAGAGCACACAAAGCCTTGTGTGTAGCTTTGTGCTTAATAACAAAAAACAACAGTCAAACTGGTAGGTGGCGTTAGTAAAAGAGTTCATTCAGTCGGCTAGGGGAAAACACTGCAGAAATTATGAAATAAAAAATTACTATTCAAGAAAAAGGTAAAGATACAGGCAAGACTGTCGTGGAATCAAACCTCGGATTTTAGGGTTAGGTTCATTGCTGAGTGAACTGGTAACGTTGTATAGAGATTAGAAGGGCTGCGTAACAAACATATATTACCGTTTGTCTTTATAAGTATTTTTTTCTTTTGGACGCACGTTCGTTTGTGTATCAAAACTTTCTGTACAATTAGAAATACCTTTTTATATGTTTACAAATAATTCCAGAAAACAAAAAAACTATTTTGTTGATTTGATATTGTAGGTACGTAGTCATGCCAACAGCTCTGCCTAACGTGAATGTTACGAGTCATGCTACAAATTTATTAGTTCAAATCCCTGTCAATCATATACACTTGTCATATCAGCCAGGTGGCATTGTAATGTAACAGTCAATCCCAGTATTCATTGGTAACAAAATATCCTAATATTTGGCGATAAGAGATACTAACTAGCTCCCTTCTAGTCTATTACTGTTAAAATAGGAACGGCTAATGCAGTTAGCTCTCGCGTAGCATTGCACGCAATTCAAAACAAATATTCTCTTGTCAAGATTAAACATTTTGTTTTCTATATCGTTCTCGAAACATATCAGTTCCGCTTCATCTAACATTTTTTTGTTACTTTTGTTTTTCAAACCATTGTTAAGATGAAACTCAAAATGCGTTATAAATATCTTGTTAGTCCTGGGAAAAGTACACGAAATTACTCTAATTTTCGTGCAAGTCCAGACATGTTTTTTAACGTATGTTAAAATTTCATTTTTAATCAGCACAAATCAGCACGAGAGAAAAATAATAGTAGAAAGTAACACAATATAAACTATTTCTCGGGAGAATAGAAACATCCAGCAGCTTTTCAGCACAGAAACATACTAACTGATATTATGTTGTGTTTTACCTTACTACCAGCAGAGGGCGCTACAGCGGCTCATCCTCATGCTTGGATTGTTTGTTTTTGGAATTTCGCACAAAGCTACTCGAGGGCTATCTGTGCTAGCCGTCCCTAATTTAGCAGTGTAAGACTAGAGGGAAGGCAGCTAGTCATCACCACCCACCGCCAACTCTTGGGCTACTCTTTTACCAACGAATAGTGGGATTGACCGTTACATTATACACCCCCACGGCTGGGAGGGCGAGCATGTTTTAGCGCGACGCGGACGCGAACCCGCGACCCTCGGATTACGAGTGCACGCCTTAACGCGCTCGGCCATGCCCTCATGCTTGGATTGATTCTTTTCTTTGATAGATTGTTCAGGTAGAGTATTCATCATGAAACTTGGAAGAAACTTCAGGTCCTGAAGACAAAATGAGGAAGCCTTTCAAAACGTCGTCCTCTACACTTGTGTCTCCACAAAGTTTTATCACAGATTTATAAATAATGAAATGTAGTAACGTTGCATGATAGGTTTAAGGGTAGATACGTGATGTATTGATGCTGTTTCAATATTTTCTGTATATTTACTTTGTTTATCTAACCGAAAACACAAACAGTTCTCTTTATTTTTAAAGGAATGCGAACATCTCAGTTTTTAAACCTTTCCTTCAGTGCCTGACGATGTTATCGATGACGTCACCGTTTCTACTAGCTTTAATTCTTGATCGATATTGTCTCGTGAGAACGTTATTACTTTCGTAACTTCTCTCTGCTGTTCGAGTAATTCATCATAAACATTTTACCAGTAATACAGGTAGCAACATTCAATCGGATATTTAGTGACAATACCACTGGTCAGGCTTTTAACAGCAATGGGCTATTTTGTCTGAAGAAATATGTGTGTGTCTGTGAGTGAGTTGAGGAAGGATAACATGTTCGAAGGATGTAAAACAGAATCAACTCAGCTGTAAGCACGTGGCCATAAATTCACGATAACTTTGTTATTTATGGCTATGTAACGTTTTTCCTCTGGCAAGGATATGATATGAACTCCAAAGTTCTTGAAACAGTCTTTCAAGAACATCACATTATTTTATTCTGTCTTCTAGAATCTTCAATAAAGGAAGTGTAAGATACGTGAAACTTTTTTTTCATAGGAAACTTCGTTATATTACAGTGTGCTACAAGTCCCATTGCGTTATTGGACACGTATTGTAAAGGATTATTTGCACTTATTATACAGTTCCCCGCTGGGACAGCGGTAAGTCTTCGGTTTGATTTGTTTTGTATTTCGCGTAAAGCTACTCGAGAGCTATCTGCTCTAGTCGTTCCTTATTTAGCAGGGTAAGGCTATAGGAAAGACAAGCTAGTCATCACAACCCATCGCTAACTCTTGGACTACTCTTTTACCAACGAATAGTGGGATTGACCGTCATATTATAACGCCCATATGGCTGAAAGGGCGAGCGTGTTTGGTGTGATGGGATTCGAACCCGCGAATACAAGTCGAGTGCCTTAACTCACCTGGACGTACCAGGCCTCATTTATTTTAAGAATTTGTGAGTTTCTTTCAGCAAAGCCACATCGAGCTATCTGCTAAGTCCAACGAGGTGAATCGAACCTCTAATTTTAACGTTGTAAATTCGTAATCTTGTACCAGCGGGAAACGTAGTTTAAGAATTCCAAACTTAATACATTTTAAATAATGCAATTATTTCGGTATCATAAACAATATCAAAAATTATTATTGGAAATTATGTGTTTGTTTTCTATTTGTCTGCTTCAAAAAATCAAAAATGCGTTTAAACAAATGTGTTTCAAACTCAGGAAATGTAGATCATTTCAGATGAACTTTCCTATCCGTGCGCTACCTAGTGAAGAAATAAATAGTAAATAAAAGAGGTTTGTTTGATTTGTTTTTAATTTCGTGCAAGGCTACAGAAAGGATATCTGAGCTAGCTGTCCCTGATTTAACAGTATAAGACTAAACTAAAGGCAGATAGTAATCACCACCCACTGCCAACTATTGGACTATTCTCTTACCAACGAAAAGTAGGATTGACCGTCACATAATTTTCACGCCCCTACGACTGAAAAGGGGGAGCATGTTTGTTGTGACGCAGTCTGAACTTGAGATTACGAGTCAAGTGCCCCGAATCAAAAATTGGCTGTTGGTGGTAATGACAAGCTGCTTTTCTTCTAGTCTTATACTGCTAAATTAGGGAAGGCTAGCATAGATAGCCTTCGTGTAGCTTTATGTGAAATGCAAAAAAAAACAAAAAAAACAATGCTCCTTCCAAACACTTGCGGTGCCAACAGAATTTTTAGGATAATCCATCCGAAACTCTGACAGTTCTGTCAGTCCAAGTTCAGTTTTAGAAGTTCTTTCTGGGGAACCCGGCATGGCCAAGCGCGTAAGGCGCGCGAATTGTAATTCGCAGGTTCGCGCCCGCGTCGCGCCAAACATGCTTTCCCTCCCAGCCGTGGGGGCGTTATAAAGTTACGGTCAATCCCACTATTCGTTGGTAAAAGAGTAGTCCAAGAGTTGGCGGTGGGTGGTGATGACTAGCTGCCTTCCCTCTAGTCTTACACTGCTAAATTAGGGCTAGCACAGATAACCCTCGAGTAGATTTGTGCGAAATTCCAAAACAATCAAACAAATCTTTCTGGCAGGGGTTTGTCGTTACTTCTTAGGTATTTCATGTTATGTTGTAGTCTGTACGACCTTTCTTTCCACAGAATAGCCCAAAACATTATATAAATTATAAAAATAAGAGAAGGAGGGAATAAAAAGTCTCATAGAAACTATTTCAACGAGTGTGAGGTTCAACGGTCAGCGCGTAGGGCTGCGGATTAAAGTTTAGAGTCACGATGCCACTGTAAACGCTACGCACAATTACTTATAGATGCGTTATAAGAGTAAGAGTCAATTCCATTATTCGGTTCAAGTTCCTTGTGGCGATGAGACACAGCTTGGATTTTTGAGCTAGCTGTTAATCCCGATTGGAAGTGTTTGATGTTTTATTGAATTTTAAACAGTTAATATCCTCCAGTAGCATATGTGCAAATTCACAACGCTAGAAATCGAGCTTTGATACCTGTGGTTAACAGGGCACAGATGATCCTATGTGTAGCTTTGAGCTTAATTACGAATGAACAAACAAAGTAAACAGTTAAACTTGGTTTTTAGTGCTAAACGGCATTTATTTGTCTCTGTTTCAGTTGCTGTTGTTAATAAACATATTGAGTTTAATTTTAAAAAACGTACATCCGTTTAGAACGTTCTTTTGCTTACTTGATAGATGCTAAAACAAATGTTTTGGTTTCTTCCGTGTTACGAATACTTTAGTTCGCGAAGTGGAACTTCTGTACTGATATAAAATGTTTTCCATTATATGTAACCTGTCCAAATAGTACAAATCACCTGTATCATTAAAAACGTATTTTAATTATTGTAATCACCATGGCAAATAAAAGAATTACAACAGCCTATTATATTTTATAACAAAGAACTTGAAGTAGGCGTATGAGACAAGGAAGGTGTTGTGGACACTCAGCTGTCATCCTTTGTGTTGCTCTGATGAGTTCATTAATTAACGCATTAAATTAATTATGATTCGTAAATGTTTATATCAAAGACCCTTGCTTTATTAACTCAGCCACTACGGAAATGTAATAATACAACATAGATAGATAAAAAGCAACTTTTTTACATATCAAGAGCTACCGAGATGCACAGCAGTATATCTGCGGACTCATCCGGCTAGAAATCGGGATTCGATACACGTGGTGGACAGAGCACAGGTAACTTATTGTGTAACTTTGTTTTTAATTACAAACAAACAAATTATATCAAGAAACTACCCAACCAAGTTTCAATCCTCACCGTTTTGGCAGTGGGGGCGTTATAATGTGAATGTAAATACCACTACCCATTCATGTAAAAAAAAACCCTAAAGTTGATGGTGCGTGGTGATAACAAGCTGCTTTTACTCTAATCTGCACAAAACTACTTTAACATTCAGATAACCCTCCGAACAAAACTACTTTAACATTCTTTTAAAACTATAAGACTCAACTTAATTCCCATTATTCGAACCCAGATTACCATGACAACCAGACTACTAAATACGTTTTTATATGAAGAATTTCAGTTAACTTAGTTTCGTAGCTAAGCGCTTTTTAGTAACTGAATTGAACCTAATTTGTCCACTATTTTTGTCCCCAAAGCGGTTATGTCTTCGAATTTGAAACACCAAAATGAAGGGTTCGATTCCCTTTGATGGACACAGCAGATAGCCCGATGTGGCTTTGCTAGAAGAAAAACACACAAACATGCATTTAGTTGGGTTCTAAATACAGGGTTTAAATCAGCACATCTAATTGTTTTTTCTTATTTCTAAAATTTTTGCACGAAGCTCTGCGAGGCATATTTGCTTACAGCTTGAAGTGAACAATTAACACGGGAAACTAATGAAAGATATGGCAACAAATAATAAAACGTACAAACACCTTATTGGCTACTTTTGTCTCATCGACCAATAATAAAATGTACAAACACCCTATTGACTACTTTTGTCTCATCGACCAATACGATTTGATAGTCATTCTTATAAAGTAACTATGGCCAGGTGGATTAAGGCGTTTGACTCGTAATCTGAGGATTATAGCAAATTAATCCATATCTTCTTTTAATATGGTTTAACTTTTGAATTTCGCGCAAAACTACTTAGGGGCTATCTGCCCTAGCTGTCTTTAATTTAGTATTGTAAAACTAGAGGGAAGGCAGCTAGTTATCACCACCCACAGCCAGCTTTTTGGCTACTCTTTTACCAACGAATAGTGAGATTGACCGACACATTATAACGCCTCCACGACTGAAAGGGCGAGCATGCTTGGTGTGACGGGGATTCGAATTCGCGACCCTTAGATTACGAGTGGAACATCTTAACCCACGTGACCATGCCGGGTCTCCTTCTTTTAATCATTTTCACTAGCTATATTTTCGTGAGTCAACAGTACTATCCGGGAAGCACACGTATACCCGATTCGTATAACCCTCAAAGTGACATTCTTATACGCAGGATTAGAGTAAATTAACCTGTGAGACCTCGGGCATGGTCAAATACACCGATCAAAAGTGTTTCACTTCCTGAGCTCCAAAGTCTAATTCGGTCTTAACTCGATCAATAGATGACGCAGTTATTGACTGAAAGTTTGTACTTAGTATAAAAACAACGAAAAAACATGAGAAACTCAGAGTCATCATACGAGCCGTTTTGCCACGGCTAAAAACTAGGAAGTGTTTGGTGTTGCTTTTTTTCATTTTGAAATACATGTATTCAGTTAGTATCTTTCTATACTGATATTATATCATTCCTCCGTACACATAACAACAGTTGTAGTACAATAAGGAAAACAAATTAACAAGTACAAACAAATATTTCGTTTTTTCTTTTTGTTCTACGACAGATACATTCCCTTTCCGTGGAGCAATCTGTGGGGAAGTGAAACGCTCAGTATATTAACTACAGTCATGTGAAAAAATTAGGACACCCTATGAAAGCCTGTGTATATGTGTAACAATTTTGGATAAATGGATATGTAATCCCAATTGTAACAATACTGAGTGATTAAAGTTATATAACTTAACAATTAAAACTGAAGAAAAGACTTTTCAAGATCTTTTGTAAAATGTAATCTGACAAAAATGCATATTCTAATTGAGGAAAAAGTTCGGACACCCCCACATTTATACCCACATGAAATGACTCAACTCACACCAGGAGCACATGATTAGAAGATCGTTACTCAGCATTTTGAATGAGGCTTGCCCTATTTAAACTTCAGACATTTAGATTGGTGGGCTCCTGACTGTTGAAGTGAGACTGAGCACCATGGTGAGAGCAAAAGAGCTGTCTGAGGCCTTCAGAAAGAAAATTGTAGCAGCTTATGAGTCTGGTAAGGGATTTGAAAAGATCTCAGATTTTGAAATCAGCCATTCCACTGTCCGGAAAATAGTCAACAAGTGGAGGGCTTTCAAAACAACTACCAACATGCTCAGGTCTGGTGGTCCAAGCAAGTTTACCCCGAAAACAGACCGCAAAATGCTAAAAGTGGTCACCAAAACCCCTAAAATGTCATCACGGGACCTACAGCAGTATTTGGCTATCGTTGAAGTGAAAGTGCATGCTTTTACAATAAGAAAGAGACTGCACAAGTTTAACTTCCATGAGAGGTGTGCAAGGAGGAAACCTTTGCTCTCTAAGAGAAACATCAAAGCCAAATTGAAGTTTGCCCGAGAGAATGTAGACAAAGACCAGGACTTCCAGAATAATGTTCTTTGGACAGATGAGTCCAAAACTGAATTATTTGGACACCAGAACAGAGCACATGTTTAGGGTAAACCAAATACAGCATTCCAGGTAAAGAACCTCATACCAACTGTGAAGCATGGAGGTGGAAGTGTCATGGTTTGGGGCTGCTTTGCTGCAGCAGGACCTGGACAGCTCACAATCATAGAATCCACCATGAATTCTACTGTGTATCAGAGGGTGCTTGAGGATCACGTGAGACCATCTGTAAGAAAATTAAAGCTAAAGCGGAACTGGACCCTGTAACACGACAATGACCCAAAACATTCCAGCAAATCCACCATGGACCGTCTGAACTCTAAGAAATGGAGATTCCTGGAATGGCCGAGTCAAAGCCCAGATCTTAATCCCAATGAGATGCTGTTGGGTGACTTCAAACGGGCTGTACATGCAAGAAACCCCTCAAACATCTCACAACTGAAACAACTCTGCATTTAGGAGTGGGGCAAACTTTCTTCAGACCGATGTCAGAGACTGGTAGATGGCTACAAGTAGCGTCTCACTGCAGCTATTTCAGCCAAAGGGGGTAACACTAGCTATTAGGGGGTAGGGTATCGTAACGTTTCCTCAGGTAGAATATGCATTTTGAAGCATGACATTTACAGAAGATCTTGAAAAGTCTTTTCTTTAATTTTAATTGTTTTGTTATATTCCTATAATCTCTCAGTATTGTTAAAATTGAGATTAATATCTATACATCCAAAAATGCTACAAAAATACACAGGCTTTCATAGGGTGTCCTAATTTTTTCACATGACTGTATGTTTAAAAATACGTATTTTAAAATAAATACGTTTCAAACAGTGACAGTAGTACTATTAAGTAATATCATACTAATAACTCTTAGCGCAATTAACACGAAGAAATGCACAAATATGTTATAAGTGATGTAGGATTTTTATGTATTCTCAAAGCGCCTGATATGGGTTTTGAAACTTCAGTTAAAATAGATACAGAACAACGTTTCGATCTTCTTAGGTCATATTCAGATCAACACAGAGAGTTTGAAACATTGTTTTGTACCGTTTCAGTTAAAGTTTTAATACCCACACTAGAAGTTTTAAATATACATTATTACTTCAAGTGGGTTTTTCGTCATCATGAAATGGATTTTTTTAGAAGGGAAGAGGCATAAATTGAAACTTACGACCTCTGTCGATAGTTCCAGTTTAGCCATTTCAGATTATCTTGTTTGTCCAGTTTTAGATTCGTCCAACATTTTTTTTATATGGAGTGCTTTTACTATGAAGGATGGGTCGTAAGCTCGTACACGAACATTAGTAAGTGTTTCCGAATTTTTACAAGACACAATAATAGCAAGCAGATGCAGTAAACGATAGAACAATATTGTGGGGTTTCCAAGATTTTAGGCCTTTGCTCAGATCCTTTATGCGTTTACCCTTCCCCAGTAACACAGCTGTTTGTCTTCGAACTTTACAACCCTAAAATCCGAGTCTCGATACCTGTGGTTGGCAGAGCAGAGATAACCCATAATGTAGCTTTGTGCTCAATTAAAAACAACAACAAACATTATGTGTTTCACTTCCATTCACCAATTCTTCAGCATGTCATTCCTATAAAATTCGTTTCGAGGCCATTTTTTTTTCTTTTCCAAGACAGTCATTTCTCTCCATCGATATAACAGTCTTCCTTAAGAAACATTTCTCTCCATCAGTGTAACGATCATTCTTAAGATCTTTCGATTTGTTTGTTTGTTTTGGAATTTTGCACAAAGCTGCTCGAGGGCTATCTGTGCTAGCCGACCCTAATTTAGCAGGGAAGTCAGCTAGTCATCATCACCCACCGCCAACTCTTGGGCTACTCTTTTACCAACGAAAAGTGGGATTGACCGTCACATTATAACACCCCCACGGCTGGGAGGGCGAGCACGTTTGGCGTGACTCGGGCGCGAACCCGCGACCCTCAGATTACGAAGCGCACCCCTTAACGCGCTAGGCCATGGCGGGCCCAAGATCTTTCGATCAGACATAGTTACCATTAGTCGTGTTTTCCTGTATATTATGCTTCCGCCACATGCCCGATTACACTCAATCAGCGAAATGATTTTGACCCTCTTTGTCCATCCTTCGTGGCATCAATTCATTACTATAATTGATCTTTGTCGATTCATTCCAAGACATGTTCTTATGTCAAGTCTTTATATCACTTCAGCGGGTCCTCATTCACAACTTGTCACTTCCACAATACTTACCCAATTACGGCTAATTATATAACATTTAATTTGACTAAAAGTTTAGCCAAGTGTTGTGAATAATAACACAATTAATTTAGATAAAAGAACAGATAAAGTAAACAGTATTATGCCCTTAATTCTTACCCTAAAATTATGATTTGTAAATTTGCTTAATCTGATTCCCATAATAACTGGTGATAAACATAAGTATGACATGTAAAGTTCCTGGCATGGCCTAGCACGTTAAGGCGTGCGCTTCGTAATCTGAGGGTCGCGTGTTCGCGCCCGAGTCGTGCCAAAACATGCTCGCTCTCTCCGCCGTGGGGGGTTATAATATGACGGTCAATCCCACTATTCGTTGGTAAAATAGTAGCCCAAGAGTTGGCGGTGGATGGTGATGACTAGCTGCCTTCCCTCTAGTCTTACACTGCTAAATTAGGGACGGCTAGCACAGATAGCCCTCGAATAGCTATGTGCGAATTTCAAACAACAACAACAACAAAAAAGACATGTAAAGTCTAGACTTTACTATGCAGTGGCGGCGCCAGGATATTTTCATTAATGGGGAGCTGAGGTAAACTGTGGAGGGGCTTCCCAGAATGCCATCAATATGAAGTACAGATGGTAATTTACAATAATGTAAATAGCATGATACATTCCAGAAAGGTGTGCTATTTTGAACTGTGTTTTCAATTCAGTTTTCATTGGAAACTCATACTCGGATTAATAATTCATTATTACAAATTAGAAATAATCTGTTTATGAAAATATGTGTATATGTAAAAGAGGAAGCTCACCTAAATTCCACCAAAGTTAATACATAATAATAAAGAAAATCAAGATTAACTTGGATTGAACATTTAATATACCATTAAGAGTAAAGCTACAAATCAAAAGAAATATAACATAAAGACATAGTTAACAAGGCAGAAACGAATTATCCCATGTGAAGTTAATACACTCTGAGGAAAAGTAAGGTCACTATCAGGCCAACTATCTTTCATCTTAATGAAGACGTTGAGTTCTACAGATCTGTCTCTTTGATGTTAATTGTTAAGCAACAACGATGGTTGTGTTTTTCATATTTTATGAATATATGTAGGTAACAATATTGGGGGCTGAGGGGGCTTGGGCTCATTTTTTGGATGAACTCAAGCCCCGCGCCACCACTGCTACTGTGTCGTATTCCACTAGGCCTAAGAAGCACTTGTATTGTTTGTTTATCTGTTTTTTAATTGTGCGCAAAACCTCCTGAAAGCTTTGTCTATAATTTAGCAACAATAGACTGCAGGAAAGGCAGCTAGTCAAGAACGCCCACCGCCAAGTCTTAAGCTGCTCCTTTATTAATGAATAGTGCGATTGATCGTAACCTTGTAACGCTCCATGACTGAAAAGAAGAGAATGTTTGGTGATCCACAAATTACAAATCATGTGCCCTAAAATCACCCTGATATTGGGTGAAGGATCTCATCGGTACAGGATATATAGTATAGTAGTGTCATTGGCGTATCGTAACATATTTTTCTCATTCTTCACTCATAGGTTCTTATAATTACGTTGTACGTGTACTTTATGTTATCTCCAACTGCCTGAATAAACTAAACGTTTTATACGTTGTCAACCTACACTTATCCTTCTTCCAATATGAATCTTTTAATTTATCTTTGATTTGTAAACACACAGTTTTCTTCACTCATTTACAATTATTTCCGACATTCTACGCATATCTGTATTTATTTTTTGTCCATTTCGTTCTTACAGAAAGTTAAAATTACTAATCATACTATAGTAGAAATTTTGCTCATATGATACTAGAAAAACGTTTTTTATTATGCGATGTGCAACCCAAACATCGCAAAATTTTAATTCTTTGTGCACCTAGATGTGCAATAAAAACAATTTTCTCGATTCCTCCATTTTCTGCTACGGATAACTTTATTTTCTCAATTCTCAGGGTGCAGATATGATGTCATGAATACGTCACACGCAAATCTAATGTACTGGCGCCACATGTAATTAAAAATATTTTTTTTAGTTATGAAATAGTAGAAGTGATCTTCAAAAATAACTTTGACTAAATACGTAAATCTGGAAACATCATTATGATTACTTGAAACTCGACGCAACAAAGAATTTGAAGATTTGAAACCCAAAACAAACGTCATTTACTTTTATTACTTAAGTAGAAGCACGTGAATCTTTTTGAATAACTTAATGATTTCATTTAAAATGTCTCTTGAGAGCTACCTATAAACAAATGCTTTCTTGATGGTGAAATATAGAGCACTATGAAAGTGCTTCTAATACTGCTATTATATGGCATACAAGCTATTAACACACCTTGATGAAAGCTGAAAAAATTGGAACGATTTTTATCTGAAAAGAAGGTTCATTTGAACGTTCTTCAGGAACCTAAAACTGATCATAAAATTGCAGGATCTTTTGGAGTTACATTTTCATCGTGGTGAAAGAGAAATTTCAGTAAATAACTTTTTTTTCTAATTTCCTTTCCTGTTATACCTTCTTTCCTTCACATAATACTTATTATTAATATCAAAATATTGTGAAGTGTTTCACCTTGTTTCTTAAGAAACAAAAACCTTACTTTGACTAAGGAAAGGTAATGCGGGTTCCTTTATGTTCAGTTTTCATTCCAGTAATTTGATGTGACGTAAGTGAATATGAAACAAGGATTTTTCCAGTGAATACATTATTTAACTAATATATTCTAAACATCACGTGAGTTTGCTGCACAATGTTTTCTTTTCCATGTTTAGTTCGCTAGAGGCCTGTAACACCAAATTAGAAGTTCCATAATCGCACTGAATTAGGCCCAGATAATCCACTGTATCGCTTTGTATTTAGGGGAAAACAGTGTTTGTTTTCTTTATATCAAAGCTACATTGGGTTATCTGCTGAGTGCACCGAGAGGAATGGAACTCATGATTTTAGAGTTTTAAATCCGTAGACTTACGTGGGACAGGGACCAACACAAAGTTTAGTCTTTCGTAGAATCATGTATGTAGAGTCGATAGTTACAACCTCAGAATACAGAGTAATGTAAAATTGGCGATATTTATGTCCTAATTAAGGAAAATAATTATGTAAAAATACTGGTATTTAGGTAGTAATTAAGGAACAGAACCATGTAAAACTGACGAATGCTTTTCCTAATTTTCTGTTTCAGCACACAAAACTTTTGCTGTGAACAATACATCTTACTAATTGAATCTCGTGTCGTCATGATACTGTTGTAAATACTGCATCACATAACCTAGTTGTTATATAATAAATAGCTTCGTTTTCCGCTCTTCTTTTGTCACATATGAATCTCTCTATAACTTTTCGTTTTTTCTAGGTCTAGAAACTCTACATGGAGGCTGCAGATCGCGGGTTTGAATCATTTTCCCTAAACATGCTTTCCCCTTCTTTCAGCAAGGGGACGTTATAAGCTCCACCCAATCCCACTATTCGTTGGTTAAAAAAAGTTGCCTAAGAGTTGGCGGTGGGTGGTGTTGAAAGTCTGCCTTATCTCTAGTTTATCATTGCCAAATTAGCGACGGCTAACATAGGTAGCCCTTGCGTAGCCTCGCGCAAAATAAACTAGACCAAGTCATGGTTTCTATTGTGGTTGCCAATGCAACTTCTACCACTGTATGCATTTCGATGACAACCCAAATTTGCCAGCTCTTGTCAAATCATGAATGAAACACGATACAGGACATGTGTTTACATAATTATTCAGAAACACTAACACTAATACGTTAAGGAAAACATTTTGTTATTATTAACTGTACAAACCTGGTGATGTTATGACACACAGACAGGTAGACAGTTACAAATAATGTTATCTATTATCATATGCGCAAAATAAGTTTCATCAGTTTTTATTTTCCGAAAGAAATTAGAACTTTTCTATCTTTTTACTAAAACCTAACTTTTTTCACTGACGTAGCAAATAAAATCTTACCTTTCTTACTGTAGTAACAACTAGAACCTGATTTTTTTACCATCGTCAAATTTATACTTGATCATTTTTAGTGTAGTAACTAGTAAAACCTGAGTTTTTACTATCGTAACAATTAAAATCTGATCTTTATTATTGTAACAATTAAAATTTGACTTTTTTACTTTCGTAACAATTAAAACTTGATCTTTTTACTGTCGTAACAAATAAAACCTGACACATTTTACTATCGTAACAACTACAACACGATATTTTTACTATCGCAACAAGTAAAACATGACTTTTTACTGTCGTAACAATTAAAACATGATCTTTTTACTATCGTAACATGTAAAATCTGACATTTTAATATCGTAGCAACTGAAACCTGTTATTTATACTATCGTAACAAGTAAAACCTAACACATTTTTGCTATTGTAACAACTAAAACCTGTTCTCTATACTATCGTAACAAGTAAAACCTAACACATTTTTACTATTGTAACAACTAAAACCTGTTCTTTATACTATCGTAACAAGTAAAACCTAACACATTTTTACTATTGTAACAACTAAAACCTGATCTTTTTACTACTGTAACAAGTAGAACCAGATATTTCTTCTTTTTTTTTACATTTTTCTTACTGTTAGTAACATTCCTTGAAATACTCCATTTATGTGTCATAATTAACGTTTCTCAAGCCCTCCCTTCTACTGAGTGAGCTCGGCCCACGATCAGCGCGAGCATTCCTCTTACTTAAGTTGAGACTGCTGCGGTCGATGGGCGGCCAGGCTTTAGACACTGCGAAGGAGCTTCCCATTAAGATTACATCAGAACCATGCTGTCGGCCAAACAAACCTAACTTTCTTATCTTCTCCGATACTGATGTTACAGGAAACCGGATTGGACAAAGGAATCTACTATATTTATGGATTTTTAAACGATTGTATGACAGAGAATTTCTTATTGGGACATTAGATCATTCACTTAAACAGAAACACCAAGAGAGAACACGAGACCTACAACATTCGAAATAATGGTAAGTTTAACTCCATTAAGTTTCTTATATTTAACGTGGACCACTGATATTCCAGAGAAAAAATGGATTGTTATCAAAATTTCGTTATGATAAACCGGTTATCTTGAAAATTCGCAATTACATCGCGTTTTGCGTTTCAGCCAAGTCTGATAAAATTATATTATCAGATATTCTGTTTTATTAAATGTCATAACGAAGTGTTTTAAATACTTCTGCTTTTCTTTAATAGGGTAAAAATAGAATGCAGAACAGGATGTCTGAGATGGTTGACTATCTATTAAAACGAACAAACCAAAGACATTACTTTATCTCTTTAATGCAAATTTAAAGTATTATTGAATACGGTTTTTAATATTTCTAAAAATCCTAGAGTAATTTTCTTAACTTCTTGTAAAGCATCTGCATAAAACGCACTTAGGAATCTCGATGTGTAGCACAATGTGGTTGCTACCAGTTCGCTAAAAAACGACTTTTATTTCACTGATTAAGATTCGAATCCATGTCGTAGAGTCAGTTTTAACATTTTTTCTTATTAATAAAAGTACCATTCTTTTTTTTGGTTTTACAAAACATTATATTCACTGCTCAAGAGAGTTTTTCAAAGTTTAAAATCACCCAAACTTTAACCAAACTAACAATAACAGTTGAGTCAACTCCAGTTGTCATCACTGGCACTTCTCAGAATCGTATTAACAGAATATATGAGTTTATGATTTATTACAATATGTATATATAATACAATATTTCTTAGCTGGGGGTTTCAGTGGCATATCATTTCAGTACAGTTTATGTATCTTAAATATTAAATGGTTTCATGTTTATTCCGTCGTCTCATTAGTTTAAATTTAGCCATTCCAGTGAATCTGTTCAGTCGTCGTGACGAATGTTAATCTATTTTCTGAGAATAAAACCATTTATGTAAATATTTTCAGTCGTTCTGACGACTGTTTGTCTTTTTTTTTTAGAATGAAACAATTTCAGTGTGTCAATTCAGTCACTCTAATAACAAATTAGTCCGGAAAACATTGGTAATATGGTGTTTAATACCTTCATACATTTCTATATAGAAATATTATTATATGTATGGGGTTGTAAAGGAAACATACGGTTTCAGTTTTTTTTTCAAGAATACGCCCAAAGCTCTTCTAAGAAAGTCTCATGTATATATTATTCTTACCATTAAAACGTTCGCTCGTGCTCGTTAAAATAATTAGCTCAGAAAACCAAAGATGACTTTTAATAATCCCAAACAGATTTTTGGTTATCAAATTATCCGAAATAAAAGCAACCAAAAGTCGTTGAAATGTAAGAAAATACCAATAATTTTATTTGCTTTACTAATGGTGACGTTTGCCTTTATTACAGTATTACTCTCTGACGAATACGTAATTTGAGCTTCGATATACATCAGAGTGTACGTTTATTAGATTACCTTTTGTTTGTTTGTTCTAAAACTCAATGTTTATCTGTCCATCTCGAATATCGAACCAGAATTTAGTATTATTACTTTGCAAACCTACCGCTGAGATACCGAAAGGTCTTTGTCTACTTGTTGTAGACTGTGAAGTAAAAACATTGCAGTTTAAAATGGTGGTAAAAATGGACAAATTATTGATTCTTCTCATTTCGCTCACAACTTTAATGAGTTACATCCAAACGTTATTAACTTCAATAAGTTACATCCAAACGTTATTAACTTCAATAAGTTACATCCAAACGTTATTAACTTCAATAAGTTACATCCAAACGTTATTAACTTCAACAAGTTACATCCAAACGTTATTAACTTCAATAAGTTACATCCAAACGTTATTAACTTCAATGAGTTACATCCAAACGTTATTAACTTCAATAAGTTAAATCCAAACGTTATTAACTTCAATGAGTTACATCCAAACGTTATTAACTTCAATAAGTTAAATCCAAACGTTATGAACTTCAATGAGTTGCATCCAAACGTTATTAACTTCAATAAGTTACATCCAAACGTTATTAACTTCAATGAGATACATCCAAACGTTATTAACTTCAATAAGTTACATCCAAATGTTATTAACTTCAATAAGTTACATCCAAACGTTATTAACTTCAATGAGTAACATCCAAACGTTATTAAGTGTAGGAAGCGTTCCAAACGTTGTTCAGTGTATCTAAATATAGAGTGACGAAATGTTACACGTGCTGTCTTTAGTTGATTTTCAGTCATCCCTGATAAAAAAATAATCATTTTTACATTCTGAATTTCACGCAGGTGTACAAAGGTGTCTATGGTATTCTTATCACTAAAACAGCTCATATGATGTGGTTTTATCAACAAAATACCGAAGCAGAGAAAGTTAACATTATCTGACGGATTCAGAACAAGTTCTTTACATAATTTTGGTCGGAGCTTTAAGACTGCTCGCCAAGTGCTGTGAATTACACACTGAAAAGGTTAAGAACACCTAATCTTATAACATGAGACGCAAGAGGCGAGGAAACAAAGCTCACTGAGAGAGATGTCAGATATCTAAAAATCAATTCCCTAAAAAACGAACGAAAAGAACGAAGAGCTTTGCTGGTGACATTAACAAGTCACGCACAAACAAAACTTGCAGAAGTACAGCGTCAAGAAATATGGAACAATATAGCAGTTGGAAAGAAAGCTTTCACTGTGTAAAGATAACACAATAAAAAGCCTAGCATTTGAAAAATAATGAAATAAGGGCCTTTGGGCACACGGAATTAAATATGAACTCTTTGGTTTGTTTGGAGTTAAGCATAAAGGGACACTGGGCTTCTAGAGTTATAAGTCAGCAGAATTACTACTGTGATACAGAGGGGCTAACTGACATTGTGAGTTGCAGAAGCATTCCTTGTGCAAATAATAAACTAAACAAGAGTTTCTCTGATGGTTTGAGGAAAGATATATGAGAATAATATCGGCCATTTTTATACAGTTGATTGAAAAATGGATCATCGTAAATTCCACATTATATTTGTCCATTACGTTAGACTCTGTAAAGAAGCTGATAGGTCAGAAATTTATGTTCCAAAAGATAATAACCCAAACAAACAAAAAACTGTTGAACTTATTTGGAAAAGCTCATGAAAACTCAACGAATGGAATGACCTCTGTGAAATCCAGATATGCTGGACTCCATGCTTGACAAAAGTGCAAATGTACTAGATAAAGCCTCTGGAGATAGCTCCAAGGAAACTATAATAAAAGTACAATAAAGACCTTGTGCTACAAAGATTACCACACGAAATTTTAGCATTAAAGAAACTTACACTCATTACTCTTTTACTAATTTTGCAATAGTTTACTGTAAAGTGAATTTCTTAATGTATACAAGTTAATCTCCATTGAAGATCATTGATTATAATAGTATGTTTGCTTCTGAATTGGCCCGGCATGACCAAGTGTGTTAAGGCGTGCGACTCGTAATTTGAGGGTCGCGGATTCGCATCCACGTCGCGCCAAACATGCTCACCCTTTCACCTGTGGAAGCGTTATAATGTGACGGTTAATCCCACTATTCGTTGGTAAAAGAGTAGCCCAAGAGTTGGCGGTGGGTAGTGATGACTAGTTGCCTTCTTTCTAGTCTTACACTGGTAAATTAGGGACGGCTAGCACAGATAGCCCTCGAGTAGCTTTGTGCGAAATTCAAAACAAACAAACTAGCTTTTGAATTTCGCACAAAGCTATACGAGGGCTATTTGCCCATACCTTCCTTAATTTAACAGTATGAGGCTGGAAGTTAGTCTTCACCACCTACCACCAGTTCTTGGACTTCTCTTTTACCAACGAATAGTGGGATTAACCGTTACATAATAACGCCTCAGGTGTAGCTTTGCGCGAAGTTAAAACAAACAAACAAGTATACCAGTACAATAAATAAAGTTGGTTGTGACCACAAGTTCAAAATTTATATAACTAACTCTAACCACACGATATCACTGATATTCTATCAAAATATTAAATTTACCATGATTGTTCTCATCTATTTCTCTAGTAAATTTTCTTGTGTCGTTCAGTTCACATTTCCCTAATATTTATATATTTTGTTTTGGTTTCAATCTTTTCAGTACCACGCATTTCTGAATACTTTCATGGGACCTGTGGCTGACGAAGTACAAATATCCCTAATGTGTAGCTTTGCGCTTAGCTATAAACAATCAAGCAAACAAAAGAAACACTTTTATAACGAACAAGCACATCGCAACGCCGGTTTTTGTTTAAAAAATGGAGTTCAAAAAGTAATTCATTTTCTTCGGTAACTCTTGTTTCTACCCCAAGTTGATCAACCCAGTATGAATCAATCACTTTGTTAAATGGAACCTGACCAAACTATTTCTACACTCGCAGTAGAAAACCTATTTTAAAGAGATATTTAGCCTCGTTTGAGATGATATGGGTGGAGCTGTTTTATCGAACATATCAATCTTTCTGCAGATAAATATGCCATATATATATATCATATAAATTCAGTTATTTGTCCAATGACTGTAGAACCACGTAGGTAGTGTACGTTTACTGACAGTTTGGGTTAACCTCAAAGACTGGGGTCAGTGATCTGTGATATAAAGAAAACTTGCATTTACCAATGCCGTAAAAGTAAGCAAGTAAACATATAATGTAGCAATGGGAGATAGACAGATAGTTGAAAAATTGGAAAGTACCTTCTCAACCAATATGAGTGCACAAAGAAAATCAGAACAAGACGAAATTTTTATTTTGAAATTACCGTACCCAATCATGTTTTTACTAATATTGAATCTTATAATGATACTTATAAGAATCGGAATTAGTTTCTTACGGCAGCGTTGTTACTTCTTACAACAAGAATGTCAGTCACTTTACTGTATTTCACCATGTTAATGCAATAAAATTAATTACGCGAAGTGTGGAGTAAAGAAACTGAAGCAATTATCTCTTACAAGAACAAGGTTCTTTTTGTGCTTCAGAAAGTATATATATATAGCTTATTATATCAAAGAATGCGTTTTGTTTCCGTATCTTGATGAAAAAAAATCGATATGTCATCTGCGAATTATTAATTAATTAAGGTGGTAAAGCACACACAAAAAAGGGTTACAGTTGATCATATTAGATAGAACTTACTGTACACAATGAGAAATAAGAGGAATAATTTATGAAGCCATTTTCCCAAGAATTTATAAAGAAAAACCCTTAAAGTTTATCTTCAAAGAGCGGCGAGAATAAAATGTATTTTAGTAGCAAATACCAAAAAAATTGGAGTTTTGTAAGTAATTTTGAAAGTTTATACGCGGTTGATGAAAAGCTAACGTGATAATACATTACTTAAACAATGTTTTAACTGTCGTATATAACATTTAAAACGAATAACGAAACAAAAAATAACCAAAAGTCTTTCTTAATACATCTAAGTTAATTTAGTGAAGCTTTGATATAACGAAAACATCTTTTTAAAATGTTTTTAAGATGTCATAAAAAGAAAGAGATGGCCAAAGTACATACCAGACATATTTTAAAACCCTTTCTGTTAAAAACCGGGACCGGCAAGGCCAGGTGGTTGAGGCCCTCGACTTGTAATTCGAGAGTCGCAGGTTTGAATCCCCATCACCTCAAACATGCTATCTCTTTCAGCCGTGAGGTGTTATATATGTTACAGTCAATCCCACTTTGGTAAAAGAGAAGCCCAAGAGTTGGCGGTGGGTGGTGATAACTAGCTGCCTTCCCTCTAGTCTTACACTGCTAAATTAGGGACGACTAGCGCAGATAGCCCTCGAGTTGCTTTGCGCGAAATTCAAAAAGCAAACTGTCACAAACTGTTATCGATTATACTGAGTTCACAAATGCACCACTAGGTGGTGAAACAAATAGTATTTTTCGAAACAAGAATTATCAGTTTTGAAACGCGTTTCTTATGTGCAAAAGCACATTTCCTTTAGCTTTTATTTAGAATGAAACAATGGTTCTTTTACACCGTAAATCACTAACGTTGCTTACACTTGATTTCAACTTACTGGTTGGCAAGTAGATAAAAGAAATCAGCTAAAGGGTGATTTTTTTGTCGGATGTTTGACATTTTTTAAAGTTTACTCTGACAAATTAATAAGTAAATTAACAACATTTAATACAGAAAAATGTGTTTGTGTTTTTGTCTCCGGTGAACCTGCTAAGCAGAGAATATTCTGACTCGTCAAACAGTTGTGAAACTGTATGAAAATTGGATGGGTGTAATCTAACCAAGTTTAGATATGGTGTATATAATCACTAGTATTTTGGATAGAGGATGTACCAGTTACTTAACCATTAAAACTGGAGAGAAGATATGTAAGTTACCTAATCACGCTGAAGCTGGAGAGGATGTTTGTGAGGTACCTAACGACTCTGAATCTTGAGAGAATATATTAATTCCAGAAAGATACATTTTTTTATTATATTTTACTTAAAACATATCTTATGTTTGAAAACTTTTACCGTTACCGCAGACAAATTTATCTGCGGCTTGTATATTATTTCTGATTATCTCTTGTTTTTAAGTGCTCCTGTCTTTAAGTGGGAAGACAGAGGGAGGGAAGATTTCACTAAGTGATTCATAACTTTGTGTTTCTAGTCAGTGACAGGTTAATGTTCCCATGACGTCAGTAGCCACATCAACACACCGAAAGTCTAATGTTTATGTTAAGAGGGTCTGCTGTAGTTTAGAGTAAGCATAGAACCAGAGCAGTAAGAAAGATGAACCTACTTTCGTTGGTTCTCCCTCCGCTAGAGGAAGGATGAATAAAATAGTAAACAAGTAAAACTGGCACTTCCTTTAAAACGGGTGCTGTACCAACATGGGTGTCAAACATATCAAAACTTACGTGTTCCATACAACAGTCGATTTCGTGGAAAAACAACCCAATCTTTCGAACCATTTTACCCAATTTTACAGTATTGTATTTCTATTTTGATGTTAAGATCATCAAACGGATAAAGAGTGCATTAAGTGAATCTTAGATTGACTTTTATCCAAAGATTAAATTATATCTTAACCATTTCAGGTAGAATGATTCTTATACTTTGTAGAGCAAAGAATGATAAGACGAAAATGAACTGGAATTTAGACTTCGTTATTCAAATTTATAATATGTTATTTTAAATCAAGCAAATAATGTGTCAGAAGGAAAATACAACCAGCAGGGTATGGACGTCGTCTTCTTTTATCAGCTATTTACAAAACCACGCAGAAGAGCACGAGCATTGTGATGTCTGTGTAATGTGAATGTCATGTTTACCTTCTGATGTAAAACTCCACCTCAAAGTGTAAGGGTAAGTGATTTCAGATTCACCCTGACGAAAGTCGTTATCATAATGATAAGCAATTGCTTTAATGACGTCGCTCCTTTTAAACCACCATATTTTTTCTTTCTCTTTGATGGTTTTTGGTTTGGTTTGTTTTGAATTTCGCGCAAAGCTACACGAGGTCTATCTGTGCTAGCTGTCCTTACTTAAGCAGTATAAGACTAAAAGGAAAACAGCTAGTCATTACCACCCACCGCCAACTCTTGGACTTCTCTTTTACCAACGAATTGTGGCATTGACCGTGACATTATAACGCCCCCACGGCTGAAAGGGCGAGTATGTATTGTGCGACAGGGATTCGAACCCGCGACCCTCAGATTACGAGTAGAGTGCCTTAACCGCCTGGCCATGCCAGGCCTTCTCTTTATTTTAAGTGATTTTTTTTATAGTTTATGAAAACGTATTTGTCTCAAAAGTAAACTTAATTTCATAAATCTTTCAGACTGTTTAAAGTGTAGTGGATACAAATACACAAAGAAGGATGGATTGTTGTTTGTCTGTTCAAAGTTTTCGTTCAAGGCTACGCAAGAGCAGACAGTTCTTTTTAATGTAGAAAAATATGTCGTTAACATCTACTACCGTCAGCTTATTGACTGTCCACGTCTATCCACGTAGCAGGATTTGATCGTCAGTTCTGCTGCGGACCCACGGTTTTCAAATGTAACTCGAACTGTAGATGGATCCTTCGGTATACAGTACTAATGTGTAACTCGAACTGTTGATGGATCCTTCGGTATACAGTACTAATGTGTAACTCGAACTGTTGATGGATCCTTCGGTATACAGTACTAATGTGTAACTCGAACTGTGGATGAACCCTCCTGTATACAGTACTAATGTGTAACTCGAACTGTGGATGGACCCTCCAGTATACAGTACTGATTCGTAACTCGAACAATGGATGGATCCTCCAGTATACAGTACTGATAAGTAACTCGAACTGTGGATGGACCCTCCTGTATACAGTATTAACATGTCACAAGTCACTTCCTTTCCACCTTTCAATAAAAGCATGCCACAATAATCCTAGTCACAAATACGTTTCATTTCATATATTCGATTCCTAAGCTAACTTTTAAGATATTAAGGAATAGTTCGCAGGGTATCTTAGAATGTATCACGTCATTAACATGGTGACTTTTAAGTGTTCGTACATTAAAGTGAATCTTTAGAAGAAAATGCTTTTCAATAAATAAATTGCAATAAGCGGCTGGTGGGTGGCTTTTATGCATAGCACTTCCAAACTTAGAAACAAGTATCAATTAATCCGTTTTCATAAATACCACATAATACATTTAAATTAAATCCCTCTAAGCTTAAATTATGCAACTGCTTTTTACATTTTTTAACATTCCGGTTTACACAAGTAAACGCCTGTTTTGTTTTGTTTTAAAATCACTGTCCATATATAATTAAACATTATTCAGTAGTATGGTGGCAATGAGACAAGCCAGACGTTATGGCATCATGTACGAAGTGGTTTAATATAATTACTCGTCGTTCGTTTAGCACATCTGACAAAACAGTCACCCATGAAAAGCTTCTTGGATTTGTTTGTTTCTGAATTTTGCGTAAAGCTACTCGAGAGCTATCTGTGCTAGCCTTCTCTAATTTACTAGTGTAAGACTACAGGGAATGCAGCTAATCATTATCACTCACCGCCAACTGTTGGGCTACTCCTTTGCCAACGAATAGTGAGATTGACCGTCACATTATAACGCCCCAACAACTGAACGGGCAAGTATGTTTGGTGCGAAGGGGATTTGAACCTAAGACCCTCAGATTACAAGTCGAGCGCCTTAACCACCCGGTCTTGCTGGGCCGAGGTAACTAGAAGGGTCAAAGTTGAAAGACCGTTACTCAATACATTAAAACAATGAAAGTGGGGATATTGTGGCCGTCTGGTTAGAGTGCAGGTGTTACTGAGAATAACACTGGTGGCTTGGTCAAAGTGAGTGATTAAGAAGGAAATAGATGAAAGACACGTGTAAACGTGTACAACTGGACAAGGGCAGGCTGTGCCAGAAAGGCACGGGAAAGGCAAACATGACACATCATGAATGCGAGCCTTCTATAAGTGAATACCAATTCCAGAGCAGATAGGGCTCCACAGACTGTCTTTAAAAAGAACAGCTAAATCCCAAACTATGAGCTAATTTGTTCCCTGGTCGGATAGCAGTTTACGAAGCTAAAATTTAGAATTTAATTCACCGTGGTGGAAACAGTTAATCGACCATTGTGGTTTTGGTGTAACACGAACAACCAAACAAATAATAGAAACATGTAAGATACTGCCGATGCTGTTTTCTGGATAAGTGGGAAAAGTCTGTGGACTTCAGTCTGGATTTGTGTGAATTCGTTAAAACTCTTATGATGATTTGCTTCCTAATTTGTAATTAATAAGTTCATACTTTCAGTATCGTCCGACTTATTATGATTGGTTTATAGTAAGAGGTTTAAAGAAATTATCAATCATTATCCATTATATAATCAATACTAATATTTCCAAATACCAAATATAATTGTACGTTACAAAACTGTATCAGTGTTACATCTAAAATTTTATTAAGTTAAAATAGGGTTTTGATAATTCGGTAGAAGCAGCAAAGATAGCTCATTGTACAGCTTTGTGTTTGATAATAAACACGCAACCAAAGTGCGTCATTATTACTAATGTATATATATATATATTATTTTTGGATAACGTTGAAAATATATTTCTTGTGCAATAGCTTAAGATATGTTTTTATTTTCCTTTTAAGCAGCGCACAAATTGCATCAAATTGCGTTAATCAATATTAACTTTCTTCCAGTCATGTAGAGACCCGGCATGGCCAGGTGGTTAAGGCGCTCGACATGTAATCTGAGGGTCGCGAGTTCCAATCCCCGTCACACTAAACGTGCTCGTCCTTTCAGCAGTAAGGGTGTTATAATGTCACAGTCAATCCCACTATTCGTTGGTAAAAGAGTAGTCCAAGAGTTGGCGGTGAGTAGTGATGACTAGCTGTCTTCCTTCTAGTCTTGCGTTGCTAGATTAGGGACGGATAGCGCAGTTAGTTCTCGTGAAGCTTTGTGGGAAATTCAAAAACAAACTTGTCATATTAAAGTTTTCAACCACTACTGCCATCTTCTGGTAAGTTTGTTTTTTAAAATTTAACGCTTATACAACCTTAAAGTCAAACACAGCGCTTATTTAGAGAACTTCACAACGTGAAAGAAAACAACAAAATATTTTAAACTCCAACTACAGCTGGACGATGGCCTGGTTTGAATTCCTTTTTTATTTCTGGAAATTAAAGAAACTTTGTTACGTTTGAAAAGAATAACCTCTGATGCATGAAGTAAAAGCTATAACATTGCTGTGTAAAAGCTGTGACACTACGGTGTGTAAGATGTAACATTACAGCGTAAAGGCTATAACACCACAATGTTGTGATTTGGTGAGACGCACGTTCGGGAAGAACTGGAAAAAAAAACTGGAAAGTCTCTAAAATGCTTATTGGCAAGACGGTTCCGAAAATAAGTAGAACACAAACAAACTGTCTTATCAGGTACTTTAAAAGAAAGACTTCTAGAAAACTTTACAAGAGTATGAGATAAGAAATGACAAACAGGATTTATAGCGACTTATTTAAGCAGGCTAGTTTTTACTTTATTGGCTGGTTCAAGAACGGTACACGTTTTCATTGGTTGTCAGAATTAATAAGTGTAGGCATATCGTCTCGTGTCTAAGTGTTTCTTATCCTTGTTACATTCGAGTTAGACACATCAGAAATAAGATGTACATGGAGTGTGCAAACCTAATTTGACAGTTTAGTTTTAGAACTCAATAATTCGATGTGATGCGTAAAAAGATGTTTTTGGCGTAGTTTTAAATTCTACACTGTTGTAACAGTGAGAACTGTTAATATAAATTTTCTCTTGTATAAAATGCTCATAAAAACTAAATAATACAACATTTAAAATTCAACAATAAAAAATATATTGAAGGGCTAAGCCTTATCTAAAAGTGTTTCGTTCCATGTTTCGGCGAGTTACAAACCTACAATAATCAGAAGGATTTTTATATATTTATTTGTTGTTAAACACAAAGCTACATATTAGTTTTATGAGTTCACGTATGTTCCGCTGAGCCACTGAGGGTAGAGGAGGGGACACAGAAGCTATTGTTAATTCTTAGTGCTACACAATGTGTTCTCTGGGGTGTGTCTCTCCACCAAGGGAAAAAAACATTCAGTCAGAAAACTTCCTGTTACCACACGTGGGACTCTTCAGGAAACGCTGATATTTTGTTTCTATACTTTTCCAAGGTTCAGTGGTAAATTTAAGGATTTACAACGCTAAAATCAGGGGTTCGATTCTCCTCGGTGGACCCAGCAGATACACCTATGCGTCTTTGCTATAAGAAAACACTCACCCTTGTTTCCATAGGTTTTCAATTTAATTAATGCTAAACTTTTCGATCTAACAATTATCATAAATGTTGTTGGCTTCATCCGTATACAATTCGGCAATCCCTGAACTCGGGCCCTCTAGTGGCATGTCTGTAGACTCACACCACTAGAAACCGGCTTTCGATACCTATAGTGGGTAAAGCTGAGATAACTCATTCTGCACCTTTGTACGTAATCAATGTAACCGTGTTCCAATTAAAATATTTCCTCTGTGGCTCAGCGTAATGAGCCAAAAGACTTAAGTTCATCCATTGGAGGCTGGATGGGTGGTAGGTGTTTATTAGCACAGAGCAAATATTCTATATCCACTTAGAAGCAAACAAGCTGTCTTTGTTTTTTTTTAGTACAACATAATGGGCTATCTTCACTGTGCCCACCGTTGTATCTAAACCAGATATTTACCTTATTAAAATCTCAGTGGCGGAGTAAGGGTCTTATAACCCTAAAATATTAATTTTCATTACTCTTTTTTTGGCACAGCAAATAACTTGTCGTGTAGCTCATTAGCTCCGCCCTTACCAACAAAAAAAGCAATTAAAAAGACTTAATTTTAAAAGGCCATACTGTTTGACCAATGTACATTAGACCTCAATTACACGTGATTTTTATAAATACTACATTTATCTATTCGTGTAATTTTATCATTAAGACAATCAACTCAGCGAAACCCGATATGGCCAAGTGGTTAAGGTACTCGACTTGTCATCCGAGGGTCGTGAGTTTGAATCCCCGTCACACCAAACATGCTCACTTTTTCAGCTGTGGGTACGTTATACTGGGATCGTTAATCCCATTATTTGTTGATAAAAGATTAGTTCAAGAGTTGGCGGTGGGTAGTGATGACTAGCTGCCTTCCCTCTAGTCTTACATTACAAAATTAGAGACGGTTAGCGCAGATAGCTCTTGTGTAGCTTTTCGCGAAATTCGGAATCAAACAAACACACTTTTTAACAAACAACGACTTCTACCAATTTCTATTCGTTATGTTTCAAGAATTCAGTTCTGGAACTAAGTTGCTGGTTTTTTATCAGACCAACCATTTAAATCTTGGCATACAGGTATCATAGAAGTTGGACACTTTCTGAGAGTCGGGGTAACACGGTCTTTTTGAGTGACAACATGGCAACTGAGAACGGTTTTCTATAAGCCGAATTAACACCCAGGATCTTCCTCTCTTTTAATTGAAATGTCTAAAACGGTTAAACTACTTTCCTGCTTTGTTTCCAGTTTAAAATGTACTGCATGGTTTACCGGATTCCCATGTTTGTTGAAATCTAGTGACATGTCATGACAATGTCGCCACCCAACAAGAAAAAAGTCATCAACGACTTACATCCACACAGTGGATTTAACTAAATTTAGGCTTAGTGCTTTTAAACTCAAACATCATCCCGCAGAGAAGTGACGAAACAGGAGAGTTTGTTGTCATATCTCTCATCTGTTTATAAAATAAAAATACTATGAATCTTAAAGAATCCGTTTTTAACACAATAATGTATTATTTATTTTCTTCTAAGCTTCTAATGCCGAAAACATCTCACTACCGACTTATCTTTATTCAGGACTTTTTAAGGTTTCTTCTGCCGGAACTTTGGTAAATAATAAAACCACGTGTTTGCTGACGTTAAGTTAATTTGTTTTCTTTGATTTTATCACCACAAATGCAACAGTGGTAAATCTACAGATACACAACACTAAAACCCGGGGTTGGATTCCCCACGTTTGTCACAGCAGATAGTCCAATGTTGCTTTCCTTTAAATACAAACAAACACTAAATAATTCAAAACATTAAAGGTGTGTACTTTACTTAGCTACGAAGGTATTTAATGCTAAATTTAGCAACCAAATAAGTGAGTTCTAATGATACGTTTTTTTCTGATCGAAAACTGTGATTTGACCAATAACTCTTATAACACACCCATATCTCCAAACGTTAGGATTATTAGAACTCTTATAAAACACTCACACGAACCATGAGAAATCTGATTCACAGTATGCGCCCTCTAACTACTTGGCCACGCTCGACCTACTATAAGATGTAAACCACTTTGTGAGCAAAGTTGATTGAACTAATTTTTAACTACTGACCAAGGGAAAATAGCCAATAAGTAACACTTTAAGACTACCATCCATGTTGAGTTGAGAAACTGATCACCATTTTTTAAACAGTCTCACAACTTTGAGGTATCCCAAGGATTCGAACGATGCTCGCTAACTCTGGAATATTCTTTTTTTTTTCCAAGTGTTATATAAATTGCTGGATTTTATATTTAAAATATTGATCACCACTTATCCATTAATCGAAATTAACAAATACATTTAAAATAATAATCAAACAGTTACATAATTTAGACTAATATTTACAGTACTTGTCGCTTCACTTTGTTTGTTCACATCTGGTAAACAGTTGTGTTGCTTTAGTTGGTTATTTTTAAACGTAAAGGCTAGAATTAAAAACTTGACAATTAAGCAATATTTCTTTTCATTAATTGGAATGAGCAAGTTTAATCTGATGTGTAGTTTACCGTAAAATATTGAGTAAACTAGGCTTAATTCGATGGCGGTTTGAATGGATCTTATATTACTAGCAATCTGCGGATCGCGGGCTCGAATTCCTGTTGTCGAACATACTCGACCTTTGAACCAGGGCGACGTTATAATGTTACGATAAATCCCACTATTCGAAAATAAAAGAGTAACCCAATAACAAAACAGTTTTTGCCTTTTTTATGTTTTAAAACGTAATTCTGTATAGTGTGTCAATAAACATGGGCCTGGCATGGCCAGGTCGTTAAGACACTCGACTCGTAATATGAGGGTCACGGATTGGAATCCTCGCCACACCAAACATGCTCGCCCTTTCAGCTGTGGAAGCGTTATTATGTGCGGTTAATCCCGCTATTTGTTGGTAAAAGAGTAGCTCAAGAGTTGACTGTGGGTGGTGATCACTAGCTGCCTTCCCTCGATTCTTACACTATTAAATTAGGGACGGCTAACGCAGAAAACCCTCTTGTTGCTTTGCGCTAAATTCAAAAAACCAAATAAAAACAATAAGCACGCTTTATTAGTATTTATTCTCTATACTTTCTATAACCGTGTTATAAATAAATAAATAAACTCGATCAACATTCCAAGAGTGAAAGGCATTTAAGTAAAATAACAACGTTATAACTATTTGTCACATTTTAATCCATCGAACCCCAAAACAGAATCAATAGTGTATATCAAAAGACCCTTTAGTCTCATACTGTTAAGTTAGGGACAGCTAGTGCAGCTAGCCCTTGAGTATTGTTTGTTTTTGTATATCAAAAGACCCTTTAGTCTCATACTGTTAAGTTAGGGACAGCTAGCCCTTGAGTATTGTTTGTTTTCGGAAATTCGCGCAAAGCTACACAAGGGCTACCTGCGCTAACCTTCCATAATTTACCATTGTAAGACGAGAGGGAAGGCAGCTAGTCACTATCAACCGCTAACTCTTGGGTCACTCTTTTGCCAACGAAAGGTGGGACTTACCGTCCCATATAACGCTGCCACAACTGAAAGGAAGAGCATGTTTGGTTTGACAAGGATTCATACCAGCGACCATCAGTTTGCGAGTCGAGCGTCCCCTAGCCACCTGGTCATGTTTAGTCATAACCCTCGAGTAGCTTTGTGCCAAATTGCAAATAAAACAAGTCAATCTTTGTGTAAGAGTACTAAGAACTAAGCTTAATATGAGAATTACACGTAAGCAGACCTCCCAGGAAATAGGGATTGTAACGTGCATGATTAGTTTAATTTTTGAATTTAAATCTGTTTTTGAATTAAAGAACCGCTCGACTTTCAAGTAATTCGGTATTTCTTCATAGCCCATGTGTGATATATTTGTCCAATACTCTTTCGCTGGGAGGACATGATTGTGTGAATTTTTAAGTTAGAATAGTGTTTTATCTCGTGTACTTAATTTATAAGCAACGTTAATCTGTTTTCAGTCTCTTATTTTGTTCTGTTTTAAACAAGGTATTTTTACACATCGAATTTCTCATTTTGTTTAGTGTCTCCCAGTGGGTTAAAGGTGTATCTGGGGCATTATTTTGGAATTTTATAAAAGTGATGGGGTCATAATAAATAGCTTTTTCTGTTGCTATGCAACAGACAAACAAATTGAAAGATGTTTAAGGTTTTCTGTAAAGAAGTCTAAAAGAATCAAACTTTTGAAATTGGTCAATGGAACACCTACAAACAAAGTTTCTATTCGGGTTGTTATTCTATGATGAAAACGTTATTATAAATTTTGGGACTTCGTGTGTAACGGACAGTTGTTGAACACGTTTGTACGATTCAGCGAAATAGAAGAAAACATTTTCAGAGATGACGTTTTAGATCGGCGCTAGAAATGGTATTTTCACCAAGGACTTCCACGACCATGTCACTTAATCCAGGGGGTCCAGTCATTGAATCGAACGGCCGTAACCACAACTTATGGAAGTAATTTGTTAAAAATTTAAATGTGCGTCGATTTCACATTTTTTAAACCTTGCTTTTTAAAGTATATATAGAATATTTTTTAAACTGTGGTGTTTTACTATCTAGCGTTGAAAATATTTATTTGAAAACCTTGCTAGAAAACATTCTGTTCTAATCCCAAAGATTAAATTGTTCTAAGTATCAAACGAACGATGAAAATAAGAGAATAAAACTGAAGATGAGTTGTTCTAACCACCATTATAAAACAGTTTCACTGTGTCATGTCTTCCTTCTCTACACGTGTATTTCTAACACTGATAAGTCAACTTTGTTTTTATGGACGTTTTATCTGTTTATTTTCCATTTTGTTATTTTTTCCCCAAACGTCTTGATAAACTATATATATGTTTTAAAACACATCCTTGTTTTTGTATCTTTTTGCCCTCAGCAATTCACTCATAATACTGCACTGTAAAGTTTGTTACCTTAGAAACGTTCCCACTTCGCCGTACTGTTAAGAGTAGTTTTCCTTTGACAACATACACGTAATGTTACTCTGTTACTCGCACCCCATTAACAACACCCACAGCTACTTAAAAAAAACACACACAAAGCGTTGAAAGTTGATTCTGATGTCAAGACTCATAATGTGTCTCTCAATCAGTAACGACGGCCCCCGCTAGTATAGCGGTAAGTCTACGGATTTACAACGCTTAAATCAGGGGTTCGATTCCTCTCGATGGGCTCAGTAGATGGCCCGAGGTGGATTTGCTATATAGAAAACACTGACCAGTAACCAACGTTAAACTGAGAGCAACTAGTTAACGTTAAGTTTTCGGAAGTTCCCTTTTAAATGAAGTTATAAATCGTTGTTTGTAAGTTTTCAACCATGTGAGAAATATGAGTCATAACTTTGAAAAAGAAGACACGTGAATTATAACGACAAGAAAAATTATCAGAAACAAGCACCTTCACGTACTCTCTGTGATGTCTATTATCAGATGAATGGAAGAGAGATTACGTTAGATATAAGAGAGAGTGTTACTGTTTTTCTATTTATTATCTTTTCATTGAGTAGTTATAGGTGTTTCGTACATACTTAGCTTTTACACGCGATTCTATAATAATATAGTTAATCAAAATTAATACATTTGCAGATCTTCGATATATAAGTGATTATACATTCTGTGCTCAGGACGATATATTATGAACAGTATGCGCAATCAACCAGATACAATAATTAGAAGCACTTTTGTAACAGGCGGAATTGTTCTGTTACAGATTAAAATCGTGTACATGATACATTAAATGCATGTTCAATAATTAGCATAGAAACGTTGGATAAAAGATTGGTTTATTTACACGAAGTGATGCCACGCTTAGAAGCTTTGAAGCTATAGTTTTGTCCCGAATAACAAGTAAGTAGATTATATTACAATGTATTATACAGTGCATACCTTTTAGAATACTCTCCGCCTAGCAGCTGCGTTAATATTACTAGCTATGGATCGTAGCTTTCGAACGACTAGATTGAATGAAATTAATTTTGTTTAATAATTTGCCCCCTTCTGCTACAGCGGTAAGTCTGCGGATTTACAACGCTAAAATCGGGGGTTAGATTTCCCTCGGTGGACTCAGCAGATAGCCCGATGTGGTTTTGCTATAATTTAATTTTGGTATCTTGACGCCACCTGTTTAAGAACTTAAAATATTTATTTTTACAAACAAACAGAGCAACTTGTCTCGTTTGAGATTACAATAAACAGTAAATATTAATGCCTCTCATCTTGTCTAGCTGGTAAATGTTTTTAGGCCCCTGCCCCCCAGTGGCTCAGCTAAAATCCGGGTTTCGATACCCGTGGTGGGCAGAGCACAGATAGCCCATTGTGCAGCTTTGTGCTTAATTCGAAACAACAACTTATAGGCCCCCTAGGTGCATAGCGCCATGTCTACGGACTTACAATGCTGAAAATCGGGTTTCGATACGTGTACTGGGCAGAGCGCAGATAGCCCTTTGCATAACTGTGTGCTTTGTTTTATAAACGAAACACATTTACTCAGTGCCATTGTGTGACTTATTTGACGTATCCAGCATCCGTAATTAGATGAGCTGGAAGGAACGTTTTTCTTTCTTCGCATCTAACAACATGAAAGTTCATTCAAGCACAGCCTTAAGGTAACAGAAATAATTCTGATTGTTTTTTGTTCTTCATGACGTCATACTCATCTCGTACATTGCTTTTGTGTTAAACTTTCTTAACTCAGATCGCAAGGATTTCAAGGTTTCTAACAATTTCAATTGTAATATACAAAAAGAAATGTTGTTGTTTTGAATTAAGCACAAAGCTACACAATGGGCTAACTGTACTCTGCCCACCACGTGTATCGAAACCCGGATTTTAGCGTTGTAAGTCCACAGAAATACCGCTGAGCCACTGTGGGGCAATAAGGAATTTTAAGCGAATTTTTTCAACTGTTTCGTTTCGTAATCATATCTTTCAACTGGTGTATTTTCGCTTACATAGAGACAACTGTATATGAAATATTCTTACCTTTTACTGTACATCGTTCAACAATTTTGCCGTTCGAATATCCTTCCTCAGAAACATTTTGTGGCTTATATTACATCTAGAGTCATATGTTTATCCGTGTTGAGATTGTAGTTCATATCTAGAGTTATATGTTTATCGGTGTTGAGATTGTAGTTCACATCTATAGTTGTATATTTATTCGTGTTGACATAGTTGCTATGTCTAGAGTTATGCGTTTTTTCATGTTAACATTGTGACTCATGTTATATTTATTTGTTGTTTGTCATGAATTAACAAGATAATATACAACTGAATATTTGAAGGACGTTTGCAGGATCTATTTCTTGAGAATATAAAAGGAACAAGAAACATCTTCCTAGATTTTCGTAATGTCAATAGGATAATATTTACGAATTAGGTAGGCCTACTTAAAGCAGATTCATAGAAGCAATGACAGAACGAGCTCTGAAATTTTTTCTATCTTTACCTCTATAGCTGAATATATCATAGTTTGTGATAAAACTCTTTTTTTGAATTACGTTACTTATACATAACCTTGGCCTGGCCAATAAAATGTCCTTCTGAAATTATATTTTTCTTTCAATTGAGTTAAGATACTAAAATTTTCCTATATTATCAATACTGAGTGTTTGTAACCAGCCTGAAGATAGCTAATTTATCATACTTCCAATATTAAGAATCATCATCGTCCCCGGGGAAGAATTCGTTTCTTCCTTCTTCTAAAACAACTGAAAGCACTCGGTTCTAGCCTGATACAATCTATGTTCATTTATTGCCACTCTCATGGGTCTAGAACACTCACTCGGTGGGTCTGCTTGTCAACTTCCAAAGTACTTTTTTTTTATTCAAAGCTGGTTCCATCATCAACAAGATAATGGCCTCTTATATTCATCATTTTACATGTTTTTGCTCCAGTCTTGTCCATAGTTAATTTGGGGAGTTTTTTTTAATGCTCTTACACACGTAAATCAGCCAAAACAAAATCCAAATTAAATCACTCCGGTCTACATTTAAATTGTTTGAATTTTTAATAACTATTAGCACTCTACATGGGTAATTATATAATTTTTCTTTCTAAAATGGTCGTAAATTTCTCGAAAGTAGGTCACGTGTGATATCAGACATCTTGTCTTATTCTCTGTTTGTAGAGGGCTTGGCATGGCCAAGCTTATTAAGGCGTTCGACTCGTAACCCGAGGATCACGAGTTCGAATCCCGGTCACACCAAACATGCTCGCCCTTTCAGCCGTGGGAGCATTATAATGTTACGGTCAATCCCACTATTCGTTGGTAAAAGAGTAGCCCAAGAGTTGGCGGTGGTTGGTGAAGACTAGCTGCTTTCCCTCTAGTCTTACACTTCTAAATTAGGAACGGCTAGCGCAGATAGCTTTGCGCGAAATTCAAAATAAACAAACAAACTGTTTGTAGATGCTTCCAAAGCTGTTGCAGACGCCAAACGTCTTATTAAAACTGCGTTGTTTTTTTTTTATCGCGCAAAGCTACATGAGGGCTATCTGCGCTAGCCGTCCCTAATTTAGCAGTGTAAGATTAGAGGGAAGGCAGCTAGACATCACCACCCACCACCAGGTTCGAATCCCCGTCACACCAAACATGCTCACCCTCTCAGCCGTGAGGGGTTTATAATGTGACGGTAAATCTTACTATTTGTTGGTAAAAGAGTAGCTTAAGAGTTGTCGGTGGGTGGTGATAACTAGGTGCCTTCCCTCTGAGCCCTCGTGCATCCTTGCGCGAGTTCAAAACAAACAAACTACTTTAAAATGAAAAGTTTCTTTACCGTGTTTATATTAACTTATTATTGTTATATTTGTCATAATACATTAGTATTAAACCTATCACATTTTTAACACTACATTTTTAATTTACTTCATTAGGTATTTCAAACATTTGAACGATGTACAACACCAGTATTCCAACCACATTGTATTCGCCATATCCATCGCTGACGACGCGTTTTTCTCAATCCAGAACTCCTCAGGCCGACTAAGATGCAAGAAACACGCCTGAGACTAAAACACTGTTTATATGAACAATTTGTGTTATGGTGTGTACGCACCATACACTCATTATTATGTTATTTTCATTTTAAGTAACTTTATCACGTGTTACCATATATGGTTTTGTCATTACTTTAAATCACATCAGTTGTTTATTCGGTTCATGATGGTTTATTAGAGCATAAACTTACTGCTATCACCATAAGGCGAAACGCTGAGGAAATAAGAATATTTCCACTGGACACTCGCCGTTTCTTTTCATTAGACTTCCTGAACCAGTTTATTAACCGTTACATCATCATAACATTTGAAACGTATTCTATATGTGGATTAGAACGTATTTAACTACAAGTTTAGTTTGTTTGTTTTAGATTTGTGGCAAAAAACGGGATATATCACAATATGTGCCTAACTGTTCCTAATTTGTGATTGATAAACCAAAGAGACTCATCCCACTAACACAGCGACACGTCTGCGGTCTTAACCACAACGAATTGCACACATAGCCTTTCATGTAGCTTTGAGTTTAATAAGAAATAAACTAAAAATAAACAAAAGTGAAAGAAGATAATGGAAAGTACCAATAGCCAATCTTTGGACTGAAAAAAACAAACAAACGGGTCTGATAAATAAAGACTTTCTGCATAGAAAGAACGGAGTTTAGGAAATTACTTTTTTCAAAGGGTGACGAAGATTATGCTTTTCACTTTTATATCTTGAACTGTTTGAATCCACGACTTAAAAATACGATAAATTTGTTCTGATTCTTTGTCGTAGAGGTAAAAAAAACTGTGATTTCTTGTCTCAGGCAAATGTGAAAACAGAATCACTAAAGATGGCGTCAGGAAGAAACAGTTTCTTTGTTTTGGAATTTCGCACAAAGCTACTCGAGGGCTATCTGTGCTAGCCGTCCCTAATTTAGCAGTGTAAGACTAGAGGGAAGGCAGCTAGTCATCACTACTCACCGCCAACTCTTGGGCTACTCTTTTACCAACGAATAGTGGGATTGACCGTCACATTATACACCCCCACGGCTGGGAGGGCGAGCATGTTTAGCGCGACGCGGGCACGAACCCGCGACCCTCGGATTACGAGTGCACGCCTTAACGCGCTCGGCCATGCCAGACCTAGGAAGAAACAGAAAACTACGAAATATCGACAGTCTGTGCTCTGAATTTGCATATTTTATTAAATTTCAGGTGGTGTTATAATCTGACGGGATTCAAGTTTCAGACTAATTCTCCGAAGAAAAAAATTCTTAACACTGAAGTTCGCTTTTCCTGTGATAAACAAAAACCCGCTGACTTCCTCTTGCTATCTCAGTACTTTCATTAATATTGTGCAGCTTTTATTATTCTATTTCTTTTAATATAAGACTGATAATACTACCTTCTAAGCAGGAAAAGACAACAGCTGTAAAATACATAAATTAAAACCATTAACATGTGTGAGACATTTTTGTTATGTGTGTGGGTTTGCTTTTAGCTCAAACCTACACAATTTGCTACCAGCGCTCTGTTAACCACAATAATATATATAGAGTAATACCTTGTATTTTTTGCGTTCTTCGTGGTATGAAGTAGCTTTATGTTTAGTTTCATTGTCCATGATTTTGTTTCGATAGATTAGTGCACATTAAACTAATAAACGAAAACAAACAGTAACAATCCGAATACAATTTTGAGCCTTGCTATGCACTGCCGATTTGACTTTGCTATAAGAAGACACTAACATATTCTCACAATATCTCGTTATCGTACGTTAATATGCATTATATATAACGAGATATTCAGTTGGTACATAACTAATTACTCAGACACTTATGGAAGTAATTAATTGTTATTTTTTTTCAGATTTCATATGAAAACAGGTTGTGCAATAAAAACCGGTTAAATAATTATGAAATTTTTGGGTTTTACCTAAAAATTTCTTCATGATATGAAGAATGGCCATCCAATGAAATCATAAAAATGTAACAACTTCCTAGAAATTAGATTACTGTTCCTCATTTGATTTTTCTTACACACAACCACATTTGTTGTTACAATAGCACATGTAGTTAGCCAGACACATTCCGTAAATTTAGGTAATTAGGAAACATGTATTTTTCATGTATTACGGCTCCCACTGTAATCATATGATGGCCCTCCAGGGGTATCCGGCACCCAGACTGAGAACTCTTCAGCTAAATCCCCTCTACAGGATCAATATTAGCAAGCTGAACGCCGTTGTTACATTGATGTGCTGTTACTTATACATCTGGGTTATATCACATTGATTTGTGTTGTTGCACGTACACCTGGGTTATGTTACATTGATTTGTGTTGTTACATGTACATCTGGGTTATGTCACATTGATATGTTGTTACATGAACACCTGGGTTATGTTACATTGATTTGTGTTGTTACATGTACATCTGGGTTCTATCACATTGATATGTTGTTACATGTACACCTGGGTTATGTTACATTGATCTTTGTTGTTACATGTACATCAGGGTTATGTTACATTGATCTTTGTTATTACATGTACATCTGGGTTATATCACATGGATATGTTGTTACATGAACACCTGGGTTATGTTACATTGATCTTTGTTGTTACATGTACATCTGGGTTCTATCACATTGATATGTTGTTACATGTACATCTGGGTTATGTTACATTGATCTTTGTTATTACATGTACATCTGGGTTATATCACATGGACATGTTGTTACATGAACACCTGGGTTATGTTACTTTGATCTTTATTGTTACATGTACATCTGGGTTATATCACATGGATATGTTGTTACATGAACACCTGGGTTATGTTACATTGATCTTTGTTATTACATGTACATCTGGGTTATATCACATGGATATGTTGTTACATGAACACCTGGGTTATGTTACATTGATTTGTGTTGTTACATGTACATCTGGGTTATATCACATTGATATGTTGTTACATGAACACCTGGGTTATGTTACATTGATCTTTGTTGTTACATGTTCATCTGGGTTATGTTACATTGATCTTTGTTATTACATGTACATCTGGGTTATATCACATGGATATGTTGTTACATGAACACCTGGGTTATGTTACATTGATCGTTGTTGTTACATGTACATCTGGGTTCTATCACATTGATATGTTGTTACATGTACATCTGGGTTATGTTACATTGATCTTTGTTATTACATGTACATCTGGGTTATATCACATGGATATGTTGTTACATGAACACCTGGGTTATGTTACATGTACATCTGGGTTATATCACATGGATATGTTGTTACATGAACACCTGGGTTATGTTACATTGATCTTTGTTGTTACATGTACATCTGGGTTATGTTACATTGATCTTTGTTATTACATGTACATCTGGGTTATATCACATGGATATGTTGTTACATGAACACCTGGGTTATGTTACATTGATCGTTGTTGTTACATTTACACCTCGAGGCTCCTGTTCTCATATTTCTTTTAAAACGTCTAATTTCCACAAATAAAATAAAAATAGTTACCCTTTAGTATCCTTTCTCTGTACATTTCTAAGAATCAGATTACATTTTACTTGTATCAGATTTTCATGACGAGCTAGAGAAATGGTTATTTATCAGCGCATAATCTACAAGTGAGAGATTAGAGAAAAGACAGCTAACAAACCTTACGTTTCGCCATGTCTCGGGTTATATTCACAACTGATAGACTAGAAAGAAAACAGTTAAACGGCATCCCTTTGTATGTTTTGGGGTATCTTTACAACTGATAGACAAGAAATAAGACAGCTAACAAACGGCATCCCTTGCCAAGTGTTGGGGTATCTTTACAACTGATAGACAAGAAATAAGACAGCTAACAAACGGCATCCCTTGCCAAGTGTTGGGATATCTTTACAACTGATAGACGAGAAAGAAGACAGTTAACAAACGGCATCCCTTTCTAAGTCTTAGGTTATCTTTACAACTGAAAAACTAGAAATAAGACAGCCAACAAAAGTTACACCTTTCCATGTCTTGGGTTTCTAGTATCTGACCAAATATTGAGACCACAACCCTTAAGTGCATCCTTTGTCTTAAATCACTGAATGCATTCTTGAGGTAAAGAGACAAGAACCATAAATCTTCTGATTCATAGTCCGGAAGTGCTAACGACTAGTCCACGCCTAGTCCATTTTTATGCAATATTATCTATTTACCCTCGTGGCACAGCGGCATGTCTGTGGACTTACAATGTTTGAAATCGGGTTTCGATACTCGTTGTAGGCAGAGTAGATAGAGCTACTGTGTACCTCTGTGCTTAACTTCAAACAAATCTCAAGTTGTAGTGAAGTTAAACCTGGAAATTTAAGTGATATTTTAAACAAACCGTTATTTTTAACTGAAAAAAGGATGATTTGTCTTAATATATTGTCTTCCTTATTAGTATAGAAAGAATAGTCAGTTTTAGTTCGAAATACCCATGTATTTTGTATATACTGACATCACGTAGTGTGCATCACGTGCAGTATATGTTACATTTTGTTTAGGTGTTAACCATTGTTGTCCCACACAACTGAAAGTTCAGTTACCAAACTAGCCTTTCTTTACTCGCTGGAACTCTTGACTAATTACTCTTCAGAACACCTAAAAGACAATAGAATCTTTTTATTTCAGACTCCAAACAATGCCTAGTATTCACAGGTTTTGTTCTCTTTGACTGTTATTGGCTTAACTAAATTTATAGAAACTTGTTTAATTACGGAGGCCATTTTTCCTTACTTCTCACGTTATGAAAAAAAAAGCTCTTACAGACTGCAATAAAAATAACAACAACCTATGTTTATTATAATTATTCCTGTTTGCATGGGACTGGTGGTTATCTAGTAGTCAGCTTGTCGGGTTGGAGATTGAAGTGCTAGAGAAATGACGACACGTAATATTCTCCGTTCTATCAGCAGTGGTGGACGCGTTATAAAAGTGACAGTAAATGTTATATCTTTAAATTATAGACTAGCTGGAGTTAGTCAATCACAATCACTTCAAATTATTGGGTCACTTTCGTCTTTTTGAGGGGTGAGGGCTAATGGGCTATGAATGGTGGAATTGGATAACAGCGACTTGGCCACTCCCAGTCTCTCAAGATCTCATGAAATTAACTAATTTTATGTTTTCAACCTAGGTGAATTATGGTCCCCCAGTGACTCAGCGGTATATCTGCGGACTTACAACGCTAAAAACCGGGTTTGTACTAAATTCAAAACAAAAACGACGTGAAATTATGCATGCACTTAGCACGTCCATTTTTATACTATTAATTTCATAGGAGCTCACAAAGTGAATAATTAGGAAATAAAAGCAGTATCTTTATGTCAAAAAAGTGCAAAAGTTATTTCACTAATTTTTAATGATTAATTATTACCTTGCAGATCTTTAAATCATTATTAAGCATCTGTAGACACATTTATCTTTTGATGTCATGTCTGCACGTCATAAGTTTATCTGGCTTCTTGGACCCATTAATTGGAATTATGATCACTCTTTGTACACGACTCAAGTGCTGAGATTGTTCGTCAGAATCACGTCTCGAACCCTAGACTCTTCAATTCATAATTTGACACGCTACCATAAGCTAAGTCCGTTTCAAACTGGAAGGCACGTAGATGAGTCTACAAAAAATCCGCATTTATAAATGTATAAAGAAAGAAGAGAAATATTTTCGTCTTTACGTTAACTTACAAAGAATTCTGTAAAACAAAAAGAAAGCGGACATTTTTTTATTTCTTTTCGTTAAGATACTTGACTAACATTGAGTGCTCAAAAGACTTGAATGTGTTTTTTATAAACTTATGAGTAAATTTCATCTGAAGTTCAGACACACGTTTCTGCAGAATCTTAATTAAGGGTAGAAATTTCTTTCTACATGTTATTTTGATTTTTTGTTAAAATATATTTCTGTGATTACAGTACGTTTGTTTTGGAATTTCGCACAAAGCTACTCGAGGGCTATCTGTGCTAGCCGTCCCTAATTTAGCAGTGTAAGACTAGAGGGAAGGCAGCTAGTCATCACCACCCACCGCCAACTCTTGGGCTACTCTTTTACCAACGAATAGTGGGATTGACCGTCACATTATACACCCCCACGGCCGGGAGGGCAAGCATGTTTAGCGCGAACCCGCGACCCTCGGATTACGAGTGCACGCCTTAACGCGCTCGGCTATGCCAGGCCGCGATTACAGTACGAAAAACCTTGTGACGTACAGAAAAATGGCACAAAATTTAAACAGGTAGTGAAATATTCGATCGTTTTTGGAAAGGATTTTGACACCGTAAACTAAAGGAATATGGATCATCTTGGGGCACCAGAATCACTCAGGAATGGACTTGCGCCAAGTCATGACTTAGCCATACTAAACAAATTACGGCATCATCTAACAGGTCGGAATCCACAAAAATAAAGAAGTGTCAAAAGTCATCCACACATCACATTCCAGAAAGGATCAAAAGTCAACTTCTCACAAGTAGTTTCCATGACATATTTGTTCAATCGTCACATACGTCAAGTAGATGTAGAAAGAAATGGATCAAGTCACTGGATACAGCACCTATGATTTATGTGTGATTGGATTGTTGAAACGGGTTATAATAATACATTATTTTTATCCTGCGGGTTTGATAGTTTATGAGAAACATGGAACTCACATGGCCTGGTTATGACCACCTTCCTGTGGATGGTGAGTTTGAATCCGTTTACTGAACAATCTCGCTCGTGGAGAAGATATAATCCCACTTTTTGTTCGTAAAATCTCGGGGAACCGACACGTTGTCTAGATGACTTTAATTTAGTCTATTAATTCAAAATTAGCCCTGAAGTAGTTTTGCACGAAATGACTTTATGCTGGAGGGATATGCTTGAGACATGAATGGATCATATCGCAATGGAAACTACGCTTGTGAGTTATTTTCAAAGTGCATACCATCAAATAAGATTAAGTTCAGATCTGGCGAGGCTCCGAAATCATTTTAACATAATGTACTCAGTATCTCTATACGTATAAACGGGGATATTTATTCGGATACCATTCATATAATTCTGAAGAGTCACTGGTAATTTTATAACATATCAAAGTTTATCAACAAACGAATAACCGAAATGAATTTAAGCTGGAAGATTGAAATGTCAAAATGAGTTAAAAGGTCTTCAATAGGGAGTCTGCAGATTGGAAGTCTAGAATTAGACATTAAACAGAAAGCATGCTGTACGCATGATGCCATTGTGTAAATGTTAAAGAGGGTGATCCTTAAGACAGACACGTGTTGATGATGATCTAGTCTGATTGATAATTTCCATTTATTATGACGCATCTCCTGATTCTTAGTGCAAATACGACTCCTTTTATTCCTATTACGACTATGAATGGACAAGAAGAATGGACAGTTAGACTCTATTGTAGATAAATAAATATGAATGTATTGTCAAGGTGTTCTGACTAGAATCAAAGTCTGTCTCTCTCCACTAGTATAGCTATCTACTGATAACAGTATTTGGGATTTGATCTCATATACAAGGTTTATATTTATCTACTTACCTGGGATCTTCCAAATGGTGTTCGTGTTCTCTTGGATGATCATTCGGTAGATGTTAAGAAGAAAGTCATTCTTCATTGGCTTGGGTAAGGATTTGATAAATGCTGACTATATTTCAGGAAGGTTACCTCTCAATAAGCTACCTTGAAATTCGTGTTTCCTCTAACTTAAAGAGGTTGTCGCCTTAAATTTTAAAAGTTGAGATTTTTTTAACCCGGAGTTCTTTAGATGCATGGTTTTGTGTATATTGTACAAGCTGAATATGGTTACCAGATGTGGTTGTGACTCAGATTGGGACTAGTGTAGCCTCTCCTACATATCACCATATGCAATAAGATGGAACTTCTTAGTTTCAGTGGACTTCTCTTCAGTTTGTTTACACCCACCCATCCCCTAGTGGCTCAGCGGCACGTCTGAATGTCTATAAAGCTAAAAACCGAGCTTCGATACCCGTTATTGATACAGCACAGACAGGTTAACAACAAACAAACATGTCATTAACATCAGTTAACACAACCCTGGTGTTATAGGCTTATCTAGCTAATGGTTTAAGGAATTCTAAAGTTGTGAGATAGTTGGTTACTAAGCGATTGTCTTCTATCTTTTCTACGCTGTTTAAATGGAGCATGCAGCACTTATACGTTCAATTAACTGATACAAGTGATACGTATCGAGTCGTAAGGCTTGCTTGAAGAGCACGTGGTAATGACTGTGCTGATGGATGTAATACAGAAACGTTACGTTTTTCATAATTTTTTTTACAAGTACGAATGAATTGTACTTTATATTTGTTCTTGTATATTATTCCAAAAGATGGCGTAATATTAATTAGGGTTAGCGTTCTATAAGAAACAAAGTATGCGTTCGCTCGTGACTAAAGCTATAATAGTGAGCAATTAAACCGTAATTACAAGAATGTATCCACTCATAATGAACAATATCAAAGCATTATTATTGTAATATGATGTGTCAAAACCTACTTAGATAAATTTGGTATGTACGTATGATCCATTAAAAGCCTCACATTTGAGAACTTTGCGTGACTTGTAAACCAATTGTATTAGCATAAAGTTATTGTCTGATAGATTTAGAATTGGGTGAGTTAATTATATGTTGTTTTTTTTTAAGAAAGAATTATAATGGAAGTTCGTGAATTGTTAAATTACATTATTGGGACTTTTCGCCGTGATAAATTTTGAATACGAAACAAGGGTCTTTGAAACTAGCACTCTTCTGAAGTTATGAACCTTTTATCATTCAAATGTGAGATTCAGTACAGGTTAGTAACTACTTTACTTAAAGATAACCATTGTAGAATATTTCTAATTGTCCTACACTTAATGTTTCATTCTTTAACAACAGATGGTGGATTTCATTTACATCACTGCATAATTACTTTCAAAAGTCTATTTAGAACTGGATTATTAATTAACAGTTGGCTGCTAAAGACCCTGTTAACAGGTTAAAAGCCTAAAATAGGAAGAGAAACTCGCCAAGTCGCTTAATTAGGCTTATTTTTCAAGTAATTATATAGCATTATACGCAAAATGTTATAATTACTGTGTTGAAATCTTAACTCAAAATTTCACTGAGAATGCTTCATCAAAGTGGACTTGGATTTTAACTCTTCATCTTAAGTAAAATTAAACTGTTTTATTCTACTTTTCTTTATATTACTTTAAAATATTTGTTTCATGATGTTTACCTACATTACATTGTACCTAACAGCTTTGTTTCTTTCGGCTTAGCTCTTACCAAAGGCATTTAGGCTTATGTTTTTCCTTCAACTCCAGCCTTGAAATTTTCTCAGCAGCAAATACTGATCAGAGGGCGTCTAATTACTAAACAGCGCCCTTGATATTATTTTATATTGAATACTGAATAGCGAGATTGACTGTCACACTGATAAGACTCAAACCTTGAATCTTTCAATCCACAACCAGGCATGTTAACCACTTGACAACACCTGTCCCATGATAACATAAATCATTGCTTTAAACAGTCCACAAAAGTAAATAACACGTAAAATAGTTGATAAAATCGCAGAAAATAAACAAATCTGTTGTGTGTTTGATTTAATTATTGGGTATTAAGAGTATTGATGTTGGGAAGAATATAAAGGCCTGGCATGGCCGAGCGCGTTAAGGCGTGCACTCGTAATCCAGAGGGTCGCGGGTTCGCGCCCGCGTCGCGCTAAACATGCTCGCCCTCCCAGCCGTGGGGGTGTATAATGTGACGGTCAATTCCACTATTCGTTGGTAAAAGAGTAGCCCAAGAGTTGGCGGTGGGTGGTGATGACTAGCTGCCTTTCCTCTAGTCTTACACTGCAAAATTAAGGACGGCTAGCACAGATAGCCCTCGAGCAGCTTTGTGCGAATTTCCAAACAAAACAAAAACAAAAGAAGAATATAAAAGTTTTCCCAAACTTAAAGAGCTGTATACAATTACTATTTTCTCTTCTTTTAACCCTGTCTAAGTCGGTTCTATAATCTAATTTTCATTGGTATCAAAACTACAGAGCGTTATGAAATGATCTGTGAAATGACGAATAAGTGGTAACAATTTCCAAGTTATTACGCGTTTTAAATTATTTTTTTGAATTTCGAGCGAAACTACTCGAGGACTGTCTGCGCTAGCCGTCACTAATTCAGCAGGGTAAGATAAGCCGTCACTAATTCAGCAGGGTAAGATAAGCCGTCACTAATTCAGCAGCGTAAGATAAGCTGTCACTAATTCAGCAGATTAAGATAAGCCGTCACTAATTCAGCAGCGTAAGATAAACCGTCACTAATTCAGCAGGGTAAGATAAGCCGTCACTAATTCAGCAGCGTAAGATAAGCCGTCACTAATTCAGCAGCGTAAGATAAGCCGTCACTAATTCAGCAGGGTAAGATAAGCCGTCACTAATTCAGCAGCGTAAGATAAGCCGTCACTAATTCAGCAGCGTAAGATAAGCCGTCACTAATTCAGCAGCGTAAGATAAGCCGTCACTAATTCAGCAGCGTAAGATAAGCCGTCACTAATTCAGCAGCGTAAGATAAGCCGTCACCAATTCAGCAGGGTAAGATAAGCCGTCACTAATTCAGCAGCGTAAGATAAACCGTCACTAATTCAGCAGCGTAAGATAAGCCGTCACTAATTCAGCAGCGTAAGATAAGCCGTCACTAATTCAGCAGCGTAAGATAAGCCGTCACTAATTCAGCAGAGTAAGATAAGCCGTCACTAATTCAGCAGAGTAAGATAAGCCGTCACTAATTCAGCAGGGTAAGATAAGCCGTCACTAATTCAGCAGCGTAAGATAAGCCGTCACTAATTCAGCAGCGTAAGATAAGCCGTCACTAATTCAGCAGCGTAAGATAAGCCGTTACTAATTCAGCAGGGTAAGATAAGCCGTCACTAATTCAGCAGAGTAAGATAAGCCGTCACTAATTCAGCAGGGTAAGATAAGCCGTCACTAATTCAGCAGCGTAAGATAAGCCGTCACTAATTCAGCAGAGTAAAATAAGCCGTCACTAATTCAGCAGCGTAGGATAAGCCGTCACTAATTCAGCAGGGTAAGATAAGCCGTCACTAATTCAGCAGCGTAAGATAAGCCGTCACTAATTCAGCAGAGTAAGATAAGCCGTCACTAATTCAGCAGGGTAAGATAAGCCGTCACTAATTCAGCAGCGTAAAATAAGCCGTCACTAATTCAGCAGGGTAAGATAAGCCGTCGCTAATTCAGCAGGGTAAGATAAGCCGTCACTAATTCAGCAGCGTAAGATAAGAGGAAAGGCAGTTAGTCATCACCACCCACAACAAACTCTTGGGCTTCTCTTTTACTAACGAATAGTGGAATTGACCTACATTACAATGACCCTTAGCTGAAAGGACGAACATATTTGGTAGTACAAGGATTCGAACTCGCGACCGTCCGATTGGGAGTTCAACATCTTAACTGCTTTGCCAAGGTTTTAAATCTACCCAGCCCAAGCTTTGCATTAATATATAAAACATCATTTACCAAGCAATCAAATAGTTGAATAGTGTAATGAAATCAGTAAAATACAGAAAATTCCCTTTCTGACGTTCCAGTATTGCTGGGCGTGGATCACAAGTTTCTAACACGTCCCACACTTCCATTTGTGAAAGAATTATGATTAACAGTCGATCCATCGATAAGGTTAATATTAGGCGTGTAAGCGTTTGGTGTTATTGGACATTTAGTCCGTTTATTGTATTAGGAGCAAATAGATAAAAAAAATACCAAAAACTGATCTTACTGTATTAATATATTACCATTGAAATATCAAAACCACTTTAAGAAGGAGTTGATCTTTGATGACAAACATCAAACAAACACAATGGGCTATTTCTACGCTACCCACCACGTGCATCGAAATCCAGTTTCGAGCGTTGTAATTTTAAGACGTGCCACTGTGCCACTGGGAGGGGTATTATGGAAGTGTTTTTTTAAAATAATAAACACATATAAAGCAAGTTGCTGTGTCTATCGAGGAGAATTGAAGCCTTAATCATAGTGTTGTAAATACGTACCCATTGGGGAACAAATACGAAGAAAAAATGGAGAGTAGTGTAATCTATTTCTTTCTATAATCCTGAAGCTGAAAACATTTAAAAAGTTAATTTATTTCGTAATTTTTAAAGTTACAACTATTCTAACACCTTAATATGTTTATAACCTTAAACAGTAGAGTTCTATTTTTAGTGTGAGTATTATTATTGCTAGTGCAGCGGTAAGTCTACGGATTTACTCGAATAAAGGGTTCGATTTCCCTCAGTGGACTTAGTAGACCGTGATTTTGCTCTGAGAAAAACACATACTATCGAATTAATAATAATCACTTTTAATCTTAGAAGTAAAAAAACACTTAAATATTAATTGCAGTCGTTTCTGAAAGTTTATTTGTTAGCAATTTCTAATACTGAAAATTTGCTGTTTTTATTTTAGACCCTGATGTGGCCTTGTGGTTAAAGTGTTCGGTATTTGAGTTCGATGATTCGTTGTTCGCTTTCCTTTATCGCAAAAATTTACCCCGTACTTTGGGGTTGTGAGTGAGTTATTAGAGTAAAAACTAAACTCTAGATCACATAAGAGTACCTTAAGGGTTGACTGTTGACTAACTGCCCTTATTCAAGTCTATTGGTTGAATTATAGGTATAACTAGTGTAGTTAGCCCTCGAATAGCTTTATTTATAGTTAAACGTAAAGCTACCCAAAGGGTTTATCTGTGTCTGTCCATTTATACCCGTTGCAAGTCCTTGGACACACCGCTATGCCGCTAGAGGGCGTGTAGCTTTGAGCTAACGGTCTTTAGGTCTTTGACACAAAACAGTTTTTATTTACGCTAGAAATGAAAACTCTTTATATGCTCTCAGGTAAGTTGTGTTATCAAAAACGTATCAAATTAAACTTATTTCATTAGAAAATAAAACAATGTGCTGAAGAAATAAAGCCAGGATATTTATTTCAATATTTCACTTTGTTTTACGCTTGCCGTAAGTGCTTTTATACTATGCGCTCAGTACATTTGGATAGTAATCATCATCGTACTATAATGGAACTCTTGCTTATATGATACTGGAAAAACCTTTACATTTGACAATTTGCAACCCCCAAGTTTGCGAAATTTTTATTCTGTGGCTATGTAGATTTGCAATTGAGATCGGGATTTTTCATTTTTTATCACAATGAACTTTATTTTTCTCCATTTGAAAGAAAAAGGCAGCTGATTCGACGTTTGTGGAGTTATAACGCAATGAATAGCGCGTCAGAAACAGTTCTGAATTATCAGTTCTTCAACTATATAACGAGTATTCAAGGAAAAAATTGTCATTTGTGATCAGAAATTGAGAAAAAAACTTGGAAAAATGTTCTCGATGCGGTGCTATTTGTTAACAAACACGCAGGTTGCAGGTACGACGTCATGAATACGTCACACGTGAATCTAGTGCACTAGCGCCATGGGTAATCAGCTAGTGTTAATAATAAAATTCTACCTTAAAGTGTTTGACATTGCAAGGAAATTGTTTTAAAACCAGATTGTATTCTAGTAAACATTGTTCGTCTGAAGTGTAGCGCAATGGGCTAATTTTGATGCGCTAATCACGAGTATCGACGTTTTTAGCAATTTAAACTTTCAGATCTGTGAAAGGGGAATCTTTTAGGAGACAAGATGAATTGTCCGAATAATTTTAGAACAAAGCCTTTACCCTATTGGCTAAATGAGTGACGTGTTGCATCACAGAGAGGAAGGACTAAATATCGCTTATACTTTATAAGTCAGCCGTTATAATGAAGTCTTATTAGAAAGTGAAGACTTGGTTGGTGGGTAGATAATAGTTCGAAGTTTCCTTGTCCTACTTGTAAATTAGATAGCACTAATAAAGAATAAAATTATCAGGTCTACCGTGACGTCACCTATGCTATATATCGTTCACTAAGGTATCGCGCATGTCCATTTGATTAAAACAGCAGACAACATTCTAAAAGTCGTATAAGATGTAAACCACTTTGTGAGCAAAGTTGATTGAACTAATTTTGAACTACTGACCAAGGGAAAATAGCCAATAAGTAACACTTTAAGACTGACCATCCATGTTGAGTTGAGAAATTGACCACCATTTTTTAAACAATCTCACAACTTTGAGGTATCCCAAGGATTCGAACGATGCTCGCTAACTCTGGAATATTCTTTTTTTTTTCCAAGTGTTATATAAATTGCTGGATTTTATATTTAAAATATTGATCACCACTTATCCATTAATCGAAATTAACAAATACATTTAAAATAATAATCAAACAGTTACATAATTTAGACTAATATTCACAGTACTTGTCGCTTCACTTTGTTTGTTCACATCTGGTAAACAGTTGTGTTGCTTTAGTTGGTTATTTTTAAACGTAAAGGCTAGAATTAAAAACTTGACAATTAAGCAATATTTCTTTTAATTAATTGGAATGAGCAAGTTTAATCTGATATGTAGTTTACCGTAAAATATTGAGTAAACTAGGCTTAATTCGATGGCGGTTTGAATGGATCTTATATTACTGGCAATCTGCGGATCGCGGGCTCGAATTCCTGTTGTCGAACATACTCGACCTTTGAACCAGGGCGACGTTATAATGTTACGATGAATCCCACTATTCGAAAATAAAAGAGTAACCCAATAACAAAACAGTTTTTGCCTTTTTTATGTTTTAAAACGTAATTCTGTATAGTGTGTCAATAAACATGGGCCTGGCATGGCCAGGTCGTTAAGACACTCGACTCGTAATATGAGGGTCACGGGTTGGAATCCCCGCCACACCAAACATGCTCGCCCTTTCAGCTGTGGGAGCGTTATAATGTGCGGTTAATCCCGCTATTTGTTGGTAAAAGAGTAGCTCAAGAGTTGACTGTGGGTGGTGATCACTAGCTGCCTTCCCTCTATTCTTACACTATTAAATTAGGGACGGCTAACGCAGATAACCCTCTTGTTGCTTTGCGCTAAATTCAAAAAACCAAATCAAAACAATAAGCACGCTTTATTAGTATTTATTCCCTATACTTTCTATAACCGTGTTATAAATAAATAAATAAACTCGATCAACATTCCAAGAGTGAAAGGCATTTAAGTAAAATAACAACGTTATAACTATTTGTCACATTTTAATCCATCGAACCCCAAAACAGAATCAATAGTGTATATCAAAAGACCCTTTAGTCTCATACTGTTAAGTTAGGGACAGCTAGTGCAGCTAGCCCTTGAGTATTGTTTGTTTTCGGAAATTCGCGCAAAGCTACACAAGGGCTACCTGCGCTAACCTTCCATAATTTACCATTGTAAGACAAGAGGGAAGGCAGCTAGTCACCATCAACCGCTAACTCTTGGGTCACTCTTTTGCCAACAAAAGGTGGGACTGACCGTCCCATATAACGCTGCCACAACTGAAAGGAAGAGCATGTTTGGTTTGACAAGGATTCATACCAGCGACCATCAGTTTGCGAGTCGAGCGTCCTCTAACCACCTGGTCATGTTTAGTCATAACCCTCGAGTAGCTTTGTGCCAAATTGCAAATAAAACAAGTCAATCTTTGTGTAAGAGTACTAAGAACTAAGCTTAATATGAGAATTACACGTAAGCAGACCTCCCAGGAAATAGGGATTGTAACGTGCATGATTAACAGCGAATTTAATTTTTGAATTTAAATCTGTTTTTGAATTAAAGAACCGCTCGACTTTCAAGTAATTCGGTATTTCTTCATAGCCCATGTGTGATATATTTGTCCAATACTCTTTCGCTCGGAGGACATGATTGTGTGAATTTTTAAGTTAGAATAGTGTTTTATCTCGTGTACTTAATTTATAAGCAACGTTAATCTGTTTTCAGTCTCTTATTTTGTTCTGTTTTAAACAAGGTATTTTTACACATCGAATTTCTCATTTTGTTTAGTGTCTCCCAGTGGGTTAAAGGTGTATCTGGGGCATTATTTTGGAATTTTATAAGAGTGATGGGGTCATAATAAATAGCTTTTTCTATTGCTATGCAACAGACAAACAAATTGAAAAATGTTCAAGGTTTTCTGTAAAGAAGTCTAAAAGAATCAAACTTTTGAAATTGGTCAATGGAACACCTACAAACAAAGTTTCTTTTCGGGTTGTTATTCTATGATGAAAACGTTATTATAAATTTTGGGACTTCGTGTGTAACGGACAGTTGTTGAACACGTTTGTACGATTCAGCAAAATAGAAGAAAACATTTTCAGAGATGACGTTTTAGATCGGTGCTAGAAATGGTATTTTCACCAAGGACTTCCACGACCATGTCACTTAATCCAGGGGGCCCAGTCATTGAATCGAACGGCCGTAACCACAACTTATGGAAGTAATTTATTAAAACTTTAAATGTGCGTCGATTTCACATTTTTTAAACCTTGCTTTTTAAAGTATATATAGAATATTTTTAAACTGTGGTGTTTTACTATCTAGCGTTGAAAATATTTATTTGAAAACCTTGCTAGAAAACATTCTGATCTAATCCCAAAGATTAAATTGTTCTAAGTATCAAACGAACGATGAAAATAAGAGAATAAAACTGAAGATGAGTTGTTCTAACCACCATTATAAAACAGTTTCACTGTGTCATGTCTTCCTTCTCTACACGTGTATTTCTAACACTGATAAGTCAACTTTGTTTTTATGGACGTTTTATCTGTTTATTTTCCATTTTGTTATTTTTTCCCCAAACGTCTTGATAAAGTATATGTATGTTTTAAAACACATCCTTGTTTTTGTATCTTTTTGCCCTCAGCAATTCACTCGTAATACTGCACTGTAAAGTTTGTTACCTTAGAAACGTTTCCACAACTCCGTACTGTTAAGAGTAGTTTTCCTTTGACAACATACACGTAATGCTACTCTGTTACTCGCACCCCCTTAACAACACCCACAGCTACTTAAAAAAAACACACACAAAGTGTTGAAAGTTGATTCTGATGTCAAGACTCATAATGTGTCTCTCAATCAGTAACGACGGCCCCCGCTAGTATAGCGGTAAGTCTACGGATTTACAACGCTTAAATCAGGGGTTCGATTCCTCTCGATGGGCTCAGTAGATGGCCCGAGGTGGATTTGCTATATAGAAAACACTGACCAGTAACCAACGTTAAACTGAGAGCAACTAGTTAACGTTAAGTTTTCGGAAGTTCCCTTTTAAATGAAGTTATAAATCGTTGTTTGTAAGTTTTCAACCATGTGAGAAATATGAGTCATAACTTTGAAAAAGAAGACACGTGAATTATAACGACAAGAAAAATTATCAGAAACAAGCACCTTCACGTACTCTCTGTGATGTCTGTTATCAGATGAATGGAAGAGAGATTACGTTAGATATAAGAGAGAGTGTTACTGTTTTTCTATTTATTATCTTTTCATTGAGTAGTTATAGGTGTTTCGTACATACTTAGCTTTTACACGCGATTCTATAATAATATAGTTAATCAAAATTAATACATTTGCAGATCTTCGATATATAAGTGATTATACTGACTTCTACATTCTGTGCTCAGGACGATATATTATGAACAGTATGCGCAATCAACCAGATACAATAATTGTAAGCACTTTTGTAACAGGCGGAATTGTTCTGTTACAATTCTGTTAAAATCGTGTACATGATACATTAAATGCATGTTCAATAATTAGCATAGAAACGTTGGATAAAAGATTGGTTTATTTACACGAAGTGATGCCACGCTTAGAAGCTTTGAAGCTATAGTTTTGTCCCGAATAACAAGTAAGTAGATTATATTACAATGTATTATACAGTGCATACCTTTTAGAATACTCTCCGCCTAGCAGCTGCGTTAATATTACTAGCTACGGATCGTAGCTTTCGAACGACTAGATTGAATGAAATTAATTTTGTTTAATAATTTGCCCCCTGCTGCTACAGCGGTAAGTCTGCGGATTTACAACGCTAAAATCGGGGGTTAGATTTCCCTCGGTGGACTCAGCAGACAGCCCGATGTGGTTTTGCTATAATTTAATTTTGGTATCTTGACGCCACCTGTTTAAGAACTTAAAATATTTATTTCACAAACAAACAGAGCAACTTGTCTCGTTTGAGATTACAATAAACAGTAAATATTAATGCCTCTCATCTTGTCTAGCTGGTAAATGTTTTTAGGCCCCTGCCCCCCAGTGGCTCAGCTAAAATCCGGGTTTCGATACCCGTGGTGGGCAGAGCACAGATAGCCCATTGTGCAGCTTTGTGCTTAATTCGAAACAACAACTTATAGGCCCCCTAGGTGCACAGCGCCATGTCTACGGACTTACAATGCTGAAAATCGGGTTTCGATACGTGTACTGGGCAGAGCGCAGATAGCCCTTTGCATAACTTTGTGCTTTGTTTTATAAACGAAATACATTTACTCAGTGCCATTGTGTGACTTATTTGACGTATCCAGCATCCGTAATTAGATGAGCTGGAAGGAACGTTTTTCTTTCTTCTAACAACATGAAAGTTCATTCAAGCACAGCCTTAAGGTGACAGAAATAATTCTGATTGTTTTTTGTTCTTCATGACGTCATACTCATCTCGTACATTGCTTTTGTGTTAAACTTTCTTAACTCAGATCGCAAGGATTTCAAGGTTTCTAACAATTTCAATTGTAATATACAAAAAGAAATGTTGTTGTTTTGAATTAAGCACAAAGCTACACAATGGGCTAACTGTACTCTGCCCACCACGTGTATCGAAACCCGGATTTTAGCGTTGTAAGTCCACAGAAATACCGCTGAGCCACTGGGGGGCGATAAGGAATGTTAAGCGAAAATTTTCAAGTGTTTCCTTTCGTAATCATATCTTTCAACTTGTGAATAAGGAGTTTATCAATTATCTGGTGTATTTTCGCTTACATAGAGACAACTGTATATGAAATATTCTTACCTTTTACTGTACATCGTTCAACAATTTTGCCGTTCGAATATCCTTCCTCAGAAACGTTTTGTGGCTTATATTACATCTAGAGTCATATGTTTATCGGTGTTGAGATTGTAGTTCATATCTATAGTTATATGTTTATCCGTGTTGAGATTGTAGTTCACATCTATAGTTGTATATTTATTCGTGTTGACATAGTTGCTATGTCTAGAGTTATGCGTTTATTCGTGTTAACATTGTGACTCATGTTACATTTATTTGTTGTTTGACATGCATTAACAAGATAATATACAACTGAATATTTGAAGGACGTTTGCAGGATCTATTTCTTGAGAATATAAAAGGAACAAGAAACATCTTCCTAGATTTTCGTAATGTCAATAGGATAATATTTACGAATTAGGTAGGCCTACTTAAAGCAGATTCATAGAAGCAATGACAGAACGAGCTCTGAAATTTTTTCTATCTTTACCTCTATAGCTGAATATATCATAGTTTGTGATAAAACTCTTTTTTTGAATTACGTTACTTATACATAACCTTGGCCTGGCCAATAAACTGTCCTTCTGAAATTATATTTTTCTTTCAATTGAGTTAAGATACTAAAATCTTCCTATATAATCAATACTGAGTGTTTGTAACTAGCCTAAAGATAGCTAATTTATCATACTTCCAATATTAAGAATCATCATCGTCCCCGGGGAAGAATTCGTTTCTTCCTTCTTCTAAAACAACTGAAAGCACTCGGTTCTAGCCTGATACAATCTATGTTCATTTATTGCCACTCTCATGGGTCTAGAACACTCACTCGGTGGGTCTGCTTGTCAACTTCCAAAGTACTTTTTTTTTATTCAAAGCTGGTTCCATCATCAACAAGATAATGGCCTCTTATATTCATCATTTTACATGTTTTTGCTCCAGTCTTGTCCATAGTTAATTTGGGCATTTTTTTTAATGCTCTTACACACGTAAATTAGCCAAAACAAAATCCGAATTAAATCACTCCGGTCTACACTCAAATTGTTTGAATTTTTAATAACTATTAGCACTCTACATGGGTAATTATATAATTTTTCTTTCTAAAATGGTCGTAAATTTCTCGAAAGTAGGTCACGTGTGATATCAGACATCTTGTCTTATTCTCTGTTTGTAGAGGGCTTGGCATGGCCAAGCTTATTAAGGCGTTCGACTCGTAACCCGAGGATCGCGAGTTCGAATCCCGGTCACACCAAACATGCTCGCCCTTTCAGCCGTGGGAGCATTATAATGTTACGGTCAATCCCACTATTCGTTGGTAAAAGAGTAGCCCAAAAGTTGGCGGTGGTTGGTGAAGACTAGCTGCCTTCCCTCTAGTCTTACACTTCTAAATTAGGAACGGCTAGCGCAGATAGCTTTGCGCGAAATTCAAAATAAACAAACAAACTGTTTGTAGATGCTTTCAAAGCTGTTGCAGACGCCAAACGTCTTATTAAAACTGCGTTGTTGTTTTTTCATCGCGCAAAGCTACATGAGGGTTATCTGCGCTAGCCGTTCCTAATTTAGCAGTGTAAGACTAGAGGGAAAGCAGCTAGGCATCACCACCCACCACCAGGTTCGAATCACCGTCACACCAAACATGCTCGCCCTTTCAGCCGTGAGGGGTTTATAATGTGACGGTAAATCTTACTATTTGTTGGTAAAAGAGTAGCTTAAGAGTTGTCGGTGGGTGGTGATAACTAAGTGCCTTCCCTCTGAGCCCTCGTGCAGCCTTGCGCATGTTCAAAAGAAACAAACTACTTTTAAATGAAAAGTTTCTTTACCGTGTTTATATTAACTTATTATTGTTATATTTGTCATAATACATTAGTATTAAACCTATCACATTTTTAACACTACATTTTTAATTTACTCCATTAGGTATTTCAAACATTTGAACGATGTACAACACCAGCATTCCAACCACATTGTATTCGCCATGTCCATCGCTGACGACGCGTTTTTCTCAATCCAGAACTCCTCAGGCCGACTGAAATGCAAGAAACACGCCTGAGACTAAAACACTGTTTATATGAACAATTTGTGTTATGGTGTGTGCGCACCATGCATTCATTATTATGTTATTTTCATTTTAAGTAACTTTATCACGTGTTACCATATATGGTTTTGTCATTACTTTAAATCACATCAGTTGTTTATTCGGTTCATGATGGTTTATTAGAGCATAAACTTACTGATATCACCATAAGGCGAAACGCTGAGGAAATAAGAATATTTCCACTGGACACTCGCCGTTTCTTTTCATTAGACTTCCTGAACCAGTTTATTAACCGTTACATCATCATAACATTTGAAACGTATTCTATATGTGGATTAGAACGTATTTAACTACAAGTTTAGTTTGTTTGTTTTAGATGTGTGGCAAAAAACGAGATATATCACAATATGTGCCTAACTGCTCCTAATTTGTGATTGATAAACCAAAGAGACTCATCCCACTAACACAGCGACACGTCTGCGGTCTTAACCACAACGAATTGCACACATAGCCTTTCATGTAGCTTTGAGTTTAATAAGAAATAAAACTAAAAATAAACAAAAGTGAAAGAAGATAATGGAAAGTACCAATAGCCAATCTTTGGACTGAAAAAAACAAACAAACGGGTCTGATAAATAAAGACTTTCTGCATAGAAAGAACGGAGTTTAGGAAATTACTTTTTTCAAAGGGTGACGAAGATTATGCTTTTCACTTTTATATCTTGAACTGTTTGAATCCACGACTTAAAAATACAATAAATTTGTTCTGATTCTTTGTCGTAGAGGTAAAAAAACTGTGATTTCTTGTCTCAGGCAAATGTGGAAACAGAATCACTAAAGATGGCGCTAGGAAGAAACAGTTTCTTTGTTTTGGAATTTCTCACAAAGCTACTCGAGGGCTATCTGTGTTAGCCGTCCCTAATTTAGCAGTGTAAGACTAGAGGGAAGGCAGCTAATCATCACCACCCACCGCCAACTCTTGGGCTACTCGTTTACCAACGAATAGTGGGATTGACTGTCAATTATAACGCCCCCACGGCTGGGAGGGCGAGCATGTTTGGCGCGACTCGAGCGCGAACCCGCGATCTTCAGATTACGAAGCGCACGCCTTAACGCGCTCGGCCATGCCAGACCTAGGAAGAAACAGAAAACTACGAAATATCGACAGTCTGTGCTCTGAATTTGCATATTTTATTAAATTTCAGGTGGTGTTATAATCTGACGGGATTCAAGTTTCAGACTAATTCTCCGAAGAAAAAAATTCTTAACACTGAAGTTCGCTTTTCCTGTGATAAACAAAAACCCGCTGACATCCTCTTGCTATCTCGGTACTTTCATTAATATTGTGCAGCTTTTATTATTCTATTTCTTTTAATATAAGACTGATAACACTACCTTCTAAGCAGGAAAAGACAACAGCTGTAAAATACATAAATTAAAACGATTAACATGTGTGAGATATTTTTGTTATGTGTGTGGGTTTGCTTTTAGCTCAAACCTACACAATTTGCTACCAGCGCTCTGTTAACCACAATAATATATGTAGAGTAATACCTTGTATTCTTTGCGTTCTTCGTGGTATGAAGTAGCTTTATGTTTAGTTTCATTGTCCATGATACTGTTTCGATAGATTAGTGCACATTAAACTAATAAACGAAAACAAACAGTAACAATCCGAATACAATTTTGAGCCTTGCTATGCACTGCCGATTTGACTTTGCTATAAGAAGACACTAACATATTCTCACAATATCTTGTTATCGTACGTTAATATGCATTATATATAACGAGATATTCAGTTGGTACATAACTAATTACTCAGACACTTATGGAAGTAATTAATTGTTATTTTTTTTCAGATTTCATATGAAAACAGGTTGTGCAATAAAAACTGGTTAAATAATTATGAAATTTTTGGGTTTTACCTAAAAATTTCTCTATAATATGAAGAATGGCCATCCAATGAAATCATAAAAATGTAACAACTTCCTAGAAATTAGATTACTGTTCCTCATTTGATTTTTCTTACACACAACCACATTTGTTGTTACAATAGCACATGTAGTTAGCCAGACACATTCCGTAAATTTAGGTAATTAGGAAACATGTATTTTTCATGTATTACGGCTCCCACTGTAATCATATGATGGCCCTCCAGGGGTATCCGGCACCCAGATTGAGAACTCTTCAGCTAAAGCCCCTCTACAGGATCAATATTAGCAAGCTGAACGCCGTTGTTACATTGATGTGCTGTTACATATACATCTGGGTTATATCACATTGATTTGTGTTGTTACATGTACATCTGGGTTATATCACATTGATTTGTGTTGTTGCACGTACACCTGGGTTATGTTACATTGATTTGTGTTGTTACATGTACATCTGGGTTATATCACATTGATATGTTGTTACATGAACACCTGGGTTATGTTACATTGATCTTTGTTATTACATGTACATCTGGGTTATATCACATTGATATGTTGTTACATGAACACCTGGGTTATGTTACATTGATCTTTGTTGTTACATGAACACCTGGGTTATATCACATGGATATGTTGTTACATGAACACCTGGGTTATGTTACATTGATCTTTGTTGTTACATGAACACCTGGGTTATGTTACATTGATCTTTATTGTTACATGTACACCTCGAGGCTCCTGTTCTCATATTTCTTTTAAAACGTCTAATTTCCACAAATAAAATAAAAATAGTTACCCTTTAGTATCCTTTCTCTGTACATTTCTAAGAATCAGATTACATTTTATTTGTATCAGATTTTCATGACGAGCTAGAGAAATGGTTATTTATCAGCGCATAATCTACAAGTGAGAGATTAGAGAAAAGACAGTTAACAAACCTTACGTTTCGCCATGTCTCGGGTTATATTTACAACTGATAGACTAGAAAGAAAACAGTTAAACGGCATCCCTTTGTATGTTTTGGGGTATCTTTACAACTGATAGACAAGAAATAAGACAGTTAACAAACGGCATCCCTTTATAAGTCTTAGGTTATCTTTACAACTGACAAACTAGAAATAAGACAGCCAACAAAAGTTACACCTTTCCATGTCTTGGGTTTATAGTATATGACCAAATATTGAGACCACAACTCTAAAGTGCATCCTTTGTCTTAAATCACTGAATGCATTCTTGAGGTAAAGAGAGATGAACCATAAATCCTCTGATTCATAGTCCGGAAGTGCTAACGACTAGTCCACGCCTAGTCCATTTTTATGCAATATTATCTATTTACCCTCGTGGCACAGCGGCATGTCTGTGGACTTACAATGTTTGAAATCGGGTTTCGATACTCGTTGTAGACAGAGTAGATAGAGCTACTGTTTACCTCTGTGCTTAACTTCAAACAAATCTCAAGTTGTAGTGAGGTTAAACCTGGAAATTTAAGTGATATTTTAAACAAACCGTTATTTTGAACTGAAAAAAGGATGATTTGTCTTAATATATTGTCTTCCTTATTAGTATAGAAAGAATAGTCAGTTTTAGTACGAAATACCCATGTATTTTGTATATACTGACATCACGTAGTGTGCATCACGTGCAGTATATGTTACATTTTGTTTAGGTGTTAACCATTGTTGTCCCACACAACTGAAAGTTCAGTTACCAAACTAGCCTTTCTTTTCTCGCTGGAACTCTTGACCAATTACTCTTCAGAACACCTAAAAGACAATAGAATCTTTTTATTTCAGACTCCAAACAATGCCTAGTATTCACAGGTTTTGTTCTCTTTGACTGTTATTGGCTTAACTAAATTTATAGAAACTTGTTTAATTACGGAGGCCATTTTTCCTTACTTCTCACGTTATGAAAAAAAAAGCTCTTACAGACTGCAATAACAATAACAACAACCTATGTTTATTATAATTATTCCTGTTTGCATGGGACTGGTGGTTATCTAGTAGTTAGCTTGTCGGGTTGGAGATTGAAGTGCTAGAGAAATGACGACACGTTATATTCTCCGTTCTATCAGCAGTGGTGGACGCGTTATAAAAGTGACAGTAAATGTTATATCTTTAAATTATAGACTAGCTGGAGTTAGTCAATCACAATCACTTCAAATTATTGGGTCACTTTCGTCTTTTTGAGGGGTGAGGGCTAATGGGCTATGAAGGGTGGAATTGGATAACAGCGACTTGGCCACTCCAAGTCTCTCAAGAATTCATAAAATTAATTAATTTTATGTTTTCAACCTAGGTGAATTATGGTCCCCCAGTGACTCAGCGGTATATCTGCGGACGTACAACGCTAAAAACCGGGTTTGTACTAAATTCAAAACAAAAACGACATGAAATTATGCATGCACTTAGCACGTCCATTTTTATACTATTAATTTCATAGGAGCTCACAAAGTGAATAATTAGGAAATAAAAGCAGTATCTTTATGTCAAAAAAGTGCAAAAGTTATTTCACTAATTTTTAGTGATTAATTATTACCTTGCAGATCTTTAAATCATTATTAAGCATCTGTAGACACATTTATCTTTTGATGTCATGTCTGCACGTCATAAGTTTATCTGGCTTCTTGGACCCATTAATTGGAATGATGATCACTCTTTGTACACGACTCAAGTGCTGAGATTGTTCGTCAGAATCACGTCTCGAACCCTAGACTCTTCAATTCATAATCCGACACGCTACCATAAGCTAAGTCCGTTTCAAACTGGAAGGCACGTAGATGAGTCTACAAAAAATCCGCATTTATAAATGTATAAAGAAAGAAGAGAAATATTTTCGTCTTTACGTTAACTTACAAAGAATTCTGTAAAACAAAAAGAAAGCGGACATTTTTTTATTTCTTTTCGTTAAGATACTTGACTAACATTGAGTGTTCAAAAGACTTGAATGTTTTTTTATAAACTTATGAGTAAATTTCATCTGAAGTTCAGACACACGTTTCTGCAGAATCTTAATTAACGGTAGAAATTTCTTTCTACATGTTATTTTGATTTTTTGTTAAAATATATTTCTGTGATTACAGTACGAAAAACCTTGTGACGTACAGAAAAATTGCACAAAATTTAAAGAGGTAGTGAAATATTCGATCGTTTTTGGAAAGGATTTTGACACCGTAAACTAAAGGAATATGGATCATCTTGGGGCACCAGAATCACTCAGGAATGGACTTGCGCCAAGTCATGACTTAGCCATACTAAACAAATTAAGGCATCATCTAACAGGTAGGAATCCACAAAAATAAAGAAGTGTCAAAAGTCATCCACACATCACATTCCAGAAAGGATCAAAAGTCAACTTCTCACAAGTAGTTTCCATGACATATTTGTTCAATCTTCACATACGTCAAGTAGATGTAGAAAGAAATGGATCAAGCCACTGGATACAGCACCTATGATTTATATGTGATTAGATTGTTGAAACGGGTTATAATAATACTTTATTTTTATCCTGCGGGTTTGATAGTTTATGAGAAACATGGAACTCACATGGCCTGGTTATAAACACCTTCCTGTGGATGGTGAGTTTGAATCCGTTTACTGAACAATCTCGCTCGTGGAGAAGATATAATCCCACTTTTTGTTGGTAAAATCTCGGGGAACCGATACGTTGTCTAGATGACTTTAATTTAGTCTATTAATTCAAAATTAGCCCTGAAGTAGTTTTGCACGAAATGACTTTATGTTGGAGGGATATGCTTGAGACATGAATGGATCATATCGCAATGGAAACTACGCTTGTGAGTTATTTTCAAAGTGCATACCATCAAATAAGATTAAGTTCAGATCTGGCGAGGCTCCGAAATCATTTTAACATAATGTACTCAGTATCTCTATATGTATAAACAGGGATATTTATTGGGATACCATTCATATAATTCTAAAGAGTCACTCGTAATTTTATAACATATCAAAGTTTATCAACAAACGAATAACCGAAATGAATTTAAGCTGGAAGATTGAAATGTCAAAATGAGTTAAAAGGTCTTCAATAGGGAGTCTGCAGATTGGAAGTCTAGAATTAGACATTAAACAGAAAGCATGCTGTACGCATGATGCCATTGTGTAAGTGTTAAAGAGGGTGATCCTTAAGACAGACACGTGTTGATGATGATCTAGTCTGATTGATAATTTCCATTTATTATGACGCATCTCCTGATTCTTAGTGCAAATACGACTCCTTTTATTCCTATTACGACTATGAATGGACAAGAAAAATGGACAGTTAGACTCTATTGTAGATAAATAAATATGAATGTATTGTCAAGGTGTTCTGACTAGAATCAAAGTCTGTCTCTCTCCACTAGTATAGCTATCTACTGATAACAGTATTTGGGATTTGATCTCATATACAAGGTTTATATTTATCTACTTACCTGGGATCTTCCAAATGGTGTTCGTGTTCTCTTGAATGATCATTCGGTAGATGTTAAGAAGAAAGTCATTCTTCATTGGCTTGGGTAAGGATTTGATAAATGCTGACTATATTTCAGGAAGGTTACCTCTCAATAAGCTACCTTGAAATTCGTGTTTCCACTAACTTAAAGAGGTTGTCGCCTTAAATTTTAAAAGTTGAGATTTTTTTAACCCAGAGTTCTTTAAATGCATGGTTTTGTGTATATTGTACAGGCTGAATATGGTTACCAGATGTAGTTGTGACTCATATTGGGACTAGTGTAGCCTCTCCTACATATCACCATATGCAATAAGATGGAACTTCTTAGTTTCAGTGGACTTCTCTTCAGTTTGTTTACACCCACCCATTCCCTAGTGGCTCAGCGGCACGTCTGAATGTCTATAAAGCTAAAAACCGAGCTTCGATACCCGTTATTGATACAGCACAGATAGGTTAACAACAAACAAACATGTCATTAATATCAGTTAACACAACCCTGGTGTTATAGGCTTATCTAGCTAATGGTTTAAGGAATTCTAAAGTTGTGAGATAGTTGGTTACTAAGCGATTGTCTTCTATCTTTTCTACGCTGTTTAAATGGACCATGCGGCACTTATACGTTCAATTAACTGATACAAGTGATACGTTTCGAGTCGTAAGGCTTGCTTGAAGAGCACGTGGTAATGACTGTGCTGATGGATGTAATACAGAAACGTTACGTTTTTCATAATTTTTTTTACAAGTACGAATGAATTGTACTTTATATTTGTTCTTGTATATTATTCCAAAAGATGGCGTAATATTAATTAGGGTTAGCGTTCTATAAGAAACAAAGTATGCGTTCGCTCGTGACTAAAGCTATAATAGTGAGCAATTAAACCGTAATTACAAGAATGTATCCACTCATAATGAACAATATCAAAGCATTATTATTGTAATATGATGTGTCAAAACCTACTTAGATAAATTTGGTATGTACGTATGATCCATTAAAAGCCTCACATTTGAGAACTTTGCGTGACTTGTAAACCAATTGTATTAGCATAAAGTTATTGTCTGATAGATTTAGAATTGGGTGAGTTAATTATATGTTTTTTTAAAGAAAGAATTATAATGGAAGTTCGTGAATTGTTAAATTACATTATTGGGACTTTTCGCCGTGATAAATTTTGAATACGAAACAAGGGTCTTTGAAACTAGCACTCTTCTGAAGTACTGAACCTTTTATCATTCAAATGTGAGATTCAGTACAGGTTAGTAACTACTTTACTTAAAGATAACTATTGTAGAGTATTTCTAATTGTCCTACACTTAATGTTTCATTCTTTAACAACAGATGGTGGATTTCATTTACATCACTGCATAATTACTTTCAAAAGTCTATCTACAACTGGATTATTAATTAACAGTTGGCTGCTAAAGACCCTGTTAACAGGTTAAAAGCCTAAAATAGGAAGAGAAAGTCGCTTAATTAGGCTTATTTTTTAAGTAATTATATAGCATTATACGCAAAATGTTATGATTACTGTGTTGAAATCTTAACTCAAAATTTCACTGGGAATGCTTCATCAAAGTGAACTTGGATTTTAACTCTTCATCTTAAGTAAAATTAAACTGTTTTATTCTACTTTTCTTTATATTACTTTAAAATATTTGTTTCATGGTGTTTACCTACCTTACATTATACCTAACAGCTTTGTTTCTTTCGGCTTAGCTCTTATCAAAGGCATTTAGGCTTATGTTTTTCCCTCAACTCCAGCCTTGAAATTTTCTCAGCAGCAACTACTGATCAGAGGGCGTCTAATTACTAAACAGCGCCCTTGATATTATTTTATATTGAATACTGAATAGCGAGATTGATTGTCACACTGATAAGACTCAAACCTTGAATCTTTCAATCCACAACCAGGCATGTTAACCACTTGACAACACCTGTCCCATGATAACATAAATCATTGCTTTAAACAGTCCACAAAAGTAAATAACACGTAAAATAGTTGATAAAATCGCAGAAAATAAACAAATCTGTTGTGTGTTTGATTTAATTATTGGGTATTAAGAGTATTGATGTTGGGAAGAATATAAAGGCCTGGCATGGCCGAGCGCGTTAAGGCGTGCACTCGTAATCCAGAGGGTCGCGGGTTCGCGCCCGCGTCGCGCTAAACATGCTCGCCCTCCCAGCCGTGGGGGTGTATAATGTGACGGTCAATTCCACTATTCGTTGGTAAAAGAGTAGCCCAAGAGTTGGCGGTGAGTGGTGATGACTAGCTGCCTTCCCTCTAGTCTTACACTGCAAAATTAGGGACGGCTAGCACAGATAGCCCTCGAGTAGCTTTGTGCGAATTTCCAAACAAAACAAAAACAAAAGAAGAATATAAAAGTTTTCCCAAACTTAAAGAGCTGTATACAATTATTATTTTCTCTCCTTTTAACCCTGTCTAAGTCGGTTCTTTAATCTAATTTTCATTGGTATCAAAACTACAGAGCGTTATGAAATGATCTGTGAAATGACGAATAAGTGGTAACAATTTCCAAGTTATTACGCGTTTTAAATTATTTTTTTGAATTTCGAGCGAAACTACTCGAGGACTGTCTGCGCTAGCCGTCACTAATTCAGCAGGGTAAGATAAGCCGTCACTAATTCAGCAGGGTAAGATAAGCCGTCACTAATTCAGCAGCGTAAGATAAGCCGTCACTAATTCAGCAGCGTAAGATAAGCCGTCACTAATTCAGCAGGGTAAGATAAGCCGTCACTAATTCAGCAGCGTAAGATAAACCGTCACTAATTCAGCAGCGTAAGATAAGCCGTCACTAATTCAGCAGCGTAAGATAAGCCGTCACTAATTCAGCAGCGTAAGATAAGCCGTCACTAATTCAGCAGAGTAAGATAAGCCGTCACTAATTCAGCAGGGTAAGATAAGCCGTCACTAATTCAGCAGCGTAAGATAAGCCGTCACTAATTCAGCAGGGTAAGATAAGCCGTCACTAATTCAGCAGCGTAAGATAAGCCGTCACTAATTCAGCAGCGTAAGATAAGCCGTTACTAATTCAGCAGGGTAAGATAAGCCGTCACTAATTCAGCAGCGTAAGATAAGCCGTTACTAATTCAGCAGGGTAAGATAAGCCGTCACTAATTCAGCAGCGTAAGATAAGCCGTCACTAATTCAGCAGCGTAAGATAAGCCGTCACTAATTCAGCAGGGTAAGATAAGCCGTCACTAATTCAGCAGCGTAAGATAAGCCGTCACTAATTCAGCAGCGTAAGATAAGCCGTCACTAATTCAGCAGAGTAAGATAAGCCGTCACTAATTCAGCAGCGTAAGATAAGCCGTCACTAATTCAGCAGGGTAAGATAAGCCGTCACTAATTCAGCAGCGTAAGATAAGCCGTCACTAATTCAGCAGCGTAAGATAAGCCGTTACTAATTCAGCAGGGTAAGATAAGCCGTCACTAATTCAGCAGCGTAAAATAAGCCGTCACTAATTCAGCAGCGTAAGATAAGAGGAAAGGCAGTTAGTCATCACCACCCACCACAAACTCTTGGGCTTCTCTTTTACTAACGAATAGTGGAATTGACCTACATTACAATGACCCTTAGCTGAAAGGACGAACATATTTGGTAGTACAAGGATTCGAACTCGCGACCGTACGATTGGGAGTTCAACATCTTAACTGCTTTGCCAAGGTTTTAAATCTACCCAGCCCAAGCTTTGCATTAATATATAAAAGATCATTTACCAAGCAATCAAATATTTGAATAGTGTAATGAAATCAGTAAAATACAGAAAATTCCCTTTCTGACGTTCCAGTATTGCTGGGCGTGGATCACAAGTTTCTAACACGTCACACACTTCCATTTGTGAAAGAATTATGATTAACAGTCGATCCATCGATAAGGTTAATATTAGGCGTGTAAGCGTTTGGTGTTATTGGACATTTAGTCCGTTTATTGTATTAGGAGCAAATAGATAAAAAAATACCAAAAACTGATCTTACTGTATTAATATATTACCATTGAAATATCAAAACCACTTTAAGAAGGAGTTGATCTTTGATGACAAACATCAAACAAACACAATGGGCTATTTCTACGCTACCCACCACGTGCATCGAAACCCAGTTTCGAGCGTTGTAATTTTGAAGACGTACCACTGTGCCACTGGGAGGGGTATTATGGAGGTGTTTTTTTAAAATAATAAACACATATAAAGCAAGTTGCTGTGTCTATCGAGGAGAATTGAAGCCTTAATCATAGTGTTGTAAATACGTACCCATTGGGGAACAAATACGAAGAAAAAATGGAGAGTAGTGTAATCTATTTCTTTCTATAATCCTGAAGCTGAAAACATTTAAAAAGTTAATTTATTTCGTAATTTTTAAAGTTACAACTATTCTAACACCTTAATATGTTTATAACCTTAAACAGTAGAGTTCTATTTTTAGTGTGAGTATTATTATTACTAGTGCAGCGTTAAGCCTACGGATTTACTCGAATAAAGGGTTCGATTTCCCTCAGTGGACTTAGTAGACCGTGATTTTGCTCTAAGAAAAACACATACTATCGAATTAATAATAATCACTTTTAATCTTAGAAGTAAAAAAACACTTAAATATTAATTGCAGTCGTTTCTGAAAGTTTATTTGTTAGCAATTTCTAATACTGAAAATTTGCTGTTTTTATTTTAGACCCTGATGTGGCCTTGTGGTTAAAGTGTTCGGTATTTGAGTTCGATGATTCGTTGTTCGCTTTCCTTTATCGCAAAAATTTACCCCGTACTTTGGGATTGTGAGTGAGTTATTAGAGTAAAAACTAAACTCACATAAGAGTACCTCAAGGGTTGACTGTTGACCAACTGCCCTTATTCAAGTCTATTGGTTGAATTATAGGTATAACTAGTGTAGTTAGCCCTCGAATAGCTTTATTTATAGTTAAACGTAAAGCTACCCAAAGGGTTTATCTGTGTCTGTCCATTTATACCCGTTGCAAGTCCTTGGACACACCGCTATGCCGCTAGAGGGCGTGTAGCTTTGAGCTAACGGTCTTTAGGTCTTTGACACAAAACAGTTTTTATTTACGCTAGAAATGAAAACTCTTTATATGCTCTCAGGTAAGTTGTGTTATCAAAAACGTATCAAATTAAACTTATTTCATTAGAAAATAAAACAATGTGCTGAAGAAATAAAGCCAGGATATTTATTTCAATATTTCACTTTGTTTTACGCTTGCCGTAAGTGCTTTTATACTATGCGCTCAGTACATTTGGATAGTAATCATCATCGTACTATAATGGAACTCTTGCTTATATGATACTGGAAAAACCTTTACATTTGACAATTTGCAACCCCCAAGTTTGCGAAATTTTTATTCTGTGGTTATGTAGATTTGCAATTGAGATCGGGATTTTTCGTTTTTTATCACAATGAACTTTATTTTTCTCCATTTGAAAGAAAAAGGCAGCTGATTCGACGTTTGTGGAGTTATAACGCAATGAATAGCGCGTCAGAAACAGTTCTGAATTATCAGTTCTTCAACTATATAACGAGTATTCAAGGAAAAAATTGTCATTTGTGATCAGAAATTGAGAAAAAAACTTGGAAAAATGTTCTCGATGCGGTGCTATTTGTTAACAAACACGCAGGTTGCAGGTACGACGTCATGAATACGTCACACGTGAATCTAGTGCACTAGCGCCATGGGTAATCAGCTAGTGTTAATAATAAAATTCTACCTTAAAGTGTTTGACATTGCAAGGAAATTGTTTTAAAACCAGATTGTATTCTAGTAAACATTGTTCGTCTGAAGTGTAGCGCAATGGGCTAATTTTGATGCGCTAATCACGAGTATCGACGTTTTTAGCAATTTAAACTTTCAGATCTGTGAAAGGGGAATCTTTTAGGAGACAAGATGAATTGTCCGAATAATTTTAGAACAATGCCTTTACCCTATTGGCTAAATGAGTGACATGTTGCATCACAGAGAGGAAGGACTAAATATCGCTTATACTTTATAAGTCAGCCGTTATAATGAAGTCTTATTAGAAAGTGAAGACTTGGTTGGTGGGTAGATAATAGTTCGAAGTTTCCTTGTCCTACTTGTAAATTAGATAGCACTAATAAAGAATAAAATTATCAGGTCTACCGTGATGTCACCTATGCTATATATCGTTCACTAAGGTATCGCGCATGTCCATTTGATTAAAACAGCAGACAACATTCTAAAAGTCGTGTGAGCTAAT